>OX376073.1:10751676-12001676 GCA_947361185.1 Charanyca ferruginea
TCAGCCAACGGCTTCCCGTGGCTTGGACACTGCGCTTGGGTAACAGTATTCTTAGAAATAAACAAGCAAAAAGTCATGAATTCTTAAAATTCACAAATAAAGTATTAATACATAACCCGTAACCGTAAACCAAACTTATGAACACGTAACTGTTGGTACCGCGTTTTCATTAGTTGTTTAATTAAATTTTGCTCTTGCTTTAGTGATTTCTTATTCCCTTGCGCTTAAAGTTTTGTCATTTCATCAAAAAAATTTTCGGCGAAATTACTATTTCATGTATTTGAATTGATACTGAAGTATTAAATGTTGAAAATAATGTAAACTTTACGTAAGTATAAAAACTAAAACCTAAACGAATAATTTTCAGAAGTTTAGGCAGTAATTCTCTTTCCTATTTCATAGTATAGTAATGTGTAATAAGAAAACATAGTAACTAGAGGTATAAGAGTCATACATAGCTGTATGTAAATAAAAAATAAGGTACGATTGATATTAATGAAAATGTTATCAATAAAGATTACAAAAAAAATAGAAAGACAATCAGATTTAAATGGTCATCAATTTAAACTTTTTACAAAAAAATAGATATTACCGTGTAGACGTTGAAAAAGGTTCCATTTAATTCAATAACCTTACTCTATGTCGAAGTCAGTGGCTATAGAGCGATTGTGCTGACGGTGCAATCTCATTAAGCCAACAATGGAATACGGAGCTATAAATCATGGCTTTGTGTGTAACCATTGGAGGCTTGTACGCCATCGCCTCATTATGGCCTGCCACAATTATGACATATCACTGTGTGTTTCCACACAGCAGGTACTTGTGCGTCTGTAGGTACGTTTGTGTCAATATTCTACAGCTGACTGTAAAAACTTACTAACAATCTGCAAATCTTATTGGGGTATTCTTTGGCGAAATGTCACGCAGTAATTTGTTAGATAGTGTACAGGTTCCTCTGGAATTGTCGACTATACGGACCTTGTAGAAATTAGAACAATTTTTTTGATTTTTTTTTTTAGTTTTATAGGCTTGCGTTTAGCCGGAACTCACCTGATTTTAAGTGATAATGCGGCCTAAGGTGGAGCACGCTTGCCTAGAATAAACTGGTTCACTCGTACTTGAAGATGCTCAGATTATATGAATCGGGGGAGTAGAGAGGCGGGCAGTGAATTCCACAGTCTGGCAGTTCACACAATAAATGTGGAAGCTAAGCGCTTGGTTCAAGACCGTGGAACTTCAACAGTATAGCGATGTCGCTTCGCCGTATCTCTGCTCGACCGATGATGGAATGGAGATGGGTAAATTAAGTTGTGCAATTCCAAAGAACATTCTCCGAAACGTACCCGATAAAAGACCGATAGGCTGGCAACGGTGCGGCGATGTTCAAAGCTTCGGTACTTCGCCTTGACCAGGAAGTCGTTATCTATGAGGCTCTTGGCACATCTTCGTACGTAAAAGCGGTTTTGCCATCGATATAGCAAATAATAAACTATATTATTGAAAATAAATCAAAATGTTTGCTTACATAGCAACATTTTAGGTTCCATTTATTAATATTCATTTTAGTCCAGTTGTAAGCGTCCCTTTTTGCCTGTCGACCTAGCTTTGTTCTGTCTCGTGCTAAATATAAAGGGAAGTGGAAATTAGGTTTTTTCTTATTCCATCGCTGTTCTTTTCTGATTAATTTCGTTGCGGGCTCTAAGATAATTGAACCATTTCACCGGGACTCGTCGAACTTAATTTCCCGTAGTTTTTTTTTGTACTAGTTAGGAATACTGTGGCTTGTACCTAAATGTTGTGAGTGTTTGTAAAGGTACACATAGTTAATGTATTCGACAGGTACTTTTATTACAATGCATCCACGATTTCATTTATTTAGTGTCGTCGATATGTTAAGAATTTTTATATAATCAAATAAAATAAAACTAAAATTGTATAATTGACTTGAAGCAGCTAAATAAAAAAATAAATAAAATAAAACATGTTTGGTGCTATCCAAATAAATATCACGCTTCTGTTGTTGTTGTTATGCTTTAACAATTGGCCTGAATTATGAACGTTACTAAATCCCATGCGGTGCTCGTAGCTTAAAGCGGTATTTACCCTCCGTTTGTAGCTCCCATAAAGCTATAGCTTGCACCATTTCAATATAAATACTCAGATAACAGCAGGCAATTTATGTGGAAACAGGATTATCACACCATACGAAAACAAAAAAAAAAGCAGAAAAATTATCATAAAACTGACAATGAATTTCAATGCCTGTTACCAAGCTACTGGCTCTATAAAATTATTTGTGCGAACAAAATGAAGAAATATTAAAGTAATTCAACAAAAGAATATAAATACTTATTTATAATAGCGTTATTCAACGCTGTAATTAACAGGCAATCAATTTTCATTTAAACCACGGTCTTCACCAACAACAATTACCTTCCTTTGTCCCATTTTTCTTCGTAATTGAAACCGTAAAGGCCTTTTTATTTCGCAAATTTCGAATTTTGTTTAATGTTAAGGTGAGTCCAGAAAAGAACCTTGTTACTTAACACGTCTACATTACAATAACTATGACATATTTGTTATAAATATTTAAATTATACCTTTAATATTATTATTTACGTTGGCAACTATTTACAATAATTTCTAGGAACTTGTATGATCATTGTAGTTGTATTGACTTCATGCGATTGGTCTACTCTGACAGTTGTCGACGACCAATCATAAAGCAAGTAAAATGGCGGGAATTAACTTAATGGTCGACGGGCATTTGAGCGATAGACCAGCATTACCTGGGCATTCGAGCTTCGACCTCGGTGCTAGTCACTTGCCTTGTATCTCCAAAACAAACTGTATTGCTGTATTGCTGTAACTATAATAATAAAGCTGAACTTTAAAGTTATTATAGCGTTTTTTATATTCTAAATCCCTGCTTCTGAGTATTGAACCAGATCGGCCCACATCTCAGAAGTGGGATTAGCAACCTAGTGCCCACAAAAGGATCAGAGATACGCTAAAATATTTGGCATACGTAG
The DNA here is from genome assembly GCA_947361185.1 of Charanyca ferruginea. Lineage (NCBI taxonomy): Eukaryota > Metazoa > Arthropoda > Insecta > Lepidoptera > Noctuidae > Charanyca > Charanyca ferruginea. The sequence continues at coordinate 10,754,709 of OX376073.1, forward strand.
AAAACGTAAGTGTTCTTTGTTTATTTTATTTTAATTGTGCTGCCTACCCTTATTAATCATATCATTGCAATTTGCAATACAGAAGTAAAGAAAGTAGGCTACAAGTTTATTCTTGTACCGTACTTTTTTTTTCTCTTCTTTCACAATTACCTACCTTTCTTTACCAGACTACTAAATAAGTCGATAGTCTCTTTTTAATGATTTCAGAAATTGAACTGTATTTACCGTAACGGAGACATTCCGGAGGTTTATATGGTTAGTCATGCATGTTTATCTTGCCAGGGTACTCCCTGGAGATGGACATGTTTGATATTATTTTCTTTTTGTAATTTGAAAAATTGAACTGTATTTACCGTAACGGAGTCATTCCGGAGGTCCATATGGTTAGTCATGCATGTTTATCTTGCCAGGGTACTCCCTGGAGATGGACATGTTTGATATATTTTTTTGTAATTTGAAAAATGAACTGTATTTACCATAACGGAGTCATTCCGGAGGTTTATATGGTTAGTCATGCATGTTTATCTTGCCAGGGTACTCCCTGGAGATGGACATGTTTGATATTTCTTTTTGTAATTTGAAAAATTCAACTGTATTTACCGTAACGGAGACATTCCGGAGGTTTATATAGTTAGTCGTGCATGTTTATCTCGCCAGGGTACTCCCTGGAGATGGACATGTTTGATGTTCTCTAATAAAGTATGTGAAGGTCAATAAAAATCTTGTTTACAAGTTTATTTTAGCGAAGTTTATTAACTCGGACGTTTCTTTTTTTATATATATATGTTGAAACCCGCAAGAACATGGGTGAACGTGCGTCTGGTTCTCGAGGAGAATGTGATGGACCTAGGCGGACCACCCGCGAGATGCTGACGCCGCCACTAAGATCTCGCGATGCAACTCGATGCCGCAGCAGGGGTCGAAGGCATACGCGTTCACCTAAAGAAAATTGTGGCAGCCAAAACCGTCTGTCGTGGTCCAGGCGGTCGAAAAGAAGACTACCACGACCGACGATTAGTCTGTCTCCATCCCGGCCACGTTATTCAAGAAGGCCAAGTAGTCGTGCTGGTCGCTCCAAGACACGGCCGCGCACTCCAGACCGGCACGAGACGCGCCATGCGGAATCCATGGATTCGCTAAGGACACCATCCCGTGAAGAAACCCATCGTGAGCGTGAGTCAAGCAATAATCTATTTATTGAGAACTTTATTAACGCGCTTAAGGGTATGAATAATACAAGCGATCGCGATAGGTTTCCTGTCTTAAATAACGTAATTCCTGATTTTGACCCGTTATGTAAGGAACAAACGGTTGATACGTGGCTTCATAAGATTGACGAATGTGCACAGATTTATGGGTGGAACGATAAACAAATAGTCCACTATGCCTTACCGAAATTAACAGGGGGTAGCTAAAACCTGGTATCAAGGTCTACCCTCACTACTATTTTCTTGGCCAGAGTGGAAGTTAAAGCTGAAGGAATCCTTTCCAACTAGGGATAATTATGCAGACTTACTAACGGAAATGCTGAGTAAAAAGGTACGTTATGGAGAGTCATTAGAGATTTATTACTATGCCAAAATTAATCTTCTAAATCGTTGCGAAATATCGGGAAAACGTGCAGTTGACTGTCTCATAGCAGGTATAGAGGATCGTAGTGTTAGGTTGGGAGCACAAGGAGCAGAATTTACGGAACCAGGATTGCTTCTTAAATTTTTGAAGTCGGTAAAAGTAGGTCAAGATAGGTCCACAAACGAGCAACAGAAGGTTAAGGATAGAGATAGGCGATCGCAAAACAACACATTTGCCGGTAATAAAGTGAGCTCCAGTTCCCAGAAGCCGAGCGGATCCCGCATGGTCTGCTACAATTGTAAAGAAACCGGTCACCCATTCTATCGATGCACAAAACCAAGGATTCAATGTTCTAAATGTAATTTGTTAGGACATAAGGACACTGAGTGTCCTGGGACAAAGCAAAGTACCAACGATAAACCAAAAGCAATATAGAAAGTAGAAAACTCGGGCGATTCAAGTGCCAAGTATAAAATGCCTATTAAAATAAATGGGTTGTTTTCAGAATGTCTTGTTGATTTAGGAAGCGAAGGTACTTTGGTCCGTCTCAGTGAAGCTCAGCGTTTAGGATTAGAATGGAAGGTAGGAAGAGTGCCACTATTAAGAGGAATAGGTAACGTGCCATACAACCCCCTTGGCAAGGCTAACGTCACGATCGAATTGCAGGGTTTAGTAGAAAACCACGTAGAGATATTTGTAGTTGGTGATTACTTAATAAATTGCCCTGTACTACTAGGTCACACTTTCACCGAAAGGCCCCTCAGTCAAGATAGTAAAGACAGAATCGGATGTTATTTTTCAGCGGCATTATAAGGGAGTCTAAGAGTCCGTACGCGAGCCCTATAGTACTAGTTAACAAAAAGTCTGGGGAAAAGAGGTTGTGTGGACTATCGTGCCCTGAATAGTAAAACAAAGAAAGAGCACTACCCTCTCCCTCGTATCGAGGATCAGTTAGACTTGTTATCAGGCAGTTCAATATTTGTTACCCTCGCTATTGTTGCCTCATTGAATAGGTTCAGGCATTACTTGGAATTAGATTTATCATAGTTACAGACTGCAACGCCTTACGTACCACTTTGAGTAAACGCGACCTAGTCCCACGAATTGCTCGCTGGTGGCTGCAGTTTTTAGAATACGACTGCTCAATAGAATACCGCCCTGGTGAAAAAAATGGCACACGTAGATGCCCTTAGTAGGGGTGCTACAAACGATAGTCCAGACGTTCATCACGTGTTAGATGTACTTTCAGTAGGTACTGACGATTGGCTTGCAACAGTGCAACAAACGGACGAAGACATTAAAAATATCGCGAATATTTTAGGTGACCCCAAATGTAAAGATGCCGTTGACATATTCAAAAATTACAAGCTTGTAAATGGGCGGGTATATCGTATAATTGACGAAAATACTATCCGTTGGGTGGTTCCGAGTGGCACCAGATGGCAACTACTGAAAGCCAATCATGATGATGTGGGACACTTCGGGTTTGACAAAACTCTGGCGCGCTTGCAAGCTACTTATTGGTTTCCAAAGATGAGACGATTTGTAAAAAAATACGTTTCTGCTTGCCTCCAGTGCGCACATCACAAGTTGCCAAGTGGTGCCAGGCCCGGTGAACTACACCCCATCCCTAAGGCTATCATACCATTCCATACCATACATGCGTATCATCTCGGTCCTTTTATCCGCACCAAGCGTGGCAATACATTCATTCTTGTTATCATAGACGCGTTTACTAAATTTGTTGATATCACCGCTGTGCGAAATACCAAATCGGCCACAAGCATTAGGGTATTCAGATAGCATTTTAGTTACTTCGGCGTGCCAACCCGTTTGATTACGGACCAGGGAACAAGCTTCACTAGTAGGCAGTTTAGAACGTTTATTCAGTCATGTGGTATAAAGCACGTGCTCAATGCTGTGGCCACACCCCGAGCGAATGGCCAAGTGGAACGGTACAACCGCACCATTTTGGCAGCGCTCGGGGCAATGAACCACGACAAACCAAATGGTTTATGGGATGAACATTTACCAGACATACAGTTGGGTATAAATACCACTGTCCACGCCACAACCAAAAAGAGTCCAGCGGAGCTTCTTTTCGGGCGAAATCTAACTAACCCATCTGAAGGTTTGCTAAATGACGTAATTAACGAAGTTACGTCTGAGGTCAGGGAGAGCCTAGACGATATTAGGGCTACGGCCGGTGAGCTTATTACGACACAACAGAGTAAGGACAAGGAACGATATGATAGGTACAGAAAAATAGGAATACGTTTCAAAGAGGGTGATTTGGTTAGAGTAGTAAGAGCCACGACAGGAATAGAGGGGCAGTCTAAGAAGCTCGAACCTAAATGTAAAGGCAATTACAGAATTAAAAAGGTGCTCCCCAACGATAGGTTCGTGGTTGAGGACACACCACTCACAAAGACTTGTAAGAGGTACGAAGCTGTGGTAGCTATTGATAAAATATTCCCATGGATCTGCTATAACGAACCCGTATCAACCGATTGTGAATCCGAGCGTAATGATTGTGAATCTGAATGTGAAGAGTTGTAAATACTCGTAGATGTATGTATAATGTATATGTATGTTGTAATATTGTACATAGAATTAAATAAGTATAATAGATAACTAAGCACACTAAATCAAATACATTGTGTATTTCTAATATTATGTACATAAAGAACTATGTAATCGATGTCATAGTTAAAAAGTAATGCCAATCTAGGTATTAAGTTGCAATGATTAATGTCGTGTATCATCTAAGTTATTCCATGTATTAATGGCTGAAATATTTGCTGGTCAAGATAATGTACCAATATATATAAGATATAGATTAAGTTATGAGTGTCAGGTAACCGACACATAAAGGTACCGATTCATTGGTTAGAGTGTACTAATGAGTTGGTGAGAGGTATCAGGTAACGGATGCCTCTCATTTAAGAGGAGTGTCAGGTAACCGACACATAAAGGTACCGATTCATTGGTTAGAGTGTACTAATGAGTTGGTGAGAGGTATCAGGTAACGGATGCCTCTCATTTAAGAGGAGTGTCAGGTAACCGACACATAAAGGTACCGATTCATTGGTTAGAGTGTACTAATGAGTTGGTGAGAGGTATCAGGTAACGGATGCCTCTCATTTAAGAGGAGTGTCAGGTAACCGACACATAAAGATACCGATTCATTGGTTAGAGTGTACTAATGAGTTGGTGAGAGGTATCAGGTAACGGATGCCTCTCATTTAAGAGGAGTGTCAGGTAACCGACACATAAAGGTACCGATTCATTGGTTAGAGTGTACTAATGAGTTGGTGAGAGGTATCAGGTAACGGATGCCTCTCATTTAAGAGGAGTGTCAGGTAACAGACATCCTAAAGGTACCAATTCATTGGTTAGTGTACTAATGAGTTGGTGAGAGGTATCAGGTAACGGATGCCTCTCATTTAAGAAATCGGTGCATCAGTAGGTCAAGGTCATGCCGATATAATATATAGATTAAGTTAAGTGTCAGGTAACCGACACCCTAATGGCTAAGTATAAGCATTCTGTTAATCAAGGTCATGGATAAATTAAGAGTAAATCTATTGTGGAGTAATACTATTGAGCTCTATTTAGATGATTTAGAGTCAAAATGATTAAGGACTAAGCAGTTAATTTATGTTGATTGTTACATTTATAATTTATGATGAGATATGTTTATATTCATTATGTTACACTCATAATTGGTGATGAAATATAAAGTAATGTTTTTGTAATGCATAACGAGGGACTCGTTGGAAGCCGGATGGCCGAGCTGTTATAAATATTTAAATTATACCTTTAATATTATTATTTACGTTGGCAACTATTTACAATAATTTCTAGGAACTTGTATGATCATTGTAGTTGTATTGACTTCATGCGATTGGTCTACTCTGACAGTTGTCGACGACCAATCATAAAGCAAGTAAAATGGCGGGAATTAACTTAATGGTCGACGGGCATTTGAGCGATAGACCAGCATTACCTGGGCATTCGAGCTTCGACCTCGGTGCTAGTCACTTGCCTTGTATCTCCAAAACAAACTGTATTGCTGTATTGCTGTAACTATAATAATAAAGCTGAACTTTAAAGTTATTATAGCGTTTTTTATATTCTAAATCCCTGCTTCTGAGTATTGAACCAGATCGGTTCACATATTAAACTTGTATACTTATAACAGCGCAAAATAAAAAATATTTATGATTTCAATAATTGTCGTTCTTTAAAGCGACTCACTTTTTCATTTTTGCATAAATAGTTATAAATAACAATGTTGTAAAACATTCTCTGTTTTATACTGTGAATACTCCCTTATGCTGACTCAGCTACAGCCAGAAACTCAGTGCCAAATCTGACAGCGGATAGGCCTCTGTCTTTTCCACGTCAAATTTGAGCACCCAATAAGCCGAAATTTCAGCAAAACCAGTTAGGAATTACATACGTCAATCTCAATCTGTAAAATATGAAAAGGTTTTTGTTCTTCTAAACGAATATCGCGGGATGTTTTGAATAATATATATTATGAGAGAACTAGAATACGAAATTGTGTCTCTGAAAATATATTATATACTGAATATACTAAAAAGTAAAGGAGAACGAAATGTATATTTATAATTTCGTGGAAAAGCAACTTTGACCTTTCCTCTCGTGATCTCCGAATTACGATTATGACGCGCTGTTGATTATAAATATATTATTGTTTCTTATTTGTGTAAGTTTTTGTATGTAAATAGTGTTAGTTTAATTTCTTCTTGATTACTAACGATTTATTTTTATTTCTTGACAACTAACAAAGATGTCTAGTATTTTTAAGCTTCTAATATAATCCTGTATTGTGACTATTTAAAACTATTCATGGTACTGTAACAAATAATACAACCTTATTAGAATTGGTTATGGTTATGAGATGAATACTCTTCTAGAATAAGAAGAACTTGACGTGAGAGGTGTGGAATATCAGGTCGAGCGTAAAATATATAATTGTATTATGATTACCGATTCTAATCCAATATAAGTATAAGCAGATATCACTCCTACGTATCTCGAATTAATGATTCACTGCAGAGTCAATTTCCAACGGAGTGGTGAAGTGCAGCAATGCAACGCGCCTTTGAGCGTCTTACTATCATAACTTATGTGTGTCAGGTCTTAAGCCCGGTTTCCACCGCGAACGGAGCGGACCCATTAAGGACTCCGTTTATTCGCAAGAGTAAACTGCATACATGTGTTTCCACCAACAAAGAGTCGAGCGAAAATGAGTCAGCGGGCAAAAAGAGTAAAAATGAGCTCGCTTCATCATTTCTCTTTCGCGGTGGGAATCTGACGACTAAACTCTTCCTTGGTGGAAAAGCAAAACTATTTCATGAAATCGAAGTCCGCTCCGCTTAGCCATTTTCGGCTCATTACTCTTTCACGGTAGAAACCGGGCTTTAGACATGCACAGGAAGAGAGGAAGTGGTGTCTTATATGTCATACCAGAATATCATGTTGGATTCAATTGATTGCTCCATGATTATCTTATTTGACACTGTCATGTCACATCTAGAAACTGTTTAAAAGCCACGCGACAGCACAGTGACATAAATCTATTTCTAATTCCTTCCCTGAATTCTATTAATTGGGGTTGGGTCTTCTCACTTTTCTGCGCAAAGTCGGATGATTTTGGGTTGTCGATTCTGGCAATTGGGCTTTCTTGAGGTCTCGTTCTATGTTAGACCACCAGGTCGCTAGCAGGCGGCCTCTATCTTTTTTCTGTTCTGATAGGTTCACCGCAATTTGTGCCACATGGTCTTCGCTTCGTCATGTCCACGATTGTAGTTACTTTGAAGCTGCCTCGTATATATTGATTACAAATTCTGTCCAACCGGATCACACCTCTCGCCCATCTAAGCATCTTCATCTCGTTGGTATGTATTTATTGATCATGTGTATTCTTTGTTATCCAGCATTCGGGCCGATAGAGTAGGTCGGACTGCCGTTTTGTACATTTTTCATTAGATCTGTATGGGAATTTGTGGGTCTGTATGAAAATTCGTGGGTTACACAACATCAGTAAGCGATCGCCATTTTTGCCACGCTACGATAATTCTGTGTGTCACATCAATGTCAACGTTAGCATCGGGTGTAAGCCCATGCTCAATAGGCTCCATAGCCTAAGTATTTAAACTTCTCTACGGTGGGAATTGGTGTCGTTCTTAAATAGGTAGTATTTCCGATGTAGATCCTTTTTATTAAATCTATACTTTTCTAACAACTTGATTGCCTGTAGGTATAGCGTCAGTGGTTGACATGGATGCTGTAATGTATACAAACTGATTTGGAGGTATTTCTGTAATATTTGTTGACGTTTATTGATGACTCTTTCCCATATCTTAAGCGTATGTGAGTGAGGTCAGTTTTGTGCCCCTGTAGTTCTCACATAGTGTCACATCACCCTTGTTCTTATAAAAAGGTAGGAGAAGGCATTGGCGCCAGGACTCTGGTATGCGCTTCGTGTATATTAAACAACTTCGTCAGCAAAGCTACGTCTATCGGGTCAAGAGTTTTCCAAAGGTCTACAGGGATCACATTTAAATTAGGCCCAGTAGCTTTTCTGTTTTTCCTTTTAGACATAACGTCACAGATAGATATTAGAGAGCGCAAGCCCTCTAATATCTATCTCGGGTATGAGTTCATACGTGGGTTCACAGGGTATGGGATCCTCACTTGAAACAAAAATGAACCTATTTTCTTAATACTTACAAATACAATCTAGGTACACCGAAATAAATGAAAATACAATCCAATAGCGCATTCCAACGTAAACAACCAATTAAAGTAAGTGCTCAAGTCAATCTTATCGTGATATTTTTTAAACTATTTGTCCAAATTACTGAGTGTAAAAGACAAAGTTCAATTGGCTAAATACTCTAAAATGTGCATTGTAAAAAAACATTTAATTTAAATGTATTTATGCCTCATAATTTCGGATCTATTGGCTTCCACATAAAAGATAGATATAGATAGCGGTCGCGGACTTTTATTTACAACTTTTTAAGACATACAATCCTACGATACATTATCTTTGTGTAACTCTAACGGTATCGGCAGCGCACGCCGAGTTAGCTCTTAAAGGGCAGAATTTTTCCTACTTACTTGATACTTATCGTAATATTATGGCCAAATTACACAAAATCTTCATAAATTGTAGCCTATGTGTTATTCTGATGTATAAGCTATATTTCTGTAAAGTTTTATCAAAATCCGTTTAGCCGTTTTTGCGTGAAAGTGGAACAAACATCCATCCATCCTCACAAACTTTCGCATTTATAATATTAGTAGGATAATATATATATATATATATATATGTCGGAGACAGTTTATTAATCACATTGTGGGTGTTAACTAAATTTGTTATGATTTGTGTTTCTTATTGTTAATTTATGTAATTTTACTATCAATTATTGTCTATTAATTCGAAACATGATTTATTGTGTGTGCACACTGATTTGTGGTTACTTTATTTCGATAATTATTATCGATGGTTTTATTCAAAACAATTGTTGACACATTACTTTGAATGTAAAACGAATTACTTCATGAAATCACTATTGTTTATTCATGACAATTATCATTGTGTTATTTGATTACAGATCTTATTAGATTCAGCACATTTTAGTGTTTTGTATCAAGTAAACGCGTGACGCACTTCCGTGCGCATGGACAGACTTGTATGGAGAGGTTGCAAGGTGGGGGGCATCGCCTTATAAAAGAGCGTGCACTCCGTAAGTATGGCAGTCGATCCTCGGATTCGACTCAGTAAAGAGTTCCTGCTCCGACAATACTATCGGTTTACCTGGTACAGCGCTGCTGTATATCCACATAGCTGTATAGGCTTGCTGCTAGCGAGCGATACACTTTGTATTTGGGTGGCTTATGCTACTGTACGAATTATAAACCTTAAGGGTTGGTTCGCTTATCATTGGGTGGCTTAGGCTGCTGTACGAACTGTAAACCTTAAGGGTTTGTTCGTTTATCATTGGGTGGCTTGGCCACTGTACGAACTGTGGGACTGTTCTGTTCGATTAACTGTATTGTTGCTGTACCTTTAACTTACTTTATGCTTGTTACAGATTACCATTTGTATTGTGTTTTCTTTAGTAATAGTGTGTAATTGTTTTCACAGGTATGTTGTTTATCCCTAATAGGATAATGGGAACGCCTATAGTCCTGACGATGTACTATACCGCTCGGCACTCCGAGCGCTCCTCGATCGCACCTGACGATCCGACATCAGAAGTGGGATTGCCTCTTAATGCTTCCGCATGGCTTCCCTAGTTATCGTATGTCTTTTCCACTCTTGTTATGACAGCTTCCTCTCTTGGGATTACCTAGCGCTGAGCTAAGGCTGTTTTAATGGCATTCATAAATCACCTACCCACATTAATTTCATTGTTTACATACTCCAACAGTTACCGCTACCCTTATTTACCTACCTAAGTGTCAAACAAATTGCTGTTTGTACTGTACTGGCCCATGTTTCCAAATTTCATTTTCCGTGCTCATCTACTAGCATTCACTACCGAAGTACATGAGGTTTAAACTTTAACAAGAACTGAGTGTCTTGTCCCATCTTAAGAGAAAGTCTCATTTTCCTCTGACCTACACATTTCTTCTCAACCCTCTTAGGTTCAAACCAGGTACAATAGTATGTCACTTTAGTGACTACCGGAGAACAGCCGGGAGGTTCGAGTGAGTACTACTACTTTGAGTCAGTTTTCGAGCAACTAATCATCCGTGATAAGTTGAAGTCCGTGATAAGATAAGTGTGATGTACCCACCACTGATGTGATGTTCTACAACTATCTGGTGAGACGCTTCCATTTTGTTATGACTCCACTACACTACACTCCACATGACTACTTTCATTACTGATACATGTGTGGCAAACTTACTTGTATGGTCAATATAAAGTGAAGTTTCATGTAATACTGAATGCTCATTCAAATCATAGTATCATAATTATTATGCCATGAGAGATTAAATTATCTGAAAAGTAACTGTGTGCCCCCTGATTGTTGACATGTGTTCTGTGGTAAGGTAATGACATGTGTTGTGAGGTAAGGTAATGACATGTGTTGTGAGGTAAGGTAATGACATGTGTTGTGAGGTAAGGTAATGACATGTGTTGTGAGGTAAGGTAATGACATGTGTTGTGAGGTAAGGTAATGACATGACATGTGTGGTAATAAGGTAATGGCATGACATGTGTGGTAATAAGGTAATGGCATGACATGTGTGGTAATAAGGTAATGACATGACATGTGTGGGAATAAGGTAATGACATGACATGTGTGGTAATAAGGTAATGACATGACATGTGTGGTAATAAGGTAATTACATGTGTGGTAAGATACTAAACTTGTTTTGTGTTATCAGGTCTGTAGTGTTTGTTTTAAATTGATCAGAATGACCGAACGTTAAGCTGTTTACTTGAGCTCTTTTCTGATTATTTACAGATGATGTAATAAACTATTCACCCAAGGACGTGTGAAGATGCAGGGTGACCGTAACGGCGCGTGGCGTGATTTAGTAATGAAAATCAGTTAATTTTGAGGGTTATGGTTTATTGTTATTTTTTTAATCATTGGGAATATTCTCACAATGCTGAGACATTTGCTGAAAAGTGTACTGGCAAACGTATTCTTGTACGGTTAATAATTGTGATGAACTATGGTTCACTGACTCTTGGACAATACAACAGTGCATGTAGATGGTTTAATTGAAATGAATTCTGTGACTTTGATGGGATAATATGTACCGAACAAATTCTAAGAGAAGTAGAAATAGTTGGTTGCTAGGGTTTAGAGCTTTCATGTGATACTGGATCAATCATAGTATGCTGTGAGATTTTTAATTTAATTTTTTGCAGTTAATATGACCGAAAAAATAGTGCTATTACACGAGTTAATGTTATTGACCAATGCTGTATTTCTTTCATAATACAACTGTTTAATAGTTTAACAATTGTTTCACCTGTTGACAGTGTGGAGATCAGGGCCGTCTTTAACCTATTGGGGGCCCTGGGCACAATAGGATAATGGGGCCCCTATGACCTAAACTCTAAACAGAGCACTATTTTGTTAGTATAGACAAAGAAAGTAGTTTAGTAAAGTTCTAGATTTATTTGTATTTAATAAATCTACACTAATATTAAAGAGGAAAGATTTGTATTTTTGTATGTTTTTAACGAATAAATTAAAAAACTACTGGTCTGATTTCAAAAATCTTTTGACTATTTCGAAAATTCTTTTACCATTAGAATGCTACATTATCTCTGAGTAGCATAGGTTATATTTACACATTGAATAAATTAGGGTTTAAATTACATGAAAAACCAGTTCACTGATTATTTTTCTTCAAAGCGATGTAGTTGGGCACCATTAAATTGCATTTTTATTTTTACTGTTTGATTCTGTCAAAATAAATAGGTATTTTTTAAATTATTTGGTATCGGTTAATTTGTACCAACACTTATAGCAAATAAATTAATTTGAATTTGATTTGATCGTTTAGTGATCTGACAATTGGGGGCCCCTATGGATCGCGGGGCCCTGGGCACGTGCCCAGTGTGCCCAGTGGGAAAGAGGTGCCTGGTGGAGATAGAAGTAAATCGGTCCCGTGCAAGAAAACAAGCAGCCCTGGGTGCCGAAGGTTAAAGTTGGGGACTTCGTTGGAAACTTCGTACTTCTTGCAGATCCAATATGATATTGGTTGAAATCTTTGAGTGCCAGTAAAATTTAGTCTTGATCATGTATGAAAAATGCCTGAATGTCCATTCAATTTTAATGATGTCAATGTTGACACTGATAATAATCATCTGCTGCTGACATACCATAGCTTAATTGACAAGATGTCTATGTTGACTCTTGTTTGGATGTCTATGTTGACTCCTGGGTTTGTTTGTTGAACTTGACGCCTATGTTGGTTGTCTATTCAGCTACAAACTACTTGTCGATTCCCATGGTGTGAATTCGGCTGGGAGACTATGTCTCTACTTTTGTTTGGATGTCTATGTTGACTCCTGGGTTTGTTTGTTGAACTTGACGCCTATGTTGGTTGTCTATTCGACTTCAAGCTACTTGTCGATTCCCATGGTGTGAATTCGGCTGGGAGACTATGTCTCTACTTTTATTTGGATGTCTATGTTGACTCCTGGGTTTGTTTGTTGAACTTGACGCCTATGTTGGTTGTCTATTCGACTTCAAGCTACTTGTCGATTCCCATGGTGTGAATTCGGCTGGGAGACTATGTCTCTACTTTTATTCGGATGTCTATGTTGACTCCTGGATTTGAATGTTGAACTTGACGCTTATGCGGGTTGTCTATGTTGACGCCTATGCGGGTTGTCTATTCAACTTCAAGTTACTTGTCGAATCCCATGGTGTGATTTCGGCTGATTTGTTGAGCTATGTATTGTCTGTAACAGTATAGTTATTTTGACTGGTTATGATGCAAATTTTGCTAATGATTTTACTTCAGGACTAATTCAGGATTTTTCTTTGCAACATACCTTTTGCTAATTAAAGCTTTTTGTCAGAAAGGCCGATCGATATTTACCAAGAACTTTATAACTACACGAGGACGTGTAGAATGTCAGTCTGGCCGTGTCGGAGACAGTTTATTAATCACATTGTGGGTGTTAACTAAATTTGTTATGATTTGTGTTTCTTATTGTTAATTTATGTAATTTTACTATCAATTATTGTCTATTAATTCGAAACATGATTTATTGTGTGTGCACACTGATTTGTGGTTACTTTATTTCGATAATTATTATCGATGGTTTTATTCAAAACAATTGTTGACACATTACTTTGAATGTAAAACGAATTACTTCATGAAATCACTATTGTTTATTCATGACAATTATCATTGTGTTATTTGATTACAGATCTTATTAGATTCAGCACATTTTAGTGTTTTGTATCAAGTAAACGCGTGACGCACTTCCGTGCGCATGGACAGACTTGTATGGAGAGGTTGCAAGGTGGGGGGCATCGCCTTATAAAAGAGCGTGCACTCCGTAAGTATGGCAGTCGATCCTCGGATTCGACTCAGTAAAGAGTTCCTGCTCCGACAATACTATCGGTTTACCTGGTACAGCGCTGCTGTATATCCACATAGCTGTATAGGCTTGCTGCTAGCGAGCGATACACTTTGTATTTGGGTGGCTTATGCTACTGTACGAATTATAAACCTTAAGGGTTGGTTCGCTTATCATTGGGTGGCTTAGGCTGCTGTACGAACTGTAAACCTTAAGGGTTTGTTCGTTTATCATTGGGTGGCTTGGCCACTGTACGAACTGTGGGACTGTTCTGTTCGATTAACTGTATTGTTGCTGTACCTTTAACTTACTTTATGCTTGTTACAGATTACCATTTGTATTGTGTTTTCTTTAGTAATAGTGTGTAATTGTTTTCACAGGTATGTTGTTTATCCCTAATAGGATAATGGGAACTCCTATAGTCCTGACGATGTACTATACCGCTCGGCACTCCGAGCGCTCCTCGATCGCACCTGACGATCCTACATATATATATAAAAAAATAAGGAACAGAATCGTTGAGCTTAATGATTGAATTATTTCATTCATTAACAACTGATTGCTTTGAGTTAATTACGACGTAAAATGAACGTCACACAACAAGTCACCATTTTTCTTATTGTAATTCAAATATTTCAATACCTAACCTAAAACTTGAGTACACGTTCACGAGCCTTATAAATACGGCCGCACGCCAATGCTCATGGCACTCAAGCTTGAGCCGCCCGCCGGACAGTGCGGACCTCTCTAGTTGTGGTTATACTGCCCGTTGATTAAACAAAGCTTTGAATCAAGTCGTGAAGTTTTCATTTAATGACCTACCTACCATATTTACACGAGATACCGGAATTTCTGCAATAATTTACAAAAAAAAGTTAAAAAAACATATAAAAAAAACCTATTGGAAGCAGCGGGCAATAATAATAAAAAACTTTGGGACGCAATTAAAACTATCACTAACACTAAAAAATCAGAATTAATTAACATGTGTAACCCTAGAGAGTCGGTGGATAAGATAAACGATTTCTTTGTGAGTGTGGGCAAGGACTTAGCGGATAAAACTATACACTGTACAAATCCAGAGCAACATCATTTTGCAACTAAAGACCCAAAGTACTGCCAAAAATCCTTCGCGCTCTTGGACGCAGATGAGACCGAAATAAAGAGCTTGATCTTGGGGTTGAAAAATGTTTGTTCTGTTGGATGGGACTCAATTTCTAATGACGTACTTAAACAAAATATACACTCCCTTGTTTCTCCACTGACACATATTTTCAATGCATGTTTATCGCAAGGAATATTCCCTACAGTTCTAAAAAAGTCGATGGTGCACTTCATACATAAATCCGGAGATAAAGACTGTGTCACAAACTACAGACCAATCTCTATTTTACCCTCAATCTCAAAACTCTTGGAACGTATCCTTAATAAAAGACTGACTAATTATCTAGAGTCGAATAATCTTTTCTCGCAAAATCAATTTGGTTTCCGAGCTGGTAAGTCGACAAGTGACGCTGCTCATGAGCTTGTGGATTCTGTACTAAGAGATTTGGATGCGAGTAGAAAGACTGTGGGTATATTCCTTGACCTAGCCAAGGCCTTCGACACGGTCTGTATACCACTGCTTCTGCAGAAACTGGAACGGCAAGGCATTCGAGGAAATCAACATAAAATATTCAAAGATTATCTTTCGAATCGCTTCCAATGTGTAAAGGTAAATGAACACCTAAGCAATGATTTACCTATCTCCTTCGGCGTACCTCAGGGTAGTATTTTGGGTCCTACACTCTTTCTCATCTACCTGAACGACCTCTGTGAGCTGAACTTAATGGGTGGTAAACTGATTTCTTATGCGGATGATACGGTGCTCTTGTTCTCTGCAGATACTTGGGAGAATGTGTATAAAAGTGCACAACATGGATTTAATGTAGTAAACCACTGGTTACAGAAACATTTTCTGACTCTCAACGCAGGCAAAACTCAGTATGCCAACTTCTCCATGCGTAACATAAATCCACCTTCCTCATCTCTTTCTATAATCGCGCACAATTGTTGTCATAATGAAACATGTTCCTGTCCAGCCCTTATCAATTCAAACAAAATTAAATATTTGGGAATTATAATTGATAACAATCTAACTTTTCGATTTCATGTAGACATGGTAACTTCTAGGGTAAGAAAATTAATAGACGTCTTTAAAAATCTCCGACATGCAGCTGATCCTAAATTAATTAGGCAGGTGTACCTAGCCCTTGGTCAATCAATTATACAGTATTGTATCTCAGTATGGGGCGGTGCGTCAAAAACTATACTGAAACCATTAGAGGTTGCTCAAAGAGCCATATTAAAAGTAGGCACTTTTCGTCCATATCGGTTTCCGACGTATCTCCTATACCAATCATGTGAAGTCCTTACGGTCCGGCAGCTCTTTGTTTTGCAGGCAGTTCTAAGGCAACATGTTAACACCAAGTATGACGGGTCCACCTACTTAGCTAAGCGCCGACGAAAGATCATCGCTTCCAATAACGAACCAACCTATAAACACCCATATGCTCGCAAATTCTTCTGCTATCTAGGCTTCTTTCTCTATGAAAAAATAAATAAGGCAATTGACATTTATCCTTTGAATAAAAAGCAATGTAAATTTAACGTTATAAACTACATACATAAGCTAAACTACGATGAGACTGAAAACCTATTAACAGTGATAAGGTAACTTACATACTCATCCTCCCTCACACATTCACTCACTCACACCTTACACAAGGGAGGACACTACCACTACTATAACTACAAACTCTATTTTTTTTATATTTTTAATATTATTATTTTTTATGTTTTTATGATGTATTGCGATGATATATACAAAAAAAAAAATATTAATTTCAATTTTCTTTAATCTTTCCATTATTTTTACAGCTTGTTACTGGTATGTTTAATTTTGTGTAGAGCTTGAATTATCAAATAGTTAAGTGGTGCATATTTCCAGGGATTATTCTGCCGTCCTTTAACTAGAAGGTCGTTAAGCCCACAAAGTGGTTTTCGAGATAATGGCAAAAAACGCGGGAATCGTTATTTCTTCGAAACTATGATATTTAGAGAAATGATTTTTGAACATATCCATTGATATTTTTTCCATTTATCCTGAAGAATCCTTTCCGTTCAGGCACTCTTTTAAATTACTTTAATATTCGTTATTTTCTCATTTTGTTAAGCATCTAACCTAGTTATTCTAGCTAATTACTGTTCTAAAAGGGTGTTAACCATACCTTAGCGGCTTTTTAGTGAAGTAAATAATAATAAAAAAAATACTTCCGTACTGTTTGTTTAATTTATTCAGAAATATTTAACTACAAAGTTGTTAAGTAACTTAACTGCTTTATAGACATGACATTTACTCGAATTAAAATTACAATTACTTTTCTAATGATCAGTTACGGGGCCTTAGACGCTTTTAAGCTATTGTTGCCAATGCTAGAAGGAAATAGTTTGTAAAAGCTAACAACTTTACTTAACTAAAAAGTGGCAAAACGTATTTCGCTTGTGGTTAACTTCTTTGTAGTTTAGCATTTAAAACGGAAAATGTGAGAAACTAATTAACACCACGTTCTTATAAAAATCAACTTTATTTAACCTAGAAGGTTATTTCTGAAAATAATTGTTAATTATATTACACATTTAATATTAGTTAACAATCAACATGTAGCTACAACATGACAAATAATCTACACATAAGAACATAGATTTTGTTCATGCCAAATAAACTATAAGATCTCAATTAGTTCTAATTTCAACTTTTACAAACTAAGATTAAATCAGCCATGTCATGAGGTAACTTCAGACGTAACGGCTTAATATTTGGATAAAAATATACTTTACATAAATAATTAAATAGGTAAATATACACATTATTTATAATAAAAAGGAACAAATGCTTTTATATGGAGACTTATTTATTTCTGAAAATAATTGTTAATTATATTACACATTTAATATTAGTTAACAATCAACATGTAGCTACAACATGACAAATAATCTACACATAAGAACATAGATTTTGTTCATGCCAAATAAACTATAAGATCTCAATTAGTTCTAATTTCAACTTTTACAAACTAAGATTAAATCAGTCATGTCATGAGGTAACTTCAGACGTAACGGCTTAATATTTGGATAAAAATATACTTTACCAAAATAATTAAATAGGTAAGTATACACATTATTTATAATAAAAAGGAACAAATGCTTTTATATGGAGACTTATTTATAATATAAAACATAAACATGAGTCACGAGGTTTAAAAAGGCACTTATTCAGAATAAAATATTACATAGTTACTCTTTTGTTACAGTTCATTGGATAGACTCTAATATGGTTAAGTATAATCATCAAAAATGGGTAAATTTTATCAGAAAATGTATGGCATATCATTATTTCAGCCTTGCCGTCCACTACTGAACGTAGGCCTCCTCCAAAGATCGCTAACCAAGACGGTCTTTGGCAGTTAGCATCCATCGGCTGCCAGCAACCTTCAAATCGTCGCCCCACACTACGCTTGCCCAAACGCGGTCTCCACTCTAGAGCGTGTCTGCTTCATTTACCGTCTGTCCGTCTGCAGACGTGGCCGGCCCACTTCCTCGTCAGCGTGCTAATTCGACGCACAATGTCGGTGACTTTAGTTCTCTGGCGAATGACTTCATTGCGAATTCTATCCACCAGAGAAATCCCGAGCATCGCTCTCTCCATAACACGCTGAGCAACCTTGAATTGGTAGACCAGGCCCACGGTGAGTGTCCACGTTTCGGTTTCGTAAGTCATAACGGGTAGGACGTACTGGTTAAAGACCCTGGTCTTAAAGGATTGTAGGATCGACGATTTAAGACGATTTAAAGATATCACGTAGCTTTCTGCATTGCGCCCAGCCCAAGTGTATCCTTCTGTTCGCCTCCTTCTCGAAGTTGTGCCGCCCCAGTTGTATATTTTGGCCAAGATATATGTATTCTTGTACAATCTCGAGAATAGCGCCATTTACGACTACGGGTCTCGAGAAGACATGACCATTGTACAAGATTTTGGTCTTACCTAGGTTCATCCCGAGGCCCACGCGTCTTGAAAAATCGCTTAGGCCGTTAAGCATCACTTCCAGCTCCTGCAGAGACTCTGCCATGATGACAATGTCATCCGCCAATCGTAGTTCGAGATGTACTGACCGTCGATATTAAATACCCTGTCCTTTCCAATCAAGCGTCTTGAAAACGTCTTCAAACGCGTTTGTAAACAGTTTCGAAGAGATGACATCTCCCTGTCTTACCCCTCGACGCAGTTGGATTGGCTTGGTGCTACGTTCTTGTACTTGGACGGTCATTGTTGCGTCTTTATACAGACACTTCAACACCTCGACGTATCGGCAATCGACGAGGCATCTCTGCATGGAGTCCAGCACAGCCCAGGTCTCGACGGTGTCGAAGGCTTTCTCGTCGTCCACATACGCAAGACAGAGGCGGATTGTATTTCTCGGTCTTTTGGATAATTTACCTGAGGGTGTCTATGTGGTCTAACTGTAACCTTCTCGAAACCCGGTCTGCTGCGACGCTTGGAATTCATCGAACTTTTGAGCGAGGCGGTTCGAGATAACCCTCGAAAACAGATTACTGACATGACTCAGGAGCGAAATGGGGCGGTAGTTTTTAAGGAGCGTGGTATCACTTTTTTTAAATAAAGTACCACCACGCTCCTGGGCCTCAAGTCTGCTATTACAATAGTGTCAGAATGGTCTATCATTGATTTCATAATTGTTGATTTTGACAAGTTTGGTATTCTACTAATATAATGGCGTCATTATGACTCCATTGGTCAACCACTGACACGCCACTGAAAGAAATGATATAGAATGGTAATCTCGTACAAAATGACAACTGAATGACTGACTTAGGCGGTAATCTGCTAAAATTTTGACAGTTCCTTTGATCAGTGACCTACCATTAGAACGTCGTTGTGCAGTCATAGCTTTTAATTCGACCGACCAATGATCGACCATTATGAATTTAGCAGAATACGAACTTTTAGCAAAATGACAACGGGATCGTGTTGGAATGACGAAATTATAAAAATAGCAGACTTGGCCCCCAGATCCATGCCTCCGATGTAATGCCTGTGGGATGACGGAATTAAATAGCTTTATAAGCTCAGTCAAAACAGGAAAACACCTGGAAAAACTACTGGTCCATGAAGACGCTAATGAAGGATGATCTACCGATCTCCCTGAAGCGAAATCTTATCGACATGTGACACCAAGTCGCAAAAGTTTCGCCTCGGACTTTGCCAAAGAGCAATGGAGCGCAGCATTCTGGGTGTAAAACGACAGGACAGAATCTGGAACACCACGCTCTTCTACAACGAGCATATCAGATGTAGGCAAAAAGCCGGCCAGGCTTAAGTGGGATTGGGCGGGTGACTGACGCCAGTCGCACGCAGAGTGACTGCTGGGCGCCTCAGTCTACACGCAATGGGTACCTCAAGATGGGCAGCGGCATCGCCGAGGACTGCCCAGACAGACATGGCGAGATGACCTGGACGCGTACCACGAGGTCTGGTTCGAGGAAGCGCTGGATAAAAGTTCCTGGAAGGACTTGGGGGAGGTCTTTGCCCAGCTGTGGGACAGTAAAATCGGACGGCAAAGAATTGTCTATGGCGTAGAGACTGTTCGCAAAAGAACGGGTGTCATTTTTATTTGTAACGATAATATGCCTTTCGAAGGTATTCACTGAATTACAGACAAACTGCAACAAAACCCAGTGCTTGATTTAGAATAACTATGTGAACAAACATATCAAACAGAATTTATAGGAACTAATTAGAGATTATTTAAACTTATCATAATGGTTATAATTGTTACTACAATAATTGTAATAATGTTTAATGATTGGGTACTGGCCGCGCCGCTCACCCCCGCCCCGGAGTGAACGAAGCGCGAGAGTCGTCAAACTGCGTTTTAGCTAAGTAATGCGGTTTAGCTGCTTTGTATCTAAGCATAATTTTAAATTTTATTCTTTGATTTCATAAATCACGCAAGAATTATTTAAAAGTAAAGTAGAATGATAAATTTAAAGCATTAAAATACTTAGCTAAAATAGCGCTAAAGGAGGGTAACTGCAAATTAGTTAAGTTTTTTTCTGAAACTGTACTTTAATCTATTTTTTTTAATCTTATGCCTGCTGAAATACTTAACTATAAAGTAGTTATAATCCCTTTGCGTCTCTATAGTCTAGAATAATCACATAACGTACTTGTAGTTAAGTAGAAAACTAGAAAATAATCAACACATTGGGCAGTTAATGTATTTTAACGTACTTTTAGTGACGAAGTGTAGGTTTGTCGCTTTTAAGTGATGGAATCATCATAAATTCTGTCACTTAACGGCCTACGAAGTTTTTATATCTCTGGAATCATTTATAATATTAAAATGGTTCCTAGACAGAAAGATAGAGAAATTTGAACTCTATCACTTCCTATTAAAAAGTAAAAATTGACCATTTGAGGGTTAACGGCCTTCTAGTTAAAGGACGGCAAAGAGCGCTGATGTCTGAAATACAGATTTTTATCTAGTTCAGACACAGGTGTTCCTCACTAGACCATAAAAATAGTTCAAAAGTTAATTGTATAATCTAATTTTAAGCGTGTAAAATGTTTTTGGAAACAATAAATTATTATTATTATTATTATTACCTATAAATGAGTGATCATCATGACGACAACATTTGTGACGTCAGCTATGGTGACGTCACCCTTGTAAAGAACGCTACGGAGGTCCCTACTCCGTTATATATGTCATAGCTACGTATGTGACGAGCTTAAGAGATAATCGAGACAATTAAATTATGACAAAATCTAATGGCTATTGATTTACTATGCATGTAATGCCGTATGGTCTTAGGTACATTTTCTATTGTAAATAAAAATCATATTTTCTTCACTATCATCATTACTACATAATAATGATTGTAAATTAAAGATGAGGTTATAGGTCCCATTCTGTAAATCCCTTCGCTAATATGGAGCCACGTTACACTTTACACGTTACACATTACACTAATGCAAATTTCAAAGCTATTTCTTTTTTCTTATAAATTCAGATTGGCAGTTTTAAATTTAACCCTTTATAAATGCTTTTTCTTTCTTTCTTTCTTTCTTTCAGCGTCGTATGTTTCCGAAAGACTACCACAGTTCGTTACGTCTGTTTTTTAATTTAATTTCGCTATATTCTATCAAGAAGATGTATATATTAGGTTAATATTTAAATGAGTAATCATTTACAATTTAAAAAACTCTAGTCTCTTAATTAGAAGTCCTAAAAATAAAGTCCGAAGTTAGATAAATTACTAATATTATTCACTGTGTCGGGGGCTAGGGGTACGCCAACTGATGTGAAATCAGGCGGTTAAAAGGTTAAAACAGCGTGTTAGTAGGTAAATATACGTGTATTTAGAAATGGCCGACGTCGTTGCCTACCGTCACTGAATGCGGGTACGTGTATTACCAAATTTGAGCAACACTGCATCATTGTTAGTTAACAAGGTTTGAATTTAGAAGAGGGCTTGCAAAACCGAAGCGGCGGTTTTCAGTTTTGCAAACTCTAATAATTCATTTTGACGTCACGAAGGAATTTTTAAAATAACCATTCTACGCGAAGTGTCTATGTCTATGATTGTTAAAAAGGTTGCAAAGGTTATTAATTTGTGAAAAAGTTAAATAAAAAAAAGGTATGATTGGAAAAGGACAGCTTTCGGTTCATTGAACGCAAGTTAAGCTGTGTTATAATAAACAGTCATAGAAAATGCAGGCTGAGTAATTATAAAATAATACCATGATTTTGACTGGAAATTCGTGTATTCAATAATATTGATAGTTATTGTTTCCTTAAACATAGTATGAATGTCAACACGAGTCCACAAACTACATTTTACGTAATATTTTCAAATTGACCATACACGATGGGAGAGAAGTTTACTTTCTCCCTCAGTTTTCATAAGATAGAACCAACAAATAAAGAAGCTTACAAATCAAACAAAAGCCAAGTAAATATACGAAACATTGAAACGCATTGTCTCATAATACAAACTATAAGAAGCAGACGGCATCGCGAAAGATTCAATTTTCTTTTCATATTTTCTGCCCGTTTTATTCAAATATGCCCGTTCAATATTTCTACATCAAAATTTATATCGTTCACACAGCAACTCTGTGAACAGAATAATCCGATTACTTTCAGCCAGTACGCTGAGATAGACAAATACCTTTTAAGAGATTTATGATCATTAGGTTTGTTAAGAAAAATATGAAGCTGTTTTCAGCACGATCTTGAAATTATATCTTTTGTTTTTTATTTTTGTTTTATTTTATCGTGGGTCTCGTTATCTTGAGAGGTAATTAATGCCAGCTGTATTCTTTCTTCGCTCTCATTTTGTATGGTAAGTAGGGATGTCACTTGTAAAGTTTTTTTATTATGTGAATTATTTAATTAATGAATTAATTTTTTAATATGTCGCAATAACCACTGGGGTGGTTAAGGTGCTCGCCTCTTATGTACGAGTTTTTCTATTTTTGAGTGTATCGAAATTTATCTTGGACATCGCTGTCATTTGTGAAAAAAAAAACATTTTGTGGAAACCACATGGCTAATTCACGTTATTTTATGACGCGCGATGAAGTTGTGGTGCAGTTGCAGTTAAATTCAACTTTGAGTGATAAACGGTATTCTTATAATCTTTGAACTGCGCGTAAGCTGCGCGTGAACTGCACGTCAACTATACGACAACCAAACTCTACCAAACTTACTTATGGTGTATCCACATGAGAGAAAAAATATCGATCGATTACATTTCAATGAATATGACGTTATTATAATATTAAAATAATACCCCAGTACAGATTTTAATTTTTAAGTGTAATTTTGAGACATCAAACGAATACTAGAATACCGATCATGTTGCGTTCCGAAGCACGCACCAAAGACGCGCAACAGTAGAATGCCGTTATTGCGCTCGCGTGACGCGAACTTGACGCGAGCGTGTCTGACAGCGGTAGATAACACGGAAAGCGTTGTTTTGATCGAAAGTTAACTGCAACTGCACTGGAACAGCACTTCTTTAGTTACGTGAATTAGCCCACTGACAATAAAAGTAGTGATTGATAATTATAAAATACTACCTATGCCATACCGAAACAGTCGAAACGTAACTACAGTAAACGTAACAACTAGTACAGCCTAAATTAAGAATTCTAATTTATTTTCGGCAAGATAATTTCAAGAAACCCTTCCATAATTGGAACAAGAACTTAAAAAAGAAGAAGTAAAAAACAAGATAACCGGCACATCAACCAACCTTTTCATTTTCACTTTGAATTAAGATAAAGATGGTGCCGAATGCGCGGCAAATTGAAATGGAAATACCTCGCGGTGGCCATTTTTATTCGTTGCGTGGCGCGGCCCGGTTATTTCACCTAAAGCAATTCTCCAGGAGATGGAAAAGTTTGACTTATCAATTCCATTCGCTATTCTGTATGCAGTTTTTAATTTCTTCCGTTTTCCACTGAGTTTTTCATTATTAGAGCAAGATGCTCGTTACCTCCATTTAGTTCGTTGAAAAGAAAAGCCAACGAGGTTTTGTTCCAGTTGGAATGAAAATAATAAATCACAGGGTAGGTAGATCGCAGACGGGCGCCTGGTCTATTTCATGCCCTCTGCATATATAATAGATTCTAGTCTAAAGTGTTCGAGATTTATGTGGTAGTTCATTGTTTAAAACGTTAATTTAATTTGTTTCACTAAACAAACATATGGAATTGAGTTGAATCTTTTTCTCTAATTACCAACTGAAATGCATTCGCTTGTCACACGAGCTTAAACTAATGTCTACTTTTTTCATTCTGCTTGAGTAAATGTTTCGAGTAATTTTTCCTTTCTTTCAGATAGAAATGAGTAAAAAATCAGTGTATAAGGCTTCGTCTGCAGTTGCGAATATGATAAAACAAAGCCTGTAATATGACTTGGTAATGTAACAAAAGAAAAATTAAATCGCTTGGGATCCAAGTCGGTGGAATTCAGGATAAAATGAATGGAAAAAGACTAGTTATTCCTTTGGAACCTCTGTTGTTAGAAGAAGAAATAAATAACAAATGAATATAAGTAATTCTGACTTACATTCACAAAGTCTGGACTAAAACTTATATAATTTAAATTGCTCTTATTGAATATAGTCAGTGAAGGCAGTAGTTCAACCACTGTACTAAATGAAAAGTCTGAAAAAAAATGTTCAGAGTATTGTCATGCTCGCTCAAATGTCTCGCTAATGGTGGCGCGTGTGTTGGATCATTCGGCTCCCTTCAAAATGGTTGAGCCGAATGGTGCTGATTCACGCGTCATGTTCGTGAACGGGCGCTGTCAGTAGAGATTGGTCAGCTCTTATCTGCCTTGGACTTTATCTTGCTTCTTTTTTATGTTTTGCTAGATTACCTTCATAGTTTTCACATATAGAAGCAACAAGAATCATGTAACCAGTACTTTGTAAAAAACTTGATTTAGAAGAGTGTCCGTGGAGTGTCTTGCTCGTTCTTCTTCATAGAAACCTACCTACGTTTTGGAACGAGCAACTAGCTTCAACTCTCTGACTAACTGACCGACTCCTTGACAATTCAAAAGTGCCTGTAAATGGTTTAATTTAAATAAATGCTTTGACAGTGACTTTGAAAAAAAAAAAATTTTTTTTTTTGTTTTTGGTGGTCAGTTGTCGGCTGTTTAACTGTTTTTTTCTTGGGGTGCTTTAAAGGGAATTTAAACCCTCTACACAGGGCAATAAACTTATACACTAAGCGACTACACGCTTAGGGCTTCTCCTGGTTAAGCTTAAGTTGCGGTGGGAAGAGGACAGCAAAGAGACAGCTGGATCGAATCTGAATTAATTTTGAGACAAATTTAAAACTACATGCACACGGGCGCAGAGTGTCTAGCAAGGGTCGGGGGGGGGGGGGGGGGTGACTCTACGGCGAGGATGGAATGACTGCGGTCTGTGATCGTTTCTATTAATATGAAAGTAGTGTAAAGGTTATCGTGACACAAACTTTTAACAGTACGATTTTGACCATCATGGGCTGATATTTTTCACCTATATACACGTACAAAACGTCAAAAAGTCAAAATGTTCTTTCTACTGTGTAAAGGCATTACAGATATCTTTAAATGAGTACACAAGTAAAAACATTAATAAATTAGAAATGCGTTTAAAAAAAACAATATTCATTGTATAAAGTTATCCAATAGATTTTTAATCTGTTGAAATGCCGGCTACACACGGAGAGCCACGGCTTGTAGGCTTTGATTGAAGGAATTGTATTAATTCAAATTCAAATTAGTAGATAAAGGTAAAACTGCATTTGCATCCTTTGATGACACGCATTGGTGCATGGGTGAGAGATTGGTAGCTACACTGTAACGTCAGAGCATGAATTGTCAAGGAGTCGAAAATTAAAGCTAGTGACTCGTTCTAAAACGTAGGTAGGTCTCTAAGGAGAAGAACAAGCAAAAACTCCACGGATAGTCTTTAAAACCAAGTTTTTACAAAAGATTGATAAAATTATTCTTCTTGCTTCTTTATGTGAAAACAAAAAAAGAATGAAGATAAAAGCCACGGCAGTAAAGAACTTGACCAATCTTTACTGACAGCACCCGTTCACGAACGCGGTCTGACTGTTTGTGAATGTGAGTTTATAGGTTTGTAAATGCACAGGAGAAACTCCTGATGTGGAGAAACGATTAAAATTAAAATAACAGTGATCTGAAACAAACTGAATGTGTCACCGTCGCCTGTACACGGGGTTTTTTACCTTCAGTCTAAGCCTGCAGGCCGCGCTTCCCCGTGTGTGCTTTATACAGGCAAAATCTGTTAGTTAGATTCATCATCATCATTATCATTATTTCAGCCGAAACACGTCCACTGCTGGACATAGGCCTCCCTCAAGTCTGGCCACATTGACCGGTCCCGTGCGATTCGCATCTAGCGGATCCCCGCAACCTTTACCAGGTCATCGGTCCACTTAGTGGGAGGCCTTCCAACGCAACGTCTTCCGGTTCGCGGTCGCCACTTCAGAACTTTTCGGCCCCATCGGCCATCCGTTCTGCGAACAATGTGCCCTGCCCACTGCCACTTAAGTTTGGCAATTCTTCGGGCTACGTTGGTAACCTTGGTTTTCATTTCTCATGTTAGTTAGATTAATCCTTTTAATTTACCAAAAAAATTCAACACTGCAAACATGAAAAAGTCACACAAACAAAAAAACAGTCAACAACGTAACACATAATTCCGCCACCTACTTTAAAACGATCGCCTTTTAATGAACGCATACATTTCCTCCCTAATAGCTCATGACGGAGTAATCAACAGGAATTGAGTGGCGCGGAGCCTAATCCGATGACGTCACTAATTTGAATATTAGTTAGCCAGACGCGTGATCACAATGAACAGTGATCGGTTAACGGGAGCGGGTTTATGTTGACGTTTACGAGCGAACTTCAACTATGTTACGGTTTGGTATTTCGATTAAAGGGCTATGAGGTAATGTACTGACCTGTACATGGGTAGCCTTTAATATCTGTTCGATTGTTCCATTTTACCGAACTTAAATTATTGCCTGATATAAAAAAAAGCTTTATTAAAAACGTTTCTGCCGCACGATATCTCATTCCAAGAAATAAAATAAAATAGAAACAGACATGCTTTTCTGTGAAATCTCCCAATTTAAGTTAGCAAAACTCTTTTTCGAAAATATTATCTACTGATTCTTTAAACTTTCTTGCGTCTACGTATCAAGTTTAATGAGCATCAATTTTTCTTTCTAGTGCAAAATGTTTCCAAGATTTTGTACTAGAAAGTGTGTATGAGATACTGAGTGACGTAAACGCTCTTTTCATTAAATAAATTGTCAAATTAAAAATCAAAGAGTAACCGTCACGTCATAATCTAGAAAACCAAATCAACAGTGAATTCTGTATAATTCTCCCTTGTTGAATTTAGGTAAAGTGAGCTTGCGGTGAGATTACAATGCATAGCATCAGGACGATACTAGCTTAATTTACATAAATTCATTATTAAAATATAACAAGTTAAATAAAAGCTTGTAAAAATCCATCAAGATATATTTTTACAGCTATGATAAAATAAGAAAAAGCCTAAAGCTAGGTTCGTCGAATATTTACTAACTCTAACTTTCCCATATTATCGTTACAATACAATATTTCATTCTAATCTTCAATGCGTTACGAAGGGTTACAAAGTACCTATTAGACGAACAAAATGGTAACAGCTATAGAACAATGGACTTCTATGTTACAAATGTGTTATTGTGATAAGTTATTTACGAGAATGTCCATTTTAATGGCCCTCCTCTGTCTATGTATTGAACATTAAGCCTTAAGTTATTCGTATGTAGGTATATATTTGGAGATAAAATGGTGTAGATTTATGTTTTCAGGCTCGGTAAATGGCAGTGATTTGGATTGATTTTCGATTTAGTTGAAGTGAGGTGTAAAACTCTAGTAATGCTTACAGACATTTTTCGTAGTTGGGTAGGTATAGGCATTGTCATGTTTTACAGCAGTCAGTTCTAATATATTTAATAAGTACAATATAAGCTTGCAGCAGTGGCGTGCCTAGGAGTCACGGGTAGGGTAACTAGGGCAAGCGTGATAGATTTTTTACGATGAAGAAAAAATCAACAAGTTGCTCAGTTACTGATAAGCTCATCATCATCATCATCATGTCAACCTTTAGACGCCCACTGCTGGGCATAGGTTTCCCCCAAGGGGGGTTAAGCCGTAATCGCCTTGCTTGGCCGATGCATGTTGGCGATCGCAGTAGATGTTATGGTACTCAAAAGAATGCTGTTGCCCATCCTCTGGTCAATATCCCTCTGTCGCCTTCCACCGACACCCTCGGGTAGAAATGGGGTGGTGCTATTCGCGACCGGCA
The DNA here is from genome assembly GCA_947361185.1 of Charanyca ferruginea. Classification (NCBI taxonomy): domain Eukaryota; kingdom Metazoa; phylum Arthropoda; class Insecta; order Lepidoptera; family Noctuidae; genus Charanyca; species Charanyca ferruginea. The sequence goes on from OX376073.1 coordinate 10,783,411, forward strand.
CCACACGGCTAAGCTCATGTTATGCTTATTAATGCAAGCCCGGCTTTTCGGTTTGTATGTAGGTCCCGCTACTGGCTTACAATATTATAACACTAAAATCGTAAATGCTTGAACATGGTATGGAAAGAAGACTGTGCCAATTTATAGCGGGTCCACTCAAAAGTAGTCTAGTTATATTTGGTCAATAAGTAAATAAAATCGTCGAAATTTTATAGATAGGATATAAGCGCTGGTATTTAGTCAATTTCCCGTTACAAAATTACCAATTTACATTACCTAAAATTCGGTTAAATGTAAGTTTGATAGATGTAGGTTTTTTTTTCAAAGTATTTTATCAGGACGTTTGTCAAAAGCAGTCACTTTTATTTATAAAATGGTTGGTAGTTTAGAATAAGGACATGGTTAGGTTACGATGGGGCTGGTATGGTCTTATTTGTAACTTTAAGCCCCGAAATAAAATAAGATTTAAAAAAATACCTTATATCGTAAAATGTACAGGGGCTCTAGACAAATTACCCAAATTGACAATCGATAACGCTAATAGAAAACTCAAATGTATGGGAATGACGACATCTCAACGATAAGTTACGTGATCGAAAATCAAAAATGGATTACGACGAGGCGTTAATTGTAAGAAAGAGATACGATACGAAACGATTGTAACTTGGCTTGGCCTACAGGTAAACAGTATTCTCGGCGAGGTAAACTTTACTAGAACCACAGTACAAGTATTAGTCACATTCTTAGAGGGGAGGCCTCACCAGCAGTGATAAAACCGTAGAAAAATTTGGGCTTATAATTTCCCGATTTTGGAATCCCAATGTTATACACTATAATCAACTTTTGATTTAATAATAATCACCTATAATTGTCCCACTGCAGGGCAATGGCCTCTTCTCATACAGAGAAGGCACGAGCATTGATCACCACGTTCGCTCAAGGCGGATTGGCGATTTCAGATTAAAATTAACTATAAGTCCAGCTTTCCTTAAGAGGATTTCCTACACCAACATCAGTGATGGCCAAGATAATCTAAGAAAGGACAAATTAAATTGAAATACTCACATTAGTACTTGCTCCTGTCCGTTTGCTAACCCATAACCTTGTGCATGAGAGGCGGGCGCCTTAACCACTGGGTCAGTAAGACACACCCACACGACAACACGCTTTTGATTTCTTTTTATTTAAAAATCATAATCAAGTATCAATGACTTAAAATAGCAGTATTTTCTTAAAGACTATGTCAGTAACTTTAAAATCAATACTTAACCTAAACGTAATTGGGTAGATTTCACCATAAACCAACCTACCATTCCAGGAAAGAACTTCTAAAAAATCACACAATTTTAGCCGAAACCCGATTAATTTTCCATTTACTGTTAAATTAGATTTTTAGTTGCTTTGAAATCAATAAACAGTTAGTCAATTGACTGAGTGGCTTGAGTTGGCAAATTAATAACTGCTAGAAGTGACGTCATAAATATAAATTGCCACACAAAATCTATGGCCGAATGGCGTTTTGACAGCTCATAAACTATTTCTTCTTCTAACTGACTCTTTGACTATTCAAAAGTGCCTGCAAATGGTTTAATTGAAATAAATGCTTTGACTTTGACTTTGATTTTCTTATTAGTATTACCATAATTTATTAAGGCTATGCAGAGACACTTATGGAAATGTTTGTTTGTTGGTTTGTTACGATTTAACTCAAAAACTACTGGTCCGATTTCAAAAATTCTTTCACCGTTAGAAATCTAAATTATCCTTGAGTAACATCTATACTAACATACTAAATGCGAAAGTACTACGCGGTCACATTAACTTGACGCATCTCTGGAATGCGAGGCCTAGATAATAATACGTAAATATATTGCAAGATTGGCTAATTAAATCCATGCCCCAAAATTATATCTGTAGTTTAATTGTTAATGCTTTTTTGTCCCACCGTACCTGAGAGCCAAAATGACGTCATCAACGCCAAGCGTCAAGTTAATGTGACCGAGTTGAAACTCTGTCTGTTACGGTTTCACGATGAAACGGCTGAACCGATTTTGATGAAATTTGGTATGAAGATAGCTTGAACTCTATGGAAGGACAAAGACTACTGTTTTATCCGCGACTTTATCTACATTCACGATAACCGACATTCACGCGGTCAAAGTCGCGGGTATAGTGCTAGTAGAAGAAAATATAGGGAAGTTATAACTCAAAAAAGGACAGCATACTTAAATCCATACTTCCATACTAATATTATAAATGTGAAAGTAACTCTGTCTGTTACGCTTTCACGATGAAACGGCTGAACCGATTTTGATGAAATTTTGCTATGAATATAGCTTTATCCTTGGGGAAGGACATAGGCGACACCCGACATTCACGCGGACGAAGTCGCGGGCAAAAGCTAGTAAAGAATAAAGAATATTCAATGAGGTAGATGACACCTGCACCGATCAATTAAAATACTTTTTATGTGCTGTGACTAATTAAAAGTGTGACGAACAACGACACTGTAGCTTTACAGCAGTGTCATTAGCTTAAACCCGTTTGAACACTTAACGTAAAGAACACAATGACTAAAATTGCTCAGATCCAGTTCTTCCTTTGTAACTGAAGAGGTGAGAGGGAAGTGAATTTCTCTTTGTAACTTGCTTGCATGGTTACTTTGTAGACTATACAAAGTAGAGCACAATTTACGTCGAACGGACTGCTCAAGATCTGGGACGACTGAAGACTTTTTGACTACCTTGTCTTTATTTACAGAGAGTGTTGTAAAACGTACAAGTAATAAAATTGCTTTTAAAATAAATGGAGTTGTTAGAACAGTATACAGCAAGATTTTTAGTTTCCAATGGTTAGGTAGCAAGACAATGTAACTGTAAATAAAAGGTACAGTTCAGCTTTTTCAACACAAAACTGTAACTATTATTTACAACAATTTATTATTTATAGACTAGTACCTATTAGTCTATACTAATATTTTTCTTCCACTGTACATGTACTAATATTTATAGGTACAATGAGACCTCCTCTGTTTATGGCAGAAAAAGATTTGGGCATCCACGTAGTGTTCGTACGAAAAAGATGGTCAAAGCAGTAAGTAAAGAGAGCGGGTTAGTTTTTAGTATTTCGTACCCAAAGGGTAAAAACGGGACCCTATTACTAAGACTCCACTGTCCGTCTGTCTGTCTACCACCAGGCTGTATCTCATGAACCGTGATAGCTAGACACATATCTGTTCCGTGGCTAGAGAGTTGAAATTTTCACAGATGATTTGTTTCGGTTGCCGCTATGACAACGAATACTAAAAAGAGAATAAAATAAATATTTAAGCAACAAACGTGATTTTCTGTCGTTTTTTTGCTCGATCTAATGTTGTATAGATAATGGTACGGAACGTGCGCGACTCTGACTCGCACTTGGGCAGTTTTTTTTTATCTAACTGATAGAAAGCTACTCTATTACAGAGAGACATAGGATATTATGTTTTATGTATGGAGGGAAGGGATGGGGGAAGAAGAACTATCCCATATGGATTGAAAGTTGTAAAAATTTCCAGCTTTAAGCAGTAAATTTTATTTGTTAGCCTGTTCCGTCCCACTCCTAGGTATAGGCCTCCCTCCATGCCTTCCATCTTTCACGATTATGGGCTTCCTCCCATCAGTTTTGAAGGATTCCGTCCAGTTCATCCCGCCATCTCCTTCGTGGTCTGCCGCGACGCCATCTTACTGTCTCAGGGCTCCAGTTCTGTGTCACCTGAGCCCATAGTTTGTCCGGCATGCGGCAGACATGTCCGGCCCAGTCCCAATATGGCGCTAGCGTAAGCACAGGGTATCGTATGAATCGAGCAGTTGTTGACGGATTTAGTATGCCGAGTTAGGCTAAGAACTCACGATGCGGTTTTCGCCGCAAGCAACCGCGCACGCCGCGGACGTAAACTGCGATGTGAAATGTGTTTTGATTTTTTTGATATATATCTGCATTCTACAGAAGCTGCGGGCCCGCAACCGCAGGCGGACGCCGGTGGAAACCGCATCGAGAGTTCTTAGCCTTAGAATATTTTTAACCCGTCGCGATTGTAGCGCCACCCTTATTTAACACCATTTTGACGGATACTTTTTGATATACAGAGACGGTTCTCCCGCCATAGTTTTATGGTATACTTCGACTTCTACGTAGGTGAAGTTGAAGAGCAACTTCCGTCAACTTTCTTACTGACTGACTCTTTGACAATTCAAAAGTAGGAACGTATCTATAAATAATTTATTTAAAAAAAACGATATTATTTGAATAAAAAGGCTTTTAGTTTAAGTTTAAGGATAGAAGCTGTTTTCAAAAAAAGAAATCCATTCTTCTAACTTTCGATCTTATTTAAATAGGTATTCGAAAATAGAACTTGAAAAGTCGAAAGGAATCAAATATAAAAAGACACCATATTGTTTTCTAACCATCCTTACTCTACTGTTCTATTTCTTATCTGTATCTTTATAGTCGTCAACAAACCTAGTCATAGTCTAAGACCCCATATAGCAAAAAGTTTACTCATCTATTCATCAAATCAAAAAAAGTTTTGATCAATCACTAGCGACCCGCCCCGGCTTTACACGGTTGAGATTTAGATCCAACTATAACTAATAAACCTTCCTCTTGAATCACTCTATCTATTGATGAAAACTGCATGAAAATCAGTTTTGTTTTTAAAATCTAAGCGTTCAAACGGGTAGCGACCTTGTGTTATACTATGTATAGAAACATACTTATATTATAAACAATCATAAAACATAATTTATAATATTATGATCTATATAATAGAACTGCCTCGTTGGTCTCGTGGTCCCAAGCGCGACTGCTGAGCGTGGGGTCCTAGGTTCGATTCCCAGGTCGGGCAAAGTGATATTGGGTCTGTCTATTAAGAATGTCTCAGTAACAGCCCGGAGTTTGGAAGTTGGCGTTGTAACACCCCCGTGCCTCGGAAAGCACGTAAAGCCGTTGGTCCTACGCCTGATCTCTCTCCGGTCGTGACGGATTGCCGTCCCACCGGACTATGAGATTGAGGGAAGAGGGAGTGCACCTGTGTGTGCGCATACACTTGTGCACTATAATATCTTCTGCGTACTTGGTTGATCTCCTTTCTGATTCGCCGCCGTGACCGAAATTCGGTCGGAAGATTACATTACAGAAACATAATATACTTATAAAGGATGTCTCAATAAAAGCGTACTTTTTCATTTTAAAATAACAACACGTATTTTTTGAGAGAGTTGCGATATTTTTATTGAATTGTAAAGAAGACATGTTCCGATTAAGTATGGAATAAAATATCTAGCAAATGGCCCAATGGAATTTCACATAAATGTGGCATCTGTATGTCACCGATGAAGCGTTGGATCTCGGATTTGAGCTCAGGAATTGTTTTTGGTTTATTCGCATAAACCCGAGATGACACAAAACCCCAAACAAAAAAATCGCACGGCGTTAAATTGCATGATCTTGGTGGCCTTTTGTTTGGTAAGGCAATGGGTAAAGTCTATGTTAGATGGGATCTTATACTACAAAAAGATTTTTTCCCAAACTTCACGCATAAAAATCGCAATAACTGTCAGGCGAACGATACGCAGCCGCCCAACCTCCATAGTTATTTTAAGCGATAACTTAAAGCAATATTTATGCCTAACACAGTCTTTGTGTGTTTATCGTCTGTACTCTATTCAATAAACTGAATGATAAAAGACTTTTTTTGCTAGTGGAGGCTTCACAACACTGTTTATATAGAAAATTGAAAGCACAACAGTTTTATTTTTAGTTGCGATGAAACTTGTCTTGGTAGTGGTCTCGACCAAAAATAAACGTAATAATATTAATGTGACAAATTGTCAAACGTACGTATCTGCGATTGGCTGTTGATGATTCAGTCAACACACAAACATGTTGTCACAATAATATTTATAAAATCGAAATCGTCCATTCATAAAATATATCTTCGGGAACGGCTCTAACGATTTTTATGAAATTTAGTACCTATGCAGAGGGTTTCGGGGGCGATAAATCGATCTAGCTATTATAGGTTTTATTTTTAAAAAACCCGAAATAAAAACATACCGAGCAAAGCTCGGTCGCCCAGATATTAATTTTTGATTTCAAAAATTAAGTTTAAAATATATACAAATTTTAACAAACGTTAATCTTACAAATGGTAAGGCATCATTTATCAATTTTCCTAAAGTACTTATTTACTAAGTATCATAAAGTAAAAGTTCGTATATGTTTATGGGTTTATGAATTCGGATGAAAGACAAACTGGTAGATCATGACCTAAATTAGAACATGGGATACTTCTTTTTTCTTCGTTGTTTTTGTAGTTTTCCGACTCCCCGCGAGCAGAAACTATTTCAATAATAAATAAGACCCGTAATACTTTCTTTCTCCTATAACACCATGATTTAAACGAAAACAAGACACGGCCGTGGTAAAAATATTTTTCGGTCCTCGGAAAAACCTGACCTAAGCATTTCACCAAGGTCAGTCACTCTAAAAGGCCTGTATTCCAGACAGATAAAACACGCTGGATCTCGACTTGAGCATAGATTTAAAGCCATTAGATTGGTTGAATGGAATTGTAAGTCGAGTTTAAGTTTGCGTGTCGTCATAATACGGACCTAACTGGCTCGTTAGAAATTAGTTCGAATTTTAAACAATTTTTCGGCATGGAATCGAAAGTACCTAATGGCATTTTTAACCGACTCTTAAATTTCGTAGATCGATTTTTAAAATTCTAAACATAATAGATCTCCCTCAGGAGTCGATTCATATAAATATTATCGAAATTGACTAATAGGATTTTGAAATACACGTATGTCTTTTGAGTGTGTGATTCCCTTCAGTAAAAGTTTTGATATGGACTTTCTATCTCTGTTTTTACTGTGTTTGCCGTTTCGTAATGGATTTGGAAGGTACTAAAAAATGAAATATAAATCCTTTTCAAAAACCACAACAAAAATCAACCTTTGTTCTGTCTGTTGTTTTGTATTGCCACCGACTTCTGAAGCTAACGTCATATGACGTGTTTTGTGCTAAAATTATTTGTATTTTTCTAGTTTGAAGGCAGTTGTGTTTTTTGAAAAAAATATTTTTTTCAAACTAAATTTGTGTACGTAGTACCTAGCTTGCCCTCTCTTCTTTCCACTACATCTGTGTACCCCATACATTTTTATTATAAGTCTACGCGAGTTTGATTAGAAAAGTTAGATGTGCTAATATCTAGTTGGTTAGTTTCGAAATTATAACGCTGCTCGGGCAGGCTCAGGCTGGAAACAAATGAAAGTGCTGTTTACTTTACGAACATTGTTCATTGGTTTTTGTGTTTATTCTGATACTCACTTACATAAAAGGCACCTTTAACAAGGTAAGACTGTAGAAATTATGAGATAATTTATGAGTTGGTAAACAATAGTAACAATAACCCCCTTTTGGGGGAAACTTATGCCCATCAGTGGGCGTCTAAAGGTTTACATGATGACGATGATGAAACAATAGGTGGTTGCGCACGGTTCACTTGAAAGGAAGTTCATTGATTGCTGTCAATTGTCCCCCCCCCCCCCCCCCTCCTCATCAGCCTGAAGACGTCCATTGTCGAACAAAGGCCTCCCCCAATGCGACATTAACCTTAGAAAATATAATTCAGCTTCTTTTTGTTCTCTTACCTTCGTTAATTGTATTTTTTTTTGACGTAATGTAACGTCTTATAAGTCGATGAACACCGGCTGCACGCACGAAAAGGTGTCACGTTCCGCCTGAGCCTGAGCGTGCAAACGAGAGAGCGGAAAACGCGATAGAGAGGCACGATCGGCCCAAGCAATAAGCTCCGCCCACCTCGACGGAAGCCATTATTTGTTTCGTTATGACGTCATCACGAAAAACTATCGTCCGTAAAACGACTTTACAGATAACCAATTTTTTTTTTGTTTAGTATAGTTATAGGTTTTTCTTTTTTATTATTCGAATAAATATTTTACGTAATTCTGAATTAAATTTCTTACATTTACTTCTCCTTTTACTTTGGTTTCGGTAACATTCTGTTACTGCAAACACATTTTATTACCTATACATATTGTTGAGTCAAGCAGCGCCATCTCTCGGTCGATAGATCTACGATCGATAAACGTTTAGGTGCGACATCTGTTGCTGAGAAGACGACTCGCTCGCGACGGGTTCGAGAAACATCCGACCCCCTCCAGAAGGCGATATATAAAGCAGGACTGTGCGTACGTGACCGCGATTATTATTGTAAAAACCAAAACCGAAAATACATCAATTATAAAATTCTAACGAGCCTCATTGAAGAAGTCCCTGCCAGCCCCCTGTCTTCATTTGCCAAAACATTGGACCTTCGAGCCAAATTGAAGATCAGCTACTCTACGTGACGAGCCGGGTTGAAGAAGTGGAGAGCGAGTGGAACTTCGAAGTAGAAGTACGTTGAGGAGACTTGGAAGCCCAGCCCCAGATTACTGAGCAGAAGCTATTGATGCAGCAGCCAGCAACGGTCAGGTTATCCAGTTACCCTTTTCCCTCCTTCCCCTGTGTCTTCGCCTTGTGTTAATATCGTACCTAAACGTTTCAGAACTGATCGGAATCAGATCTACTGGCATCGCTGAGGCCGTCTTCAAGTGAGAAAACACGACTGAACACGTAAAACTGTGAGTACCTACTTTCGTAAACCACCAAAATGAGTGATGATGAAACTATTTCTCGTTTAAATAGTCAGTTATCTGATCTTAAAAAACAACGTGGTGTAATTAAAGGTAGATTAACATTATTCGCAAATTATATTAATAAATTAGATAGATCGTGTCTGGATTCAGTGATTAAAACTCAAGTGCAAATGCGTATTCATTCTGCAGCTACTTTTTTTGCCGAGTTTAACGACATGCAATCTAAAATAGAAAGAATGGTAGATGAAAAAGAATTACTGTCACATTTAGATTACAGAGATTCGTTTGAGTGTCAATATTATTCCATTGTAGCTATAGCAAAGCACATGATAGGCGACTGCGAACAAAACGCTTTAAATAATTCTCAGTGCATTCCCGGTAAATCGGTGTCCATAAAATTACCGCAAATAAAGTTACCTGCCTTTGACGGTTCATTCGATAAATGGCTAGAATTTAGGAACTCATATGTTTCCATGATACATGATCGCGACGACTTAGATCCTATACAGAAATTTCAGTACCTAAAATCGTCTCTCAGTGGATCCGCGTTACATGTTATCAGTTCCTTAGAGTTCACAGCACCTAATTATTTTAACGCTTGGGACCTGCTTGAAGCTAGGTATCAAAATAATAGATTACTAATACACAATCATGTTAGGGCTTTGTTTGCGGCACCTTCACTGGGTAAAGAATGTCCGGCACAGATCAGAACGTTAGTAGATTGCGTTTTACGTAATCTGAGAGCCCTAAATTCTCTTAAAGAACCGGAATCTTCGCTCGAGGATATGCTTATCATTTATTTAGTTGTCAGTAAACTTGATTCTGCTACTGAACGCGAGTGGGAGAACTACAGAAGTTCACTTATATCTGATTCGAATAAAACCTCAAAATCTTTAAAAATAGAAGACTTATTAACGTTTTTAAACAATAGGTCTGACATGTTAGATATGATTAATTCGGGTAACAGTAAAAATAATCTGTCACATTCACAAAATAAACATGAGGGTAAGCAGTCAGCTGATCATAAAAAACAGTCTAATTCTCAAACACTTAGTTATGCGAGTGCGAATAATAATAAGGTCTCATCAGGTAGTAAAGGTAAAACAAGTAAACATAACTTGACATGCCCGTTATGTAATGGCAACCATGCATTATATTCATGTGTTAAGTTTTTAAATATGGTGGTTCAAGAAAGATTAAATCTAGTTCAGTCAAAAAACATTTGTCATAATTGTTTACGTACAAACACTCACACAATTGAAAATTGTAATTTCGGTCCTTGTAAATTATGTCAACAAAAACATAATGCGTTAATTCATGTTGACAATAATAGCATTCTTCCAAATACGTTACCACAACGTTCCGTTATCAATAATACGTTGCCACAGTCTTCTGTATTACACTGCGTTAGTAAAACAGCTGACAATATTGATAATCGTAGTTACGCGTTCACAGGTAATGCTAAATCGTTACAGACTGTTTTGCTGTCTACGGCGTTAGTTGAAGTTGCTGATGTTGATAACAGTTATCATACAGTTCGCGCTTTGCTTGACAGCGGCAGTCAAAATTGTTTTATATCACAAAGCTTATGTAAACGTTTGAAAATACCTATCATACAGTCCACTATACGTGTTTGTGGCGTTGGACAAACCGTTTCACAGTCCACTCACAAATGCGATATTAATATTCGTTCTAAGGTATATGAGTTCAATACAACCTTACATTGTTTAGTGTTGCCTAGTATCATTTCGAAGTTGCCTTCGACACACGTTAATAGTGATGCTATATGTATACCTAGCAATATTCAACTCGCAGATCCCATATTTTATGTACCAAGTGACATAGATTTGTTAATAGGCGCGGATGTCTTTTGGGATCTGCTAAAAGAAAACAAAATAAAACTTCACACCGGTCCATACCTACAAGATTCTATGGTAGGTTGGATTATATCCGGTCCAGTTTATAATGATAATAATCGTTTATTAGCGGGTAGCATGACAGATGTTCAGTGTAATTTGACTTCAGTTGATTCTCAAGTAAGAATGTTCTGGGAAATTGAAGAAGTACATATCCCTCCCGTTATTACCCAAGAAGATAGTTTTTGTGAAGAGTTGTTCTTACAGACTACTGAACGCGATCAGCACGGTAGATTTTCTGTGAGAATGCCATTTAAGCAATCACCTGATCGTTTGGGTGAATCGTATAATTTGGCAAAACAGCGTTTTTTATCTTTGGAGCGGAAACTAGATCGCTTACCACAGTATAAAAAAATGTATAGTGAATTTATGCACGAATACGAACAGTTAGGTCACATGACGCGTGTCGAGGACTTTGATCATTTAAGTAAGCCGTATTATATTATACCACACCATGGAGTATATCGTGAAAGTAGCGTGACAACCAAATTACGTGTCGTTTTCGATGCAAGCGCGGCAACTTCTAATAATAATTCATTGAATGATATTCAATACGTAGGCCCTAGGCTACAAAATGATATCTTCTCAATATTGCTTCGTTTTCGTCAATATCGATATGTTGCTTGCGCAGATATTGAAAAATTCTTTAGACAAACTTTAATTCATCCTGAACAACGTAACTTCCAACTGATACTATGGCGAACTGATAACAGCATGCCAATTCAAGTTTATCGTCTTAACACTGTGACGTATGGCACAGCATCAGCACCGTACCTTAGCAATCGTTGCTTGAAACAGTTGGCAAAGGAATGTCAGGATGACGTCATCGCTAGTGTTATTAATGAAGATTTTTATGTTGATGACCTTTTGACAGGGCATGATCAGCGAGATACTTTGTTGGATATTTGCAATAAAACGTCCGCCATTCTACAAAGCGGTTGCTTCCCCTTACGAAAATGGACCTTTAATTTTGATTTAACTTCAGATAATAATAAGGATTTATGTATTGGGGAATATTGTCAGTCTAAAACCCTGGGTGTTGGTTGGTCTAATAAGAACGATTTATTTAATTTTTCAACTAGTGTAGATAATAATTACGATAATACGAAGATAACTAAACGTTTAATTATGTCAGTAATTGCACAGATTTACGACCCACTAGGATTATTAGCACCAGCTATTACCACGGCTAAGGTTTTATTGCAAAAATTATGGCTTGCTAAAATAAGTTGGGATGATGAAGTCCCAAGTGAAATGGCATGTATCTGGTATAATTTTATTAATTCATTACAATATTTGCCCGAAATATTAGTGCCACGTTATGTCATGTGTGATAAAGCTATAAATAAAGAATTACACATTTTTACCGATGCTTCTCAGTCTGCATACGGTGCGTGTGCATACATACGTTCACATAATAATATTGACAAGTCGCAGGTTACTATCCGATTATTATGTGCTAAGAGTAAAGTCGCACCAATTAAAGTATTAAGTATTCCACGGCTGGAACTATGTGGAGCCTTAATTGGAGCTAAAGTATATAATAAAATTATTAATTCTCTAAGGCTAAAATTCGATAAGGTCTATTTCTGGACTGACTCCACGATAGTTCAAGGCTGGCTTCGGACATCACCACATTTGTTAAAAACATTTGTTCAAAATAGGGTTGTTCAAATTAACGAATTAACAAGCAACACTACTTGGTTGCATGTTAAAGGTAAGGAGAATCCTGCTGATATATTATCAAGAGGCGTTCTCTTTGACGCATTAAAGGGAGACAACGCTAGTTTGTGGTGGTGTGGTCCGAGTTTCCTTCGTGGACCTACTTCAAGTTGGTTGATAACAAATACTAATGAAGTTGAGATTATTGAAAGTAAGCTACCGGAATTAAAATGTACTAAAACTATTAATTTGTTAAATGTAGAAAATAATGATATATTAATTGATTTCGAAAGGTTTTCTTGTTTTAATCGATTGCAAAGAACCGTGGCATATGTCATAAGGTACATCTTTAACTTACGTGCATCGCGTGTCGGTCAAGGTCGCAAAACCGGTTCATTGACCGTGAGCGAGATTAATAGCTCATTAGTTGTGTTGACACGTTTAGTTCAATCACAATCATTCAGTAAAGAGTATCATAACCTTATAGGAAAGGTGCAATATAACAGTAAATCTAGTAATAAAACATTGGGTTTAAGTATATTTTTAGATAAGGACAATTTAATTCGTGTTGGTGGCAGACTTAGTAATTCAAGTTTTGATTATGATAAGAAACATCCAGTGTTGTTGTGTCGTAAACATCGGTTTACTTGGTTATTATGTTCATACGAACACAAACGTTTACTTCATGCTGGACCGCAGCTTCTGGTAGCTACCATGCGTGATAGATGGTGGGTGCTGGGAGCACGTAATTTAGCAAGGCAAGTGGTTCATAAATGTGTAACTTGCACTCGCATGAAGGGAAATACGCTAACTCCACATATGGGTGATCTCCCTGCCGAACGTTTAGAAGCTGGATTTCCATTCATGCGATGTGGTGTTGATTATGCCGGGCCAATATCTATATTGAATCGAAAAGGCAGAGGTTCCCGACTAATTAAGGGATATATTTGCTTATTCGTGTGCTTTGCTACCAGAGCTGTGCATTTAGAATTAGTAGGTTCTTTGTCCACTCAGGATTATATATTGGCATTCAAACGATTCATATCACGACGCGGCAAGCCGTGTCACGTTTTTTCCGATAACGGTAGAAATTTCGTTGGTGCTGAAAAGGAGCTTTCATCTATATTTGAAAACTCAAATGATATCATGGATTTTGCTAGTAGTAATAATATTAAATTTAATTTCATTCCGCCTTATGCGCCTCACTTTGGTGGTTTATGGGAGGCAGGTGTAAAGTCGTGTAAGTACCATTTGAGACGTGTCGTGGGTAATGCTAGGCTAACTTACGAGGAGTTTAGTACGGTATTGACACAGGTTGAGGCCGTCCTGAACTCCCGCCCTATGTCACCTATGTCCTCAGATCCAAATGACTACCTTCCACTCACACCTGCGCATTTCCTGATTGGCCGGCCGTTGACTGCGCATGCCAGTGATGACTTCACAAAGACATCAACGCCTACCTGTCGCTACCATCGGCTGGAACAACTGCGACAACATTTTTGGGAACGGTGGGCAAAAGAATATGTATCTGAGCTACAACGCAGAACGAAGTGGGCACACAATAAAGATGACATTGCTAAAGACAGTCTTGTTGTCATCAAAGAAGACAACCTGCCACCATTGAAATGGAAATTGGGTAGGATTATTCATCTGTTCCCAGGAAATGATGGCGTCTCGAGAGTGGCAGAAATCCGCACATCAACAGGCACAATCAAGCGTGCTTCTTCAAGAATCTGCCCGCTGCCGGTTTCTACAAACAAAGCGGGCGTGACTTCCGTTTAGTTGGAAGACGGATCTTCCAAGGCGGCCGGCATGTTGAGTCAAGCAGCGCCATCTCTCGGTCGATAGATCTACGATCGATAAACGTTTAGGTGCGACATCTGTTGCTGAGAAGACGACTCGCTCGCGACGGGTTCGAGAAACATCCGACCCCCTCCAGAAGGCGATATATAAAGCAGGACTGTGCGTACGTGACCGCGATTATTATTGTAAAAACCAAAACCGAAAATACATCAATTATAAAATTCTAACGAGCCTCATTGAAGAAGTCCCTGCCAGCCCCCTGTCTTCATTTGCCAAAACACATATCTAACAATAAGAAAGTCCCGTGGCTAAATTTAAGCCGTGCTTATCGATCAGTCATGGTTAAGCTACGCTTGCTGCGGTCGGATCATGGATGGGTTACAATTCATTTCTTACCAAGAACCCTCCGTGACTCGGAGAGTACATAAAGCCGTTTTCCCCGGCTGTCATTCGTAGATGTTTGACAGTGTAGTAAAAATCTCTCCTTATCATCTGGGTGGGATGACAGCAGCTCATCTGAAGCTCACTACACCTAATTTTTATTTACAGAGGGAGAGTTTTACAGAGTAACTTTATTTTCAGAATAACTTTATTTTACAGAATAATTTCATAGTTTTCATATATAGAAGGAACAAGAATCATGTAACCAGTATTTTGTAAAAAATGTGATTTAAAAGAGTGTCCGTGGACTTTCTTGCTCGTTCTTCTCCATAGAGATCTACCTACGTTTTGGAACGAGCAACTAGCTTCAACTTTCTGACTAACTGAGCAACTCCTTGACAATTTAAAAGTGCCTGTAAATAGTTTAATTAAAATAAATGTTTTGACCTTGACTTTGACTTTAACATCACTGATCTCGTTTATCGTTTCCCAACACGAGAGATCACCCATTTGCTATAGTAATTGAAGCAGTACTTAGAGATGGAAGTTCAATACAGATAGATGTAACGAGTCTGAATGCTTGCGTGTTTAATGGCAACCACAGCACGAGAAATCGTATCGTGGACCTACTCGTACAATTTGTAAGGCTCAACCGAAATGGGCTATTCCAGAGACCGTTAGCGATGAACTAGCAATTTGCCATTACACGTAGAGAATTGCGATCTTAATCGTAATGTACGTAGTAGATTTAGTATTGGTTGAGATTAAAGTTCAACAAACTTCAATCAAAATACATGAACGTCTTATAACAAGTGGCTATGATATTGTTTTTTCCAATAGAGAATAAGATATTCAATAGTCGTATAATACAAATATTACGGTTACCACGCATTACCAATCTGTATTTAATATCTTTACATTCTTGTTAGGTACAGCCTTGTACAGCCAATAACATTTCGTAAGGCAGCTTTGGAAATAAACCAGATTGTATTTAAGCTTCATATCACACAGAACCAATCAAAGTAAAATTAAATATATCGCTCACAAAACATAGAAGGTAGGTTTACGTTGATAGAAACAAGTCAAGATCAACAGAAACGTAATCAATCCCTGAGGATTGATTCAGGCTTCTGAAAGCCTGAATCTAAATTTATCAGGAATCGAAAAGGGTAGAAACGAGTAAAACCACTTAAAATCAATTTGCAGTAGCTAAAAGCCAATGCAGTATATAAAGGGGTGTGCCTACGTGCGGCTTGCAAGCTTGAACAGTGAACAAGCTCGACGCCGTTCTCGCTGCGATCCCAAACCGGTGGCAACGCCGGGTCCCTGATTAAACTCATAAATTGGCACGCCAGATGGCGCGCGCCGCGCTGTAAATCTGCAACCAATACGACATTTGTCTCTATTCCCCCTGGTGCGATTACATCTCGTTATCTGGCCCGTAATCAATTCTGTTATAAAACCCATTCGTCAGTGTTATTGAATAATTCCCACCGAGGCCATGTAGCAAGGCTGAAGCGAAATTACTGAGTATTACGAATTTTTCATTTCAATTTCCATTGCTCTTATTGTGTGGACTGCAATAAAATTTTCCGAAAACGAAGCAATGGAGTTCGAAATACCAAGTTTTACGTTTCAGATTCCTGTGCTAAAATCCAGCTCGCGTCACGCATTCCGCCTCGGATAGCTCGTAATAAATCCACATTTATTACGGAATATATTTTCGGATTTTTCGTTTATAATCATACGTCTTGTTTACGTAGATGGAATGATCCAGAGATATATCAGTTGTGTGTGCGTGGAAAAATATATTAAAAGTTATTAATAACTTATGAGCGCGTGTGGAAATGTTATTAATGAGATCGTCTTATAAGCAGTGTTGATTGATAACGTGAAGCAATACGAAATAAAATACAAAACATATAAATACAATATCGCTATTTAGCCCCGACAAACATTGATTAAATTATGTATTTGTGAAATGGATAAGAGCAACTTCTTACTTATGGCTTCCATATTCTTTTGTACACATGGTTTCAAAAGCATGATGGCACTGGAACTAAACCTGCATTATAAAATGATATTAAAGAAACCTGATTAAGATGTTCTTTTATTTATTTTTTCTTTGGCCTTCATTGTCTCACTGCGGGGCAAAGGCGTTACCAATTCCTCTTAGGTACTCTTTTCCCATGCCACCTCGTACCAACCCTCGTGATATGCGTCCAGGTCGACGTCTCATCACCTCTTTCGGCCGGACACTGCGACGTCGTTCATTTTCAGGCATCCATTGCGTAGAAACTCTTGCACAGCGATCACTGTGCAGCGGGCACTGTGCTTTACTGAAATACCTTCGTAAAAATCCATCATCATGTATAAGTAAATTTAAACCAACACAGGTCCAGTCTTCGCTTAGTCCAATTATAAAGTAAATGGAATTTAATTTATCTGCTAAGGAAACAAGATCAAGGGACAGATAGAGAAAATTACGAGTGTTCTGCGAAACGAACTTTCCGACTTGAAGTTTATTTGTTTTCCCAATATATACGAGTTATAACACTGTGTGTACGCGAATTGTTCCAACTAAGAAACTTTAACGGGTACTGTTTTCAAGTAAACTCAGTCGCTTGTTTAGTACAACATTCTACCTACAATGTATCTTTAGGTACTTGTTTTCCAAAATATGAGCAACCAACATACCGCGAATAAGTTGTTAAATTAAACCTGAAAGGCAATTATCGTACATAAAATAACGTTTGCGTTTGTCTCAATCTGACAAAAATGCCTTTACATTTCTGATATTTTAGACAAGATTTTGACACTGATTGTCGCAAAGATTAGATTGCAAAAATATTTTGAACGTATAATTAATTACGCTACATTTAACCTCTAGGTCAAAAATAATGATAATTTAATTTTGATGAAGTAATACCCTTTAAATTACTTGTTAATTTAGTTTACTAAACAAATTCAATATCATCGGAAGCACAAGAAAAACTTTGTTTAACTGTCTGCATTTTTCTGGTCCCTATAACCGGGTTACCATGTATAAATAGATGAACGATATTGTTTTAACAACGTTTTGTAATCATGTCGTATCATAAGCACAGCATTTTGCAACCGAGTTAAACCTGAAAACCTGAAATAGCGCCGCACTAAAAGTCAGTATGTCATAATAAAGTGTAACGTGTTTAATGCTGTAAAAACACCGATAACACGTCATACGCTAGGCGTATATTCACGCCATAAAATTAATGCTACATTTTACACCACTATCTTGACACATAAAAAAAATATAGGTACTTGATAACCTCCTCCTTCTCAACGGTTAAAAAACCGTATGTACAGATTACTTCGTCACGGATTATGTGAGCAAGTTCAAGCGCCATTTTGCTAAATAATTAAGATTTGATTTTATTCCCATGCCGTGATATTTTCTTAACTTTACAGCAAACATATCAGATGTGGGTGTCTCGACAAAGCCACGGGTGTACCTATCTAGTTTTAATAAATTTAAATTCAAAACTAACTTCTTACATAAATTAAAGTATTCACAATACACCGTTGGGCAAATACTACATAATATAAATTCTGAAAACCTCTTTGTTTCTCTATAATTCTAAAAGTTCTGTATCTCTTTTCACAGGATCTAGATATATTACTACCTCGTCCTTTAACCTCAAAGCTGACTCATTCGTTTACAAAAAGAACACCTATTAGGCAACTATTTTCCTCTCTAACTTTGTACATTTCCACTTTTACTTTCAAACTTGAGGAAAAAACAAGATGTTTGTAGGTAAATATCTTGTTTTTCTAGATCTGTTTCAGGCGTATTTTTAGCGACGGATGTACGTAATTACTCATCCATTTTCTCTCTGGTTCCATAAATTCGGAGTTTTTTAATTTCTTTTCTTTCAAGCCCCTTTTAAAAAGAATATCTATTAAGATTTTCAAAATAAAAAAGGGCTTTTATTTTTCTTATTACTTTAGTATTAATAAATTAATTACTTTATTATTATACCTAAAATATTTCAGTGTAAACTATGTAGAAAAGGGTCGTAGTGAAACTGTTTCTTTTCCAACCATATAAGACCATTCAGTTTACTTACATGGATATCGTTCAAGTCTCAAGTTTGAACTAATCACGACGTTATCGCCTTATGATTAAGGGCTCTTTTTGGAATCCGGATCTAGGCAGTTCATCAAAGAAAAATATGAATAAAGTTATACCATCAAAACTATATTTTTGTTAATTTAAAAAATTAATGATTACGTTTTTACTTTTTTTATGATATAATTATATATATATATATATATACATAAATATATTTATATAGATATATATTTTATTAGTTATATAGTTTTGTTTATGAACTTTACCTATTTTGTTATATTTTTTATATGCACCTGCCGTGTTATCTCTTCACCACCCTGGGTTGACTGGTAGAGAATGCCTAAGGCATTAAGTCCGCCTTTGTACCTTTGTGCATGAAGTGTAAATAAATAAATAAATAAATGATTTAACATTACAAATTTAGACAAATTCATCCATACAAATAATATGAGGAGGTCAAATTATTTGTTTGCATGAGAAAATATCAGGAAGTACAGACGCCAGCTCATCAAGCTATACCAAGCTGTCAAATTTTCCCAATAGAATATGAACTTTACACTTTTGAAATAAAGTTCCTCTGTACTAGTCCGATAACATTTTTTTTTCACTTATAGAAAATTTAAATATTGCTGAGTGTCGCGAACAAAGCTACAGGTAGTCTATAATATTCCTGTTATCATTTCCACAAATTCCCCTTTCAAATTAGATTTTTAATAATATCGTAAAGTCGCATATATAAAGATCGCAGATGTGTGAGTACCAAGTTCTTCTTAGAGACTGGAAGTGATAACAATGGGAGGGCATTTCAATGAAATTTGCATTAGAATGCGTAGAGTGGTGCAACGAAGCCTTTGTGACGAAGCTCTGAACGTGCCCTGTGAGAGCAAGTTTAGTTTTAAAATGTAAAAAAGAATCCCTTTTTATAAAGGAGAAAGGTAATATTCGATTTAAATGAAATGTTTTGATGAAATAAGTTGAGATGTTATAAATTTCGGATTTGAAACCTGCCACCTACTATATAGTTAACCAGCTAAGCATGGATCTGCTGGTTTTTTAATGTTCCAATGACTTTATTTAATGAAGTACACGAAACGCTGAAAACAAAATACATCATGACCGGCCTAGCCTTTTCCCAACTATATAGGGGTCGGCTTCCAGTCTCACCGGACACAGCGGAATACCAGTTCACAAAGGTAGGTTACAATTTAACTAGGTCCGATAACATTTTTGAACTTACTTACATCATTATGTAAATAGATTTATACAAAAATGTGAGGTCTCAAAAAAAATATTTAGTAACTTTTTGCTGTACAAATTAGATCTTACAGTGTATGAACACCGTTTACTGTGGTCGGACTATACCTTAGCATTAATTTTCTGAGTGACTGACTCCTTGACAATTCAAACGTGCCTGTTATATATATGGTTCCATCGAAATTAGGTTTGAAAAAAGGTTTTGTTTTCAGTTTGACCTACTCCATACTTTCTCTTAGTCAGATTTCATGTAGTCTCTAGATTACATACTCGCATTTCTCCAAGGAATAAGGGAGCTTATTCTAAACAAATGCGTCAGAATCCCTCTGCCAGCCAAATAGCAAGGAAATGTCCTCATTAGCTGCCTCTCTGAGATCACGCGCTCAGTGGTTTCCTAGACATCTGGCTGCTTGAGACGATCGTCATGAATATTCGCATGGCTAATCCTGCTACTACAGCAGCGTAGTGACTGAAGGAAAGATTGTCTATTTAGGTTTTCTACGGCTATGACAAAGGGAGAGAGTACCTAAAGGAAAATTTGGTTAAGGTGCATTGGGGTGTTTACGACGACCGCATAATTTCCAATTTATATTAATTTCCACCAAACGTAGCGACATTGGTAATAAATCAATTAAAATTCAGCTTTTGATATAATATGGTACGTAAGTAGTACAAATTAATAAAATAAATTGAAATATGTATCTGTGGTCGTAATAACCCGAATGCTTATAATCTTCTTCCTCCAAACCTATGTTTTAAATGGGAACACCCAAATATTCCGAAATATTTTGTTCCGAATTTCGATATTCCGATTTTCAAAAGTCCGAATTTCATAATACCTAAAAATTATAATCTCTATTATTTAAAATCACGAAAGTTATTTTACCGAATGTCGTAAATCCGATTTGTTTGTTTTCTGATTTTCATATGTTCGAAGAATCAAATGCTCGATGAGTTCTCGGTCCGAAAAACGAAATTCCGAATATCAATATTCCGAATAAACTGTTAAAATTAGGATTCTGATTCAATTCAGCTACGCATATATATTCAAAATGGTGTCCCCTTGTTTCGCAGACAGAAATTTCATAGAATTTCGTTTCCCAGAAAATGTTTCATATAATATTTGGTTCTTGTATTTTTATTTCGACTATTATTGTTTCAAAGACTATTTACTTGAATGAAACATATTTCACAGAAACACAATTCAAAGAATTTTTAATCACATTTTTTTGTTTAACAAACTTATCAAACAGTAGAATTACTTTTTAACGAATATTGTTTATTCGGTGTATTTTTCTATGGAATTTATTTCAACAAAAATATATAGGTAAAAAAAGAAAGACAATAACAAAAATAATCTTAAAAAGTCAATATGTTGTGCTACAAAAACAGAAATGAATTGCTGTGAAACCGACTCCACGTAGTCTTGTCTGCCCTACCCCTAGAGTGTAATTTAAATTCGCGTAGGCGCGGAGGGGCGAGGCGGCCAGCGAGCTGAGGAGCAGGTGGTTTTAACGCCCGCCGCCGCGGCTGAGGCTGGCCGGCGAAGCCGGCCAGTAAGCCGAAGCTGCGGTGGTGAGCGTGAATACCATCTGCGACGATAAGCTCGCGTGGTACCGCCGGAGCCCCGCAACGCCGTAGCCGTGACAGAAACCATGCCTGCTGCATGTTCCATGTTCGCTTGCATGCTCGCTTGCATGATGCATGCTTGCTTGCTTGCATGCTGCATGCTTGCTTGCACGCTGCATGCTTGCTTGCATGCTGCATGCTTGCTTGCACGATAAACGATTGCACGATATCGATAAAGATAATCGGAATTTTAATAATCGGAATTTTAATAATCGGAATTTTAATAATCGGAATTCGTATTTTTGATGTTCGGAATTTTCATTATGTCGAACTTTTTGTTATTCGATCTTTTGAAACTCGGTATTTTGAGAATAGTAATTATAAACGTTCGGAATTTTGAAATTTTAGTATTATAAAAATAGGATGAATGATAAATCGGAGTTGCCATATTAGAAGTTTTGAACTATTCGGAATTATGAAAATCGGTATTTTGAAATTCGTATTTCTGACTTTCGGAATAAAGTTTTTCGTATTTATGTAGTGTACCCGTTTTAAATAGGTATATTTTTGTTTGTTATAGTTACGTCGACCGAAAACGATTTTTATATGTTGTTATTAACCCAAAAACATATGTAATAATGCTAGAATAAACTTTTTATAATTATACTTTTGCCATTATTCGTCTGTCAAGCATTCACAATTATCATAAAGTCCTTAACTACAACATAAATGTAGATCAAACATACGTCAAGTTGAATGAAAGAAAGTTTACGAAATCCTTTCAATAACCTTGATAATCCAACATTAAATGAACAAAATTGTAAAGAGAAAACATTGACATTTCAATGGAAATATTTAAATAAATCGGTGTAGGCTTGAATTGCTACGATAGCCGACATAATGAGAAACAAATGTTAGCTCATACGGGTCGGTCGGTAAATATTATATTATCTGTTCAGAATAATGTTGTATCAACTCTCTCTGTCTGTAAAATGTCTGTTTGCATTGTGATGTGTGTGTAGGGTTGTTTGACTTCAAATAATAAGATAATCAAGTTTTCCGACTTTCTATGACTAATTGGCCAAATATTGAAACGCTACTTTATTTTAAGATGCCATTAAGTCAATTCAATTCTCAATTCTTTATTGCGTACCATAATGTATCATGTAGTTGGTAGGGAAATCTATATATATAAAAAGCAAAAGTGATTGACTGATGTATCAACGCACAGGCCAAACCCAACTCAAAATTCATTCAAAATTCAACCCCCAAAGGGGTGAAATAGGGGATAAAAGTTTGTATGAAACTTTTTATGTTCCTTAAATATATTTGGTGAGGTAGGGTAAGGTATAGGTAGGTAGATAGGGACAGGACAACGTCTGTAGGGTCAGCTAGTAATAAATAAGTCAGAATTATGGACCCTGTTGGGCACAGCATAGATCAAATAGGAGAGAGGAGGAAGAACACTGGGTGCTTAATATGCTAAATATTATTAATTACTTAGTTAGTAAGCTATACTGTTTTAATAATACAGAATTAGAAAGAAAGAAGAAAGAAAGAAAGAAAAACCATTTATTCACGAGAAAGTGACGCACATTACACAACAAGACTTAAACTAAAACAAGTGGATACATGTTGTAGAAAACAAATACAAATAAAATAAAAATAAACTATAAAAACGTATGAGACAGAAATATGAAAAATAATAATAAGATAATAATTGAGTCTCGCTGTCACAGTCACTTTGACATAAAGTGATAGAGACAGCACGAGATCTGCCGGCATCATAGAATTGAGTAGCGTTTCAATATTTGACCATCAGTGTGTTACATAGGTACAATGTTCAAATTAAAAGACTTGTAGGGAAACTGACTAAATAATATTGTCCTTGTCCTCAATTTTTTTTTTTACTTAAATTACTTATTGATCACAACTCTTTTGAATGAATGCTGCCGTCAATATGGAAATTAGACAACCAACTAAAACCTTAGAGCCGATATTTTAAATGGTAGATAACTCTTAACGGATCGATAGGTAAATATTTGACGGTTTGACAGCTTTTGATTACACTATATTATGTCAACTGACATATTTATTCGTCAGATTAGGGGGTTATTCTAATAAGGGCTGATTTTTCAATAGTCAGATAACTTTTATCTGAGGAATAAAAATAGCGGTTTTACATATTTTCTATACATATGCTGTCAAACCGGCATTTTTATTCTTCAGATAAAAGTTATCTGACTATTGAAAAATCAGACCTTAGTTTTGTCGTAACCTTAACCTTAACTTAACTTAAAAGCACGGTGTACGTATCTGACAGATACGTACACCGTGCTTTTAAGTTAAACGAGAAAGTATTGTATCTATTCGATTTTCGAAAATTTTCATTAACTTTATCTTGTCAGGTTTTTTTTAAAGTTGGACAAAGAGTTAATGAACGTAGCAGCCCTATGAAGTTATGTATGTTGATGTTTAGATGTGCATTTCCTCGGACAAGACTAATATCACTACTGGACGAAAATGTTGCGCATATTGTATGAGAACGGAACATAGGTCTCGAGTACAATTTGTTCATATTACAATATCATAGAACATTATTTAAAATTAAAGGGCACCACATTATGTATTCTTCAGACAACCGTTTGTTGGGCTAATTATCACTAATTGTTACTTCACAAGCGTTGACTTATGCCACAGAATACTTAATAGTACTACGTACAGAAGGGACACTCCCTTCCCCGCGCTATATCAGATACCGCACCCTCGACCCCGCACCGGAGGGGCTAACCGCCGACTCTTTAGCCAGGGCGCTCAAAATCGTAAGAACTGCAGCGCTGTAGGTACTACTGACACAAACACACAATTTTGCGATTTATTTTGTTTTAAGTTTTATTTATTAGTTCTAATCTCGATGATTCATTTATTTTCCAAGTTTTCGTCGTTTTATAATAATACAATTAAAACTTCCGTAATAATAACATACCAACATTACCAGCTATTAATATTGCTCTCTCTCTTTATTGTCTTAGTTATGTACTTATGTCCCTTTCTTTCACGTTCTATTCATTCTTGGAATTGAAAAGTAGTACCCTACGCACTAACCTTGTCGCGTCGCCCCATTGTAATTATTATTATTGTAATATTTTAATTAATTCTTAATTTTTATTTTTAATACTTTTGAACTTAACATGTATGGACATGGACTGGTTCCGAAATAAATGAAAAAAAAAAAATTGCGTTGCCGCGTAATGGTACGAGGCGATCGTGAATTCCATATTTTGTAATTAGGTAGGTACCTTAATTTACCATTATTGATGAATAAATAAACCTCTTTACATAATAAATATTATAATATTACTTTTATGTCATTACAAATCCGAGTATTCAAAATCAAATAATCATTTATTTTATTTCTTTAAGAAATAAATAATTGAACGCTCGGACAAGATCACTTCAAAATAATGCTCGAAACGTTCGGGTAGTTCCGTCGTCGTTCGGTTCACCCGACGCAAAGCGCTGCACTTTTCGCGCCATTTTGTACGCCACGACATCCAACTGATTCAACCCTACTAAAATTCACGCACACATTTGCACGTGTACAGACGTCATTTGGTTTTGTAGTAGTAATAGGTAATTATTTTGCAAGTTTTGTATGAAGTGTCCGAGGTGTGCTTATTCGGTGTAATCGACTTTCGGGATGTTAAGTTTATTGTTATTAATTTGTTTATTATAATAATTCATTTTAAAATTTATGTTATAATTATTGTTACGGAAGAATTATAATTGTTTATATAACTGTAAATATATTTATTGTTTTATATTAATATATATGTCGGAGACAGTTTATTAATCACATTGTGGGTGTTAACTAAATTTGTTATGATTTGTGTTTCTTATTGTTAATTTTTGTGATTTTACTATCAATTATTGTCTATTAATTCGAAACATGATTTATTGTGTGTGCACACTGATTTGTGGTTACTTTATTTCGATAATTATTATCGATGGTTTTATTCAAAACAATTGTTGACACATTACTTTGAATGTAAAACGAATTACTTTATGAAATCACTATTGTTTATTCATGACAATTATCATTGTGTTATTTGATTACAGATCTTATTAGATTCAGCACATTTTAGTGTTTTGTATCAAGTAAACGCGTGACGCACTTCCGTGCGCATGGACAGACTTGTATGGAGAGGTTGCAAGGTGGGGGGCATCGCCTTATAAAAGAGCGTGCACTCCGTAAGTATGGGAGTCGATCCTCGGATTCGACTCAGTAAAGAGTTCCTGCTCCCGACAATACTGTCGGTTTACCTGGTACAGCGCTGCTGTATATTCACATAGCTGTATAGGCTTGCTGCTAGCGAGCAATACACTTTGTATTTGGGTGGCTTATGCTACTGTACGAACTATAAACCTTAAGGGTTTGTTCGTTTATCATTGGGTGGCTTAGGCTGCTGTACGAACTGTAAACCTTAAGGGTTTGTTCGTTTATCATTGGGTGGCTTGGCCACTGTACGAACTGTGGGACCTTAATGGTCTGTTCGATTAACTGTATTGTTGCTGTACCTTTAACTTACTTTATTCCTGTTACTGATTACCATTTGTATTGTGTTTTCTTTACTAATAGTGTGTAATTGTTTTTTCAACACACTTGCTCATAAAATGGCTCTAATTTCACCGCAATTAGGCACATAATGACACCTGTAATCAAACTGTGACTTTTTCATTGCTATTATTCACAAGTGAGTTATAGGGTTTTTTTTTATTGGTTGAGTTGCTTTGTTCTTAAAAAAGTTTCGATACAAAAAAGATCGTGTTCAATAGTACAAATAAATAAATGTACCTATTGCTTGCTCATTTCATGCAACTTCGTATTTAAATAGATAATTTCAACTTGTACGTTTTTAATAAATAAAACTTTCACTCAAATATAACTTTAGTTTTCTCTGTAATAAAGAAAACTTTGAATTCCCCATTTTGTACGTGGCTAGAACGCTATCCGCGAAAAGACAAAAAAATAGAAACTTTATTCTTTTAGTCTATGGCCGATCGCCATTATTTGATGCGCGCGCATAGTAAAACTGATTAATTTTTCCCGCCATTGCGAAAAAAAATTCACAACTCGTTTTCACTGTTGAAAATATTTTTTTAGTATTATTTTCTTCACAAGTGTGTTGAAAAACGTCATATGATACGTGTGTATTGATGATTACCGTCCTCGGCTCTCTTAAGACCCTCACCTAACGGCTCGGGTCTCAATGGCGCCTCAGCGGTAATCACCAACATTACACACTTGTACCATAATGTACTATTACAGGTCTTGTTTATCCCTAATGGGATAATGGGAACGCCCATACTCCTGACGATGTACTATACCGCTCGGCACTCCTCCTCGATCGCTCACTGACTATCCGACATATATATTATTAGGTATTATGTTAAACCATAAATGGCGCATGTTGTCTTAGCCTTTAAGTAATTGTTTCATTTATAAATGTACTATTAAGAAATTATTGTTAATGTATTGTGTAAACAATTGTTGGCTAACCTAAATAAATAAATAAAATAAAAATTAAGTAGTATAATGGAGTTCATGCATGTCAAAGTTTAATGTAGTAAAACATTACAGAAAAAAAAACAGATTAACCACAGCACTATTATTTGAATAGTAGCGTAAACGTAGAAACAGATGTCTCATTAGTTTCTGTGCACAACACTATCAGTTTCCTGTAACTCCGCTTAAAACTTACCCCCAGTGTCGGCTTCCGTATGTTTGATTTATAAACTTACTAATGAAGCTTCCCTTCATCCACGTCAATGTAGTTATTATGTAGGTAGGTTAGTTGGAAACTCAGAACGATTCCATAAAGTAAAGAAATGTAGATAAATGTACCTACCTATACTGACAATCTTGTAGCGTCAGGGAAGTTATTGCTTATCAATTTGAATTGTGCGCATTTTGAAATCACGACAGTATGTAACTGTATTTTTGTGATTGTCGTATGAAATGGATGTATGATACATCCACAGCAATTTTCCGTAGTGTGTCGATTTGAGCAATAAGTCACATATAAGAGTTTCTTCTTGTCCGTATATAGGGTAAAACCAGGATAGTTGCCCCAGGGGTATAGTTGCCTCAATTGTAATTACCTACTCTAGTTTCGTGGGTGAATCACGTGTTATTTTATTTATCTATCAAGAGACTCTACCACTATCACTTTGCTGACCATGTTGCATGTCTCTGTGCCAGTGCATGAGAAGGCAAGGTGAAGAAGGCTTTCTTGGCGGGGTCTATCCTAAACGTAATTTATATGGACTAGGCAACTATCCGGTATGGGACAGCTGTCCCAAAAAGTAGAGGTCCGCAAAAATTGCGAATACTCTGGAAATATCAATTTTTTTTTCTTTCACAAAGGACATCTGACAAAATGGGCCAAAAAGTAAAGTAGCCGGCCAAAAAAAATTATGCATATGTCGCAGCAAGCGATAATTTAGCGATAAAGAGGATTCAAATTGATTATTGTAGTACCTACAGAAGAAATGGTAAACGCCGTGACGTCAGCTGTCGGTTAAAATGGCGCCATGTGGACAGAGTCGTGTTGGAGAGTGGGGACCGTGCCAAGCTCACTTTTGCTCGAGACACCAAGCAAGACACTCGCCTAATACGAAACTGTCGGTTTACCTATTTGAATTGTATTGTACGACCACATTTAATAAAGTAAGGTAGTTAGTACTGCATTGAATATTGTTATTCTACAATGAACCCGATACCACCGAACCCAAACGATGTCGGCGCTTCCCGCTCAGCCATACCTGACGCCGACACATATATTATGATAGTACATGAAAACCTAAACATTTTTTATTATGACGTCATTCCTCTAGGTCTGATATCTGAGCCACTACATAAGGTTAAAATATTCAATTTCAGTTAAAAAAAAGAAGCTACTATGGGGAACACCTTTTGGCAAAATGGCAGTTTTATAATTGAACTAGGTGATCAAATACCTTCTGCCCATTTGGCTGACCTAGAAGGACATTATTTATGGATGATTCGAGGACGGATCCAGTCAAGACCCGTCCGAGCGAAAACATATTACATGTAGGTACTTAGTGATGACAAAACTGAAGATCGAGGACGGCAGTATCATCTCATCGACACCTGTGATCCTAAAAGAGCTAGAGAGGTTTTATGGACAGTTGTATACATCGACAGTACAGCTCAGTCAGTTTAGCTCAGAACACCAGAGCGAGACTGACCCGACATTACACTGAGGATATCGCAGACATCAGCCTGTATTAGATTAGAATAGACCTACAACAACTTAAGAAACACAAGGCGCCCGCCGGGGCGATGAAGAAATTACGAAGGAACTTTTGCGAGCTGGTGGAAAACCAGTACTTTTAGTCCTCCAAAAGTAGTTTAATTCCGTCATACTTGAAGGTACAATACGGTAAACGTAACTTGGCGCGTCTGAAGTTAGCCGATTAGCTGCGCAGTAGACAATTTCGTTCCTAAAAGTTCCATTGCACAGCCAAACAGCTAACTTCAGACGCGCCAAGTTACTTTGACCGTATTGTACTCCGCCAGAAGCATGGCACAGACGTCCGGGGGGGAGTCTAACACCTCACTTCCCCCCTGACCCGAGAAGTGGCCCGCTGCAGCGGGCCGGCACCAGCCGGGGGTTGCGGAAGTATCTCAAGTTCCCGCGACCCCCGACGTAGGTGTGAGATGGAACACCGGTGTGGTTTTTAGTCAGTAAGAGTCTGACAGACCCCTCTGCCCGCCCCAGGGCGGAGGACATCCATGAGGATTTTCCACCCCGTACCAAAAAAAAAAAAGGAGTGTGGTGGTGCTCTTCTTCAAAAGAAGAATTATAGACCCATCTCACTCCTGAGCCACGTGTACAAGTTGTTCTCGAGGGTCATTACAAAATAATAGTCTGTTTGGTGACTTCCAGCCTCCAAAACAAGCCGGTTTCCGAAAAGGCTTCAGCACCATAGACCACATCCATACGCTCCGGCAGATTATACAGAAGACTGAAGAGTATAATCAGCCATTATGTCTAACGTTTGTGGACTATGAAAAAGTCTTCGATTCAATCAAAACCTGGGCGGTGTTACAATCTCTTCAGCAAAGGCGTATTAACTATATATATCGCAATGTTGGAGTGTTTGTATAGAAACGCCACTATGTCGATCCGATTACAGAACGAGAGCATGAAACCAATCCAGTTGCAAAGAGGTGTGAGACAGGGAGACGTCATTTCTCAGAAACTGTTCATAAATGCACTGGAGGACGTTTTAAAGTTCTTGGACTGGGGTGAATGTGGCATCAACATTAATGGCAAATACATCACTCATCTTCGTTTCGCCGATCATATAGTCATCACGGCTTAGTCGATGGAGGATATTAACACTATGCTCAACGATTTCAGTAACAGGTCTTAAATTGAATATGGACAAGGCGAAAATAATTTCGAATGTCCATGTTCCAACTGTACCGGTAATTGTTGGGAACGATACTCTCGAAGTTACAGAACACTATGTTTACCTTGGACAAACTATTTAAATAGATAGGTTCAACTTCAATAAAGAGTTCGCCCGAAGAATCCAACTCGGATGGGTAGCGTTCGGGAAACCACGAGATATCTTTTCGTCCGAAGGGTTTATAATCAGTGTGTGTTGCTAGTGATGACATATGGCACAGAAACGTGGGCCTTGACTGCTGGCCTCTTAGAGAAGCTCAGAGTCACGCAGCGAGCCATGGAGAGAGTTATGCTCAGAGTTTCTTCGCGCGATAGAATCCGGAACGAGGAAATTCGCCGAAGAACTAAGGTCACCGACATAGCTCTAAGAATATGCAAGTTGAAATGGCAATGGGCAGGTCACATCGCTCGAAGAACCGATAACCGATAAGGAACAAAGGTTCTCGAGTGGCGACCACGAACCGGAAGACGTAGCGTTGTAGGCCTCCCACCAGATAGACCGACGACATCGTCAAGGTCGCGGGTAACCGGTGAATGCAAGCGGCAGGTTGCTGATCGTTGTGGCGTTCTATGGGGGAGGCCTATGTTCAACAGTGGACGTCTTTCGGCTGATGATGATGATGACGATGGTGAACGATAGGGCAGCAAATGGGCATCAAGCAATGCTCCCTACTATTGACCCTGTAATATAATAGGAATACGAACTGTCGTACTTACGATATTTACGATAGGGCAACAAATGGACATAAGCCCTACTATTGGCCTTGTAATATAATAGGAATACGAACTGCAATGCTCCCTACTATTGGCCCTGTAATATAATAGGAATACGAACTGTCGGTTGCTGCTCGCATACCATGTGCATAATATGGTATATCGACTATGCTCAGCATAACCCACCAATATCCGTCCATGCAATGGGCTTAGAAAACGTTCTTATAACAACCTCAGAGGTGTAAGAGTAAATAAGTACGAGTACAATATCTTAACTCTTAAATTCTTTAATTTTTTTCACTAAGATCGAACATTTCAACCTTATGTAGTGACTCAGATATCAGACCTAGAGGAATGCCGTAATAATAAAAAATGTTTATGTACCCATGTACTATCATAATATGTATATACTTTTCTTTGGCCGGCTACTTTGGATTTTGGTCCAAAAATGTATGAAGCTTGTCAGGTCTCCTTTGACGATAATAAACTTAATTACTCACCCGTTTTTCAAATAAGATATTTTGCTTTATGTACTGAGAAATGAAGCAATTTCAAAAAGTCTGGCAAATATTCGGCTTTTAAACTATATTGAAAAAATAATTATTACAAAAATTATTGTTCCATTGCAAGGCAAAAGTTTCTCATACCTACAGTGAAAGCATGACGATTAATCACCTCATTTGCTCAAAGCGGATTGTCGATTTCGGATGTCCAAGGTAGATTTAAAAAAATCGCGGCCAAAAGCAAACCTATTGGTATAAAAATATTATTATAGATATGGATAGAATATTATTGAAAATTATTTTTATTTCAAGCGAAACAAAACTTCTTTTAATTTAAACGCCAGTATTCTTTCAACACCCTAGTTATTAAATTTCCATCCATTGGAGCTAATTAAAGATAAAATATAGAAGTGAAACACTTTGCAAGTTACTTGATACCTCACTCCTTGCCAGCAACTTAGTACGCTGCACAAAAGGCGACTCCATTGCTTTCTTTTATTGCAGCTACTTGATTTCCTTTTGGCCTCGTTTGGCTCTTGTTCGTGTTTTCTCAAATAAAAAGGGGACTTTGTTTTGTAGAGGTACTTGTGGCAATTATTGTTAAATGTTTAATGAGTAAAAAGGTTGGTCAGTAAAAGCAATAAATAAATGTATTTAATGATTTTTAGGGTTCCGTACCTCAAAAGGAAAAAAACGGAACCCTTATAGGATCACTTTGTAGTCCGTCTGTCTGTCTGTCAAGACCCTTTATCTCGAGAACGCGTGGAGGTATCGAATTGAAATTAAAACCATATACTCCAATCTATGGCCCCTTGATGCTGTAAAAATCAACCCTCTATGTTAACGTGAAAAATAGATACGGCCGTTTATGTCGCAAAAACGCATTTATAATATTAAGTAGATTAAAGTATGGATAGTACATACCTACAAATATGTACGGAACCCTCGGTGGGCGAGTGCGACTCGCACTTGTCCGGTTTTTTTTTATACACGCATGTATATCCGGGATCATAAGAATAGTTTTATCAAAGATGGCTACATGAATTAAAACTAAGCCTCTATTTTCCCTCAAGGAATAAGAAAAAGGAACTCCAAAACGAATAATTAATTA
Organism: Charanyca ferruginea; assembly: GCA_947361185.1. NCBI lineage: Eukaryota > Metazoa > Arthropoda > Insecta > Lepidoptera > Noctuidae > Charanyca > Charanyca ferruginea. Next base: position 10,815,641 of record OX376073.1, read on the forward strand.
TCTCAAAAACCATCAAATTATTTATGTTTCTACAAAAGAAAAAAAATCAAACGATCACAAATACATTAAACCGCTAACAACAATGAACAAACGAGTATCATCTTCATTATAACGATTCAGAACCAATCCGAATCGTAGCAGTGCCTGAAAGTTGCGGTATATATACCTACTTCATTGGAGAGCCCTTAACTATATCCACCATCGCGAGGTAGGCAAGTGCAACATCTACAAATTTCAGTGACCGCAACATTCACCCTTGCCTCCCTACAATGTTCAATCTAAATTTGACCGTACCAGTCGTTGCTTAAAGTTTGATTTTGAACGGGAGTGTGAACTTCAGAAGAGGCAGTTTTTAATAAAGGTTGGAAGTCAAGTTGCATGTGAAGAGCGGCGTCGCGCTTCGTTATCCGACTGCGGCAGGACGATGCTAATTGTACACTCGTCATTACAAAGAGTTTGTATTTGGTTAGGACAATTTGTTAGCTTAAACACATCTTTTGTTCAGTCATAATACAATTAGATTCGCTCGTCGCTAAGTAAAAGCCATAACACGCCTAGCACGAATATTTGTAGGTTTCGTATCGCAAACGTATCGAGTTCTCGATACGATAACGGAGTACAACGAAAGTAGGAAGCACGAAGCACTTTCGAAATAGTATCGAGAGCTCGATACGATAACGTTGGTGATGTCATGTTAACGTAAGTAATGATGGGCAAAATAGAACGAATGATCTTAAATTGAATGAATGTTTCGTACAGAAACTGGATAATTTAGTGATTTTAGGGCATTTAAAACTTTAATACTGTTCAATTTATGACGCAATACGAAGAAACTGCAGAAAAAGTTAATATTCAGTTAGATAAATGGTATAATAATTTAACTTATTACTTAAACGTTGTGTTTGGTTTGACTGTATTCCTAAACGAACGACGGGTGCTCGAAGCTCATTCAAGGTCAACTTTATTTTAAAGTGAACTTGTGTTTTGTTGTGATTTTGGTGAAAAGTTTGAAACTATTTTATTCTTTTAAAATGAGAACCAGCCACCCGCAGTACACCATTATGATAGAATTTATAGAAAAGTATCTAAGTGTATTACATTTAAGATTTATTGTCATAAGCAATGTTGATTTTAATAGTGTTTCAATGGGATATTTGGAATATGTTTTTGTAAAGTTTAAAAGAGCTAAAGTTTATTTGTATACTCAAGTCAAATAAAGTATTAGGCTAGTCATGTGAAATATGTAAAAACAAAGCATTGTCAATTATGTCAGTACAAAATAGAAAGGTAACATACTTATATACGTCGTGGGGTGCTTCTTCTGAACATTTTCTAACATAATATATCCACAAAATCACTTAAATTATAATTTTATGCTTAAAATAAACTCCAACGAAAGTTTTCTCACTGTTAAATTTAAAGTGAATAAACATTCGTGAAACTCGCAAGCCAGCCTTCGACAATTACGATACTATCCGTCATTTTATGCCTTCGTGCTAGCTATCTTCATACAAACGGCTCAAGTTACCTTACGAATTCGATACGATGACGATACGAAACTTACATGTATTTGTTTGTGCTCTTAAAATTAGTTTAATTTACGGACACCAGAGGCGCTGTTCAAGTTTCCATACTAAATGCTTACGTTGACGATACGAATGTTTTTTCGATAGTGATTCGTGCTAGGGCACCGAAGCGGAGAGGAGAGGAGATGACTCTTAAACAACCAATGGGACACTGTATTGCATTGAAACTAAGCGGTGAGATGTGAAAATAACGCAAGCCGATTGGTTGTTATTGACATCAAGCCGTTGGTCCCGGCTGTCATTCGTAGATCATCGACAGTCGTTATGCGCAGTCAGAAGCCAGAAAGTTTAATATCCAGTCTTACCTAGGCGTATCGTGTTACCCAGACAGGTGCATTTGAATATGTAGGACAACATATTTTCATATATTGGTTGCCTCTACATTTTTGGGAGGAGCTCGTGGCTAAGTAAAAGCCTTACATATCGGTCGGTCTGTGGATGGGTGACCATCCCTTTCAAACCGAGTTCCCTCCGTGCTTTGGAAAGCAAAGCCGTTGGTCCCGGCTTTCATTCGTAGATCTTTGGCAGTAGTTAGGGCTACTCAGAAGACAGATAGTCTGACAACCAGTCTTACCAAGGGGTATCATGTTACCCAGTAACTGGACTGTGGAGGTCAGACAGGTACTCGCTCCATGCAAAACACTGATATTCAGTTGGTTCTGGTAAGACTGTAAGCCAAGCGAGGTTAGGCAGATGATGAATACAATTTATTGTAAATACCTACTGTACCTAATCAAGAATGAGATGCAAAAATATTAATGGTCATAGAGTGCTCAAAGATACTAAAAAAAAAACCTAATTTTAAAACATTTTCAGGGTAGAGATAAGCCCGCCACACTACAACCACTGCAACTCCTGAAGCCAGAATGAACAGTGGCGACCAACAGAAAAGCGCCGAGGCAATAAAGCTCGGTTAATTAATCAAAAAAGAACAGCGGAGGTATTACAAAAACATATTTTCCATTTCCTTACCTCCGTATCAGGCAGGATAAATAATAGAATTAGGCCAATAGGCACACTAGGTGTTTTTCAGGATTGGGCCCAAACTGAAAGTTGTTCACATCCCATGACCTACATAATTTCCAAGGCTAATTTGGTATACAAAACATTATATGTATATAAAAAGTCAGTATGTTGTGTCAAGGGTTTTTTAAATGTATAATTATTTCATTTTAAACTACGAGTTTACACGCTACATACAACTTTAAGATAGGGTATAGCTAGAATGTTGACTTTTGCGTCAGAAATTCTTTTCATCATACCTAATCGAAAAATGATGACATTTTCGGATTAGAATAGAGTTTTATTTCCATACAAAGTTCCATAAAAATCCGAACAAATAATTGCACTTACCTATTATAAATAATATACTAATTTAAATTAGCACATTCGGTCTTCATCGTACATAGCTAAGAACCTGCTCTCCGAAATCAGCCTTTTTCTATTATTGATAGGCGACATGCGTTTGACCACTATCTCACCTAACGGTAAGCGATGATGAGGTCTAAGATGGAGCACGCTTTCTATTAAAAACTGCGTTACATAAACATCTATCCGTATGGGAGCTACGGTGCAACAGACAAACATACAGATAGATACACAAGTTATATTTATAACCCCTCTGTTTTGGTCGGAGTTCAAAAATAATCCTAAATTGACCAGTTGTATGTCAAGAAACTTGGAACTGGAATACTGAACACTGGAGGTTGGAACTTATTTAATCAATTTAGAACTAAATTGTCTCCTAATTTACGTGTGAATAGGTTAAGTGCGTCAATAGCAAGTGTTGATGTTAATTATAATCCCGTTAAATTAATGCAATAACTAGGACTTATAATTTTAGTGCTAATGTGATATAGTTGCATTAATTATTCGTACAAACATTTGACCATTCATTTTCTTCTGACTTAGGGCGGGTTGTTTCAAACAGTCGGTTAACGTTACATACGGACGGTTAAAAAGTTACTATTACGTGCGATATTTAACGTACGTTAAATGTAACGGGTTGTTTCATGACATAAAAATCCGTCAGTTAAAGTTATTCAAAAAGAGATTCCATAATATTTTGATGTTTGAAGTAGCTTGTTTGACAACAGAAAATTACGATGACTGGTCGGTTATGGTAATAGTAACTTTATGACGTATATTACGGTTTTGTGAAACAACCCATGTTTTTACCCGACTACGGCAAAGCCAAAGGAGGGTTATGAGTTTGACAGGCTATGTATGTATGTATGTATGTATGTTCATCTGTACGCTCATAGCTCCTAAACTACTTATCAGAACTGAACAAATGAGGTATCGTTAGAAGCGTCTTGATCGTCCGCTGGTTATAGGCTATATGACGTATCACCGAATCCAATGTGGCGCCCTCTGGCGGACAAAAAAACCAATATTAAAAAAAAAAATGAAGACAAGCATACCGTGTTTGGTATCATTGGAAAGGGGTTCACTAGTACATTTCAAATTTATATAATATTTAGTGGTAATTTGTCACAAATTATTGTAAAAAAAGGAAAGATTACCAAATAAAGTAAGATACGCATACCGTGTTTAGTATCATTGGAAAGGGGTTCACTAGTACCTATTAAATATATAATACTTAGCTGTGACTCCAAAATGGTTTAAATAAAAATATAAAGTTTAAAAACTAAAACCCGACCACAACAAAAAGTGATCTAAAAAGTACAAAACAAGAAAATATTTCACACAGAAATCAAGACATAGGTACAAAATGGTCAAGGTAAGCCGTGGTTGCATGCCATTATATTCATGTTCATCGCACTCATATGGGATATAGGCATGCAACCACGGCTTACCTTGACCATTTTGTACCTATGTCTTGATTTCTGTGTGAAATATTTTCTTGTTTTGTACTTTTTAGATCACTTTTTGTTGTGGTCGGGTTTTAGTTTTTAAACTTTTTGATTTTACTATAGTTATCGCCATTTTTGACTATTACCGGTTAGTAATAGTTAGTTGAAGCAACCCGCCTTTACTGAACGGAAATTATAACCATTAGTTGGCTAAAATCTATTGAAATAAGTTTAACGTACAGAGGCCAGCACATCAAGCTACAACAATCTGTCAAATTTCTTTGATAGATTTTCAGCTTTGTTACAAAATTAGGTATAAGGTTCATAGTCAATTGGGAAAATTTGATAATTTGTTATGGCTTGATGTGCTGGCATCTGTACATTTCTCTAACTAAAAGTACGTCTCTCTAATAAAATTTGATTTGAAATTCTTTAAATTCCGAATTGTCTTATTCCTCAGTTTAAGCACATGGCATCAATAATTATCAGATTATTATTATAGTGCGTGCAATCCACGAAGACGCGCCCCACTATACCTCCTAACCGTTTATAGTATATGAGTGCAAGCTTCCGTCAATGTTTGAGTGTTATCGGTACACACTAATTACCTATGAGTGCACGCGCACACTACAATGAATAGACTAATCAGGACAGAGCGACAGGAAAATCCGAAAAGCCCGTAAACCAAAAATTGGTGGGGTGCGTCTTCGTGGATTGCACTATCTATAAAGGATTTTGATCTTTACAAACCAATTCTTCAGACGCACATCTATACTATATATATTATATATAATATTATAAAGCTGAAGAGTTTGTTTGTTTGTTTGTTTGGTTGAACGCGCTAATCTCAGGATCTACTGGTTCGAATTGAAAAAATCTTTTTGTGTTGGATAGTCCATGTATCGAGGAAGGCTATAGGCCCAGGCGAAGCCGGGTCGGATGGCTAGTTGTTTATAATAATACCAGCCTGTTATTATTTATAATAATACCAGCCAATTATTTTCGCAATGCACGGCAAAGGCCTCTTCTCAAACAGAGAAGGCAAGAACATTGATCACCACGCTTGCTCAAGGCGGATTATATCAATTATAAGTTCAGGTTTCCTCACGATGTTTTTCTTCATGATGTCAGTGATATCCAAGATAAACTTAGTATACACATTAATACCTGCATATATTATACCACTGGTAGATGCGGGTAGTAGAACCAAGCATGGGCAATCAAAATCAACCTTTTAGCTGTGCACGCTAAGTACTGGCGCCGGGATACAACCCTTTGTTTTGAAACAATGACTTTAAAGCGAACTATAGGTATAATATCTGGCTGGTTGAGCAGATTGATAAAAACCGGTACTCACATCTAGATTGCTTTGTTTCCTACGTATTGCCGGAATAGTCTCTTTAGATCAGAAAATTAGAGTACATTCCGTACATATCCTACGCTACGGATATACGCAATTCGATAATAGAAAGGTGGTAATCTATAGCTTTAATACAGTTTTTTTACCAATAGATGACCTCTACAACCTAACAAACCTGTAATAGTAGCAACTTTTGTATAAAACTTAAACACATATTTCCCTTCTTTAGATTTTCGAAAGGATGTATTAAAGTTCTTCTCTTCAAAAAATTTTACTCGAATTTGGAACCACATAAATCCAAGTACCAATCCAAGCGTCCCTGCACGTCTCCTCTCGTCTCACAAAACATAATAAGTCTTTACATTTCGTGGAGCAACATAATGCGGGAATGCTAGAGCCGCAATGCAAACAGCTGGCCGTCCGCTAGACAATAAGTCAGTAAGCGAAAGATGCACACATTAAAAAAAAGAAATCCTGCAGCAATGGAGGCTGCAAACCTCTGTAGAAAAATACACAGTAATACCAGACCTACTGTGAAAGGAACTCTCATTTCTGTGGAAAATTGAATGAGCATGTCTCCAGATAACATTTTAAGTTTCTTTTTCATCTTAGTTCAATTTTCTACTGTGCGTGGTTTCAAGAAGTGTCAATTCTACAATTTGTTTTGTACAATACGGTCAACGTAACTTGGCGCGTCTGAAGTTAGCTGTTTGGCTGCGCAATGGAACTTTTAGGAACGAAATTGTCTACTGCGCAGCTAATCGGCTAACTTCAGACGCGCCAAGTTACGTTGACCGTATTGTACCTTTGTAATATCGCAATGACTATTTCTTGACATCCACCACTAGTAACCACTGGTAACACACAGGCATTTTGTACGTCAATCTGTCAATAAATACAAACATAGCAGGGTGTGCGAACTGCCCATTTCAAAATAATGTTTCCTATCAAAATGTCGAAATGTCGATGGTGTGTCTGACATTACGTGTCAAGTGCGTATTTCTTTGTGCAACACAATTCCATTCCAATATTAAATAGCACTACATTGAAATTGGTCTATAATTTTACCGAGTCAAAAGTTCGGGACACAGCAGCTGCACTACACAAACAACATTGTAAAAACCAAACAAGGCACTCGAATGTCAACCCTACCGCTTCCATTTCATTCCATAAAATAAAATGAACACAATCAACGTGAAAGCCAAGAAACGGTTACACTACTGAGTATATTTTTCCATGTTTAAAGCGAGTCGCCGTCTGCAACGGCCGCCTTAGTCAATATTGACTGCAGAAGGAGCATCTCACGACTAATCTTATAGAAACTGTTTGCCTTCACGATTGAAGGTTCGACGCTCTTGTGGAAACTTTCGCATTTCAAATAGAATTTGCATATAGGCTACGGGGCAATATTTCCGTGGCAGACCCCATTTGAATATTGCTGACAAAACGAAGAAATCGAATATCTATCTCGGTCTTTGGTGCGAGTTTTCTTAGTGCTGAAATCTGTTATAAAGTACGGCGATGAGAAAACTTTAAAGTCGTGTTTGCCTCAGGAATGTGTTCGTTCGATGTTACGACGTCTTGCCTGCATAACAATGTATTTTCCTGTGTGTGTTTTCAATAGAATTCCATTCTTTTCTTGAACTTCAATTCAGAATAAAATAATTCTTTCGGTTTTCCATTAAACTGGAGTTTCTTGAAACAAAGGTTGAGTATTTAATTAAAAAAAGGACTTCTGAGTAAATCATTGATATTTACTTTCAATGAAACATAATGTATCATTTCAATTGAATCTCATGAATGCATTATAATGAGGTAAATAATATTTAATGATCCAGTTCACAGTGTTAAATATTTCCATATAATTTATTATTTTAATCAATATCCGATTTCACGCTAAATGAATATTTATTTTATTACGGCATAATAAATTATGTTAAAAATATCCGTCTCATAATAAGTGGCATAAAAAAATACATTACGAGTTAGTAGATAGCTATTAGCCGTGTGGTGCCGGTCGCGAATAGCGCCACCCCATTTCTACCCGTGGGTGTCGTAGAAGGCTACAGAGAGATATTGACCAGAGGATGGGCAGCAGCGTCGTTCTGAGTACCATAACACCTACTGCGATCGCCAACATGCATCGGCCAAGCATGGCGATTACGGCGGAACCCCCCTTGGGGAGACCTATGCCCAGCAGTGGGCGTCTAAAGGTTGACATGATGATGATGAGCTAGCTATGAACCAAGCAGTGCATAAACTCTTTCTTTGATAACTATAGTATTCTTACCAAGATAGTTTCCACTAAATAACCACCAACGGCACCAACCTACTAACAATTCCAATAGCGCCAAAATAACAACCGATTCTAACACGAAATGCATTGGCAATAAAACGTAGTCACGTAATGCAATCATTGTTGATGGTAGTGTGTGGTAGACAAAACGAGCTGCTATTAAAGGTCTATTTTTAGTACGTTTTATTTTCACAAACGACAACATACTTTCCAAGAATTTTCCAAACTAGTTTTGGAGTTGACTTCCAGTGCACAAATCAATTGCTGGGTAACACGAAACCCTTAACAAGCCTGGTTCTCAGACTTTGGAACATACATATTTTATAATAATACTACAAAAAAAAAATATAGGGGTAACATCATCTGCCTAGCCTTATCCCTAACTATGTATATTGGAGTCGGCTTTCAATCTAACCGGATGTAGCTGAATACCAGTGTTTAACATGGTGCGACTACCTATCGGACCTTCACAACCCAGTTACTGGATAACACGACACCCCTTGGTAAGACTGGTTGTTAGACATTCTGGCTTCAGACTCCCTAACGACTGCCAAAGATATACGAACGACAGCCCGGACCAACGGCTTTGCTTTCCGAGGCACGGAGGCAACTCAGTTTGAAATGGATGTTCACCCATCCACAGACCAACCGTGGCAAGCATAGCTTAATCTTTGACCGATCGACATATATATACGGCACCGCCCAAAAACGTAGAGGCAACAAATAAATAAAAAATTGTTGTCCTACATATTCAAATTCACCTGTCGTATTCCATTAGAATTCGGTGGACGAGACGCCAAATATACCTACACCTACAGCCAGGCGCTTGGCAATAACGCCACATGAAGCTTTTAGCTACGTGAGGGGTCCAAAAATCACGATTAAACGTGTGCCAGATAGGTTTCCTGAACTTCCATTTTTCACTCGTATCACAGAAAGTCAGCACGATGAACGGATAGGAAGATGGATGAACCCTGAGCCATTATGCAACGATTGCCTATGGGTCAACACTTGAGGTCGCTGTAACCAGCCAGCAATCATCGTCTGCTGGCCTACTATAAAGGACCTGCGAAAAAGGGCTGGTCATGGCGAAGTCGGTCGCAGGAAAGATGTTTAAGTGGGCATTCAGTGATGGTACCGATTTGGCTGTTTGTGCGGTAAAACATAAGATTTACTGCCAGTTTTACTTGCTAAACTTTCATACAATAGCTGACTTCTGTTCTTCTCTAGCTGACACCAGTACATCTCTAGCTGATACCGGTACATCTCTAGCTGACACCCTGTACGTCTCTGACTAGCCACAAATATTATATTGAGACTCTATACAAAAAAATATTATTATTTACTAGGTTTTGCCCACGACTTTGTCCGCGTAAATGTCAGTTTAGACAAAGTCGCGGATTAAAAAGTAGCCTATGTCCTTCGCCAGGGTTCAAGCTATCTTCATGCCAAATTTCGGAAATCGATTCAGCCATTTCATCGTGAAAGCGTAACAGACAGAGTTACATACGCATTTATAATATTAATATGGATTATTTATTATTATTTATTTATTTACACTTCATGCACAAAGGTACAAAGGCGGACTTAATGCAATTAAGATGATGATGATGTTGTGATTATCTACAAAACGTGCGGCCATTGATAAAGGGGTAAACTTAAAGTAACCTAGAGACTCAGGTTACTTTAAGTTTGCCCCTTTGTCAAGGGCCGCACGTATTGTTTACCTCCAAAAACAGCACGAAGCCTAATTATGTATTACTACCATAACAATATAAAGCCTCCACCATGTAATATATTCAACTCCGCGGATCCATAACAGTCGCATGATGAATTCGTCCGCATGATATTAATGTTATCAGCATCTGTCCGCATCAACGGTCGCACACTATTAAAAGCAATATTTTACTGAAACACCACAATTTGCATAATACAATGTTGTTGCTCCAACATTAACGGTTTGGATGTGTATTTTTGACGGCATGTGTATTTTATAATTAACTTTTACGTGAATTATTTAGAATGAATGTTAACATTTTATTTGAATGTACTTTTACGTGGTGTAAGTATTATTGGCATCAAAAAAGTCATTGGAAAGATGTAATATTTGGAGGTCGTATTACTAACTAAAAGAATGCATTGGCTGAGAGATTGGCTGCTGCGCTGCTTGTCGTAGGTTCGATTTCTGCATGGAACAAATATATGTATGGTATCGCCTACATGTGGTTGTTACGGGTTATTTTTCGTGTATGTGAGTTTATATGTTTGTAAAAAAAAATCCTAGTGTGGGGAAATGTTTTTTTTTTATAAAGTGTTACAATTTATCCTGTTTAAATTACTGTAGGTACTATTTAGTATAAACAATTGTTAGTGAGTCAAATATAAAAAAAAAAAGAAAATGAAATAAAATTGTCATGGTTCATACTCTTATAGCTGAATAATGACAATAATTTGAATAAAAACACATCATTGACTTATCTTGCAGTAGATATGCATTTAAATAAATCGTAAAACTGTAACTGCTACCAGTCTAAAATAAATATCTATTAAAAAACAGAAAACATTTTAAGAAAACGTTTAAAGTATGCACTTTTAACTTAAATGGTCCCACGTGAATAACCAGACTTTTAAGACGCAGATCTATCATATTGACATTAAAACAACTTTGAGGGTTTTAAAACGAAGATGAATGCTTAAAACGGCCTACTAAGTTTCACCTCTATACTCAATTATAAATTCGTTTTTCATTAGAATGAAGAGATGGCTTAAAGACAACAGCCTGAGGCTTTGGAATTAATGAACGTGTTCCCAACAAAGAGATCAGGAGAAAACGTTCATTACTTATTTCTGTCTTAGTGAAATACTTAATCCTTTGGATGAGAACGCTTCAGTCACTTTATAATTTGTTTTACAACATTTTGTGAGTGTCGTATCATTTTAATATTTGTAATGGTATGACATTAGCAAAAGATTTATGACTGAAACCTAAACTGAAAATACAAGGTTGATTAACGTGCTAGAGAGAGAGCGGTGCACGGAGTTTTTTCTGGTGGATAGAATTCGCAATGAAGTCATTTTCCAAAAAACTAAAGTCACCGACATTGCGCGTCGAATCAGCAAGCTGAAATCTAAGTGGGCCAGTCACGCCTGCAGACGGACAGACAGTAGATGGAGCAAATACGCTTTAGAGTGGAGACCACGTTTGGGCAAGTGTAATGTGGGATGCCCTGCGCCACGATGTACCGACGAATTGAAGATGGTGGCTGGCAGCGGATGAATGCGTGCTGCCCAAGACAGGGTTAGTTGGCGATCTCTGTTGTTTTTGCTGGGTTGTTGGCGACGAATATGATGATGATAAAGTTGATGTTGCTGTGTGTATCTCTAACGTTCTGTTACTTCAGTGAACTGTGGCTAGAAACCCCAAGAAACTATTTTCATTATTGCAAAGGTAACGTTATTAGCGAACAAAAACAAAGCGATAGTACCAACAACTGTCGAAAGGTTTAATAAACGACAAGTATTTTAGGAAGGCGATATGACAAAGTTAGTTATTGAAATTGTCAGCAGGTATGAGGTCCCGGAGCAAGTTCACGTTGTTGCTTTGATGTTTAAGTTTCACAGTTAATACGAAACTTGGAACTGGGACTCGTATAACTTAGATCGCTACTACGCACTCGCTTACATATTTACAAACTTTCCAACGTTCGAGACGTGTTTAAGTTTGTATAGAGCAAATTTAGTTCCGGGTATATGTCGTAAGTTGTCACTGTATTTTTGCGGTAACCAGGGAAATGGTGAATTCATTGCCATGCTTAAACGATATGACCAGGAATATTAGTAAACCGATGGCCCACCTGATAATGCACCAAACCACCTCCAGGCTGCCAAGAGACTTCTGGAATAACAGAGAGCTTCTAGATGTAAAGTTAAAATGTCACATGTGTCTGTAATTAAACAAGCACTCATACTCTTCAAATCGGAATACAGCGTCACTGTTTGGTGGTAGAAATATTTATTATGATTTTACTGTATTCTACTAGTACTGTGTAATCGTAATGGCCTAGTGGTGAAGGCAGCCAACTCTCATGCGTGACGTTTTTGAATTCGATATCGAGTCATGTACAGACAGCGTCATCTACTTTTCACGCATTAAAATTCCTTCGAAAAGGGGGTAACCAGTTTATAATAATAATAGTATGTATAGAGGATAAACGAGTAGATACGTATGGAGTTTCTTGCCCATTCTTCTCCATACGAAACTACCATATGGAATGGGCAACTAGATTCAAATTTTACAATATGACGTTCAAAAGTGCCTTTATGGTCTAATTGAAATAAGTGATTTGACTTTGAATAATAATCACTTTACTACAGACATCATTAACATCCATATATTGATTCGCTATCCGTACCAATATGACTTTTTCGATTCATATGAACTTTCTAAGTTTATCTTCGACATTACTCATATCGGTGAAGGGAAATATCGTGAGATAATAATAATTAGTAAGTATACAGACCTCAAAAATGAAATAACTAGAATATGGCGACAAGAAAAAGTTTATGTAATTCCTATAGTCCTCTCCACAACAGGCGTTATACCGAAACATCTTCTCCATAGCCTTAAACTACTTGATTTAAAAGAATCTCTCTATATCACTCTACAGAAAGCTGCCATATTAAATACATGCCGAATCGTGAGAAAGTTCATGCAGATTGATGAATATGAAGTAGGCCCCCAACACAATACACCCTCAACATAATAATTATTATTATTTATTTATTTCAAAAATAAGTTACAGACGAAGGTATGTAGTTCTTACGGTTAACACAAAGATGTTACGGTTAACACAAGTGATTGGCATAGAAGTAACGACAGGTGTTACATAAAATTATGGTGTAAGCACAGGGTCTGTACAGAAATTGGGAGAACCCTGCCTCTTAAACTAGGGTGACCTGTATCTTAAAAGGCAGTGATCAGCTAGTGTATCTTATAAAATAGACACAACTGTGAAGTGTGTCAGTTTGCCATGAATGTGTTTACAGATCTTACTTTTGAATATTTTGTTTATATATAGGTATAATACACAATACACACCACACGCTACATTTACATGGCTTTGGCCCGTAAATGCAGTTGAAACCAGCCAAAGAGCTGAGAACAAAGAAGACAACCACAAATAATAATAATAAGTATAATAAATATAAGTCTGAAATCGCTAATCCACTATTAGCAAGCGTGGCAATCAATGCTCGTGCATTCTCTCTACGAGAAGTGGTCTTTGCCCTGCAGTAGAATAACAAAAGGCTAATATTATTTGATTAATGTATTGATCGCGGTTTTGAATATACTATCAACCTGCATTAAGAACAACATGATAACTCCAATATTTATGACTTCACAAGAACACGATAGGTACTCATAAAACTCACAGGGAAGTTTCAGAAACGTCAATCTTCAAAGAGAACTTCGGTCAAAGCCAATATGCACAATTGCACAGCACTGTTGAACTTGCCGAATCAGTGTAAAAGCTTTACTAAAACATCGAATGAACAGTCTCTCTATACAAAACCACAAAATAAAGTAAGACTCATTATTTTGTTTATATTACTGTTCACAACCACTGATGCAGCTCCACAGCCCGCGGCGAATGAAAATGTTTTTCGCGTTTTTAAACCACAATGTAAGTATTCAGCAAAATTCCTGCGCAAACGAAAAGTTTAAACATAGTCTGGTTTCATAACACTTTGTGGGCTGCTGCGGGAGTGTGTTTAAAGCATTCCACAATACGTAAAACTGTAGTACGTGTACCGGCATTTAATTTGGATGTTAAGCTGGGCTTAAATCGGTACCGACGACGGGCGCCCAGTTTGTTTGACTAGTTACTTCGCTGTCCAAGTTGTCTAAGACAAACACGAAACTGCTAAACTTGAAGTTCCATCCGCTGGGTACCGGATTCCCTACCACCAAGAACGTTATCTTAATTAGGCTTTCGCTTTAGAAGTTTGGTGACGAATTTATTAAAACTTGTAGTTGTTTGCGACATTTTATTTACGAGCAAATGCTGACAAAGACGTCGCTTGTGGCTTCGTGAAGACTTTCAATGTTCTTTCAAGATTGTAAATTGTTATTCATATTGTGCTAAAGTTTTAAGTACCACGTAGCATGATAACGACTTGCTGCAAGATCATGATCTAGGATACCTGCAGTGTTAATACAAAGTTGTGTACATTATGCCTTCAAGAGTACTTCGCGAATGTCACGATTAGCAACGGGAGGGAGAGCTGAGCCGTTGTGGTTATTTTGCTATAAATTTATTAGGGTCGTATAAACATGAGTGGGTTTTCGTTTCGTCATGTTCAATATAGCGTTGTCAAAGTTATTTTAGCCAACCACCATAACGAGAAGTCTTCAATGCAGTCACTGTGGCCGAAATTGGCATCATTATCATTATCAAGGGTTATATTACCCTCACTTAATTAAATTTAATTTCAACTTTACTTCGTTTTAAAGTAATACTGATTTATGAGGAAATGTATCATAAAGGTTTCTGATAAGGTAAAGTTGTTACTACTGGAAATCTGTGGATTCCTATGAAGGAAAATATTTTTATTATACTTCGTAGTAACTCAAACTGCGTGACTATTCTAATGAACTTCATCCGAAAGATATTCGATAGAAATCATGCCATTGTGTCATGGCGAAATGGGGAAGACGCTGCTGCCCATCCTCTAGTCATATTGATCAGAGGATGGGCAGCTGAGTATTTACCACAACACCTACTGCGATCACCAACATTGGTACATCAGCCGAGTATGTCGATTATGGCTAAATCCCCCTTTGGGGGAGACCACGGATATCGAGGGGAGACCTATGCCCAGCAGTGCGTGTCATATGAAGTGCTTAATTATTAAGGTCACCACTAGATTTGTAAATGTGCCATCATACACTTTTTTTGCGAGTCCACACAGGTTCATGGCCCTTCTATTTTATAGCAACTGTATTATTAATCAAAAACGATTTCACTTCAGTTTCGCAAACTTTTTATTCAATGGAAACTTCGTCATCACAATTTGTTGAAAAAATAATAATTTTTAAGTACTATTACATTCAGAATAAGAACAATACTTCTAAGGGTGAATTGTATCAAACTTTTATATCCAATATAAGTCTCTTATCTGGGTAACAAAATGGACGTATGACCGTTTATTCTACAAAAGCTATCCAAAGTTCAAAATTAATTCGTTGGCTGAGACTTATAATAGGTACAGTAGTTTTGTGGAATTCGCTCTAATAAATACATAGACAATTTTGTGAATCAATAAATACCTATTTCATCATCATCATATCAAACTTTAGACGCTCACTGCTGGGCATAGATTTTCCCCAAAGCCGTAATCTAAATTGGCGATCGCAGTAGGACGCTGCTGCCCATTCTCTGGTCAAAATCTCTCTGTCGCCTTCAACAAGACCCACGGGTAGAAATAGGGTGGTGCTATTCGCGGCCGGCACCACACGGCTTAATACCTACTTAACGAACAAAAAATTAAACATCCACTGACAATTTAATTTGCTGTGAACTGAACAAGATAATTAGAATTTGACCTGACATCCATCTTGAAATAGGTACCTACATGAAATTTGTTACGGATGATTATATTAGATACAAAATTCTCACACATTCAAACGACTAATCCTTAGCAGCAATCTCGATGGAAAATAATTGTTTTACAGGAAACACCTAAATATACTGCGATCTGCTTGGAATCCGAGAGGCTCGACGCTCATTCAGCGGACGGCACGGCAAGGGATCGTTTTGTACTTTCCTATAATGTATTTGCATTTTTTTACAAAATGTAAACTGTTCATGAAAATTCACTTTCCTGTGACGCCTAGCCAGGGCAAAAAATCTTTTAAAATAAGCGACTACACGCTAAGAGCAGGGGTATGGGCCTCTGCTTACGGCGTCGCTGCGGGAGGGCAGCAAAGGGACAGGCTGGATCGGATCTTATGTAAATACACACTGATGGTAACTATACCGTCCTTACTTTCCTCAGCCACACCACTGACACTTTATACATCCGAACTCATATACTCGTATAATAATTACATACTACTTACTGCTATTATTACTACAAGCACCGAATTTTTCACATAAGTAAAACTGGTTTATGGTCCTGAATAATTTAGGCTACATACTTTCCCTATGTCTTCTTATGGGAGCAAAGCCGTGGGTAACAGCTAGTCATATCAGAAATATCAACGAGATAATTATGGCACGGCAAATTATGTCACTGTGCCATGCCGTTCGGTCATTGAGCGCCGGGCCTTAATGCACCCCCCACTACCCCGCGTCCGGCTTCCGGAGGAAACGGTCCTTCGGAGGCGAGGACGGAAGCTTCTGTTTAAGCTGGATCTGATATCTATAGCGCGTTAGCAACTGCTCGCAATTATCGCTTCGAAACATTCCTTCTCTGCTTGAAATCACACAAGTAAGCATCTTTGTATTTATTTAGTCTGGGCTAGGATAGTCTAAACAGGTAAGTACCAAATGTTTAGAGTTTGGTGTTTACAAAATAATAGGTATGAAGTTTCTTGCCAGCTCATTTATATAGAACCGTGAGTTGTTTTCAGTTTAATTAATGTTGTACGTTTCAATTCCAATGTAAGTATCAGAGTGCAGGTGTTTTACCCTACTGACGCGGGGATCAGGCCTAGGGAGTGTAATCATTTCGAATTACTCCCCTTCCCCTACGTATGCTTCTAGTACCTACTTAGCTTCGAATTTAATCACTTAGAGACCATGGAAAAAGTACTCAGTTTGTTTTATCATTATATACGTTTCTAAAGTAATTATAAAATATCTATAAAAATAAAGCTTCTTGCTTCGTTTAAAAAATCACAGTACAAGTCTCTCAAGCCCCTGCGTCAGTGTTTACGTAAAATAAAAACCACGTTTGTAGCTAAAGGTAATATCAAAACTTTACCATCCCCAGAACAAAATGTTTATAATATGGAATTTCATAAATTAATTCAATTACTTTGCTGGAAATATCATTATTCTTCATACCTAGTTTTTCCTGTTTTTCCTTTGATAAAATTTAATATTATCTTCAAAAACGTTTTTCGTTTCGGCAACAGATTATTATTGTAGGTACGAAAATAACTCTTATCATAAAATAGGTATTATTTTTAGCCTCGACGCTTCTTGGTTCAACTTTATTTTTTGATTATAAACCAAACTCACTCATCTATATAATAAAAATGAATCGTTGTTCGTTAGTCTCGCTAAAACTCGAGAACGGCTGGACCGATTTCGCTATTTTGGACTTGAAATATTTGTAGAAGTCCAGGGAAGGTTTATACGGTAAGAAAATTTAAAAATCGATTGACAATACCACGTCTGTCGGGTCAGATAGTCTATATATATAAAAATGAATCCCTATTTCCCTTCGTCACGGCATCACGCGTGAACGGCTAGACCAAATGTCGGTAATTCTTTTTTTGTTCTGTTTGCTATTGTAAGGAGAAGAAGAATATGAAAGAAAAAACTAAAAAAGTTGAGCGGAACGATCAAAAAATCAACAAATACCAAAAAAAAATTACATAGGTTACGAATTTTTGCTACCCTACCTAGGGTAGGTAGGCCGTCACTAACACTATCTGACCCGACAGACGTTGTCCCGTTGTCCCGTAGCCTATCTACCTAGATAGGCAGGTAAGTAGGTAGATAGGGACAGGACAACGTCTGTCGGGTCAGATAGTGTTTAGATAAAACCTTTGTACGTTTGTGCATGAAGTGTAAATAAATAAATAAAACGGAATCATTAAAATCAGCTGCGTATTTTAATAGTAAATACTAGTTTTTCTGCGTGACTTTGTCCGCGTGAATGACAATGATCGCAGATTAATAAGTTAGTAACCTATATCCTTTCTTGAAGTTCAAGGTTAGTCTGTACCAAATTTCATCAAAATCGTTTCAGTAATTTATTAGTGAAAGCGTAACATACTACACACTTTCGTATTTATAATAGATATTATTATAAAGAAATATACTAAAAACTGATATATTAATACTATATAGAAATATGCTAATACTATAAACTGTAAATGCAAAATATTGAACACATTTTTTTTTTAAAGAGTAAGTACCTATGGAGTTTCTTGCTCATTCTTCTCCATACGAAACTACCTTTTGGAAGGGGCAACTAGAATCAACTTTTTCTTATGACGTTCAAAAGTGCCTTTTAATGGTCTAATTGAAATAAATGACAAAGCAAAACAAAATAAAAAAAATAGTAGGATTTTTGCATGAATGAGTCGTATGTCTGAAATTTTATCAATATAGTTACTAGGAAATATGTAATACCTACCTATACAATTGCTGATAAGATATGAACCACCATATAAGGTGCTATCTGGTGATTCAGGTGTGATAAGAAAGATTAAAAGATTGTGGAATTTGTATGCCTAGGTATTTGTTAATGAAATGGTTCTTACTGTTATGTAATGAATCATTTTGTCAATGATGATTACAAAGTAGGTCTGACACATTCATATATTGGTGACCGCTATTTAAGCCACATGATGTTGCGATGACATTTTTTTTCTTGTAGGATATATTTTGGAATCCATTGGTTCTGGAGATATTGAAGGACAAAGTCTCAATTTCTCTTTGAGTTTCTTTAATAAACGTCTTACAAACAAACATAATCAAAATCTTTTTCTTAACATATTACACTTTGATTTTACAAAAACAACTTTTCCAGTGAAACTTACTCTGAAATGTGAAAAAAGAACCAGCTGTTTCACAAAATTTTAATAGTGTTTTTGTACATTTTTGTAAGGAACAGTTAATTTGATGATGGTTGGGTCCATGGTCTAAAAAATATAATATGACTACCTTCTAATGTTGAAAAACCTTGCATTACACTTTCATTCTTACGCATGAAACGAACACACGGTTTTATCATATAAAATTGATTTAATCTTATTGTATCTTAATTTAACGTAACATATCGTCACGCCTTTACGTCTCGCCTTCAATTGCCTGTTTGTTAAAGTCCCATGTCATTAGACTAATTAGACTCCAAGTTACTACTGAGAAACTAATGGAAATACTCAATCGTACTTTATTTACCCGACCGCTAGACCAATTAAGCAGTCAAACATTGCAACGAGTCCTTAAAATATTGGAAAAATAAAACGATTTCTAGGAATCAACTTCCTTTATTTAATAGGTAACGAAGTTAATTCCTAGAAAATGTATCGTATATTAGTTAGTTTAGTATATAGTTATACTCTAACTATAAAACGGAACAGAGAAGGTATTTAGGTCATACATCCCGATCCATAGTTTTTTAAAACGTGTACGTTAGTACACGTTTTAAAAAACTATAACTACGATGACATCCATTGTAATTTTCATAAAGCTTGGAAAGCAAGACAAACGACAGAAAATCTTCATCATATACGGCCAGCATCACTGATGCAAAGAAGAATTTATGTTCTCCATCCATATTGCCCTCTGGGGCACCCTGTGTCGCCGCATTTAACATTTTATGCCAGATTTATTGTGAAATACAGTTTCGTTGACCTCCCGCTATTTTTCTAGCGCAAATTGACAAGCATTTTCGTAGACCACGGTTTCTCAAACGAACAATTTATGTATCAAGCGCGCGTAAACTGTTATGATTGGTTGACTGTATTTTTTTTTTAAGAGAAACAACAAACAGCTTCAGTATAAAAATAGGAACAAGAAATAGACAATACTTATAGACAACTTGCGACCGCCCCGGCTTCGCACGGGTTAAATTTAGATCAAACTATACATATAAACCTTCCTCTTGAATCACTCTATCTATTGCTGAAACTGCATTAAATTTCGTTCATCATCATCATTTCCACCGAAAGACGTCCATTGCTGGACATAGGCCTCCCTCAAGTGTCGCCACATTGACCGGTCCCGTGCGACCCGCATCCAACGGATCCCTGCAACATTTACCAGGTCATCGGTCCACCTAGTGGGAGGCCTTTCAACGTAACGTCTTCCGGTTCGCGGTCGCCACTCTAGAACTTTTCGGCCCCATCGGCCATCCGTTCTGCGAGCAATGTGCCCTACCCACTGCCACTTAAGTTTGGCAAGGCGAATTCCGTTGCGTAGTTTAAAAGACCTAAGGTACAGACCGCGAAAACGACTTGGATTTACACTATGTAAAGATAAAGATATCACAGCCCACAAAGTTGTACACAGTTTCCCTAAAGGATACAGTGGAAATAACCACTAGGGTTACAATTGAGTACAAAAGTTGTTTTTCTAACTTATAAAATTTACTTTTGTGTTAAAGATATAAAGTATAGTGTAAATGTCGTGGATTATGGTGCTACGGTACAACAGACAGCGCCATCTAACAAATTTGATTCAAGAACAAATAATCACGTGACCAGAAACGCAAGCTCGCCAAACCGCTTGGACAAGATTGTCGGTAGAGGGAATGAAATGTTGAAAGAGAGTTCAGACATTCTCAGCTGCACACCCAGTACTAACGCACGTGTTTGTTTCTGATCTTACTTTGAATAAATTATTTTCATTTAAATTAGTTTAAATAATCTATTGTTCGAGTACCCGCGATAACGTCCAGACCTATCTAAAACTATGTCCGATTACAAAAAGGATCCGAAGTTTCGCATCTCGGTCACCCCTGATGCGACATATATAATACTCAAAAATTGGTAATTATAAGAAAGAAAAATACAAAATGACATTCAAGAAACGTCCTTAAGTATAATAATTGAACCTATAGGGGGCACATGCAAAGATATCTATATGTTCGAAAGTCCTATTGTAGGAAAGAAATATTGTGTGTGAATGTTCAATTAAATTAAGCGCCTGTATGACTAATTTAAGTTAGGTTAAAGAACCCTTTTCTTAAACAAAACCTAAAAATTACATAAACAAAATATAAACGACTGAATCAAAAGTAGTATAGTATAGGTCATTAAACCATCAAATAGACACGGAGCTAATGACGAAAATTCGAACTAATTTTGTAGTTAATCTAGTTGCCCAATTAATATTGGTTAACCTTTATCAGATCTGTATGCCTGAATGCTCATCACACTAATTAAATGTTGGACACGTAATTAACGTATGTATCTATGCATATGGGTCAATTTGTTGGGTGTGTCAACATGGCTTTATTGATGCAACGGTACCCACCTAAGTACGGCACTGATGAAGTATATTTGTATTAGTAGGCTGAGATCTCAGTGTGGTCAGCCCTTCGTCACTTTGCCATGGGTGAAATTTTTAGGTCAGATACAGGATATATAATATCTTAAAGGAGGTATGCATACTTCCTAGCTTTATACTAGGCAGTCATCTGCCTAGCCTTTTTCAAACTATGTGGGAGTCTGCTTCCAGTCTAACCGGATGCAGCTGAATACCAGTGTTCCACATGGAGCGACTACCTATCAGACCTCCACAACCCAGTTACTGAATAACACGATACCCCTACGACTGCCAAAGATCTACAATGACAGCCGGGACCCACGGCTTTTCGTGCTTTCCGAGTCACGGAAAAAACTCTAGGGTTTTGGTTGTGTCCCGGGTTTTGAAATATTTAATTTATGTATTATCTACACAAGACTATTGCTACGAAAATGAAAATTTTATAGTATAAGTAGAACTAAAAAAGAAATTCAATTATACGTTTTGTAATAAATGCTGTAAACCGTTTGTGCCAGTTTCACATTCTTTGAACCATAATTCATGCTGTACTGGTAACGGATACGAATTGGAAATAGATCGGCCACATAACCATAGACCGGATACAGACTATATCGTACCTAGGTCTTAACTACATATATATGTAATTCCAATCAATTCTCTGATTAGATTTGTTATCAAACAAAACACGACACACATTCGAAAAGATTATCCGCTGACGGAATCTATATATTATTGTTATGCTTTCTCGAAATTGACTAATATTCTGTGACGTTACAATGAATATCGAAACTTTCCATCCCTAACACGGACTTATTATCGTAAAAGCATTTAATTAAAGATCTGTGTGTGTTTGCCTCTCAGCTGTTTGAAACTGCATCTAAGTTCTGAAACTACCAAAGTACCTTTAGCAAATATTAATTGGTGAAACTTTATAGCCGTATGTTCTCGTAGTTCTATTCAAAGACAAATACATACTTACTTAGGTATTAAGGATGACTTATAGTTCGAGTTCTAGCATACCTATTTGAATTAGAGACTTGGCGAAGTTTCTTGGTATCGCTTTGTTTAACGAGTAGCTTATTGGACGGATATGTTGTACGGAGATGTTTTTGAGTTTTAGTAGTTATGTGTGGTTATTTACAACTGACTCTTAATTCAAAGTCAAAGTCAAAGTGGTTAAAATAAACCATTCACAGGCAGTTTTGAATTGACAAGGAGTTGAAAATTTAAGCTCTCTATGATGAAGGACGAGCAAGAAACTCCACGGACACTCTTTT
Organism: Charanyca ferruginea; assembly: GCA_947361185.1. NCBI lineage: Eukaryota > Metazoa > Arthropoda > Insecta > Lepidoptera > Noctuidae > Charanyca > Charanyca ferruginea. The sequence goes on from OX376073.1 coordinate 10,838,208, forward strand.
ATTTAAATCAAGGTTTTACAAAATACTGGTTACATTAATCTTGTTCCTCATAGTATGTAAAAACTTACTTAGCTAGAGAATTGGTATTTCGACTTGGTTTATGTATGTACTGCCCATAAAACTAAGTTTAAGCAAAAATAATTGCTGGGAAACGACTTTTATTTTTGGTGGGAATAAACAGTAACTGTTCTTACAAAACATTGTCATAGGGTTCATGTCATGGCGTAATTTATTGTTTAGTTACTGCCTTTCCTTCAGTAAGAGTGCAGGCCGGATAGCACGGCACGCCAACATTAATGACATCTTCCTTCGTGCTCTTGTCTCCGCCACCGGCGTGCCAGCTATTTTAAATAGCTTATAATGTGTTTTTTTAATTATTTTATTGTTGGCAATTATGGGTGTAATTTACCTGAAATAAATGAATATATTATTATCAAAACCTAATGGCTTGACACGTGACGATGAGAAAAGACTAGATACTATCACCCAATGTCAATGCCTTGGAAGTTGGGTAGTCCTTTGGTGTGGGATGCAACTTGTGTCCACCCTTGCGACATCCCATCTTCCTAGGACGACGTTTGTGCTGCGGCGGCTATTGCAGGTGCCGAAAACCTCAAACGCTGTAACAACCTCCCTAGAAGTTATGTTTTTGAGCCGTTTAAAATTGAAACTCTAGGTCTTTGGGACCTGAGTGTTCACCTTGTTTTTTAAGGATATTGTCAACAACAAAGTGCAGGTCGACTCTTCTCGTAACCAGAGGGCTGGTTCTTTCTTGGGCTAAAGAATTAGCATAGTAGGGGGTAGGGGGGGTAGGTGTACCTATGTATATACAATATATATACATATATAATATAATATATATTATATATATAAAATGCAATGCAATAGCTTTACCGCGGCAGTCCCCGAGTGCCACAGTGCTTTTATTTTTATATATTTTCAGCCTGTATTGTCCCACTGCAGGACAAAGGCCACCGTTTCTTCTATCTAACCCTCTCTGTCTAGAGCTAGTGTGGAACAATCTCTCCAGTAAGCGTCAAGCTCATCCCGCCATCTTTGCCTAGGTCTACCTCGATGTCGCTGGACGCGGTCCGTTAATCTGACTTCTAGGATGCTGCGCTCCATCGCTCGCTGGCAAACTTCGAGCCCGGACCTCAGCTGAACAGTATATGTTACGACTTAAACCCGAAGTGCGGCTGCACCTAGTTTTAGCCGGCTACAACTAGGTGCAGCCGGCCACATGCGGTTAAACTCGAGTTTAAGCCGTAACATATATATTTTATTAGTGTCTAAATAATGTAACTGTTTTGTTTTATGAATGATAAACATAATTATATTTAATGTGTATCAAAGTAATTAAAAAGTTGTTTTCGTAAAAATAAAAGAACGTAAATTCAATAGATTTTTCAATTGAAAAATATACCTGTTTTTGTTGTAGGTAATATTTATTCAGCTGATACTTACTTATGCTTACGTATGCTTGTAATGTTTTAAGTGAATACTCAAGGGTAGGTATTTCCAATACGAATATGAACTTGAATCTACTTATAATACTTCTACATTGGCGCGTTCATGCTTGGCCTACTGTTCGTCATAATTGCTAATAACACTCATTACTACAATAATTCCGTGTGCGTGAGAAATTCTGTATATTTTTTATGGTCCCATTAAAGTAGGTGGACAAATTGAAACACAGCGTTCAGTACGTCTAACCAAATATATCCAAGCAGTAATAACACTGAGACTGCTGATATACCTACACAAATATATATAAATAAATACGTATATATACGTGAATAAACAACAACCAGGCACAAGGCAAACACAAGTGCTCATCACTCAAATGTTTGCCCTGGGCGGGATTCGAAATTCGAACCCTCGACCCTGTGCGTTGAAATCAGAAACGATTGAAAAGGCACTTACTATTTGTCGACAATCAAATCTCTGTGGTAGTAGTACAGTATGTCTATTCTGTTACAATCTCCCTCGGTGAACACCTAGGTGAAGTAAGCTGTCATCCGTCTGTCTGCTTTGTGAATCCCTAGCATAGGAACGGATGACAACTCACTTCACCTAAGTGTTAATCGAGGGAGATTGTAATAGAATAGCTCTACTGTACTATTGTAGGTATTGAAGTCTTATATATAGAGACAAGTAGACGAGTCTTACGATGGGGAGTGATTAGTTACAAATAATAGTCAACAGTATTTCCTGTGACTCATAGAGCTATTAACATAACTAGCTTTTGCCCGCGACTTCGTCCGCGTATATGTCGGTTATCGCGGACGCAGACGAAGTCGAAGTCGAAGTCGAATAAAAAGTAGCCTATGTTCTTTGTTGGGGTTCACACTTACCCTGTACCAAATTTCACACAAATCGGTTCAGTAGTTAGGGCGTGAAGAAAAGACAGACAGACAGACAGAGTTACTTTCGCATTTATAATATTAGTTAGGATTATTAGTCAATTGGACGTGACATAACGACAACTCGTTATCTACTGATACAAAATATTGTTTTGTCGATGCACGTGACCGTATTCGTTCGATCCGTGTCTTTAGTTAGACCATCCAAATATTTTTATACAATATCCAAGATAATGCGTATCTTTGATATTGTATAAAAATGACTTCCATACAACATCCCCGATTTATTAACTCACCTGCTTCACTTACTGATTGACCTTAGTTCTCCAAAATCGAATAAATCCAAAATACCTTATCAAAATTAATTACGTCAAATTAATTAAGGCTGCGCCGAGCAAACTAATTCAAAACAGTCGTCACTGTTAAAGTGATATAATCAATACTTTTACCATAATTACCATAAAAAATGTTGTTGTTGTTTGAATCATACATACATACGTTGCGTGATTCAAAACAGCGCGTCAATTAAAACAAAAATTAATAATAAAATAACTAAGCGACATTTCGAAAATGTAAAAGCTACAAATTGTTGTATGAATAGGGTAAACCGTATAGCTATTGCCCACTTAAGGACATCGTAGACATTAAGACCATATAAAAAATAAATGAATATAGCTACCAACACTTTTTCACCATTTTCAAGGTCGTGGGTAACCGGTGGATGCAAGCGGCAGGTAGCCGCTCGTTGCAACGTTCTATGGGGGAGGCCTATGTGTTTGATGTGCTGGCGGCACATCAAGCCATACCAAACTGTCAAACTGTCTGTACATTGAACATAATCAACAACTCATAACTTTGGAATGTTCCAAAGTTATGTTTAGAATAGATTTAAAATCAATTAGCGTCAAATAACCTAAATTATTACAATAACTTCAATAAATAGGAGAAGAATTGGTTTATTCGTTTAGGCAGAACCTAACCCAATTAGTCGAGATAAGAGATATTTTCTCTTATACTGACAACAAAAAGGCCAATTTTAATAACTGGACTTTTATGAACTATCATGATAATAATGATATAGGTTAGAGATTTTTAATTGATTGCGTCAATTAAGAGTCTTTAAGAAATAACTTAATCATCATCATCATATCAGCCTGCCCTCCTGCGACGAATCGGGTCAGCGAGGGAGTCTGCCTCCCTGACCCGCTCCACCGCTTCCTTCTGCGAGATTAAGTCCTCGCAGAAAGATGAGACCGCCTCTCATGCCCTTTCACTGCCGACCATAGCCCTGACCACGACCGGCAGCGACAATGCCGTCGACAAAGCGACGTCTTCCCCAATTTCGGCCACCAGAAGCTGAACGTAGGCCTCTGTACATAACTTAACTGTCATTTCTTAACTTTTAATACTTTGTACACACCATAATATATGTTTTTTATACTTGAGGTACATCGTATTCACGTAACATATTATCATTTTTGTAAATGCAAATATGGTAAACATTATTTTTTTTAAAGAGTATTTATGGAGTTTCTTGCCCATTCTTCTCCATGCGAAAATACCATTTGGAATGGGCAACTAGATTAAAAATTTTATAACATGACGTTCAAAAGTGCCTTTTAATGGTCTAATTGAAATAATTGATTTGACTTTGACTTTGATAAAGGTACAATGGGAATGGCATAAGCTGTGAGTATAGAAGTCACAAAAGAAAAAAGGTTTGTAAATCGTACTCTATAAAATGTTTTCTTTAAAAGCCAGTACCATTACTCATAAAGACCAACGTACTTACCCACATGCAATATGATACGAATCATAAATATTTTATTAAGGTATAATTTAAACTTTATAAGTAGTTGGTTCAGAAAAGCCAATTTAGGCTACGGGTAGTGTATATGAAACACGTGACTTTTATTATAATACGAATTATGATAAGCGGTACGGCAGTACTTATCGGTATCCAATATACCTATACTCACTAACGATCAAATATTATAAAATAGAATTATTTATTTATTTATTTATCCTACACCCGTGTACATACACAATAAAATAAAATAATTTAAGATAACTTTTTTGTTATGCCTCGGAATTTTTTGCGCTTCCCGGTAATTTAGCGGGGCGGTGAGTAGTCCTGTTGTCTTGTGATCGTCGTAAACTGCATCTGTGGTACTTCAGTACTCCTGGGCAGCGCAGTAAAGCGGCCATTAAATACTCTAAACCCTCCAGATTTAAAATCTAGGTGTTCGTTTTGTCCTAGGCCGAAATACTAGGGGAAATTTAAACTTTTACCTATATATTGTGTTGAACACCAAAAAATAATTTGCCAAATTGTTAACTATAGTTCCCTTTACTATTTAGTATGCCAGATCGTTATTGTAGTCACCAACCAGTCAACCAGTCTTACCAAGGGGTATCGTGTTAGACAGTAACTGGGTTGTCGAGGTCCGATAAGCAGTCGCTCCATGTAAAACACTGGTTACACTGGTATTCAGCTGCATTCGGTTAGACTGAAAGCCGACCCCAATAAAGTTGAGGAAAGGCTAGGCAGATGATGATCGTTTTTGTAGTCTATAACACTGATATTTGAATGTAAGTTGATTTTTAATATATGTTTATTCCTACGTTTATATCATTTAATGGGGTACAGTCACGAGCATAAGTATGTATACAGATTGCAAAATACAAAAGCAAATTTCTTGTGAAATAACTATTTCAACTAATAGATAAAACCTATTTTAAAGTAGTCTGAGATCACAAATACCCTCTTCGTAACCCTATGATATTTCAATCAACAGTTTAGGAGAAAATTAATTTAGAATGAGAACAATTGTTTACACTAACTACTTTTACTAACTGTACCCAGGGGGGTACAGTTAGTAAAAGATTTTGTATAGGTACGATTCTAGGGTTAAACTTCATGCACAAAGGTACAAAGACAGGCTTAATGCCATATAAAATTATAGTTGGCTTATCACCGAAACGCAAATAGAATCATCATCTGCCTAGCCTTTTCCCAACTATACTGGGTTCGGCTTCCAGTCCAACCGGATGCAGCTGAATACCAGTGTTTCACATGGAGCGACGCATGAAACGCAAGTAGAATACAAAATAATACTTAAAAAAATTTTGACGTCAGCAACTCGACCATAATACAAGCCTTGCACTGAATTGTACCTACCTACACGTACAATTCAGTAGAAAATGATCTTAGTGAACCGGCGAACTGACCCACAAGTAATATTTCATTTAGTCTCGTCCTGCGTACTGAAACTTTACCGAAGCTTGTAAAGTATTTGCTCGAAATTTTCAAGACGGAGTGCAATCACGGAACGGTTCGAACGGAGCAGTTCAAGTTCCGAATCGAACTTGTGACCAACGAAGTCTTTTTCATTACTGGACTTTGATGAAATTTTGAAAGTCGCCAATGAGGTTCAGTAGTTAGAATTTTCTGCTGATTTAACTCTTTTAAAATTCAATATAAACCTGGAAAGATGACAAATGAAAACTATCAGTTAGGTAACCAGTTTTAAATTAAATTAGTTTATCTACTAGTTTTCTGTAATAAAATATTGTCAATACCTTCAGGAACCTCACCTACCCACTTTCAGTATTCCCAGGAAATCATTTCTTGCCGTTTATTTTCTTGTTTTGTCTCTTAATTTAAGAATAAGAAATTGAACGTGAGAACGTGAATCATAGATAATGTTACAGCTGTGTGAGCTGTGACAAATTTAACAACCGGTTTGGCTATCGAAACCAAATATTTACTATTCTATAGGTGTTTTGTTGGTTTCGTTATGTTATCTTATTTTTTTCATCATGGATTACCCATGCTTAAGGCAAGCCCCAAATACTGCACATAGGCTTACGTATTTCAAACAGGAAACTTTTTGGCAGCGGAAAAAATATTATACAAATGATAATCTTGAACACATTTCTAACGTGATGTGTGTTTCAATAGCATACCTATTTCTGAGAAAAAATCTTGATAAAACGGTAAGCTCACCTCTTAGATTGAGATACCTTCAATCCTTAATATCTGTATTATTAATAAATGCATGTTATAAACATTGATAACAATGACGTAGCACTTTGGAAAATGGATAGGATATTTGTTTATATTTTTGATTACACTTAAACAACTTTTTTTGAAAGTAAATCGCTAATTGTTTATATCACCGCGTTTCTCTTTCTTTTCTATACATACTGACAGTGACAGCGATTCTACGGTTATTTTTAAGAAAAAGAGTACCTACAGTTTTCAAATATACCTACTTGCTTAAGACCTTCTCCTGTAATCAATACAACGTCAACGTTCATCCAACGAAATTGGCTCCAGTCTCCAGTACCCGTCATTTAATAAAACTAAAGGGGCATCGTTACGAAAAAGCTTGGTTCGCTCAGGTGCAACTGACTTAACACAATTGAGTTCGTTATTCCAACGACGCATTGTTCAGCCAATAGAGACTTACGGCCCCGATCTGCAATCACCCTGATTTATAGACTTTAGAAAGCACCAACTAAGGCAACTGTTGCTATAAAAATTGCTTCCTATATCTTAATGTTGAAGAATAGGAACCAATTTTAAAGATCGTCGACTACGTAGTTCGTTCTGAAATTAATTTATTTCTTTTCTAACTCAACATCTTTTACAGCCATCTTTTTCGAAAATGCTGGAAAGCGGTTTCATGGTGACAATGAAACTAGAACAATGGAACATTGTATTTTTAAATCGTGACATACGAAACGAATTATGAAAATTCAGATCACGAGAATCGTTCTTAAAAAATATCGCTGCTACCTCACACGAGCCACCTTTGTTCTTATTTTCAATTTCATGTAAAGCGATTCTATAAATTTTAAAATCGCTGCCCAGACAGGAAGTCAGATCGAAATCGTGGCGGTCGGGAGGAAATTGCTCATTCTCACGCGAACGGCCGCCGCCTCACTCCGGGGAATCCGCTCTAATGGAAAAAGTTAAAAAAAATATATACAAAACTTTTTATTGCAAAGCCTCGTTGGACTTATATAAATACATAGCAACTATAAGAAAACTACGAGACTAGAATAGATTTAATAAAGTAGACAAGCGAGTCTTTGCGATTGCGGTTCTGTAGAGAATACCTAATACAGAATCTATGGTATCTAAAAAAAGCGGCCAAGTGCGAGTCGGACTTGCCCATGAAGGGTTCCGTAGCAGCAAGTAACATAATATAAAAGTTCTTGTAGTTCGTTGTAACTTTGATCGATGTTTTAATAGTAAATTACGGTTTACGATTTATGACGTATTAAAAAAAACTACTTGCTAGATCTCGTTTAAACAAATTTTCGGTGGAAGTTTACATAGTAATGTACATCATATATTTTTTTTAGTTTTATCATTCTCTTATTTTGGCAGTTACTGGGGGGGGGGGGACACATTTTACCACTTTGGAAGTGTCTCTCGCGCAAACTATTCAGTTTAGAAAAAAATTATGTCAGAAACTTCAATATCATTTTTGTGACCTATCCATAGATAGCCCAAAAGTACGGGTCTGATAAAAAAAAAACGAGTTTCAGTTCTAAGTATGGGCAAACCCAAAATTTATTGTTTTGTTTTACTATTTTTGTGTGAAAATCTTAATGCGGTTCACAGAATACATCTACTTACCAAGTTTCAACAGTATAGTTCTTACAGTTTCTGGAAAAAGTGGCTGTGACATACGGACGGACAGACAGACAGATATGACGAATCCATAAGGGTTCCGTTTTTTGCAATTTGGCTACGGAACCCCAAAAAAGGAATACATTTATAATATTTTTTCTTAGAAAATATTTCACCGCGGTTGCCGTAGTATGTTTATTACGTCATAAGGTGAAACGAAGAGATAAAAAAATTGTATTTATATTTTTATTAAACCAGAAGAAATTACGATTAATTTTGTTGTATAACATTTAATATCAATTAAATGGTAAAATACTGCTAGAACAAATTCGTCGCCAGTTTAAAAAAAGTTATTTAGATTTCATTCATCAATTTTTTGCAACTGCATGTATATCGAGTACCTAGCTAACTTGAGTAAGTTATTTCAATTTCAATTCGATTTCAATTTATTCAGAAACAATTTACATTCCGTATATTCAAGCATAGAACATAAAATATAAGTAGTATAAAATAATAAAGTTGTTAAAGTTGAAAATGAACAATAAAAGAAAGAAACGTTACAATATTATATAGTTATATCATATTATAATAGGCAATAATGTGAATAATAATAATATTGCTCTTCAAGTGACATGACTGTCATCTCATGCTCAATAAAGGTGTATTGATTAATTCATCGAGGGAAACTTTTGCATAATAGGCCGGTTCGTGTAGGTACCTATATTTCAGTTGAACTAAACATAGTTTTTGTGTTGTGTTAGATTTTACGACGTGAAATGCTTATTGTAGACACCAAAATATTCAGTTTTTAACGTAATAACGTCTTATAAATCGATGAACACCGGTTACACGCACGAAAAAGTGTCACGTTCCGTCTGAGCCTGAGCGTGCCAGCGAGAGCGCGGAACAAGCGATAGAGAGGCACGATCGGCCCAAGCAATAAGCTCCGCCCACTTCAACGGAAGTCATTATTTGCTTATGTTATATATAATGCTAGCCATTATGTTTCTTTATAACGTTATCACGTAAAACTATTGTCCGTAAACCGACTTTACAGACAACCAATTTTTTATTTTGAAAATCAGGCTGTTAGGCGGTGTTGTCAGTCAACTACAACGAAACCGGTCAGGGTTCAGTCAGGGTTTGAAATCTTCGCGCCATTTTTCGCAAATGTCTATACTAATATTATAAAGCTGAAGAGTTTGTTTGTTTGGTTGAACGCGCTAATCTCAGGATCTACTGGTTCGAATTAAAAAAATATTTTTGTGTTGCATAGTCCATTTATCGAGGAAGGCTATAGGCCCATGCGAAGCCGGGGCGGGTCGCTAGTTTGTCCATAAAATTGAAGTTTAAGATTTTTTTTTTCTTACAAATGTCAGATTATGAAACCCGTGAGCATTTTATTGCTACAATATCGGCTCCATGACGCAATCCAGCCTCGACCTTAATGACAAATTAACCTCACTTGTATCATAATGAACTATTAAAGAACGCCTGCCAAATTCGATCTTCTGACTAACATACAATGCCGAAAAATTCAGCAACTTTCTCAGTCAACTGTTGATACTTTATAGTACCTCCCAAATCTAATTAAGAGACTTGAATGACACCTTGAGTCATGGTGGGAACAAAGTACTTAGACAAGTCGATCGTCGCGTCGCGTTACGTTGGCTGGTACCCTAAAATGCCATGTGTTAATTAAATAACTTTGGAGACGCCCTGGATATCTAAATTAAACCAAACTATTTCATTCAAACCAAAGTCAGACAAGTTTAAGTCAATAAAGAGAGTGATCGATTTCAAACGTTGCCCATCTTATATCTTGTCTTGCATGCCGTGAAAACAGCATTTCTGAGAAGCTGATGGCGAATATTATGTGGTAATAAAATTTAACAACATTACTATAATAACTAACTTTAGCCCGCGACTCCGTCCGAGTGAATGTCGAAGTCGCGGATTAAAAAGTACCTATCCTTTCTTGAGGTTCAAGCTTAATAAATTATATTTGTGTTTGACATAGGTAAATGAACATGGCGGTTGAGAGCATTGTCATGCTCACTCAATTATCTCGCTGATGGTGGCGCGTGTGTTGGATCATGCTCCCTTCAAAATGGTTGAGCTGAATGGTGCTGATCCACGCGTCATGTTTGTGAACGGGCGCTGTCAGTAGAGATCCGTCAACTCTTAACTGCCATGGCATTTTTCTTCTTTAAATCTTGATTCTTTTTTTTTAATGCATTGTATTCTCTGTCTTTACCTGCATTGTTTTCACATATAGAAGCAACGTGAATAATGTAATCAGTATTTTGTAAAAACTTGATTTAAAAGAGTGTCCGTGTAGTTTCTTGCTCGTTCTTCTCCATAGAGACCTACGCTACGTATTGGAACGAGCAACTAGCTTCATTTTTCTGACCAACTGACTCTTTGACAATTCAAAAGTGCCTGTCAATGGTTTAATTGAAATAAATGCTCTGACTTTGACTTTGACTTTAATCATACCAAAATTTCATCAAACTTGGTTCCGTATTTTAGTCGTGAAAGTGTAACACACAAACTTAGAAACTCAGTAATGCATTTATAATATTAACTAGCTTTTGCCCGCGACTCTCGTCTGCGTGGATGTAAGTACCTAGACGAAATCTCGGATTGTATATGTCTGCATGTGTTCTTTCCAGAGTTCCAGCTATTTTCATACCAAATTACATCAAAATCGGTTCCGCCCTTCCATCGTGAAAGCGTTACAGACAGAGTTACTTTCGCATTTATATTAGTGGATATATAAATATATAGTACGGAAGTATGGATTATAGATACCAGCCTATTAGTGTTACCTACTGCAGGGCAAAGGCGTCTTCCTATATAGAGAAGGCACAGCCCAAGGCAGATTGGACATTTCAGACTTATATTAATGACTAGCACTTTCCCCGCGACTTCGTCTGCGTGATTTTTCTCAAGGACCCCTATTTTTTTTAATAATACAATACAAGCTATGTTACTCAGAGTAAAAATTGTTTTATTTTTTAATTTCGTTTATTTTCTCCCTTAAAACATATTATTTACAATTTAATTTAGTACAGAATAGGAAGAGAGACAGAAGCCCAAACTAAGCAAGGCTTGTATCTTTCGATTGGTCAAAGAATTTTAGAAATCGGACCAGTAGCTTTTGTGTGTATTCATTACATACAAAAATACAAATCTTTCCTCTTTATAATATTAGTATAGATAAGTTTCCTCACGATATTTTAATTAATAATAATAAAATAATAATAATAATTATAATAATTTTATTGTCGTCAAAGCAATAGTTCTTTATGGAAGAGATCAAACCTACCACCTAGTGCTGCCAAGTTAGTAGTACCTATTTGAAGGGTATGGCTGTCGGTGTGACATTATCACATTTCAGCACCTTGACTTTGCTCACGGTTGGTGCAATGAGTGAGCGAATGTTTGCTGCGCTGCGTATTGCGAGTTCGATTCCCACACGGAATAAATATTTGTATTGTAATTCATAGTTCCGGGTCTGGTCGTTTGTGTGTGCGAGTTTATAAGTTTGTAAACGCACCCACAAAGAAAAATTACAAGCGTAGAGCAAGCGTTTTGAGAAAGAAATCGCTTGTAACAATCATTTTCTTTCTCAAAATCATCCAATCCTATTTACCTACCACTTAGCTATTGTCAAGCGGGCCGTCAAACTGTTTGCCACTAAAATCATAAATAAAAAAGAATGACCTAATAATTACAGACCTAATTATTTACATATTAGAATGTAACGATAACCATTATCTTTAGCATTGTTGCTTGATAAACTGAGTATTTTTTTTTATAAGTATCTTTAGTTCTAAATGAGTACTTCTCTGTAAAGGATTTTAAGTTTATAATGTTAAGATAATGCTAACAATGAATAATACATAACTAAGGAATTAAGAAACTGCTATCGTATTATGAATAATGTTTAACCAAATGGTGCAACCAATTATGCCCAACTGTATAAGTTCCATTTTGTTTTCGGAGAAGATTGTAAGTTTAAACTAAATAAACTCAATCAAAATCTCAGAATACACGTGCCATTTGAATTTAAAACAAACGTGATTTACAGTAACAAAAAAAAAAATATTTACAGTAACGAAATCTGGGAAACTGACGTGCATTCTTGTGAATATCTATGTCAATCAATATTAAACAACTGCTCAGTATTCACTAGACACCAGTGCTGGTAGGGCATCCCTTTCAGCTAGTTACAATATTAAAAAAAAAGAACCTAAACTGGCGGAGAAGCCAAAAAAGTGGGGGTATCCAATTACCAAGTCGTAAGCGACTTTTATATTTCAGTAAATGTTATTATCACAACTCTAAATATACGTACATTTTACAACTAAATGATCAGGTGTTTTCGAAACAAGTACATTTAGTACGTACCGAAATATTATATCGATCGGTAAAGATAAACTCAGATAAGTGCTGATAAGTTTTGTTGTAGTTTTAAACAGTAACAACGGTCACTTCGCTTCAGTCGTGGACAACTGCCTGTCTTGGAATCAGTGATTAGAATAATTCTCATTAAAACAACAAAATGTGGTAAGTTATCATTACTTTTTGTTTGTGTTTTCCATTAGTTACCACTGTGTTTTGTTTACTAAATAAATGTGTGAAAAATGAGCAATAATACCTTACAGTGACTGTGCACAGTTCAATTAAATACACGCGGAGCAAGTATTTTATAGCAATTATGTTGTTGGCTGAACGTAAAATTGTAAGAAATAAATACTTGGAAGTAAATGGTCGTAATAGCATACACTTTTTTCGTAATTGCCACGTCATATATTATTTATTGTCCGCGAATAAACACCACTTGAACTCAAACCGTTTCAGCTTTCGCGAGCATTTAGACCATAGAAAATTGAAAATTATCTTTGAGACAAAAAAAATTCTTGTATTTTTAGATTATGATTAGCAGAAATTATAATTAATTAAAATATAATTATTAGATTTTTGATATTTAAACGGTTATCGTCAGACGTTCTATTATTATCCGTCTATGCAAGACCTGTCATAGCGTAGCACTGGCTTAGTATAAATATTCACCACCGGTTGGTACACTCGCGACGTAAACAGCATTGACCAATCAGCTTCATAATGCAACCGAAGGCACGTACAGTTACCAACAGAATCATTTAAAAGAAACACATTGCAATTACTTTTGTTTGACGTTTCTCACTAAACATGTTTACTTTATTTCCTATAAATTATACATTTAATTAGTTCGCGTTTCTGAGAATTTGGTTGTAATAAACACAAAGAGTTATCGGTATCTTGTTTTACTGTAAGGAAATGTAGTTTTTCTATCGATATGTGTGAAACACACGTATGTACTTGGAGGTAGAAGATAACAAATGGCAAATATAAACGTTCCAATAAAACATAATAATCTTATCTTATATCAGTTAACGAAGCTTATGATAAAAAAATATTAGTCAACATTATTATTAAAATTTGAATATAAGGAAAATGATAAATTTTCCGTTCTAGATTTTATAATCATTGCTTTTTTCACCACACAATCACCTTACCTAATTGTACGATGATTGAACTAAGGGTGTAAACATTTTTTATTACTGAATCACTTCGATATTGCTGAACGGATTTAGATAACACACAAAGATAAGGTCGCTACAAAAGTCATAAAATCTGAATTATATCGCAAAAACTTTACGGCAATGCATTTGTTGCATTTAATCTACTTCTTGGCCACGAGTTAAGTAGAGCACATTTATTTACTACTAGCTGCCCAGCTGGCTTCGCTCGGGAACGATGTCTGACTTTTCCGGTGAGTTTTCTGTACAAAAACATTCATACAAACTTTGATTTGGCAATTACGAACACAAAAAGAAACATAGTGATCGATCTATTCTGCAGTTATCATCTTCCAAACATTTGATTTTTATTATGAAGACTAAGTACTAGCTTATGCCCGTGACTTGGTCAACATAAATGTCGGTTATCGCGAATACAGACGCAGTCGCGGATTAATAAGTAGCCTATAGGTATCCTTTCTAGGGGTGAACCCCAAGATTGGATATAGGCTAGTCTGTAGTATAGTTTAGTCAAAATTTATTAAAATCGCTTCAATAGTTTCGTCGTAAAAGCCTTACAAACAAACTTACTTACGTATTTATAATATCAGTATGAATGAACAAAAAATATCAGTATACTAGAATACGTAGTAGGTATAATAAATATGCATTCACGCGTTCTTTCTTTTTCTGCCATTACCACCAAGTACTTAATTTATTCAACACTGTCAAGGACCTCGACTTTCCTACCTAAGAATTCTTCTAGCGTTTTCCTCGAGGCGACCTCAATAATAGCTACGTGCTACTGTCGTCACAATGAGATACATTCAGTTATTAATCCTGACAATACAATACAACTAGTTAGGTATATGATATACTTACTATTTGTTTTGTTAATACCTTGTACGAGTATGTAGATGGATTTATCAGTCTTAGGTGTGTTGGCATTGAGCAAGAGAAATTTATACTGCAGGGCGTTGCAGGGATATTATTATGTATAACCATTTGCCAAATAGTCTCCGAGATTAACCATACGCATAAATCAAAAAAATATTTGCAATTGATACTTTTTATTGGAAAAACCTTTACCTGTATTACACTGTAGGTAGAGTTTCTTAAACTTTATGTGATCACGGACCACTTTCAACAATTTAAACAATTCCCCTTTGACACATCCCCCTGTCAAAGGGGTCCGTCTTCCAATTGAAAGCTAATTATTATCAAAAATTAAGGATCCGTTAGTAAAATCACGCGAACGGAGTCGCGGGGAAAGTGCTAGTTTCTAATAAAAAATATTTAAAGTTATACCTGACATCGGAGACTCTACACTCGAAGTTGTAGACGATTATGTCTACCTGGGACAAACGGTCCAGTTAGGTAGGTCTAACTTCGAGAAAGAGGTCAATCGTCGAATCCGACTCGGCTGGGCAGCGTTCGGGAAGTTGCGTGGTATCTTCTCGTCCAACTTACCGCAGTGTCTCAAGACGAAAGTCTATGACCAGTGTGTGTTGCCAGTGATTACATACGGGACCGAAACGTGGTCGCTCACAATGGGCCTCATCAGAAGGCTTAAAGTCACCCAAAGGGCAATGGAGAGGGCTATGCTCGGAGTTTCCTTGCGTGATAAAATCAGAAATGAGGATATCCGCAAGAGAACCAAGGTTACCGACGTAGCCCGAAGAATTGCCAAACTTAAGTGGCAGTGGGCAGGGCACATTGCTCGCAGAACAGATGGCCGATGGGGTCGAAAAGTTCTAGAGTGGCGACCGCGAACCGGAAGACGTTGCGTTGGAAGGCCTCCCACTAGGTGGACCGATGACCTGGTAAAGGTTGCGGGGATCCGCTGGATGCGAGTCGCACGGGACCGGTCAATGTGGCGCCACTTGGGGGAGGCCTATGTCCAGCAGTGGACGTCTTTCGGCTGAAATGATGATGATGATGATACCTGACATACCGTAGTGTGAATAAGGTTTATTGATTTCTTGATAGGTACTGTAGAGGCTGCATGAGTTGAACAGGCAGATGCCATTAACTATATGGTCTATGGTTAAACACTCTGCATGCTTCTAGAATAAGTTTAAATCGTAGATTTGTATTGTACTGACCCCTTCACGTGCATACGCTTGATTATCTAAATTACATTGAAGTTATGATTGAAGTGGCCGTTATTCTATAGAAACCCATAAGAATCCTCATACACTACGCTATAACCCGGTACCTGTAATAGTTTAAGAGCCGTGGAAGATCGACCTTCACTCATCAGATAACTTGATGAGACATATTTTTTACTAAATATAATTTATTAACAGACATGCCTATGATTACTTTTATCGGAAAGTTTTCATAGCTCTTTGTAATTGAATTCATTTTATTTCATCACCTTCACTCTTTTCATAACCGAATGAATTTCATCTCAACTGATCGTTTTTAACACACAGAATATGCCTAGGTAGGCTTGCCTACACATTTCTTAACATAGCAGCTGCACGCTACCTGACCGTTGAATGTATCAAAGTGCACATAATATCAATTTCGATTGGTTAACAGATCGGTGACTTACCTGTTCACATTTGCTTGCCAGGTAGCGATGCACAGAAATAAGAAGGCAAGCCTACCTAGGCATATTCTGTGTTGAGATGAAATTCATTCAGTTATGAAAAGAGTGAAGGTGATGAAAGAAAATTGATTAAAATTAATTCAATTAAAAATAGCTATGTAAACTTTTCGATATCATAGGCATGTTTGTTAATCCATACTTAATATTATAAATGCGAAAGTAACTCTGTCTGTTACGCTTTCACAATGAAACGGCTGAACCGATTTTGATGAAATTTGGTATGAAGATAGCGTGAACCCCATGGAAGGACATAGGCTACTTTTTAATCAGTGACTTCATCTGCATCCACTATAATCGACATTCGCGCGGACGAAGTCGCGGGCAAAAGCTAGTAAATTATATTTGATAAAAAATATGTCTCATCAAGTTATCTGATGGGTGAAGGTCGATCTTCCTCGTCTCCTCTACTATAAGAGAGCCTAAAGTTGGACTTCTTACAGTACCTACGAGCTACCAACCTGCATCAAGTCGACAAACAATTTTATTTGGCACTTGTACTAAATATAGGTACTTTGACCGATTTTACTCTAGTTATGAACCTGTGACTGTCGTAAAATTAAAATAGTGTACGAGCAAAACAGTGAACATAAAACTAGTTTTATACATTGTGTTTTAGCACACTGTGAGAATTGATTTTCTGGTTCTTGGGCTGTTTCCTAAATACATGGATATAATTGGTGTGAAATGAAATAAGTAGAAATTGCTAGTGCAGGGGGCAACGTATTGTTCTTTCTGAGTTAAGAAAACAATAGTATGAAAAAGTTACATTGGTACTGGTTATACTAGTTCATAACAATATTTTGAAACTTTGACAGTTTCAAAATATTGTTAGGGCCGTCACAAAATTATACTTCCTTTGTAAAGGCTGCGTTTCCACCAGAGATGTACGAGGATGTGTGTGAAATTAGCCAATCACAGCGCCAGCTTAGTACAAGTTATGACAATGAAGCGGTATCATTGGTCATTATCACAGAATATTACCTCGCTACACATCTTAGCACATCTTAGCACATCTTAGCACATCTTTTGCAAAACGATTGGTAAAACATGGTTTTCAACTTTAACTGCAATCAATAGGCCTCAAAGGCGATCACGAGAGAAGGGCTGGTATGGTATTTCAGGCCTTTGAAAAAATAAAAGAACAAAATCTGTTGATCTGAACGAAGTTCTTCGCATTTTTAATAACATGGCGAATCGTAGAATTCATCTGTTTTAAATATTTTTATTATTACCTATAATTAGTTTGCAGAAGCAATAAGATCTAAGTGGTATTTTTGGTCGTATCTATTTACTCGTTGATAAGAGTAAATAGATACGACCAAAAATACCATTGTTGTACAATTGTTAGGTGGGGTGATCCCCACCCAACAATTAATTATTACCTCACTCTCACTCAGACGTGGATCTCTACATCCAAATCTGTATGTCTATTCTGTTACAATCTCCCTCGGTGAACACCTAGGTGAAGTGAGCTGTCATCCGTCCGTCTGCTTTGTCAATCCCTACACTAAGTACATATGGCTGCGTCTCGCCCAAGAAGCTTATAGATAAAAGCTTTATACCTATATCTTCATGGTCGCGCCCGAGCAGAGACCGCTTAGAACAAACCGCCATTTTTACCAAGCACACATTGCCATTACGTTTATAGGCATTCTCAAGCAGTTTCAAGCAGACTTCAGACTCGACTGTCACGTGTTGTCTAAATGAATATATGAGAGACATTGACATTTTACGACGAACAAAAAAAATTTGTTATAAAAAATTGCAAAGAGATCGAACCAGTGTCAATATTTCACTTTGTCACTAATAAAACCTACAGAGTCAATACAGTAGCAGCTCTAGTGAGCATGGCAAGTTTAGGTAATTATTTTTGAAGATGGCGGGAGCAGCCCTTCTGTACCCTCTATAATTTGTGATCCCTAGCAAGGGGACGGATGACAGCTCACTTCACCTAGGTGTTCACCGAGGGAGATTGTAACAGAATAGCTCTACTGGAAGTTCAGATTTAATAGTTCTTAGATCCATGATCATGCTGTCACAGAAATTATTTGTCTACGAATAGCTATTGAATGTACATCACTGACCTAGAGGTCAATGATATACCTACATGGTGATTGATTTAGAAGCCCGTGCTTCGAGGGCCGATCAATTACGTATGATATTTTTTTTACTTCCGCCCTACCTGTAACCAATGCTGCCCTACCTCAAATTCGATTCTAGCTACAGCCCTGGCGCACCGTATAGTAGCGCCGCGCCCCCCGCGTGGAACGACTAGCTTTGGAAATTGCGTTTTTGTTCGCGCGGCGCGTAGGCACGCACACTCACGCACGTATCTGTATAGTCTATTATTTTAGTATTAGTGTAGGCAATTATATCGTTTCGTTTATAGATAGATAGATAATGATTCAATACCTATTTTTTATTGTCTCGCATTATTGATTGCAAGCCTGGCTTTTGGGTTTTAATGGAAGGCACGCCACTGCCAAGGACATAATCCATACTAATGTTATAAATGCGAAACTCTGTCTGTTATGTTTTCACGATGAACGGCTAAACAGATTTTTATGAAATTTTGAATAAAAATAGCTTTGACTCTGGGGAAGGACATAGGTCACTTTTTGTTTCGCGACTTTGTCTGCATCCGCGATAACCGACATTCACGCGGACGAAGTCGCGGGCAAAAGCTAGTACAATATAAAGACCAATTAAGGGAAGGACGTTAACTCTGCAATACAGTTTTGACTAACGCAGAAGCTAGGGAAATCTTTTTTTTCTGTAACCTATGTTTGTGTCCATTAAATATATTATTATTATTATCATATGGATCAAGGTCTAAAATAAAGTACTTATTATTTAGTATTGCTTTTTTTATTAAATCTGTATTTTGTATTTTACAGTTGCTGTGTGTGTAATCTACTATGCAAGATCCTCAGTTTGTTAATGTCACTGCTGTTCATCGTAGCAGTGATACTTCTCATCCTATGGGGTGTTGGAGTCATATTTAGAAGTAAGTACATTTGATTCAATAAAAAGTATTAGCTAGATGATACCCCATCACCTGCCTAGTATTTGCCTAGTGTGTGCCATTTATTTTAATCAAACCATTTACAGGCACTTTTGAGTTGTCAAGGTGTCGGTCAGTTAGTCAGAAAGTTGAAGCTAGTTGCTCGTTCCAAAACGTTGGGTAGGTATCTATGGAGAAGAACGAGCAAGAAACTCCACGGACACTCTTTTAAAACCTAGTTTTTACAAAATACTGCTTACATTATTCTTGTTGCTTCTATAATATGTGAAAACAATGAAGGTAATCTAGCAATACTAAATATAAAAAAATAATCAAAATAAAAGCCATGGCAGTTAAGAGTTGACTAATCTCTACTGACAGCGCCCGTTCACGAACTTAACGCGTATTGGGAGTTGACTTCTACTTTAACCACATGTGACTACCTATCTGGAATCCAAAGCCTGGGGCGCGCCGCAACCTTAGGTACTTTGTGCCAAAACCCACCTACTGCAGGATAACATGATACGCCTAGTCACTTGTAACACTGGTTGTCAAATATTTGGACTTCTGACTATCAAAGATCTACGAATGGCAGTCAAGATCAACAGCTTTTCATGCTCTCGAAGTTTTGGGGGTGATACACCACAAACTTCCAAACACCGGGCTGGTAATAAAAATTCATGGAATCATGGCGAGATCCATACATTCATTTGTATGTAAAAAAAAAAACATTTAGAGGGTTCAAAATATTTTCCAATGTGGAGAATACATTACCAGGAGTAGATTAAAATACTTGCCATATTTTTAAATCCCCGCATAATTAAAATATTTCGAAATGAAAATAACAGTTTTTCATTCCATCTCGTTGCCCATTTTGTGTTTATAAAAAAAGAGAGTGACAAGAGACATTAACGGAACTACCAAATTGGCAGACAAGTGATGTGAATCGTTGATAACACCACTCATTTCCCATAAAACGATACAATGTCAGTGTAAGAACTGCGAAACGGTGGCTGTCAGTGTCACTGTTACTGCCGTTTCGTTCTGAAATTATAAAGCTTTTCGTTATACTATTCACTTTTCTTCGTTAAACATCCATTTTTTTGCGGGGTTTTAAAAATATTTTAAATGCCTAAAGATACTCTTTAGATACCCAAGAGTATAAGAATTAGAATTTAAACTTGTCTAAACATCTTTACTTTTTTGAACAAATCCTGCCATAATCGTTTCCTAAGAGGAAAATATCACTGCAACCTGAAAACCGAACCCAAAACTGCAAGTGCAGCAGTTGTAATAATAATTACCCCAAAAGTAGCTCTCATTCCTCTGGACCGTGGCCGTTGTAAGAATGAAGGAACCGGTATTTTGTCATGGTATCAAGAACGCTGTCAATATGCATGGGCGTCATTTCACGGTTAAGCTATACAAAGTCAGCCTATAAATGCACCATGAACAATTTGCGATCAATTTCTCAGGCTCAACGCATCGCCAATTAAACTTGCCACATTAGTAAATACTGAAAGTAAGATCCCCTACTCACAGCATGAGGTATCCGTAGCAAACCGACGCATGCGTTGCGAGTGGCTATGTCTGTGCGTGGCTTACATTTGACTCTTATTTTGACTTCAGTAATAGAAGTTAAAACTGCGGGTTTTTTTAAAAAATCCTTCGTTGAGTTTTGGATAAATGAGTTTGGAATCCACTAGGGATTGACAGTTCATCAGAAACTCACCGAGAGAGATATTTTACAGAATAGTACTGTGTGTGTAGAGCATTATCACAAAATATAGAGCCTTTTGTTCTTTGTGGCTCGGGCGCGCCGCAGCCTTACGAGCATTGTGGCATTATTATTATAAAATACTAGTTTAGACACCACCAAGAAGCATAAAGATAACAGTGGAGGCAACACTATAAATACCTAAGTGAAACCAACTGTGGGCAGACGTTCTCTTTCTGAATGAATACAAAAAAACGAGACAGTGATATGTTTTCTTTATCTTATGTATGCATTCAGAAAGAGAGCGTCTTCCCACAGTTGGTTTCACTTATACCCTGTTCACAATAAGATTAGACATAAACACAAACCTTTTTTACAGTCCCTTCAACCGATTTTGACTTCTATTCCGTAGGCTTAAGCATCCTTAAGCTTATTGTAACCACTTTTTTGCGGTTAAAAAGTGGCTACAATAATAACTGTTTACTGCAGTTGCCATTTGTCATGATGACATGAGATGAGATTAGACATTTACCGATTTTGACTTATTAAATAAGATTAGACATATACACAAACCTTTTTTACAGTCCGTTCAACCGATTTTGACTTATATTGCGTTAGTGGCATGACAAATGGCAGCTGCAAAAAACAGTTGTTATTGTAACCACTTATTTGCCTCTAATGTCATCCTTAAGCCTACGGACTAGAAGTCAAAATCGGTTGAAGGGACTGTAAAAAAGGTTTGTGTGAATGTCTAATCTTATTGTAAACGGAGTATAGGTAAGGAGCACGATCTCTGTGTATGAAAGTGTCCATTAAAATGTGCAAACATAAGGGTGGCGCTGCAAGCGCGACCGGGTAAAAAATTCTATTATATCTCGGTATACTTCAATCCGTCAACCACTGCTACATTCACGGATCTATGGCTACATTCATACCATACCCTGTGCCTACGCCACCGCTATTTTGGCGGGTTTCGGAACTGTTAGCATGGGGCTTAAAGCTGGTCAATTTTTCAACTTTCTTAAAGTGCTCCTTACCTCTGCCCTCTGCCCTCTGGCAATATAGAATGTTGTGACGTTACTTTTTTGCCAACTCAATTATTGACTTACTATTTATTTGATTTCAAAGCAACTAAAAATCTAATTTTACAGATAATTAAAAATCAACTAGTATAATCAGTGTTCAGTGCTAGACTTGTGTTTTGTAAATCTCAGCTAGACCCACCGAATGCTAAGGCTCGATGGGGCTAGCTGAGACTTCAAGCGTCAGACGCGTAACGCGTAAGCGTCAGATGACGTCACCGTAAGACTTATTGTTCATGTGTCCATGAGACGTACTGATACGAGCTCACATGTTTTCACATTAATTCTCGTCTTTGGCTCTCACACCCGTTTTTTTTTTAAGATGTGAATCTTGGAATTGTTGTATAATATTGTGTTTTCTAATTCGAACAAATTTTAATGAAATCTATTTGTCCAACAGGTGACGACGATGATAATTCTACTACAACGCTACAGTACAGCGGATACAACAATCAAAAAATATTTTAATTGGACTTTCTTACCTCATACTGCTGCATCTTTCTCAACAAAACATTGAGATATACCTCTGCTATACTTATAATGTACTATACATGTACGTCGTTATTGACATTCAACCTTTCTCGATGTCAAATGAAGACGGTCAAAATAAAAATATCAAACAAATTTTCTTATTGAATTTAAAGTTTTTTTAAATTAAAATAATCTTTACTCTATTTACTATAACGTTACATAAATATGAACAATTTTGAGTCGGGAATTTAGAAAAAAATATGAAGTGATTTTTTCAAGCAGGAATTTAACACTTATTATCAATCAGTGCTTTAAAACGATTGTGCGTTGATGTCTGCTCTTCTGTAATGATATAGTAAATAGAGTGTAATAAGCTACATAATATTTAAACACACTGTATTCTTTTCTTTCATTCCTTCTCATCTTAAGTTATAATTTTATTGTAAATATAAATAGTTATTTTAGCGTTAAGTTTTATTATAATATAAAAGTCATTATCGCTAGTTCTAAATATATACAGTATATATATTGGTAATCTAGCATTTTTTAAATCTATGTTTTAATGGTGACATCATTCGAAGTTCAAGTGGTGTGCTAATGACGTGCGGTTGACCGTGCTTACAATATGTGTCGTGCAGTCAGATGCAGTGCTCTGTATATTGTACTCTTTGATGCAGTGGCGGCAAAGAGTTTAGTAATTATAGAGGGCAGTGGCGGTGACTACGAGTTGACAGTTCCATGTACTTTCTGCTATCTGACATTAACCCGACATAGTACGTCATTTAACTGTCAACTGTCAACCACCACTTCTGTCAGTCTGTATACACGACGCCATTTGTATCGAAAAGTTTTTTGTGGGTTAAAAGATCCTTTAGGTAAGTCTTTGACTTACCTATTCTTCCAAACTTCGGTCGCTTGTATATCAAGGCAATATTAGACAAAACAAGAATTTATTAACAGCGTGTCTCACATGCCCTGGCTGGTAGCAAATTAAAGAACTGAAATCTTACAATTATTTCCTGATATTTAGAATTAATATCGGTCTAATTTACTGTAGTTACAGAGTACAGTAGGTATTTGGTTTTGCCATCAGTATACCTGCCAGTCAATGAGTCAAGGCTTAGTGCATCAAGCCCGTAGGGCCCAGTAACAACGCAGCGGCGCTGTTGGTGAAGAAAAAATAACAATCATTGTCACATTTCAAAGTGATTATGTTAGTTTCCATTAAAGTCACCAACCCAGCTTATGCCTTTAAGCTTAAGATTATCATTGTGTGCTTATATACGTCAGAATTATGACATAATAAAAAGTACAAACTAAAACTGTTTTGGGCTATTATTTTTATCTTTTTAACTACTGCTGCCCGCGACTTCGTTCCCTGTTGTTTTTTTTTCCTTTTTTTAGGCCCAGATCCAGACCAGACCAACCTACCAAACTTTCATCAATGGTTTAGGAACGTATAGAGGACAAATCTTATTTATTTATGCTTCACGCACAAAGGTACAGACATCCAGCACTTTAAGATAATTATACCAAACTGTCAAATTTTTACAATTGAATATGAATCTTATTCCTATATATTAAAGTTGAAAATCTATCAAAGACATTTGACAGATTGTTGTAGCTTGATGTGCTGGCCTCTGTACAAAGGTATACTTAATGTAGATATGCATAAACAGTATTTCGAGTTCTTTCTTCAAAGGGACCACTGATAAATGGACACATAAACTACAAGTGAACCATAGAGATAATTATACTCCAGTGCTGTGAAACCTTGAACGATGTTGTGAAAGGATATTGATTTGTCAAAGTCAATAATAGGAATAATATAATCTGTCATATTAATCCTTATCGCTATCCAGTGAATGGTCTGTATAGGTATATTATATTACTCTGTGGAATGGTCTCACAAAATATTTTAGTTTGAGACCAATGAAGAGTTGAAGTGGAGTATTCATAGACGGAATAATATTTGGAATATTTCCACATGAAAATAGGTCAAACAAATAATAATGTGGTAGGTAATCACATTTTATTCGCTTTAAGTAAGTCATCCTTAGAATAGTTCTATTATTATCAGTACTTACTAAAACATGTAAACGTGAACAAGTTCCATAAAAATGTCTAGGTTTCCACCAGAATAATGTATTTATATAATAATATGTGTCCATCATCATCTGCCTGGCCTTTTCCCATCTATGTTGGGGCGGCTTCCAGTCTATCCAGATGCAGCTGAATACCAGTGTTTTACATAGCTGTCTACATGCTGCCTGTCTGACCTCCACAACCCAGGTAACACGATACCCCGTACTATTTACTATAACCTGAGAATTGCTGTTTTACTAGTACACAAGGCTACAGCAGGCTATAAGCTGACCTCGCATTGTACGTACAATGAGAGGTCAGCTTATACTGGAAATGTATAGCTTGATATGTAGCCGTGTGTACGGGTAGTCTTAGGGTGTGCTGAGGGGGTCCTCAGTTTAGTTATTTTAAAGTCAATCTGAAATATAATAACTGCAAAAAATAGCATGATTAGTCACTAAACATGAATACAATATTCTGGCGCAATGGATGGAAACAGTTTCATGGAACTTGTTTACGTATACATCTTTCTGAGGTCGACCATACCATTCTTAAAGTAGATACACCTTCTGTGTTCCAAATAACACAATGTCCAATCTGTCCGAATATTGTAAAAGAGTAATTACGGACGACGTAGTAAAGAGTGTTATCTCGCTTTTCTTGGTCAGAGCACATAATGATCTTGGCGGATACACAACTAATCATTTGCCCGATCCGATAGAAGCTATGTTATCACTGAATGTTATAGGCCTTTCAATATCTAATAAATAGGGATAAGTATGTAAAATCACGCGGACAAAGTCACAGGAAAAGTGCCAGTACTAGTCACATAAAGCTGAAGAGTTCAGTTTGAACGCTCTAACCTCTGAAACTACTGTTACAATTCAGAAAATTCCGTCGCTAATAGGAATATAAATACTGGTGTCCTCTTGTTTCGCAGACAGAATTTTCATAGAATTTCGTTTCACAGAAAATGTTTCATATAATATTTGGTTCTTGTATTTTTATTATTATTATTATTATTGTTTCAAAGACTATTTACTTGAATGAAAAATATTTCACAGAAATACAATTCAATGAATTTTTCATCACATTTTTTTGTTTAACAAACTTATCAAACAGAAGAATTATTATTTAACGAATATTGTTTGGTCGGTGTATTTTTCCATGAATTTTTTTTCAACTAAAATGTACATAAGTAGACAATAACAAAAATATTGTCGTAAAAAGTCAGTGTTGTGCTACAAAAGTTAATGACAAAAACGAATCGCTTCGAAACTGACTCCACGTAGTCTTGTCTGCCCTACGCCTAGAGTGTAATTTTTAATCTGCGTAGGCGTGGAGGGCGAGGCGGCCCGCGAGCTAAGAAGCAGGTGGTTTTAACGCCCACCGGCGGCGGCGGTGATCATGAATACCATCTGCGACGATAAGGTCGCGAGAGACCGCCGCCGGAGCCCCGCAACGTCGCAACCGTGACAGAAACTATGCCTGCTGCATGTTGCATGCTCGCTTGCATTATGTATGCTTGCTTACATACTGCATGCTTGCTTGCACGCTGCATACTTGCTTGCACGCTGCATGCTTGCTTGCAAGCTGCATTTTGCTTGCACGCTGCATGGTTGCTTGCACGCATGCGTAGTAGGTTTGGTTAGAACTGAGACCCCCATTATTGGTAATACGTTTTATATTATATAAAAAATATAAAGATAAAGAATATTTGATTTGTTATTCTATGTTAAGATTATTCTAACATTGAACTTTATGTGAAACAAAAATCAATGAATTAAAAATCTTGAAAGTAGATATTCTGCGTATTGATTATTCTTTGAAACGAAATTATAAGAAAAAATGTATCTGAAACGAAATTCTATAAAATTATTAGCTATAAAACAACGCACAACCATAAATACTACTAGCACATTCTCCGCGACTTCGTCCACGTAAATTTTCTCAAGGTATCCCTAATTTTTACAATTGATAAATATAACCTACGTTACTCAGGCATAATATAGCATTCCAATTGGGAATGAATTTTTGAAATCATACCAGTAGTTTTTGAGTTTGTTCGTTACAAAAATACATAAATACAAATCTTTATAATATTAGTGAAGATAAGTTATATTGTATTGTTAAAAACAATAGAGAACCGTATAAACGTTCACACGAAGTCGCGGGCAAAACTAACATAACGTAATTCCGAAGAATATTCCTATGCCATTCCACAAGATCTTGCGTAAAGAATATTATTTCCTGCATTACACAAAACACAATGCCTATAAACATTGTTATTTTTGGGATTAAAAAATACGACGGTACAAGTTCACAGCTAGTTTGTTACGTAAACAATAGCCAACTGGTCACGAAACATTCTATTTCGAAGTTTTATGTGCCAGTTACAGTTTAATACATATACTTGTATTAATAAAAGCCCACACGCTACAATTTTCGTAAGTAAATCGTGAATAAGTATGGTAGGTAGGTGTAGATCAAACGAACATCTTTACATACTATAAAACTAAAACGCCTTATTCATTATCCTTCTTGATGTACGTCCCGCCAAGGTCATACATCAAAAGTACCGTGAAAAAAAATTATTGACGTACAGCAAGCTTATTCACGGTCGTTTTGCATCGTGCATCGTGCATGACCTTGGCGGGACGTATAGCAAGAAGGATGGTCAGTAAGACGCTAAAGTCGCTTCCCACCGTCTGTTCCTCTGTGCGCTTAAATTGATTAACCTACACAACTGATTTTAATGCGTTTTGAATCAATAGAGATCAGTATGTCTATTCTGTTACAATCTGCCTCGGTGAACACCTAGGTGAAGTGAGCTGTCATCCGTCCGTCTGCTTTGTCAATCCCTAGCATCGGCACAGATGACAGCTCACTTCACCTAGGTGTTCACCGTGGGAGATTGTAACAGAATTGCACTGCTGTATGTCTATTCATACAATATCCTTCGGTGAACACCTAAGTGGAATGAGCTGTTATCCGTCCGTCTGCTTTGTCAATCCCTAGCATCGGGACGAATGACTGCTCACTTCAGCTAGGTATTCACCAAGGGAGATTGTAACAGAATAGCACTGCAGATAGAGTTTTTTTTTTTTTTTTACTATTAAATAGGCTTGCGTTTGACCGCAGTTCACCTGATTGTTAGTGATAATGCGGCCTAAGTTGGAACACGCTTGCCTAAGATGAACCGATTCACTCGTGCCTTCGAAGCCGTAGCGGGTCGCTAATATTATAGGCAATTCAAGGTTACCCAACATGCCAGGGAGAGAGCGATGTTCGGGTATTTCTCTAGTGGATAGAATTAGCAATATAATCTTTCGCCAGAAAACTAAAGTTACCGATGTTGCGCGTAAAATCAGCACGCTAAGGTAAAGGTGTACTGACCATGTCTGCAGACGGACAGACGATAGATAGAGCAGACTCGTGTTAGAGTGGAGACCGCGTTTGGGCAACGGGGTGTGAGATGCTTTTCGGCATGTTGGACCCAAGACTTCAACGGTGAAGGTGACGGGGCAGCGGTTTTTGCGAGCCAAAACCGGGATGATTGGCGATCTCTGGAGGAGGCCTAAGTTTAACAATGGGCGGCAATATGATGATGATAATGACAAGAAAGTCAGCTATTTCCTACGAAAATGAGTAAACCATCTGATTTTGTATATATTTCTATGTTGCTTTCATAGGAGGAGCTCGTGGCTAAGTAAAAGCCATACAGATCGATCAGTCAAAGGTTAAGCTATGCTTGCTGCGGTCGTTCTGTGGATGGTTGACCATCCATTTCATAGCGAGTTCCCTACGTGCCTCGGAAAGCACGTAAAACTGTTGGTCCCGGCTGTCATTTGTAGGTCTTTTGTAAGGTGTTAAGGCTAATCAGAAGCCAGAAAGTCTGACAAGGGGTATCGAGTTACCCAGTAACTGGGTTGTGGAGGTCCGATAAGCAGTCGCTCCATGTAAAATACTGGTATTCAGCATCCGGATAGACTAGAAACGGACCCCAACATAGTTGGAAAAAGGCTAGGCAGATGAGATGTCTCATAGAAAATTTTGTTCGTATTCATGAGTACTTAACTCCCTAAACCTAACTCTTCTTGCAATTTTTTTGATATTCAGGTAAATTAAGATCATCACGTCATCTTCCAAAAGGTCCACCTTTGGACATAAGCTTACTCAATGGTGCGCCATTTTTCCCGGTTCTCTGCCTTCCGCATCCAGCTACCACCTACCTTCTTCAGGTCATCGGTCCATCGAGTGGGAGGGCACCCCACGCTGCGCATACCATATACTTCTTCTTGAGGCTACCGATTTGCGATCTCCACTCCAAGACAAGTCTGCTCTATCGGCCATCAGTCCTGTCCGATTGGTATAGTCATGATAATACCTACAAAAAAATAATGCTGTCCCATAAAAAGAAAGCAGCATACAACAACAGCAGCAGTTTTGCAGCATTTGCTCATCAAAATCTTAAAAATGTTGACCTTCCTACTACTTCCTAAACTGAAATAAGTATATAGATAACTGTCGAATATACGTAGGTTGAATTTTTT
Organism: Charanyca ferruginea; assembly: GCA_947361185.1. Classification (NCBI taxonomy): domain Eukaryota; kingdom Metazoa; phylum Arthropoda; class Insecta; order Lepidoptera; family Noctuidae; genus Charanyca; species Charanyca ferruginea. The sequence goes on from OX376073.1 coordinate 10,867,317, forward strand.
TTAGCGAAACTTCATATACGTGACGATAGTACCTGTACCTGGTATACAGAGTGGGGACGACGATAAGACAAAAAGTTAAAATACTGGTAATACTAGTTCATAAGAATATTTTGAAACTATCAAATTAATATTAACCGAAATTAAAAAAAAAAGTTCAGATATACGAAAGAGCATATAAATGTAACCAAAATAAAACACCACATTAAATATTTGTTTTCTAACTGGTCAGAAGAGTGGCAACTTGTGGCGTCATAATTTAATATTATTAATGCTCAATAAAAACAATTAGACCAAATTACCAAATCCTACCATGATCATATTTGTGCTATTGCCATCACCACCCTGTATAGGATGTATCTATACACCTACTTATCATTATCATCTACATATAACAACTTAGAGCACTGCGCCGCGGTTAGAATTGTTCTTTCGGGCTAATTTCAAAAAGAATCGTACCTACTGATTTACATAAGGTTTTCAGCAATAGAAAGATGAATTATCTAGGCTATAAATTTTAAACACATTCATGCGGACGAAGTCGCGAACAAAAGCTAGTAGTCGGATATCTATGCTAGTAATCAATAATAATACCAATCTATTATTGACACACTACAGGGCAAAGACCTCTTCTTTTAAAGAGAAGACAAGAACATTGGTCACCACGCCTATTTAATGCAGATTGGCGTTTTCCGACTATTTATTTACCTATTTATTTTTATTTATTTACAAAAAAATACCAAAAGTCATTATTTTATTACTCTGTTCGTCCATAACATCGTAACCAGTGGCTTGTGTCCAGGTGAACTTGGAATTATGACTTCATGAAAACTATAATTTTGTTATATCATGATTTTCAAACCGACACTGATGAATGAAATTTAATTTAATTATTAAACTGTTTATACTCTAATAATTGTATTTTACTCGAAAACATCAATCGGTTTCGAAGTAAACTTCAATTATATCTGATGGCTCTGGTTATATCTATTTTGATGACTGATATTGACTCATAATGCGTCCATCGATTAACCTAACGCCTTGAATAAGCGGAAATCTTACTTCGATTTCACGTAGCGATTTTCAAGGCGGCCACCTGCCAGCCTTGCCTGGTTGAATTATAATTAAAGACCAGCAGTGCTATTCTGTTACAAACTCTCTCGGTGACACCTAGGTGAAGTGAGCTGTCATCTGTCCCGTACAATCTCCCTCGGTGAACACCTAGGACCTAGGTGTAGTAAGTAAATGACACTGTTTGAGGCGCTAGGTTGGTGCCCCTGATTTACGTTTACAAAAATTACATTAAGGAGATCAACGGATCGGAATTTAGCAATTAAAGAAACCTAGCGCCTTCGGGCTCGTTTGAAAATCGCTTCGTAAATTCCCACTAAAATTCTGATATTTTTACAGCTTCGTAGTCAAAATCCTCTGTCAGCTATTTAGCTTGTGTTTGGGACTGGCCTGCGTGTTATTTTCCGTTGTTTTATGCTATTGGTTTATCAAATGGTTATTATGTAAGTAATAATACAATACTGTCAAATATTTTTGTATTGTTACAGCACTAAAATTCTTTCAGTTGCACGGATGAATTATTTTTCAGTACTGCCATCTTGTTGTGGTAAGATAGACCTTTTAGGGCACTAATATACTATTCACAAGTTCATGGCGTTCATTCAGTCTTAAGTCTGGGTCTCTTTTACCCCTAGCCCGAGACCCCTTTGATTAATTGAGACAGGTCGTCTATGTTTGTTGAGTTCCTGTTTTTGCAGTGCTGACTAGAATATACATTAACAAAAAAAAAAAAAAAACATTGCTTTAGGATTAAATATAGTAACACCAATATTATGCAGTCATTAAATGGGAACGTAAACTAGTATCGAGTTAAGAATAACATACATGTACGCATTCACCACGCCTTGTGATGCCGGCCGCGAATAGCACCACCCCAGGCGACAGAGTTATATTAACCAGAGGATGGGGAGCAGTATCCTTCTGAATAGTATAACACATTTTGGCAAAGACCTATGGCCCAGCAGTGGGCGTCTAAAGGATGACATGATGATGATGACATGTACCACACAATTTCAGGGTAAGGGGTACTTACTGTAGTTAGCCTGCACGGTTAAAGTCATTGGTCACTATAATAGCACCGCTTCGACACAGCAAATATTTACCATTGAACTTAGGGCTTTAAATCGGGTGCATAAAAGTACATTTTAAAATGACAACGTACAAAAGTTGTCGACTTCCTCTAGCAGTTACCTGTTGATTTTCAAGGCGGTTCTAGTTGGGTCTATGCAGTGTCAAAGCGGTGCCGTTATAGTGGGCGATAACCTTTATGCCAATCAAACTTTAAATATAAACTATTTATTTTCAGGAGTGAAGACATACATTGAAATTACTTATAAGTCAATTAAAATGAACTAAGAATAACTTAGCAATAAGCAAGCGATTCTTCACTGTAAAATTAAGACCAATAAGTACTAGCTTTTAAAATGAATAAATAATAATAATTTTATACACGATGATTTTTTTATTTTTTTTGTCTGTCTTATGAAAATCTTCAAGATATTCAATAAATGTAATTTTTTTAAGAACCGAAGATTCTATGGTAAAGGTATTTTTTAAGAAGATTCTATAGTAAATGTACAAAGAATTAGCTCTGCTTATCTTGGCTTCTTGAAAGTTATTCAACTATGTAATGAATTTAAGCCGTATGTACACGATACTTTTAGCAACGGCAGCAACATATTTTGAGCATATGCGATCCATTGATCGCAAGCTATATTAAGATATCGTTGATAGGAAGCTATTATTTAAAATTTCTGGATGGGAGGATGAATAGTAGAAGGGGAGTGCTATAACCCTGCAGACAATACAGGGAGATTGAGTTGGTTGGTTTTGGTACCATAACACGTTCCGTTTGTTACGACACGTCCGCAGTCCATACTGGTTCACACATACATAATTATGGAGTAGCACGGCTTCATCATTTGCCTAGCTTTTCTCCAACTACATGCATATATTGAAGTCGCATAACACATATCATGAACAGACGAAATACTGGTATTTAACTGCATCTGGTTAGACTGGAAGCCGACCCTAACATAGGAAAAGGCTAGGCATATGATGATGATTGTAGATACTTGTACACTGGTTTAATCGTTTTTTGACAGCTGCAACTAATGAACAATATTTATGTTTTTTGTAAAAACTGATACGCATACCTGTATTATAATGTCTGTAAGAGGTCATAAATAAGATAATCCAACAAGATTAGGCAGTTTATATATTTATTTTATAACACATTTTAAAGTTAACTTAAGGTAATCGGGAATAATTACATTATAAGGCAGCTGTCAAAAAACCAATAACCCAATTGACAGGGTATAGTTCCTAAGGAGCATTTGCTTATCTAACCTAGTAACTGGGTAACACGATAGGTACCCCTTGGTAAGACTGGTTGTCCAACTTTCGGGCTTCTGTCTATCCGTAACGAAAATCAAAAATCTACAAATGGCAGCCAGGATCAACAGTCTCGCTTAAGACCACGAAACAAACAACTTGTATAGCCAACTATCGTGTAGTTCGAGTCACATGACCTATACAAGTTTAATAGGGAAACTTTTTTGTAGACTTGAGAAGCTTGTGGCACACCTAAACAACACTCCATACAAACGATTTATTTACCTACACTACAACCAAAATAACAGACTAGTACAAATACGTCAGTGTGTGTGCCTGACTACGCGCCGCGAGTCTCGCCTTGAACTAAAAGCAGTTTCGAGAGCAGGTTCGACGCAGGTAGAAGTGAGGAACAGTATTTTGGAGGGAGGGGGGGCGTGTTACTACTGTACGGTAGTACTAATACTTATACTGTGCTTGTGGCTAAATAAAAACCGTCCGGTTGGCTGGTTAAACTACGCTTACCGCGGTCCGTCCGTGGATGGGTGACCATCTATTTCATACCGATACCCCTCCGTGTCTCAGAAAGCGCGTAAAGCCATTGATTCCAGCTGCCATTCGTAAATCTTTGGCAGTCGGGTGCCGGAAAGTCTGACAACCAATCTTACCAAGGGGTATCGTGTTAACTGGGTTGTAGAGGTCGGCGAGGCAGTCGCTCCGTGTGAAACACTGGTATTCAGCTGCATCTGGTTAGAGTGAAAGATGACCCCAACATTAGGAAAAGACTAGGCTGATTATGTTTAATGTAGGACTTGTAAATTCGGTATGTATTTTGATTTCGACGTGTGGATACGAAAGGTGTGATACGAAAAATACAGTGGATTTGTCGGTCTGTTTTTTTTTAATATTTGTTTGATGGACAGAGAGCGTTATAAATTGATTTTCCAAGCTGTCGAACTTTGTGATGATACCCTTCACTTAAATTAAGGTAAGTATTGTTTTCAGTAGTTACGAGTAAGTACCTAATAATTACATAGGAGTACTTATATATATTTTAGATTAAACTGTAAAGGTATTAAAAACACGACATTGTACTTTAGTGTAATGAATTTCTAGAGAAATTAGAAGTCCTCAGCCATCCATACTAATGTTATAAATGCGAAACTAACTGTGTCTGTCTGTTACGTTTTCGCGACGAAACAGCTCAACCGATTTTGATGAAATTTTGTTTTAACATTGCTTGAGCCCTTGGGAACAAATTGGCTTATAGACTTTTTAATCCGCGACTTCGTCTGCATCCGCGATAACCGACATTCACGCGGACGAAGGCGCGGTTATAAACTAGTACTTACTTAATATTACAAAAATGCGAAAGTGAGTTTTTTTTTAACGCTTTCAAGACTTGAAGTCAACCAATTTAGACGAAATTTGGTATAGACTAAATTTGAAACCCAAGATATAATCGACTAGTTTTAAATCACGACGCCATGTAGATTCGCGCTAATCGACATTCACGCTAGCGGACTCGCGGGCGAAAGCTAGTATGATATAAAACCCATCTATATTATTAAAAAAATTGAATAAAACGTAGTTATCATAACACTGATGACTAGTACACAGAAACAGTATACAATAGAACGATGAATTACGTAAGCGATTTCCGGACATCGAAAAATAATTTCTTTTTTTCTAAAGTAAAACCAGTCGATAATAATATATTCAGTGTAATAATTTCCAACAAAAAAGTGAATAAAACAGTGTCCCCATACTCACTGACCGTTGCTACAAAACCATTTATATATTTCGCATCTTTATTCGGATCAAAATTGATTTCATACGAGAAAAACAAGATTGTCAGTACAAATATTTTTAGTAAACTCTACTCATTGTTGGTCATGACAACTCACCTTATAGTAACACTGGTGTTAGTTAAACCACTCAGTTGGCGTAAAACAAAATCTGACGTACCTTTAAACGTCCTGACGAAAACTTATACTACGTTAAGTGTTACTGAAACGGTATATTCAATTTTCTGCATAGCTATTTTTAACGCAAAATATTATGTTGAATTATTCAATAAACTTGATAACATTGATACGCATTTTGGCATATCAAAAACAGTATTTCGAAGAAGACGTGTTATCTCAATAATACTGATCCTAATACCAATAGTGCAAACGCTAAGTTCATTATTGTTTAGAAAATTTCACTTGCAAAATATTGGTACCCAGCTTAATTTCTTTTTGATCATGCTACAAGGCTCGATCTTATACTTTATCGTTATTAATATTTACATAAGACTACTAATGTTGAACACATTGCTGGTGAGAACAGCTTCGAAGACGATGTCAAAACAGAAGAAGATAATATTCCAAGATACAATTTGTGATTTTGTTATTAAGGTAATAATTATTGTACAGTGAACAACAAAAGGGACTGAGCGTGTTTGGACCACATTTTCGTTAGCAAATAACTCAAGTTCATTGAATACAGTGAACATTAAAAGTTGCTTAAATAATATTTATGGGTAATCATGCCTCGGAAAGGACGTAAAGCCTTTGCAGTCCCGGCTGTCATTCGTAGATCTTTGACAGCCGTTATGGATAGTCAGAAACCAGAAAGTCTGACAATCACTCAACCCTCCAGGGGGTATCGTGTTACCCAGTAACTGGATTGTGGAGGTCAGACAGCAGATGCTATGTAAAACACCAGTATTCCCCTGCTTCTGGTTCGACTAGAAGCCGACCCCAACACAATTGGGAAAAGCCAAGGCAGATGTTGGCATCAAACAAAATTAACTGAATATGTCGGAATACAGAATTCATATTTAAGTTCTGGATTAGGAGTTTTTTTATTTAATTTAGATGTTCAGGTCACATGATTGGTCTGTTTTAGTACCAGCTTTACAATTAGATCCGAATTGCCGATTTACATTAGGGTCACTGTATTGTGTGAACACACACACACACACAGAGCATTTAGTGACATTTGTTAACGACTTGTGAAACATGGTACATTTTCATTTACTGCTGACTGTACCTACCTAGAAAATTTTAATAATTAATAATTTGACTATTTACTATTGTAGAAAGCAAGAATTTAACTTTAATGTTTACTACTTTACTACTCCTTTGCAGAGCATTTGGATAGAACCTAAAGTAATACGAGAAGAGACTAAGAACCGTTGCTGGTTTGAGCTGATGCAAATATATGACAAACTGGCTGACTGCATTCATCTTTTTAATGTTATGTACTGTGGTCAGGTAATATTGAATTACTTGCTTATTTATCAAAATCCTAAAGTTTTTTATTTGTAAGTGAACATTTTTTTAAGGTTCCCAGACTTAGAGTTTTGTATTCGTAACTCAGCCATACCCCCCAGGTCATAAAGCACATAAAGTTCCCTTTTATCTTTTCCAGTTGCTTGCAATGTACAATACATGGATGTTATGTACATTAGTAGTAATATGTCGGTCCTTGTCTCCATCTTTAAAGGTAAATTGTATTTAATATTATACGTGTACTTATCTTACTGTTTACCTATGTATTTTTATTTAAAATAAATTATTTGACTTAAGTAATTACATTTAAATCTGACAACCAGACGTACCAAGAGTGGTTGTCAGATTAACCTGGTAACTGGGTTGTGGAGGTCAAATAGGCAGTCGCTCCATTTAAAACACTGGTATTTAGATGCATGCGGTTAGACTGGAAGCCGACCCCAACATAGTTGGGAAAAATCTAGACAGGTGATGAATTGTTAACTGGCTTTACCAACATGAAAATTTATTAAGAAGCTGAAAATCAGTCTTTTTGTCAAATATTTCACGCAATTTAATTATTTAAAAAACGGCTTATGTTTAACGAACCTCCAGATTTTGTAAATGATCACCAAAAATAGTACCTAAATAAAATAAAACCCAAAATAGTAAATAATCACCAAAATTGTGTTTCCTAAAGTATTGCGGAAATAAAAGCGATTTGGTTGTGGCACTTGGCGGGCGCTGCCGCCGCACGCTCGCTCCGCTCGCTCGCCTCGTGCGTAGGGGGTCACAGTTCTAACCTAACCAAACCATGTTGGATCCGCCCCAGGGGGGACCCTTAAGTCCTAAGTAAAGATTTTGGTTATTTTGCACACTAAGATTTGGTGATCATTTACTACATTTGGTATTTAGTAAGTATTTTTTGGTGGTTATTATATTTATTCCCAATAAAAACACATTACACTAATCCTTTTTTTTTTACTTTTTCTTTGCAGTATTCCGATGTAGTCATGAGTGATTTATATCGTTATTCGTGCATAAACTGGCCTCCACTATTTTTGACGCTCGTATGTGAAATGATTATAAGAGAAAAGAAGAAAACTTTAGCATTGTTATTGCACGTTTTACAGTCAATTGAAAGAGGTAAGAGGCAATGTGATATTGAATGAACAAATATCTAAGAAAATAAAAGAAAAAAAAAATAATAATAATTGCATTGAAACCCAATAAAATCTATAGTGTTTTCATTGCAAGACAGTTCGTACAGGGTTATTTTTTTTAAATCAACCTTTGAGTCTGTGGTTCAGATTCGTTTCAAAACTATATTTTGGGACATGACAAAATAGTCCTTTGTGAAAATGTAATATGAACCCGTAGTGACAGGAAACCAGGAAACTGACATCTTTTTTCTGTATCTACGTATAGGAAAGGAAAACCATTTATTCACGAGAAAGTGACGCACATTACTAAACATACATAATAATCGTCATATAGTCATACTTTTCAAAATTGCTCTCGCAGTCCCACGATGTGTCTACGATTATTTTTCTTTTCAGATGTTCAGCACCTTAATCAAGTGAGAACTATGATAACACTGGTAACTACACGCAAACTAGATATAACTGCGAACGTGTTTACAATAAATATGCGGACTCTCATGAACTTTTCCGGACGGATCATATCCTACACTGTTCTAATCATTCAGTACTTTTATAGCCACTTATTTTTTGAATAAAACGTGAACAATCACATTAAATCTTTTGTTTTTGCACATCTTAAACCTCAGATTATGAAACAAAAGGCAGATAGACCGCGCGAAACACTGATAGTGAAGCCACCAAAGCAAATACAAATTCAAAAGCGAATGCCTACAATTTAGTGATAGTATTCGCTTGAATTTATATTTGTATTTTTATTTGTTATTTTTAAAGATGCAGCGTTTCGTTCTATACTGACTCGTGTCGGTACAGCACGAAGCGCGTTGCAGGTATTCACTTTTGAATTTGTATTTGCTTTTTTAGGTTTACTCTCAGTGTTCCGCGCAGTCTATTTGCCTTTTGTTTCATAATCTGAGATCTAACCTAATATAATAAATCTGAAGAGTTTGTTTTTTTGTTTGAACTCGCTAATCTACGGAACTACTGGTTCGATTCTGAAAATTATTTCGCCAATTGGAAGCTAAGATATCACTGAGTATATTTTATTATCAAAAAATTAGGGATATGTTAGAAAAATCACGCAATCGAAGTCGCGGGGAAAGTACTTTTAAATACTACTACGAGTATACTCCATTAAACAAATAACGACCAAATAGTTATTTATACCCATTGTGGAAATAACTCCATGTTAGAGTTTTTTTTTTATAAATGGCAAATACTTTATATATTTATCGCGGAATACTTATGACAAGCTGAAATTAAAATAACTATAGCGTTATAACGATATTATAATGAACGAAATATATAGATGTCGCAGTAAGATAGATAAAGCCGTAATATAGTTATATCCCTGGGGATATAATTATATATCGTAACATATACGTAAGCGATTCTTTACTATCTCACTAGGAATATAGTTATAAAACGGTCCAAGTTTAGTGATATACTTATATTACTAGATTAAGTTTAGTGAAATAGCTTTCAGAGTGTGCGGCGCAGGCAGCGCTGAGAGAAATATGGCAAAAGTTTTCGCGCTTTGGTGGCCAAGGTTATTTAAAATGTTCCTGTAAAAAATCGAATGTACAGTGTTCTACTAAGAGATGTGCCTTTAAGAAGCATTCAGTGCTATGTAATTCTAGATGTCATGATTCCTCTTCTTGTCTGAACAAAAATGTAAAAATACTTTTAAAGAAACCAAGATCTCAACTTGTTGATAAGAAATAAAGATATCTCAAAACTGTTTGGCTTTAAAAGATTTTTAATGTTTGATTAGTTTTAATTGTATTGTTAATGTTTAAATTCCAAAAAAATATGATCGTTTTAATTATAATTACTTTAATACGTGTTAATGTCACAAAGTATTGTAACTAACTGCAGGATACATAAAGTTGATTTATTAATAATGATAAAACCAATATAATTTTGTTTTATTTAATTATATATGGTAGATTTCTGTTTCACTAAGCTTAATCAAGTAATGGGTCTGTCTCAAAAAAGTGGCACACTTTTTACATTTTTTTCAATTTTTCAAAAATGTTTGAGAATAAAGCTTTAATATACTACAATATGATGACAATACAATATGACTTTTTTGAGACAAACCCTAATATATTTATAACACCGAACTTAATCTAGTAATATAAGTGTATCACTAAACTTGGACCGTTTTATAACTATATTCCTAGTGAGATAGTAAAGAATCGCTTTCGTATAACTATGTTACTGACGACTTTATCTATCTTACTGCGACATAGATACCGGATACAATAATATCCAGGGAGATAAAAAAGGAAAATGTTTGTATGGAATAAACGTCGACCGCATTTTCACTTAAAACAAACATAAACATCGAAAACTGTATGATTAAACTGAAGTTAATACTTATAGTAAGTTTACTCAGGATTTATGCGATTTTCGATATATTGTGAACTAGCTTTTGCCCGCGACGTCGTCCGCGTATATGTCGGTTATCGCGGACGCAGACGAAGTCGAAGTCGAAGTCGAATAAAAAGTAGCCTATGTCCTTTGTTGGGGTTCACACTTACCCTGTACCAAATTTCACACAAATCGGTTCAGTAGTTTAGGCGTGAAGAAAAGACAGACAGACAGACAGAGTTACTTTCGCATTTATAATATTAGTTAGGATTTGCGAGCGTAATATATTCTTCTCATAACGCTTACACACGTACTCGTATGACGAACTTATAATACTACCACTACTAGGAGGTCTATCATCTATGTATTCCTAAACCATCCATTCGATTGTGATAAAACTTTGGTTCAAACTCAAACACAAACTCAAAACCATTTATTTCAAATAAAACACTCATGATTTCTCAAGGAGTCAGTCAGTCAGATAACTAATTACTTAGCTTTAGTTTTCTGACTAATGGACTAGTTCCAAACAGTGGGTTTCTAAAGAGGACGAGCAAGAAACTCCACAAACACTCTTTTGAAATCAATAAAATATTACATATTTACTTAGGTTAAAAAATCATTCACGTTAAATCTACGGGTACAATATGAGAACAATACATAACAAAGTGGTGCACGTTAAAAGAGGTTTAGAGCAAAATATAGGCGAGAATAATAATTAAAATGATAATCCAGTCAGATAAAATACCTGAACTTTTTACATGCGCCCGCGAAGATTCTCGTCTCAAAAAAAGATAAAAAAGACCATAGTAAAAAAAAAAAATTGATACCGCCATCTAGAATCAGTAAGATGAACTACGAATGATACCCTGAAGCAAAAAAAGAGCTCGTTACTGTGAACGAACTACCTAAGCAGTTCTTATCTTCGTGCACAGATGGCGCACATGTGAAGTAAAGTTGTAATAGTAAAAAAAATAACAGTAAGTAGTAGTTCTAATTATTTATTATTTATTAAAACTTTATGCACAAAATGTAATAAACACTGTACAAGGGCGGACTTAATGCCTTGGGCATTTTTTACCAGTTTACCTTAGGTTGATCCAGAGACAAAACATGGTAGATGCAAAGGCACAGAAAATTTATAAAAATAAAATATAATAATATAAATACATATTATACATATAAATACTTACATACAAACAAAATATAAAAAAGTAGAGAGAGCTGAAAATACACTGATGGAGAAACACAACAAATCAATAGTGGGACGAGTCTGCCAAGTTCTTATGCAAATGTTCGCAAACATTTACCATGAATGTAAACCGACTGGTTACCGACTAGTAGTTTTAACTTTATCATCACTACAAGATATCATCAAATAACTTTCGCCCACAATTCGTCCTCGTCAATGTCGTTAATCTCGGAAGCAGAAAAAGACGCGACTTAAAATGTAGCCTCCTACATCCTTTCTTTGGGTTCAGATTAGTGATCCGAAAACAAATCACGAGCACGAAATTTCGGGCAAAAGCTTAAGTAAGCTGCTGAACATAGGCCTCCCTCAAAGGGGATGATTTGCCATAATCGCCACACTTGGCAGGCGGGTTGGCCATCGCAGTATGGTAGTTACAAAGGTCCAGAGAACGCTGCTGTCCATTCTCTGGTAAGTCCCTTAGTCGCCTCTTACGATACCGACGGGAAGATATCGGATGGTGCTATTCTTTACGTCCGACACCATACGGACAAAGCTTATATTATAGCTATTATAAATTTATAAGCAGTGTTCAAATAATAAGTCATTTACAACTTGATTACTCCAGGTAAGACAAAATTATTATTAAAAAGCAGCTTGAATTACTTCCATCCACTTTTATTAACCGACCTATCTACTATGTGACGTAGGCACCTACTCAAAATTATGTAAACAGCAGGTCCCTCCAATTCTATTACAAACAGGACCAAAATATATTATTTTAATTATCATCTGCTTAGCCTTTCCTTAACTAAGGAAGTTGGCAGGCTTCCAGTCGGCTTCAAGTCTAAGCCAACCCTACTTAGTGCTGAATAGCAGTATTTTGTACGAAGCGACTGCATCATATGAGACCTCCATGATTATAATACAATGGGTATTATCTTTACCAGACTTATCGTATCTTCATTACCAGACTTACATGTCTTGTAAAAAACATAGAAACGCAAAGTTTTTAAAATGTGTGGATACAAATTATGCAGTAAATAAATATCGACACAGTGACGACACTAAGTTCAGATTCAGTCTATTTTTTTTCTGAACTGTTACAGCACGTAGAAGCAAATCCCTACACAGACGCATTGTTTCGTATCAGTTACGAAACTTCTGCGACTTGTTACATCTTTACAATATCCGCGACCAGAAATGCTTATATAGGAGGTAAGGCGTCTTCCACCTGTAGAACAAAACAAATAATGAGTTAGTAATAATAGTATTAAAATACTTAAATAATTATTATTCCATGGTAACACCTAACATAAACACGATACCCCTAGGCAAGGAACATATTTACTCTACCCCTTGGTAACACTGGATACTTGGATAGGGAGCTCTAACTAAGGGATATCCAGTTAAAAAGTTTATTTAGGTTACTACCTAAATAAACCTACTGGTAATAGTCGGCTGTCTGCGGGCGACCTAACGGAACGTACTATTATTATTTATCTGTGAGATTCCTCCTCCCGCTCAAGCGCGGCCGGCGCGCCTCTTCGGCGCCTCTCCCTCCGTGGCGCCGCCATTTTGCTTTCGAAGCTGACCCGTCACTCCGGTAGAGGCCGCGTCATTCCATTCTATTTATTTTGTTGTTGCGTATCAGCTACTACCCGGCAGTCGGCAAAAGGGCTCGTGTGCTGGTTCACGTCGGTTCATTTTTGTGTGCAGTGATCACTAAAAGCATTTCCAACATGTCTGGGTGTAAGTATTCCTCATTGATATTTCCATAATTTTAGTAAATGCATTATTATTCGATTTTTTTTGGTTGTTTTAGGTTATGTTTATCATCTAACGCTATAGGTAGATGCCAAACAAACACGTTGTCATGTGATTCCGTTGTTAATCCGAAAAGGTGCTTGACGATTGCACAATTTTACATCAGTTTTCGCTTACTTACCTGTATTATGTATATTAATTATAACTGGGGACCTGTTAATCGTTAATTAATATATTCCATTGTCTAATAACTACGATATAGGTAGGTCGTTTGGATAGTTCATTAAGTAGGTAACCATTGTTAGCATAACATCAATTAAGTCCAATAGGTTCCTACTTAGCTAACGAATTTTTAATTGTCATTCTAAATTGGACGGAGAATCATTAGCCCATGAATGTTTAACGCAATTAACTTACCTAATGTTATGAGTAGGTACCTACTGTGCCATCCCAACGGAATTATCTTGTCAAGACACTTGGGTGGGTTAAACGGACGTTGACCTTGAAATCAAACATTTTTCGCATAGAAACCGTGTACAACCTACCTACTAAGAAAATTTTATAAAAATCTTGTAGAACCGTAGTATTTTATTTTATTACACTACTTTGTTTATTGTTGTTATGATTTTACGTTGCGTTATCTATCTTAGTATTTATTTTGGGATTTGCCAAATTGAGATAAAAAATGTAAATGCTTAGTCAGAATCATCTAAATCATGTAATGCTGAATACGCCCCCAAATAAAGTAGGTACCTTCGTCGATGTAAATCACATTCACAATACTATACCTACTTTTGTTCAGTTTTTCAACATAAAATGACCTCGGAATTTCTCTTTATAACTTCAGAATGTTGGTTAGATAACAGTATTGTTGCTTGTTAGGTAAAATAGTTACCACATAGATACCTATAATAGAGCTCAACAACAATCTAACTTAATGTGATATTAAAAGAAGTGTAAGTATATTATTATAAGTAAGTATATTTATTTAGAAAACATGGATTTGGAGTACATCACTGCAGTGCGACAACGGAGTATCGCACTTTCACATTGTAGGTACATAGTTGTAATACTTAAAATATTGACGCTTTCTGGAACAATCTGATTGGCTGCTGATAATTCAGTCAGCCAATCACAGTAGTTGACATTCGTTTGACAATTTTTGTAACGTTTTTTACAAGTCACACGGCAATTACGATAATAATATTATTTACTAAATATGAAGTAAGTATTTAAATCATCAACTTAGCTATTGATTTAAATTCGTCATGGAAGGGTCATAAGTGTTTTAAATCGTTAAAACACTTATGACCCTTCCATTGACTACGTCCAATTATGTGTCCTGATAAAAATATTGAATTACTAATATTACTATCACAATAAGTACCTACCTAATAAGTAAGACATGTAACTTTATGCAGTTCAAAAATATAACTAAAACTGAAGTTATAGCGATACCCAACAAAATTATACCAAATTAGACATAATTTGACTTCTGCTATCAGCAGTGCTATTATGACAAAATCTCCTTCGGTAAACGAGGGAAATTCCTAATATACATAGGTGGGATGATAGTTCACCTCTTAAAGATGAACCGGCTCTTCTTTCTATAGGCTCACCACACCAAAATTAAATGAGACATTGTTATTTTTAAAGCCTTTGTTTAAAAATAACAATGTCTTCTTGCTATTTTTAAAGCTTTTCTTTAAAAATAACGATGTTTTATTTAATTTTGGTGTGGTGAGCCTATAGATATAAGAAAGAAGAGCCAGTCATCGTTAAGAGGTGAACTATCATCCTATGCACCTATGTATATTAGGAATTTCCCTCGTTTACCGAAGGAGATTTTTCACTACAGGTGTTGCAGCAAAATAAGATTCTAAAACTACAACAACAAAAACTACGATAAACAAATACTTAGCTGGAAACTAGTTTCCTGATAAGCTGATTCCATTGCTCACACATAAACATACGGATAACTATACATATTAGTACCTTCGAAAAAAATCCTACTTTTTGTCAATGTGGTACATACTATTGCTTAACTCATTAACATTGAAGGAAACAGAAAAATGTGGAAGTAACGGTATTCATGGTTTTGAAAACCACTAGAAGGCATGTAGGTACGCACACTACAATGGTACATCTATATCGACGTAGCCGAATACTTTCGGTATCATTTTATATTTGGAACTATGAGATCATCAATGTTTATAAAACTTCGACTAGGCGCGTATGCGCCCACTATACTAGCTAAAATAATGAATCAAAGCTCCACAATATCTATTAATGTTTTCATATATGGACTTAAAAAAACACATATCAATCAGCAGCGTCATATTCGTAAAAATCTCCGAGTTAAATTCTCCCCAATCGACATACATACGATCACTACTTTCGATAAACATTATCAAGAGTCTATCTGAATGTACAGTGACTAATATTGAAATCGAGCGAGCTGGTTTACAATTTGTATTCATTCATAATTTTTTAACATTTCAGATCCGTACGGCAATCCTCAGCAATACCCGCCACCTCAGGGGCAACAAATATACCCTCAAATATATAACCCTGTAAATGCGGGCGCCCCACCGCCGGGGCAACCCGGTTTCCCGCCACAGTACCAACCACAATACCAACCTAGTTTCGGGTACCCGTACCAGCCGGGCCAGCCGGGTCAACCTGGACAACAACCACCGTCGGCGATGTCGTATCCTACCGCACCAGCAGGACCAGGGTTTGGTTATGCTCCTGCTCCTGGATACCCTAATGTGTCTCCAACTCCAGCCTATGGAGGTAAATTATATTAAATACTAAACCGTCTATAATTGCACTGCTTTAAAATTTGACGATAGTAGTATTTTTTTTTTGTTTTTGAATCCTATCTCAAAACTGACACTGACCAATTACAGGGCTACAATAACAGACACAGGACAGGTGACACGATTGTACAAACATCCAGCCTTATCAACTAAAACGAAACCTATAGCCACAACAGAGGAAACCGGTTCCCTCTGTTATCGCTATTTCGGGGGCTAAACTTTCAACATAAAAAGTGTTGTTCGCTAATCATCAATGTTTTGCAAACGTACTTTATAATACTACCAAAATAAAAATCCTCTAAATTGTTGTCAATGATTTTCCCCGGCATCGAGCTACAATTCGAAGAATTTCAATGACGTACTTATTTACAAAACGTCAGCATAAAAATCATAAGATATTTCTGGCAGCAGCGTACATTTATAATTATAATTTTTGCCCATTGAAACGTAAATTCAATCACAGTAATACAATTCGGCAGTATCCCCTGATATTTATGTAAGACTTAAATAAACTTTGCAAAGGTTGATCAGTGTCACATTACCTATTACAAAATTCATTACCTTAAGCAGTCAAGCTTTTCTGAATGTTACAGGCTGATATAGACCATACGTATTTTTGATATTTCATTTCAGGTCCAGTCGAATGGATTTCAACAACCCCTGACGAAGCTCACGTGCTCAGCGACCGAGCAGTCGTGGGTGGTTTTGAAGGCTACGATGGTAGCCCTCTCTGGGTCATTCGGGCCAGGTTTGAAGGAGACCTTATACCCGGCAAACTGGCTCTGAAACACAGGGCGGCTTACGTAGCCTGGGGAGGAGATGAAAATGCTGTGAGGAATATCGAGGTTCGTTATTCTGAATTAGATTCTGATTCCAAATTGCTAAACGGTTAAAATATGAAAAGCTCAAATTCATAGCAGTAACTTGCGAGTGACTATATAGCATAGATTATCAAAATCTTTACATAGTCTAGTGTCGCCTCTAACACTCGTTTCGAAATCGCGAGTGCCCAAATATTTTATAAAAAAATAACGGTATATTTCAAGAATGGAATTCTGTGTCCGTTAATGATGATACTTCTGAAACATTGTTACGTTACACGCTCATATACTCAGTAAGTTGTGGTGGTATCAGTACTGCATTTTTGTCAAGGTTTTGTGGATTATTCCGTTACACATAATTGCATTGCATTTAAATTTTTGTGGCAGTTAGTAGTCCCAGTTTATAAGTTACATTATTATGTACTAGATTCTGCTTGTGATTTCGTCTTTGTAAATGTTGGCTATCGCGGGTCTGAAAATGTTAAACGCTGCATTGGGAGATGTCTTCAAAATTATAGACTGGATAGGACACGGCACTAACATTGTCGACACGGAGGTCCTAAAGTGGCGACCGTGCACCGAAAGACGCAGGGTTCATAAGTCCACTACAATGTAGACCGTGGACTTATTAAGAGTAGCGTGAAATAACTGAATGCAAAAGGCGTAAGTTCCTATCGTTTGGTTTTTTTTTTTTTGCAAGACCTATGCCCGACTTTAAGGCGTCTTCCAGTTAACGTGATGAGACGCAATCAAGGATTAAAATAAAAATTACCTTTCAGATCCGAAACTAATTCTTGGTAAAATCTTGGCGGTTATAATTCGTTATAATAATTTTTCTGTCTGACAGACAGAAAAACTTTCACATTCATTTTATTTGTGCGAATTATAACCGCTATGAAACTATCCTAATACAACACGGTCGTGTACAAACAATAAAACGAAGAGAATAGATAACGTTGTATTAATTTACGTCTCAGACACATTTTTTGTCGTATTAGTAGATACAATCTTGCTCACATGCCGTTGTTAATTAATTAAGTAATTTTATTGATGGTGACTACTACTTTACTTATTGATTGTTCTATGATAACTTATCCAATAGGTAGATACTGATCCCTCCCACACCGTTCTTGTATACTAGACACAATGACAATTGTCGATCACCAAAGAAGAAAAATGCTAGAAATGCATAACCGTGACCTTCAAATGCTTCTTTCAATTCAGTGCGATATTGGAATTGAAGTTCTCAGAGTTAGCCAAATTCTGCCATGCAGACACTAAACCGCAGTAACAGGTACCTTTTTTAGTTAAATATTGAACCTTAACGGACACGTTATAAGGAACACACTGATCTACCTGGTTTTTAGATTGGATGTTTTAAACGGTAAATAAATCGAATTTGTGAATGCAATAACTTAATTTTGCATGTCTAAATATGTCACAATACTAACTAAAATACAGTCAAAGCAGTTACGTCTACCTCGACCCGTCACTTTACCATGTTAACCGCAGTTAATTACTTTATAACTACAAAAGAATCTGTATTCTAAACCCAAAAAAATATTGAGGCATATAAATTAAAATGCAGTAAGTTGTTTTGTACCAGCAGTGTTAACACTGCATGGTTGATAACTTAATTATTTCATATAAACCACAGATTAAAATGCAGCATATTTCATTATTTATTGCAGTAGGTATAGTCGGTATTTGTTAAAGGTGAAAATAACTTAATGCTAATTAAATAGTAGTATGAGTCACTGTTACTGCATTTGAATTGGTAACTTGAACAATGTTCCTGAATTTCACTGCAGTCCAGATCATATTTTACTGCGTTCTAGTCAGGATCTGTCGCTCACTCTCTGTCAATACGTGGTGTCGTGTGTCGATTCGCTGCCGCGGAATAAAGAAGGAAGACGTCTGCGCTGCCGAAATCAACCGAAACAGGACAACTAGTTGTAGATTCTATAGTAACCCACAATCGATTGGGCGCGTAAATCACTGGCTGGCGTTAGGACTAGGTAAATGGCGGGAAAAATGTGAAGGGCCTGGTTCCGAATTGGTTCTGAAGCTTAAGAGTCTGAACCCATTAAAAGCTTATTAATCAACAAAGCTATTTATAGTTCTTCGACTTATATAAACAAACTCGCGTCCTCGCTGCGGACCATCGAGTCGACTCCGGTCGGCATCGACGAGGTCACTGCTGCTTACCCCTGAGATGAGGACACGGCGCGGCTCTTACATCGGCAGACTCTGCCAGCATATCCGCCACGCCGCCGCTGTGTCCTCGCGGCAGTCGACGCAGTGGTGACCCTGAGCGCCCGACTCCTTGTTTACGTGACACATGTTCTTCCCGAAGTAACCATGCCCCGAGAGCATCTGCGTCACCCGAAACGACAAGGAGGCGTACTGCTTCCTCTCAAGACGCACTGTCTGCAGACGTCGGAGGTGGGGGCCGAAATTCCACCGGCTGTCGAGCGCCAATCTGAGGTACTTCATGATAGACTCGACAGTAATACGAGTCCCCTCGATCACGATATGCGATCCGTATGGCGGTACGCGATCGACCGGTGAGGGCCAACTCCAGGCCTAGATGCCGTATGCGGCTCACCACCTGTGATACCGCAGCCATCGCTGGCACTGCCTCCCTTTACGAGCTCCATTGGGCCGTCACCAGCGTGTAGTCGCATAGCACGTCAGGTCTACGTCCGGTTGGAGCTCGGCCCTCAGCATCTAGTCGTATCCGATGTTCCACAGGAGCGGGCCCAATCGAGTTCTGCGGAACATCGCACGACTCGGCGCTGATTTCAGTTATGACGTTTCATGTAGGTGACACACATCTCTGCAAAATACGCCCCGATACGTAGGTCTCAACTATGCGGCGGAGGTATGGTGGCACCCGATGATACCGCAGTGCCTCCCGAATACAATTTTTTTTTTTTTCATGTTGTTATAGGCTTGCTTTTGGCTCAACTCACCTGATCTTAAGTGATGATGCGGCCTAAGATGAAGCACGCTTGCCTAGGATAAACCGGTTCACTCGTGCCTTGATTATAATTTTCGGGGAATAGGACAGGGTGTTGAAGGCGTTTCACCACTGCCAAGATTATTTGTAGAACACGGTGTAGCATACGCTGCTACATACTGTTATAACCTGTCTAACTTCATGAACATTTCTTTCGCTAGGCTTGAAACACGAGAAGTTTTAATAGTGCACATAATTTAATTCATAATCCTGGGGAGGGAGATTGTAACAGAATAGACATACAGATTCTGTTACAATCTCCCTCGGTGAACACCAAGGTGAAGTGAGCTGTCATCCGTCCGTCTGCTTTGTCAATCCCTAGCTACGCGATGGATGACAGCTCACTTTACCTAGGTGTTCACCGATGGAGATTGTAACAGAATAGCACTGCTGACCATGTGAAATTTGGACTGGATTCTAATTGTAAAGCATTATGATGCTGATACCAAAAGAGTCTCAAAAGAAGAAAACGTTTATGTATGTTACAACAAGCACAAATTGTTATAAAATAATATAACGTTATTCTTATACCACAAATGTCATTTTTTTCTGTAAATTTCTACAGACATACTCGTAAGTTGGATAAATTTGTTACATACTGCATGTGCATTAAGTTCAAGACACAAATTCAAATGCAGTAAAGAAAGTCGTTATATGCTGCGAATTTGTCTACAAATTAGCAAATGAATCAAAAGTTTTTGTAGTAACGAGAATTTTTGCCGCATCCTAATCTGTATGTGTGTATCTTTTTGCGTGCAGTAACTGCCATGATTTTGAAAACATCCTTTTTATTTTAAATGTAATAAACTAAATTAATATTTGTTGTTGTAAATACCATCTTTGTTGTCACTTAGTCCTTATGGCAATAAAAATATCCATCATAATATTATCAATTATATAAAAAGAAAAGGCGTCAAAAAGTTCTTGCGTTTTTCTCGAAACTGCTTTTTTTCTCATACTGCACTTTAGGGCCCACACGGCAGAATTACTTTGTATAATTTTATAAAATTTTTTGACACGCATATTGATTTTACGTGTCCAAGTAAATTAATGGTTTATCAGAATGTTGCAAACTACTTACCTACCTACATGAATTTTCAGTTTAATAGCCGGTAAACATATCAACGGATTCGATATGATAGTTAATTAGCTTAGCAAATATCTTTCTAACTTTAGGTCTCACATAAAATACTTTTTTAATACTTGTGGGTTCAATAATATTTTAATTGGTAGGTATTGTTCAATGAACTAATTTAATAATTCCGAAAATCTTGTTGCTATGAAAATAATGCCGTGGCACTCGTTTCTAAATTAATTCAGCACACAAAATGTTAATTTATTAATATGCGATAATTTGTATTTTTAGACTTATTACCTAATTCAGAAAAAAAATAAAATTAGGAGTTATTCCGTGTATTTCCGCGAATGACTAACAAAATTTTAATAACCCACTTCATTACGCGGGAGGTTAACTCATTTGGATACGCTACACTGTGAAATTATTACAACCACTATTGTACGTGTGACGAATAATTTTATTACTCAGTATATCGCATCTATTTGCAGTATTTTAATTACCTTATTGTTAAGTCAATGTCATTGTGATATGAGTAACAGGTATCTTTTGCTGAAATTACAGGTACTGTGCGCTCGTCCCGATAAGATCCGATGGCAGGAATGTCACGATGCAAATATTCCTCCGAACGCGGTGGTCGGTGGCAATACATCCAACGGAGAACCTCTGTATATCGGCAGGGCTAAAGAACAAGGGTCATTGACCCCTGGCAAAGTGAGTAGTTAAATAGGGGCAGCCTGCTGCCAATGTTTTTAAGACTTCTAAAGAGAACCATGAACATTTTATAGTAAATAAGTGTGTCTCATTAAGCACCCTATACCTACGTATATGTTACTGTGAATATCTAGGTATGTTAAGATACTCCGATGTCTATTAACAACCACATAGCTCTTTCAATTCGCTTCATGATGATTTTGGACGACTTGGTTAATATTCATTATCTTCATTGTAAGCGAATTTTCGATATATAGCGTATTTTTTTTTATCCTTGGCATATTATGGACACTGATTTCTGGTGATCCTTAATAAGCTTTTTCACATAAGATACATTTTGAATTTATTCTGGATGAAAAAGAGCACAGTGTGGGTGACTTGCTCACAGTCTTTTTTCGAACATTCACAGATGTGTGTTACTTCACGTTCTGTAAATAGCGGAATTTAAGATTCTCGAAATCGCTTTGGTGTATTACCAGTAGCCTTAGTAGGTACATTCACCGGTGTATGTTCGATTCAAGTAAATTAAAGTAAATTAAGCAAGTTTCAACCTACACCATTGCAAATGGTAAGTATTTACATACACCGGTGCATCTTAACATTCACAAATTTCGGACACTCACAGTAACCTATACCAACAACGTAAAAAATGTATCGCAACAATTGCAAAACATTGTTGACAGTAAAATTACAATGTTATATTGCAAGATGTTCTTTCACCACAAATACGGAACATCAACACTGCTACATTCAATTTTGACATAAACATTGTTTCTTGCCTCATAAAAACATTATTGCTAAAACAATGTTACGTTACTTTGTTTCCCAGTGAACTTATATCAAACAGCCTAAGCATATGGTGCATGTTATCTAAAAGTTCAAACTAGCTTATAACTTTACTGAAAACTTACAATTTTTTCAGGTTCATCCTAGCCACAAATCGCTGTACATCTCGTTTGCAGGAAAAGAAGTGCCTCACAGAGCGTATGAAATATTGGTCACAGTATAAATGTTTTTTTAAACAATTCTTAAGTTTCTGTCTAAGATTTTGTTATATTACTAGTAATTGTCATACATGGTGGCACTAGATTTTAAAGAACAATGTGCATACAAGGACTAAGACTGCTTTGTCGGCAGACAATAAAATTAAGTCGATTGCTTCCCTAGAAACACAATGGATAAATGTTATATGCTTACGAATCTTGAAAGATCTTTATTGAATCTGTGTAGTAGGAGTCTCAAATATTCTTGGTTTGTTATATTTTTATACGTTTGAATATAATGTTTTGGAAATATATTATTGGAACTTGTATGTCATATATTTGTTATTAGTGTGTACCTACTCTTAGATATATTCGAAATGAGTATGGAATAAAATATTCGTGTTTCTAGTAAGGTATAGTTTGAATTTTTAGTTAATTTAGGAATCTTTGGGTTAGGCATTCATCTGATAATTTTCTAGATGATCAAACAAGAAATTATTCTGCTAGATAAGTACCTTACCTGTCCGCTTACTTTTACTCGTACATTACCTCACTTTGTACACAAAGGTAAAAATAATTGACTTTATTTATCGAGGAAATTATATTTACTGGATGTAAAAGGAAAGCCAGATAATTTTAAAAATATTTTTTTATTTTCATCAAATAAGTACTCACACGTAATTGTTAGAATAACATACATCTACGTACATTAATTAATTTATACTTAATGCACTATAATATCACTTCATTGGGTGTGCAAAACTTTGTCTTGCGTTTTTATAAATAAACAAAAGCGAAATTCCTTATAATTATTTAAATTGCGCCGTGTCAACAATATTTTTGGATGAATTTATAATTTCAACGTACAAAATAAATAAGTTGCCTATTAATCGTATCAAATAAACTTTTCATAACTCTTTACTGATAATTTGTCATTAGCTTCAGGGTTAAGCCAATGTACATTATCAACAATGTTTCATAACAACTGCAGAACACTGTTTTTAGCAACATCTTATGGTTTTGTGAGATGTTTTTTTATTTTATTTTGAAACATTTTCCAAACCGACAAGAGAAACCAACAACATGTGCCAACCATAGAGCAATATTTCATATTTCCGCAACATAACTTTCTGCAACACAAATACATGTTGTTAAAACAGTTTTACGCAGCTGTATGTCCTAGTGAATTCGGGGCATTGTTTAATTATGTAGTTCCGTCTTATATGTTCTCTGCATTTAACTTTTTGAAACCAATAAGGCAGAAAATGCCTTAATAGGTATAAACTGTCTCACAGATACCTTCCTAAATTTAAATTCGACGCCGACATAATTGTTTGATTAAATGTAGTATGTTTATGATATTATACATAATGAAAGTTTTACGGATAAGCCTGCTTCGCTTAAACTTATGTGCAGCGATGTGCAAAACTAATTCGGGACACAGCCTTACTTCCACAAGCTAACTAACCTAACGCTTGCTTTACGACGATTTCAATTAAGCTTCCTCGAATTCGTAATTTATCTTTGTATATAAAAGTATCTATCCCCAAAAAATATTTACAGTTTACTCATGTGTCTAATTCCAAGTTAGTGTTGTACCTTACTATTGTTTACTATACTTTCTATGAATCCTATTTCTATTTGTGATTGCGTAACAATATCATTTTTGTCTTCTGTTGTATTTGTTTTATTCTCAATTTCGTCAGTCTCGTACGCTTTGTTTTCCATTCCAATCTTCTCTGTATTGGCTTTATTTTCAACTTCTTTATCTGACATAGCTTGAATTTGCTTCTTATTGTCCATGTATAACCATCTGAAATGACAAATATGTACTGGGTTAATTTTTATAAGCAACTAGTTTTTGCCCGCGACTTCGCCTCCATGGAAGTCAAAGACAAAAATCCGTTCTTAGCTGATGTCTCCTATTTGTAAACATGCCTTTCACCATCATAGGTCAATTAGTCAATCAGTGAGTAGTCTTTCACTTTTATATATATTCATCTTTCACGGCTTTAAAAACCTGTCTAGGCCCAGCTTGTAATTTTCCCTCTTCAAGACAAATGTCTCTTCTGATACAGAGAAGACACGACTAGTGATCACCACGTTTGCGTAAGGCGGATTAGCGATTTTAGAATCATAAGTCTAGGTTTGTTTACGTTGTTTTCCTTCACTGATGTCTGTAATGACCAAGATAAACTTAGAAAGTACTATGATATTTAAAAAGTGACATCGGTACTTGCTCGTGCCTGGTAGCGAAATCGTGCACGAGAGGCGGGCACTTTAATCACTGGACCATCACGACTCATAGAGCTTTACATCCTTCTAGATACCTATATTAAGATCGAATCTTGCAAGCCAAAAGACAATCCCAGAAGCTTTAAAGAACTTTGCCCCACTCAAATCAAATCAAATAATTTATTATTTGTTAAGACATACTCATTAAAAGTCATGTACAAGCTTGAAATATATAGCATCTTACTGCTTATTAATGGCTGATAACTAAACATAAGTCTTAATTACTGCAGAACTTTCCGTTTTTGTAATAACAATAATAATGTTGTTTATATTTGCCAACAAAAAAGTTATTTACATTTCCTTAAAGTCTATATATTATCAATTAGGTTCTCAAAAATAAAATAATATAAGGCACAAAGGAAGCATTTTGTTAATAAACTCCACACAACTTCACACTCGAGCTTGTCTTGTGGAAACAAGCCAAGAACGCAGGC
Organism: Charanyca ferruginea; assembly: GCA_947361185.1. Classification (NCBI taxonomy): domain Eukaryota; kingdom Metazoa; phylum Arthropoda; class Insecta; order Lepidoptera; family Noctuidae; genus Charanyca; species Charanyca ferruginea. The sequence continues at coordinate 10,892,637 of OX376073.1, forward strand.
AAGTTCTAAAGAAAAACTAAATATTATAATAAGGTTCTATAATCATTACAATTATTGTATTAATTTACATTTTCTGTAAATGGATGGGGTAGGATCTGGCATTGTCATTTGAACCGCTTCAACTATACTTGCTTTTTTTTACGAATAAGATTGACCCTGTGTCAAGACAGTAAACAACAGGCTTTAGTCAAAGAGGTGAACTAGAAGGTGTGTAGAAACTTAACATTATGTAAAACCAAGACTCACAGGAACATAACAATAGCTGGCAGTGTCAAACCTCCTCCGAGAAGGAAAAATGCCCCTGGGAAGGTCTTTATGGTCTTAGTGTACAACGTAGTGTACATGGGAGCGTAGATTAGCGGCATCATCGCTTCTGCCACGCCGAAGAACGAATGTACTTTACCTGGAATTTAAAAAATAAAATATGATAATCTGCTATAACTAAACAACAGGCAACTTTTTTTGTTCTTTTTTTTTATTAGTAGCAAAATAGTGCATTACGATACATGTTGGTAGGGTTGTCATTGCGGTCGATACTGGTTTGTAGCCCGAGCTGCACCGCAGGTGAGGGTGTAATGGAGCCAAAACTGTTATGATAAATTGCTCATGCGTCTCATGCTATATTTTTCAACACACTTGTGAAAAAAATTAAATTGAATTCTTAAACTTCAGTATTTTGGAAACAGATTTGTGAAAAATGACATGCTGAATGCGGATTTCTTAAATCAAACTTCAAACCCGGACCTTGTGAAATCCCGTGGTCTTTAAAAAATAAATACTTCATGCACAAACATAGAAAGGCGAACTGAATACCTACTTTTGCTTTCTTTAGTATATAGATCAGAAATAACTGTATCAAAAAATAATAATTTGTTAAAACATAATATTTATTTATCACAATAGTTTTTAACATACTTAGCTCGCCTAATCCCAAATTATAATGGAAAGAAAACAAAATTTGCGTTCTACTCTTTGCCGAGATTAAAATAACCCATTAGATACCTGACTAGTGCTGTAATGTAGGTAATATACAAAGCAACCGTTTGTAATATGCTACATTTGAACTCTGAAAGCGATGAAATTAGAGCCACACGATGAAAAAGGCAAGTCAAGCCAAGTGTGAAAAATATCTTACTAAAATACAATTATAGTAACTTGGTAACAATTTTAGTGCAGCATCTACTGACTGATTGAGTTGAGGAGCTCGTGGCTAAGTTAAAGCCGTACAGATCGATTGCTCAAAGGTAAAGCTACGCGAGTCGCGGTCGGTCTGTGGATGGGTGACCATCCCTTTCATACCGAGTTCCCTCCGTGCCTCGGAAAGCACGTAAAGCCGTTGATCCCGACTGTCATTTGTGGATCTTTGGCAGTCGTCATGGGTATAGTCAGAAGCCAGAAAGACTGACAACCAGGTTGTGGAGGTCCGATAGGCAGTCGCTCCATGTAAAACACTGGTAGTCAGCTGCATGCGGTTAGACTGGAAGCCGACCCCAATGTAGTTGGGAAAAGGCTAGGAAAATGATGATCTACTGACTGAGTGCATGAAAATTAAAGTAAATGCCTTTACACTACTGACGTCAATCTTAATGAATTGATACGAGCTACGTTCATTTATGGGAACAAGTAATTTTATTCTAACAAAAAACTCACCAAAAGCAATACAATAAAATTAAAAACTGCCAGTTGTGATTAAGATAGATGGCGCTGAACGCAAATAGTTCTTACCCAATTCATCTCTTTGCACCAATTTGGAGACCATTGATCTCATCGCTATGAATGATGTCCCGTTGAATATTTCTATCAATGGAGCTGCAATTACAAAAGAAAATGTTTAAAATATCCTAAGCAATAAAAAAGATATAGGTAATAGACAGTTTGCGACCAATTTAGTCTACAAAACACCAAAACAAAAATGGTAAAGGAATGAAATAATCAATAATTATTCCAAATTTTGATTGTCTTTTTTGGGAAATGGCAATTAGTTAATCTATCTTAGTACAAAAATAATGGATACTCGATAAATCTCAACTCGACTTAATACGGATGTGCTACCTTTAACCAATAATCTCAAAACGCAACCTCTATGAAAAATACTCTATTTAACCCCTAAAAATCCGATAACTTTATAATTAACTGTCAAATTAGATAAAAACAAATTACTCAAATTAATCAATAAATAATTAATGAGTTTACAGCAACCGACGTCACAACAATCAAGGCATACAAAATCTATCGGAAAATCGCGTAATGACGGCTCATAAAATGTAGGTATGTCATTTGATAGGCGACGTCTACACCCGTATTCCGTATTCATCATCATCATTACCATCATCAGCCAGAAGTTGTCCACTGTTGAATAAAAACTTTCCCGATAATAACGGCACAATTAACGGCAACCTGCCGCTTTCGTTCTATTCCGTATACATATAATAATAATACCAGCCTGTGATTGACCCATTCCAGTGGCCTAATTCACGTAACTAAAAAGTGCTGTAGCGCAGTTGCAGTTAAGTTTCGATCAAAACAACGCTTTTTGTATTCTCTAACGCTGTCAGACACGCTTGCGTCAAGTTCGCGTCACGCGAGCGCAATAACGGCAATCTACTGTTGCGCGTCTTGGGTGCGTGATCGTGCCCGTGACATGATCGGTACCTATTCTACTATTCGTTTGACGTAAGAAAAAGCACTGAAATCTGTACTGGGGTGTTATTTTAATATTATAATAACGTCATATTCATTGAAATATAATTGATCCTATTCGATTATTTAGTGAGTAATATTTTTTCTCTCATGTAGCTACACCATAAGTACGTTTGGTAGAATTTGGCTGTCGTACAGTTGACGTGCAGTTTAAGCGCAGTTCAAAGATTATAAGAATACCGTTTATTACTCAAATTTGAACTTAACTGCACTACAACTTTATCGGCGCGTCATAAAATTACGTGAATTAGCCCTCAGGGCAAAGACCTCATCTTATACTGAGAAGGCGCGAGCGATTGATCACCACGGCAGAATGGCGATTTTAGGCTTATATTAATAGGATATTTTACCAAAAAAAATCTAATTAGTCCGTCAGATAGATTTCCAAAAAATAATGGACACGTATTTTCTTTTTCACGTAAACAAAAAATACGACGATATAGTGCGTCGAAAACTCGTGTGACATTACTATGTCAGTACGCTTTTACTGGCGAAATGACGTCACAAACCCCCACTCATGATCTTTGATGCGTTTTATCGTCATCAGTTTTTATTGATTTGTTAAAACAAAAAATACGTACCTATCCAATATTTTTCGATCTATCTGACGGACTAATTAATTTTTTTTGGTAAAACACCCTATTATAAGTCCAGGTTTCCTCACAATGTTTTCCTTCACCGATGTCAATGATATCCAAGATAAATGTAGAAAGTACATAATTATGAATTGAAAAAGACACATTGGTTCTTGCCCGGGTTCGAAACCTCATGTATGAGGGTCGGGCCCATCATGACTTTTCCGGATACATACCGGACATATTTTAAGCTCGTATAAAAATAATACATACCCATGTATATGTGCCACGTCTTCGTAGCAAAAGCGTACATGACTCCAGCCAATATCTTACTGGAACACGATATGATACCGATTATAGCATCGTCAAACTTCAGTAGATGACTGAAAACACCCACCGAAAATAAAGTACCTTAAAAAAAACAAAAAAAATATAAATCACTAAGTACACGTTTTGCCGGCGATTTCATCTGCCTGAAATTTCTAACAGATCCCTATTTTTGTAAAATGAAAAAAATGGCCTATATACAGGGCGGGGATGGCAATAGCACAAAAAAGGATCATGGTAGGATTTGATAATTTGGTGTACCTAATTGTTTTTATTGAGCATTAATAATATTAAATTATGACGCGATAAGTTGCCGCTCTTCTCACAAGTTAGAAAGCCAATATAGGTGTTTTATTTTGGTTACATTAATACCCTCTTTAGTAAATCTAATTTTTTTTCTAATTTCGTTTTTAGGATTTATTTGATAGTTTCAAAATATTCTTATGTACTAGTATTACCAGTATTTTAAGTTTTTGTCGTATCGTCGTCCCCGCCTTGTATAGTACTCAGGGATAACGCAGCTTGATATCGATGAAATATTATGCATCATAATCTAAACCTGCTGTACGAAGATTTGCTAGTGCTTCCAAAGTAGCACCAATTCGCGACAGACGTGCACAGCAGCCTTTGATAGTTTTTAACCGACTTCAAAAAGGAGGAGGTTATCAATTCGAATGTTTATTTGTTCGAAGTTTCTGGCGTTTTGTAGAAATAAATTTCTATAAACTTTTTTTTTAATTAGATAAATAGTTTCGGAGGTCGCCTGTTACAACCAAACTTAGGTACAAGCTATACCTCTTTATAATATTAGTAAACAATGAGTGTGCTTCAGCAGCAATCAAATGCACACTTTTAGAGGAATGAGAGATATAGTTCAACTAGCGACCCGACCCAGCTTCGCATGGGCCTATAGCCTTCCTCGATAAATGGACTATCCAAAAGAATTGTTCAATTCGGACCAGTAGATCCTGGATTAGCGCGTTCAACCAAACAAACAAACAAAATCTTCAGCTTTATAATATTAGTATATATATCCCAGAATCCTATCCTGAAAGAATCATGGCGAGATCCATACATTCATTTGTATAAAAAAAATCATTTAGAGCGTTTAAAATAGTTTTCAATGTGGAGACTACATTACCAGGAGTAGACTGATATACTTACCATATTTTTAAATCCTCGCATAATTAAAATATTTTAAAATGAAAATAACAGTTTTTCGTTTCATATCGTCGCCCATTTGGTGTTTATAAAAAAAAGAAAGAGACAAATGACATTAACGGATCTATCAAATTGGCAGACAAGTGATGTGAATCGTTGTTTTATAATGGTGGAGTTGAAAGAGTACATTGATTAATCATTATTTGTGACATTACTTTCCATAAAACGGCTGTTAGTGCCAATGTTACTATCAGCTGCCGTTTCGTTCTGAAATAATGAGCTTTTCTTTAAACTATTCACTTTTATCATCCATTTTTATTGCGGGATTTTAAAAATATTTGAAATGCCTGAAGATACTTTTTAGGTACCCAAGAGTATAAGAATTACAATTTCAACTTCTCTAAACATCTTTACTTTTTTTTTACAAATTCTACCATGATTCTTTGAGGACTGATAGTGGAATATGCCGTTAAGAAGTAATGCGTACTTGCTAGCATTAATGCTAGGCCCTTTTTCAGGTAAAAGGTGGTTTTCCAGACACTTTTCGAGTCATAACCTCAGACAAACGCTGTAAAGTTGCGACCTTTAAATCGTCTGAAAACATATTTCTCCTATCTATCCAAATTTTTTTTATAATGACGTCACTGCGACTCTGGAATCTCAGTGAAAGAAGTATTGGTGTAGGTAGCTGGTCTGAGCATAATCTCAAGACAGACATCCTTTGTCCATGCAATTTCCTTCTATAATAATGACTGAATACAATGTTCACGATACGCCAATAAGGCGGATTATAATAACTACAATGAAGTGATAATTACCTACTAATGAAGTACACATGGAGTAAGTAGAGAACATGCTAAAATCAACTTCGTTCCAGTTGAATCGATATCTCGTGAAGAGGTATACCACTGACATTTCACCTGAAATCAAAGAAAAGTAGGTTTTTGTAAATAAAAAACTTTCTACATCATCACTCCTCAGATAACTTCAAGAATAGGTACACAGGTGGAAGACGCATCGTGACTCCGACTTTAACCACGAATACTATATTTTTTTAATGGTCGTCACTTTCACGTAAATAAATAGTTTTTCTTTCTTTCTTTCGAAGCTATTCTCTAACTGACGCTAGATTCTAAGGAACGTTCCATTCGTCGCTGTGCTTGTCATGGTGTCAGCCTTGAAATCAACGTAGAGCTCAGTCACTGTTTTTGCTTACTTTGACATTTTTGACAGTTCATAATATGAAAAACGATATTGTTAAAAACGGTATTGTCAAAAATGTCAAATTATTTAATTATTCATCTGTGTCTATCCAGGAGTGGGACAGAATAGGCTAACAAAAAAAAGCCCGCTAAGGGCGTTTGTGCACTACAAGGAATTTTACTATCCGGCAGTCCGATTTTGGAATTGAACCTGATCTGAATCTACGAGACTCGGTATCAGACCGTAAAAAATCGGACTGGCGGACAGTAAAATTCCTTGTAGTGCACAAACGCCCTTATAGCCATAAAAATTATTTATTGAGAACCCTAATTCAGTCACGATAGTATTCCATAAGAAACAAGTAGGTATGGCACCAAAGTAATACATACCTATTGTGTTTCCTAATCGACAGTTGAGCTCATAATACGTTTAAATCATGTAGGTACTTAAAATATCAAGGTTCAATTATATAACACGTAAGATTGATTTCTCAAGTACCTATGTATGTGTGAGCTTAATCAACCGATATTAATTAATGTGACTTTCATAATGACTTGAAAACAGTAATGAAATTCAAGAAATGTTGTTAATTTTTTTATCAATGAATCACAAGATTAGAATGAGAATTCGATTATTTATTATCTTTCTTCTGGGTAAGGTAGAAGGGGTAAGGGATTCTTACAGACAGAAGAAAGAAGCAGTGATAAATGTCTGGGTCTGATTTCACTACTATACAACCATTTCAGTAATCCTCCCCATGTTTGACTGACAAATTAGTGTTTTTGACACATACGAAAAAATTCATAAGAGTCCAGTCAACAAACAAAGAAAGAAGACCACTGATACTACTTTTATGTTGGGGTTTTATTTGGTTTTCCCCTCACACTTTCTATGCCAATCCTCTTATGATATTAGAATATATTCGGCATTGCTTGCCGACATCGATTGTGTCAATCCAAGTGTATTTTTCAAACCATTTTACAAAACAGATAGGTACTTAAGTATTCAAACGGAGGTATATGCTTTGATTTGCCATTAGTACTTCCAGCTCTATAGAAAGCGAAACTTAGAGAAAGTAGTGGCGTTACTAACCTGTAACTGCGACCGATGGAAACGTCAGTTCATTGCCAAGGGCGTACTTCATGGACAAGATAGTGTTAGGTAAATTGCCGGTCTAAGGATATTGCTTGCACTTTCACTAGTTACACTAGATAACTCAGATATTTTACAGGTAGCATTATTGCTACCTGTAATATCTATTTTCTAATCAAACAGTGTAAATTTTTCGCGCTTTTAGAAATCTGTTATTTTGTTTTCAATTACTTATAAAGCTTAGCCATCCTGTATTCATACTTACGTCGGAAATACTTGTTTTTTTTAGAATAACAAAAACATAAAATTAGTTTCACTTCCGACCAATGCATCCCAGTTCTATTTTAAAGATTGGGTTACGTATCCAATTTATATTGGTAGAATAAACCAGAAAAAAACACAAATTATGATTTGTGTTTATATGATGTTGAGTTTGACTGAAGGGGAACACATGGTTTTATTGTTTTCATTATTGCATTACATAAAATGTAAAACTGTTAAGTGTTTAAATTTATTTAATCTGCAACTTGTACTTAATTTAGGTCAATGTTAATACAAGTTGTCGAAACAAATTAACTAAATTGCAATCTCAAACGGTTAACAAATTGATAAAAGATAATATAATATGAAGGAGTTGTTATTAAATCACGATATTGACAACTATAGTTATTTAAAAATACAAGCCTTTTATCACGCTTTTTTTACATAGATATTTCATATCAAAATGCCCAGTGCCGGAGGTCCAACACCAATTGGGAGCCCGGATCATGCGTCTACTGTATACCGGGCTACCGACTCATAATAGGTTGAAGATGAGAAAGAATCCTAGGGTTTTAATCGGAAAGAGTCGATACAAAATTCACATGGATGACTACCCTCCGTCTCTAGAAAAAGAAGGGTATCCAACAAACAAAACCAAAAAAAGTATATATACAGGTTGAAATTGAATTCATTAGCAAATTTTTAAGGAGTGACTCAGGTCACGAACCTGAACAACTTTCATTATGGAGCCAACTCAAACAGCGCGAAAAAAAAAACAGCTGTTCCATACAGAAGTGCAATAGGTACTCGGCCAAAATGTATGGAACAGCTGTTTTTTTTTTTCGCGCTGTTTGAGTTGGCTCCATAATGAAAGTTGTTCAGGTTCGTGGTCTGAGTCAATCCTTAAAAATTTGCTAATGAATTCAATTTCATCCTGTATATACCTCAGATCATGAAACAAAAGGCGGATAGACCGTGCGGAACACTGAGAGTGAAACCACAAAAGCAAATACAAATTAAAAAACCAATACCTACAATTCGCGCTGTAATGGCACGGAGTCAGTACAGCACGAAGCGAAGCATTGTTAAAAAAACAAATAGGTACTAATACAAATAAAAATTCAAAAGCGAACACAATCACGAGATTGTAGGTATTCGTTATTGAATTTGTATTTGCTTTTGTGGCTTCACTCGCAGTGTTCCGCACGGTCTATCTGCCTTTTATTTGATAATCTGAGAAATATATCTTATTCGTCGTTTTGAAACGAAGTCTATATTTAATCGAGGTTTTCCAAATATTGTTCTAGTTGCCAGCCCAAAAAATATGTGGGTAGGTATGTCTATTTTCATGCTTAAAAACTATTCTCTGCTCTGAGCCAAGCGTTTAAAATCCAATATTTGCAATATAATACTTTGAAATTCCATTTAGGTGTCACCTAATAATGGTGAGAACGGGCATTGGGTTACCTTTTTATACCCTAGCATTTTTCCGATATCAACTTAAGATATTGTGTAAAAATTCCTCTAATTCCGATGTCGTGTTTAATAAACGTGTGTAAAGTCAAGTAAAGATTGTAATGCCCGGTGCAATGCACCTATGTTAATGTAGACTTTAGATACGAATAGGTATCTACATGATCTTCCTGCCCTTGTACTATGTTGCTTGAGGTCGGTGTAACATTTTTTCGTTTCCATCCATTTCACCTTGTCACCCATGATGCTATCACTGATTCCATTTTATTTCATACTATTCTTCACGCAATCTATCCATCTATTCCTTGGTCTTCCTCTTCCTCTCCATCTATCCACATTCGTTCATATAACTCTTTATCCACATGCGTTTCATCCCTCCTCTTCACATGCCCTATCCAGGGCAGAAGTAATGGAAGAGTTAAAGGGGAATCCCCTTTAACTCTACCATCACTGCTGCCACTTTCAACTTTCTCTAATATACTCATTCCTCACCTTGTCCATTCTGGTCACTCCACACAATCCATTCAATATTCACATCACCGCTACTAGCAATTTTTTTTCATACTTTACTACAATAATTGAAATACTTGGAATAAATCTCTTCACATTATTTATTTTATAGCATGGGCCGATGTAAAAATACTGTACTGATAACCGAGAGTGAAACAGTGTATTATAGAAGTTCTGGCGGGTTTTACCAAGTTCAACTACATTGGAAAATTTTAATATTTCAATCATAAGATAAACACAGTTCTGAAATAGAACCATAAGCATAAGGCATTAAAGCTTTGTATAGACAGCGTTATTAACCCCTCACGCATCAAAATTCCTTTGAAAAGGGTGTAGGGGTCGTAGTCAGTAGATGACGCTGTCCGTACCTTTGTGTATGAAATATGAATAAATAAATAAAAATAGGAAGAGCTTGACAGTCAACCGCGAGGACTGACTGGCGGTTTTTTAACCGACTTCATTAAGGAGGAGGTTATCAATTCGGATGTTTATACATATATTTTTTTATATATACTAAAACATCTATGTAATTTTTATGGTAAAAAGAATTTTGTAAATCCGTCTATATATTCTATATAGACGGATTTACAAAATTCTTTTTTTATTCGACGGGGGTTTATTCCGAAATGGTCCCATATAAATTTAATCAAAATTGATTCAGCTCTTTTTGAGAAAATCAACAAATTACCATAAAAATTACATAGATGTTTTAGTTTCTTCAATCTTTGGAGGACTTACAATCACAGTTTTAAGTGTGTTGCCGTTTCTTAATGGATTTGAATGTTAAGGCAATACTAAAAAGTTTTTCCTAGAAAAGAAGAAAACCGACTTTATAAGTACAAAATAACAAACAAAAAAAAGTCACCGCCACCGACTTCCGAAACTAAAGCAATGTGTGTTTTGTGCTAGTTACTTGTCACTTATAACAGGTAGTCTTTTAAATGTAAGACCGAAGCCCAAAGTCCTCTAGGTGACCATAATTCCTTTCCATTCCTTTTTTTACATTTGATGGCAAACAAGTCGACGGCCCAGTTGATGTTAATATAAGTTTCAAAGACCTCGCAAATGCGTTGCAACCCTAGAAACAAAATTGAATATCACAGGTTCAAAAAATTAGTCTTATCAAAGAAATACTCACCATAAATTGGTCCTATTATAACACACATGACTAAAACTAGCATGATGATCCTCGTTCGCCGGTTGTTTGGTCCTTGTTTGAGAGCCACCATCACAGTTTCCTTTACGGTTCGAGTGTCGAAGAAAGTTCGAAGCCATTCGCAGCAGTTGGCTGCTGGTTTCTGAAAAGTTAACATTTAAATTACAATATTTACGGTCTAAGATCTTTCAGACTCGCCAGCCCTACGTGAATGGTCGAAACGTTAGAGAGTTCGTCGGAAGTTATAGCACATGTAAATTGTCAGGCAATAATGAATAATGGATTTTAATAATGTCCTGTAAAACATGTTTATAATACAGACAAAAATACACAAGCCATACCAAAACTGTCTAATTTTCCCAATTGAATAAGAACCTTGTTCTCTTGTACTAAAATTGAAAATCTATCAAAGAAAATTGACAGATTGTTGTAGCTTGATGTGCTGGCCTCTGTATAAATATAATAATAGCTTATACCCGCGACTTCGTCTGCGTAGAGTTCAGAATAAAACAAAAGTCCTAAATTATCCCAGGAGAACACAAAAACGGCTTAAAAATATTATCCTACGTGTTAAGTTAGATCAATGTCTATATGCGTGCCAAATTGCAGCTAATTCTGTTTTGACGTTTATGAGTGAAAGAATTACAAACATCCATCCATTCTGACAAACTTTCAATTAAAATATTATAGTAAAAAGTAAAAACAAGAAACTTTTATCCTTTATGTCCAATACCTGAAAAAGAGCCCAGCGTAGAATCTAGCAAGTATGCATACTATGGTAACTACATATTCCTCTATTTATACAAAATGGCCATTGGCCAATTACATTAGTTAATTTAAAGACATAACAAGAAAATACATAATAACACCCGCTCATCTCACAATGCTCCAAACATACTGACCAGTGGCCTAATTCACGTAACCAAAGAAGTGCTATCAAAACAACGCTTTTCGTATTCTCTACCGCTGTGAGACCTGCTTGCATCAAGTTCGCCTCACGCGAGCGCAATGACGGCAATCTACTGTTGCGCGTCTTTGGTGCGTGCTTCGAAACGCAACATGATCGGTATTCTACTATTCGTTTGACGTAAGAAAAAGCACTAAAATCTGTACTGGGGTGTTATTTTAATATTATAATAATGTCATATTCATTGAAATGTAATTGATTCTATTCGATTATTTAGTGAGTAATATTTTTTCTCTCATGTGGCTACACCATAAGTAAGTTTGGTAGAGTTTGGGTTTCGTACAATTCACGTGCAGTTTACGCGTAGCTTACGCGCAGTTCAAAGATTACAAGAATATCGTTTATCACTGAAATTTGAACTTAACTGCAACTGCACTACAACTTCATCGGCGCGTCATAAAATTACGTGAATTAGCCATAATATCGTCTTCAATTCGTCCTCGACTCGAACACATCACGTCAGGCTTCATGACAAAAAGTTTGCTGTCATGAGACATAAGGCGATGTACTTACATCGCCATATACAAACACATATCAAACAAATATCATATATAGCTGTGTATATCCTCATTTTACCACTTGGTAAAATGCGGATATACACAGCATGTCTTTATTAAAAAAGTTGATCCTACGCACTCCCAGTTTTCCTATGAAACTTTAACCTAACAAAACGCCCTATGGCTTGTATAGTAAACCATAGGGCAAGTTTGATAGGATCTGGTGCAGCAAAAGATGGAGCTCAGATTGACAAAAGAGATTATTTTGTTTTTTTTTTTATTGTTTTATTTTTATTTTTTTGTGTTACGAATTGATCTCCTGCGACTTAAGTTACTCGAAGATTTACCCATGGACAAATAGTCAAGCGTATTTAAACTGTTGTGATTGTTTAACTTAACCCGCTTCAGCTTGTCATATACATTTTTCTTTCGAGAAATTGGGGGTTAGAGCAACACTGAACGTCTCAACAAGTGAGCCTTCTTGAGAAAATATTATTATGTTTATTATAAACACGCTAGCAAAACAATCTTTGATAGCCTAGCCGTGATCAAAACCAACGTCTAAACTCGATCAAGCAGAACTTCGTTTTATTGAACTCGGTTTACGATGCGAACGGTGAATTCCGCCCTAAGAGGTTTCTGTACACAGACACAACAATCAATACTGAGCTAATATTACGACCCTAGTTCAGAAAACATTGCGTACTAAAATGTTAATACATTTACACGTTTCTCCAAGTTAAACATTACTAGAATTTTGTTGGATTTTATTAATTAAACAGCAATTTTTATGTGAAAGAATGAAATGTGTGTTTCTTGATTCGACGGTTTGCAAAATAATGAACATTTAGCCTTTACTTAATAATTAGAAATAGCCAGATTTGCGATTAGATCATTTGCATGCAATATGAGCACTTCCTGGCCTAAAGAGAAAGCGTCTATAAACCATTCCAAAGTCATGTAATAGTGTAAGGTAATCGTATGATATAGGTATTTAATGTATCTGACAAAGATTGGATACTTTAAGTACTGTTGTAGGCAGCCATAGCTACAACCGTACCGTAGTACGCTTGCAAAGAATAAATGTAAAATCCATACAAATTCATACTTTAATATTATAAATGCGAAAGTAACTCTGTCTGTTAAACTTTTACGATGAAACGGCTGAACCGATTTTAATGAAATTTGGCATGACCCTGGGGAATGACATAGGAATGATGCGACTTCGTCTGCATCCGTGATAACCGACATTCACGTGGACGAAGTCGCGGGCAAAAGCTAGTTTACTATAAAATAATTCAGGTTTTTACCAAATTTTGTAACCTTGAGAAATTAGATTCTAAACTTATTGATCCAGGGAGGATGCCTCATCTTTAATAACAAGGTGATAGCTACCGTGAGTTTAATTATGTAACTTAACTAGGACGTCTGTTCAACCTGGATACTCTGTCACATCATTTTGGCAATTTGGTAATAAGCGTTCGACTAGAACGTCCCCAATAATAGTTTCTACATTAAAGTGTAATCGTTTCCAAATGCAATTATTTTTATCGGTACTTTAGATTAGTTATGGTTTTTGGTCGTACTTTCAGTACGTTCTTTAAAAAAAACAATGTACTGTTCATGAACTCTATTGTATATAAAAGCAAAACATAGGTAGGTAGTGGTAAATTAGGTTAATTTATTCCAGTCAGACAATCAATAGTTAGAGAAAGAAATATTAAGTTAATCGTTGTACATACTTTTTCTGGTTACACAAAAAACGTCCGCGTCTTATGTCTTGTACAAAGGACTACTGGATACAAAGTTGTTTAAAATTGTTTTCTTATATTCATAGAAAAATAAAATGCGAAGTCCATTGACATATTATATTACTGCGTAAGGATCAGGCCAATCGCCCGACCAAATGGCACCAGCGCGTTGGCCCTAAAAATGACAGTTTAGGGCCAACGGGCAACGCGACTCAGTCAACATTGTATGAGTTTTGACAGATGTCGCTACTTTTGCTTGTTCCATGAACGTTTGTTTAAAATGTTCTAATGGGCGTATCCTTCGTTTTTAAATCATTGGCAAAAGCCAATATTTCAAGATCCAGTCACTATCTCATCTCAACGGCAATCAATGTCAAAAACGAGGGCCAATTAGGAGCCATTTTGACAGATTAAGACTGAGAATGTGAACGCACTCTCATTCCTTCTTCATTAAATTCTTAAAATACGAGTATTTACTCCACGTCTTCACTTTCTAGTAATTTTTATTGTTGAGATACAACGTTACATGCACAACAATAACTCATGTATTTCTCTTCAATTTAGATTGATCGAATACTATGACCTAGGTTGCAATGTTAGTAGCCGTGTCATTGAAGATTATTTCATTACGTAATAACTTATGTGAAGTGATTGTATTGGCAATCGAGATACAGAGATACACACATGCAGGGCCACAGCATGTTAGTCTAGAGAACGGAATATGCACATTGCACTAACTTGTTTCGGTACGTACGTAGAATATATTATAAGCTAAGTACGTGTAGAATGTGAGATTTGTGGTTTGGTCGCGGAGCTGTAAATGAGGCCATATAAATTAATAAGCCAATTCCCAACGCGCATGCTAGTCGTCAAAGCTAGCTGCAAATCATTGGACAACTAGTTCCTAAAGTTAATAAACCGTTTTAGAAAATAGACGACTGGTTTTAAAATACCAAACTACATGTTGATGCACTTAGAACACTTTAATTATTTTTGACAAGACCAAATGTACAGATTAAGGTTGCCAAACCTTGTACAAGTTCGTTCGTAACTGTATTTAAATTATCAATACAACCGAATCGTTTTTATTGTAAACCGATGTCATGTGAACTGACCCTTACAAAAATAAGCCTTCCGCAAGAGTGCAACTAAAAAGTCTCAACATTTTTTTAATTACGAAACTTTTTGCACTAAAATCATATCTAAAATAATACCAACAAATAATTGATTTAGTGGCCATGGAATCGTAATTATATAACAGTTAGCAAGTTCAATGACTAAAATAGATTATTCGTGCGTAACAGTACAAAAAGTCCGTCAACTTGACCTAATTCGGTGTCACACTCTGATGCAAGGAAGGACCTTGCGATCTAGTATTTTCTACGAAAGACAGAAAGTAATTAAACGTGTCTCGAATTAAGAGTGAAAGAAGGAGTCGTTTTTTTTTTTCTAGTCCCTACTCGATATTGTGAGAGAATAGTTTTAGAAGTACAGATAATTATGTGAAACAAATCGAATTTTTGAACACTGAAGTTGAAGCAAACGTGCTAAGATTTTCGGACAAACAATTTTAGGAGAAGAAAGAAGTACCTTACTACAGTTGTAAATCATAAAGTTTTTTTTTTATTATTTTTAATACGGCTAATGGTATCACTGCGACCAGGATTGATCTATTGTGATCGCCGCTTGTGTTGGTTAGAGATCGCCACCAAACCCTGCAGCAGTGATGAACTGCAGGATCTGCTTTGGGGCTTTTAGTAGGTGTTTGCCCAGAGGGTTTTTGCGCTTGTGAATTAGTGCTCCGCATTCCCCCAGAAGATGAAGTGGTGGAGTTTAATCAGCCTCCATACAGCGTCTGCAAGTTCGCATATCACTTAGCCCCAGGTTGGACATGTGCTTGTTTAAGCAGCAGTGTCCCGTGGTGGCCCTTGCCACAATGCGCAGGTTGTTCCTACTAAGTGCTAGGACTTGGTCACTAAGCCTTCTGTCATAGGCTTTGATGAGTGCTTTCGCGTGTAGCATGCGGCGACTCCTTCCATAACTTTATGGAAGTATCGAAGCATGATTTAGTAAGAGTGCTCTGAGATAGGCTTTTAGGTATGCAACAGAAGGGCTCAGGACCCTACTGCGTGTTGTGCGCCCCCGCCCTCGCATGCTCGTCGGCACATTCATTGCCAATGATACCTGCATGCCCGGGCACCCATCTTAGAATTACTCTATTCTTATAGCCTAGAGAGTTCAATTTGACCATGCACTCCTCTACTAGTTTTGATGAGACAATGTTCGAGTCCAGTGCCAGTAGAACAGCTTGGCTATCTGAATAGATGGTATCTGGTTAGGTTGGCATATTGCCTTTTCAGATTTACATCCGCACACTCCAAGATGGCGTATACCTCTGCCTGGAAAATGGAGGCGTACTGCCCCAGGTTTACACTTTTGCTAAACCTCGGCCGCACTCCACTTATCCCACAACCAACTTTAGATCCTATTTTGGAACCATCCATGTACCAGATCAGGCAGCCTTCCTCCTGGCAGGCTTTTGGTCCAGTAGTCCCTTGAAGGGATTTCCACGGAATATTGCTTTTCAAATACGCACAGCAGTAGCATAGCGTCAGTTGTCACGCCGAAAAGAGGCATTTCCAGTATTGAGTCTTGTAGAGTCCTCATTTTCTGCGATAGCCAGCAACTGCTGCCCGGATCTTGGCCCTGTATATGCTAGCTTTCGCCTCCTTATGTATAAATACATGTAGTGGCGGTAATCCAAGCAGCCCGGCATTCAGTGCCATTCCGGGACATGTTGACATTCCTTCTGCAGCCATTAGACTGACAGTTCCACGGAATAATAAAAACAATCCGTGGACAATCCGGACCTGTTTAACAGGCAAGGAAAACAATTCTCTGAAGACTGTCTAGTTTTCTTATAGTGGTAGTATGATCTGCTTTGTCGTGCTACACTACTGATGCGTACGTTATAATCGGCCGCACAATAGCTGTGTACAACCACAGTGTGTTTCTGGGATCGATACCCCAGTTACTACCCATCATTCTACCACTAATACTAATTGCCATCTTAGCTTTTTTATCACATTGTCTATGTGTGGATTCCACGTTAGTTTTTGGTCGATTGTTACGCCCAAATATTTTCGTAAAAGGTACAATAGCAGTTTAATCAGCATTGACGGAGAGGACACTTCTGTTACACCACTCACTGACGATGCTAGGACCTTTTTGCATTCTGCTTGAGATAGTAGATTGGCAGAAGCCCCTCACAATGATTACCAAGTCATCCGCATAGCCATGCGTATCAATGTGAAATTCTGCCAGTTTGTGCAGGAGTCCGTCCACTGCAAGGGTCCACATTAGTGGTGACAGGACTCCACCCCGAGGACACCCCTTTGCTGTGGATACTTGGATCGTAGTCAAATGAAGGGAAATTTTTGCTCCTCTGCTGGTGAGCATGGATTTTATCCACCTTACTGTAGTCGGGTCGACATCTTTATTTATCAGACCATTGACTAGCAGTTTCGTTGGTGAGTTGTCAAAAGCCCCTTCAATATCAAGGAATGCACATAGCGCTATTGCCTTGTCCTCTATAGCTTTTTTCATAAAGATTTATAACTTCTACTACTTCTTTCTACTATAGGTACTTCTTTCTTCTATTAAAATGAGGTTGGACATAGTTAAACAAACTAGAGCTTAATAAAAATTAAATATGTAGTACACGGCTCTAAGTTTTCTTAAACAAGACCACTACTACGTAGGTAAACTAAATTGTTTTCAATTGCGCTTAGGGTTGTCAGAAGATCGGATTTCGTCTGGATCCTCCCGTCGACAAAATACTAAAACTACTTTAGCTTTGTAAAGAACAGTTTTGAATTACAATTACCAAGCTCATTCACATTCAGATCTATGAAAAGAATGGATATAAAGACTGTATCGAAGTATCGTGTTACTCAGTAAGTCGGTTGTGGAGGTCAGATAGGCAGTCGCTCCAACCAAAACACTGATATTCACCTGCATCCGGTTAGACTGGAAGCTGACCCCTTCACAGTTAGGAAAAGTCTGGGCAGATGATAATGATTTAGATCTTATGATCTGGCAACCCTATTTGCGCTAGTCATTCTAAGCCAATACTTTTAATTGGAAGACCTAGATAGTGGTGATAGACATGTTTATGAGAACTTGAGGCTGATATACAACGATTGATTGACATAAACGCACTAGCAGTACTATAGCCTTAGTTACCGGTTGCTTTTCAGTTCGGAAAACTCTTTCATCAGTCATGGAACCCTAATACTAATGAGTCACCTTAGTATAGAGATCGCTTTACCTTTTCTTCCTTTATATTCTAAAAAAATACCATCATCATAATAATATCACCATAATTTCACCATCATAGTTATTTGATTTGGACAGACCGACAGATCAATACTTTATTGATCTATCTCCATAATTCCTTCATTCCAAAAAAATTGTATATTTAATACAGGAATTATGCCTTTACCAATGTTTCTAACTTTCTTGCAATGATAAAATATTTTTTTTAATATTTTGCCCCGAACTAAGAAATTCCCCTGTATCTTGGATGCTTTAAGAAACATACAAACTCACATACAGAAACAGTTAGACTCGGAACAACTATCAATAGGTCATACAAACGGGAACACCCAAATATTCCGAAATATTTTATTCCGAATTTCGATATTCCGATTTTCAAAAGTCCAAATTTCATAATACCTAAAAATTATAATCTCTATTATTTAAAATCACGAAAGTTATTTTACCGAATGTCGTAAATCCGATTTGTTTGTTTTCCGATTTTCATATGTTCGAAGACTCAAATGCTCGATGAGTTCTCGGTCCGAAAAACGAAATTCCGAATTTCAATATTCCGAATAAACTGTTAAAATTAGGATTCTGATTCAATTTAGCTACGCATATATATTCAAAATGGTGTCCCCTTGTTTCGCAGACAGAAATTTCATAGACGTTCGTTTCCCAGAAAATGTTTCATATAATATTTGGTTCTTGTATTTTTATTTCGACTATTATTATTTCAAAGACTATTTATTTGAATGAAACATATTTCACAGAAACACAATTCAAAGAATTTTTAATCACATTTTTATGTTTAACAAACTTATCAAACAGTAGAATTACTTTTTAACGAATATTGTTTATTCGGTGTATTGTTCTATGGAATTTATTTCAACAAAAATATATAGGTATAATAAGAAAGACAATAACAAAAATAATCTTAAAATGTCAATATGTTGTGCTACAAAAGTTAATGACAGAAACGAATTGCTGTGAAACCGACTCCACGTAGTCTTGTCTGCCCTACACCTAGAGTGTAATTTAAATTCGCGTAGGCGCGGAGGGGCGAGGCGGCCAGCGAGCTGAGGAGCAGGTGGTTTTAACGCCCGCCGCCGCGGCTGAGGCTGCGGAAGCTGCGGTGGTGAGCGTGAATACCATCTGCGACGATAAGCTCGCGTGGTACCGCCGGAGCCCCGCAACGCCGTAGCCGTGACAGAAACCATGCCTGCTGCATGTTGCATGTTCGCTTGCATGATGCATGCTTGCTTGCTTGCATGCTGCATGCTTGCTTGCACGATAAATGATTGCACGATAACGATAAAGATAATCGGAATTTTAATAATCGGAATTCGTATTTTTGATGTTCGGAATTTTCATTATGTCGGACATTTTGTTATTAGATCTTTTAAAACTCGGTATTTTAAGAATAGTAATTATAAACGTTCGGAATTTTGAAATTTTAGTATTATAAAAATAGGATAAATGATAAATCGGAGTTGCCATATTAGGAATTTTGAACTATTCGGAATTATGAAAATCGGTATTTTGAAATTCGTATTTCTGACTTTCGGAATAAAGTTTTTCGTATTTATGTAGTGTACCCCATACAAACATTTGTTGCACTGGGCTTGTATAGCTATGTTCAATAAAAACTTATATTTGTCTTTTACTTATTTAAAAGTTGCGCCAATGACAAAAAAATTGAAAGGGAATCGTTTGTCTTGGTATAGGCATGTGAAGAGGAGGGATAAAACGTATGTGACCAAAAGAGTTGTAGAGAGAAGGAATTGGAGCATCGTATCATTTAATAAATGATCCACATTGAATAACTCTTTAACTCTCTAACTCTTTCTCTTTTTGGGTTCAGAGAAAGAAGAAAAGAAATGATAGATGAATATACAATTCATCTATCTTTTCTTTTCTGCAGATTGATGTGGAAGAGGTGAGAGTCATATCATGACGGTTGACAGAACGAGATGGAAGAAGGAAACCTGTTGCTTCGATCCCAAATAACATGGGATTAGGGCAAAAAGATGACTTATTTCTGATCCTTGTGCAACTATAATATTTTTCTTTTGCAATAAAACTGGTATGCATTTTGCACAGGTGCCGACTACCCACCGAGTAACCATACTAATTCTTGTAGGAAATTACGGTAGTACGTTGTGTTTTTGGGTTGAATCATGCTGTTTTGCCTCTAAATCCGAGGTAATGTCAAATAGGACAAAGGTTGAGGTTGATGACATTACGTAGATTGCTGTGTTTCAGAAATAATTGTATTATTAACCTTGAGGAACGCAGAGAAAAAAATCACCATTCAGAGGCTAAAAATAACAAACTTTGCTATGCGGATAAGATATTATTTTTTATAATAGGAAATAAATAGTATTGCAAAAATTGATTGATGTAGATGAAAAGGTCATGTGCACTTCGATAAAAAGTTGCTTAGTGGTAGGTAGTTAGGTCCATTGGATAACAAATGTGTCTATAAGTTATATTAAAGTAACATCATTTTATTTATGTTACGGCTAATAGCCTAAGTGCGGCTACACTTATTTTTAGCCGGCTACAACTTAGTACAGTCGGCCACATGCGGTTAAACTTAGATATATCCTACTTATCTTCGGTTAGAACTAGGTTTAGCCTTCATCATAGTGGCTAGAATGTCGTCGTCGAACGTCGCACGCCGACGTCAGAGGCACCCCGAGGTTTGGTTTGGTTAGGTTCCTATAAACCCTGCAGACAGAAATAGGAGCCCCGCTCGAAGCGGGGCTCTGTCGACCTGACGTCGACCGTCTACTTCTGCTCAATGGTTTGATACCCCAAATCCCCAGATCGCAGGCTACACCTAAGTTTAACCAACTGCTACCGGCTACAGCAAGTTCTAGCCTGTTAAAACAAGGTATAGCCGTACTTCGAGTTTTAGCCGTAACATTTACACACAACCAAAAAAGAGAAAATAATAGTACGTAAGGTAAAAAAAACCAAAAGTACGTACTACCATCACACAATCATGACCAATCGTCATCATTACTCGCAGCTACTTTTATTTCAACCTTTTACACATCCCCTTTTATCTAAGTTAAATAATCACCAATCACCAGCAATAAGCGTTGCTTACTTATCACCAGTCACCATACAAACCATACAAAAGTTTCATTGAAATCCGTTCATACATTTTTATAATCATGAAATAAATAATAATATACAGACTGAAGGACATACAGGCGGATCTTAAAATTAGTACCTACTAGAAGACTTATATTGACTGGTATATATACCAGATTTCGGATTTAGGTAAACCTGAATCTATGTAAACATAACGTTGCAATCATGTTATAACTAATGAATACAATGCTGGTAGGTGCAACAATAATTAAATAACTTGTTTCCATTGCTTTTAAAAGGTTATGTACTGTAAAATTAAAGTGGAACGTACCAATAGATTTTCAATTACTTTATTATGTTAGAACTAAGAAATATCACGACGACGATGGAGGACAACTATTTATAATTGATTAAGTAATGAAAATTGTATGAATACAACGACTACACACAATTAATAAGACTACTCATGTTAACAAAGTCTCATTTATTTTATCGTGTGAATGCGTTTAGTATACAATTATTCAAATTAAGCTGACACTATAAATAATTGCAAACATCAATTGGACCGTAAATATCTATCTTATCGATCCAATAATTACGATAAATACACAAAGCCTCTTGTTTCATTCAATGAACCGTTTAATCCAGACTCACTTCCAAGGTGTCTAACATATTGATGCAGGCCTTAACGACCACAATCAATAGCAATTGACCTAATCAATAAACAGTCGTGGAAAAAACATCACGATTATGAAAACAAAGTGTCTAAATAAAGTGATTTGTACTCACCACAGACGGATCGCACTTCTTCACTTCCTTGATTCGAACGAAGCCGTAGATAAAGCTCAAAATATACAGAGTCGCACTAACAGAGAACACACCGTATAAGCCAATCTTTCGCACCAATATTCCACTGAGAGCCGCACCAACTGGCACACCTACAGAGTGGAACAGATTCACTATGCCTATCCTCAACGTCCTTTGTTCCTCTGTAGTTATATCTGCTATGTAACTGAACACTCCCATGAACATTGTGAACCAACCACCCGTCAAAGCTGGAAATATAGCTTCCGTCACAGCAGCCACTTCCACTGGTAACTCGTAGAAAAAATAAGTATTTATTATCAAGCCTATACTTGTCAAAAATTCTCCAATGATCGGTAAAAGCATACAAATTTTTCTCTGTCCAACTCTGTCACTGTACGCTCCGAGGAATATTAATATCCCACATGGTAGAAATGATTGTAGTACAGTCTTCCATCCAGTTACTGACGCTACTAACGTTTGTACTGCTTCTTCCTCTGCAGTGTAATTAGCTGTTTCTCTTCGAGTTAAAGCGTCACAAATATGATGATCAAACTGTAAGTTTACTCGACAAGCTTTCTCTAAGTAAAGATTTTGTGTTGCTAACACAGACAAGACTGAAGGCATCACATAACAAGCCAAAATGGGTTCTACTGTGATAAGAGAGATCATGCGTTTTAGTTTCTGAAAATGACTTAGTCCTTCCCAACTGTCTTCTTCATCTTTCTCGTTTTTATTGCTTTCAAGTTCTTTATCCAATTTTATGTTTGTCATATTGTCGTATTCTTTCGTTTTACTTATACTATTCTTAATTACATTAGTTCCATTTAAGTCACCACCATTAACATTAAGAGTTTTATCAGCAGTTTTGTTATTCTCCGCATTTTTGCTATCCACAGCCATGACTACGTCACGCGTATCTGAAACAATAACATCCATTATGAATTTTTTTCACGATTGATGCATTCGATATACGAACAGAATTTTAATTTTGTAACATAGGTCTACATTGGTTATGTCAATTCACCTATATCTGTACAATGTGAATGTCGCGTTTTTCTCAATGGGCTTTTGTACATTTGATTGGTAAATAAAGTACCGGACGAGGTAATCGTTTTATGATTACCTACATGCTTAACGTGGGTAATCGTCTCAAACTGTTAGACTGAAATAATTTTATCTCGTTAACAATGGTTTTATCATTTTGTTGAATCCTTTTCATTACAAGTCACGGAGAACAGTACAATGTATGTATCTTTTGTGCATATTACTTTGCATGGGGTTGCTTTATCTAATGTTTAAAATACTAGTTAGGTAGTATTTTTGCACACGTAGAAGTGACAAAGAGTGATACGACACGGTTTTTCATAATGATTGAATGGTTAATGTTTCACAATACTATTTAATTTTACGGTTCGCTACTGTTAATTGTTTTACGGAAATAAGTTTTTCGATAAGCGATACTTATTTGATCGCTATAAGTTTAATGCTAAACATTATCAACAAGCGCATGCAATACAATGACATCCCCCTTTTTATTATCGCCATGTAATTACAAATTAGAATTTACTGCCTACTTATTATAGATTGATATCCCAATGTCGCCAGTATTAGGTCATTTTAGCATGTATATAGCACTGTATACATTTTAGACGACGTATTTTTTTCTGTATCTTGTCTCAAAATTTTAGCCATGCTTAAATGTCGTAAGTACGTATGGGTGATTCTGCTCATAGTGTTAATCAACATTTTACTAATTCAACCTACTACTATTTTTACTGCTTTTCCGATTATACTGCACACATTTTAATTAGGAACCACCTCGTTGGTCTCGGGTCGTTACCGCGATTGACTCCGGTAAGATACTCTGTAAAAGAATTCATGGGAATTTAAATGAAGTGATTTCGAGGTGAGCACAATGTGTGTTGTCAATCCCTAGCATTAAGGGATGACAGCTTTACTTTAGGTCACTTCACCATAAATTACCGAGGCAGATTTTTACTCATCCACATTTAATTGCTGAGTCGAGAAAAATGTTTTACGTTTTTCTATACGGATATTTTCAGTACCTACACCGGATATCCGGTTAATAGTTACAGGATGTATATTACATTTCACTTAAACATAAGCACACCAACAGCAACAAAGAATAAGCTTACTGATTCTATTTTATTCACCGAAACCATTAAATACAATGAATTGAGATGTATGTGTACTGCTTACCTCTTCAGAGGATATAGGCGTGAAGTTAGGTTAAGGAAGAAATTAGAATACTGTAGTGGTCACGCGACATTATTGGACCCAACAAGTGAATCGTCGTACGAGCCTCAATTGATATCAATGCCTTTTGATAACACATTGAAAATATTTTCCGTAACAGTAAGGAACATAACAGATTAGTATTTACTATGTACAACATTTTAATTCGGGATAAGCAAAGTATTTTTCAAGTTTAATAAAATTATTTCCTATACCCAGAAATACCTCGTCTACATAATTTTTATTATGTTTATATAGTTACATGAATAGATATTGATAGTACGATACTACCGCTTAGTAACATTGATTTGTTCCGGCTTGCAGGATATTATATACCTATACAGGTTCGGTGCCAGATACATTACAGAGCATAAGTTTATTCAACTTTGTCCTTGTATGACTGAGTAATACAATGTAGGGCACATCCTAGATGGATGTGACCACCGGAAAATTGGAATTGTTATCGATTTTAATAATAGTCGATGATTAAAGCCCACAAAATCGGGGTATCTTCCTCTGACAGCCCTGATCACCAATTTGGTGGCGGCGTTGGTGGTGTAATGCGAGAGCGGGCAAAGCGAAGACTTGGCTAAGCTACAAGAGCATGCGCAGTGAGATAGCTAAGCGAGTAAACTAAGCCCTGTTCCAAATATGGAAGGTAGGTAGGTAGATGATATTTAAAAAAAAACTCAATAAAAAAAAACCAACCACCGTCCGCATCTTATTATAATACTAGCAAAACAATAACACGCTACTATTTATTCACCACACATAAAAAAGAATAAAATAAAATGCATGCTGGATGAAATTTATGTATTATAGCACCTCTTTGTTAATTGAAATGTGCATATATTACAGAAATGTAATAAAGGAAATTGCCTACAATTATATTATAAATTACAAAAACATTAAAAGTAAATTGCTTGCTGTATTAAACGTATGTATGGCATCTCTTTGTTAATTTAATTGTGCAAATAATAAAGTAATGTTGTAAAGGAAATTGCCTAGAATAATATTATAAATTGCAAAAACATTAAAAAATATTTTATTTTGCGCTACATTTAACTTACATTTATAGGTACACATATTGTTGACTAGTAGTTTATTCAACAATACTAAAATTATTTTTATTGACCGTATTCACGATACAGCTGTGTTTGTTTAGGTAGACATATTATTATATTTGCTTTTAAATTCAATCCTACTAGTGTATGGCACGATTCTTGTACACAATACATTACACAATTGTGAATTTAAAGTCTGTGATACATCACTAAATGAATTGGTACTGTGATTCCGGCACATTAACAATGGGTATATAGGGTATAGACGCGACATTGTCATTGGTCTTGCAGAAGAGAACAGAAATGCATTCAGCTGTAGAATACATTAGGATTTGGGACTCATGTATACCTATCCTAACTTAAATCTCTCTCATTCACATTACTGAGTTCTCTATAACAGTTTTATTTATTCTTTTTCCAATGATTAAATCGCAGTTTGTTTATTTTTCAGTAAATCGAACAAAAAACCAGTACTTAAATAGATTTCTTGCCTCATTGCTTTTCAGCGCTATTATCTAATAATAGTGAAGCCAATTAATTCGTGAACTATAGCAAGTACAATGACTTACTATTTATAAATTAAGAAATATTGCTGCTCTACTAAACCTGAAGTTAATAAAAGGCGAAACAGTCAGACTTTTTGATTCGAAGGATCAAAATTTTGCAAAGCCTATTTATTGGTATTTTTGCATTTTTCGATTATGAATTCTGTTATGTAATTGCAGTATGACTGTCATTATATTGACAAAAGTTTTTGTTGTATACTCGACAATACACCGGGGCCGTGACAAAAAGTCGGCAGTGTCATCATACTGACCTTGTCCTGCTGATTCCGTGTTCGACATCAAGGTTAACTGGGACCATGTTTGTTTACAAGTTTCAAGTAGCTTGCACTAGAGAAAAAGTTATTTTAATGACGAAGTGCATTAAGTTCGACGAATAGTTGGTTCAGTTCTGTCGAACCTAATTATACTGAGGAGATTGTCGGAAGTTGCAATGCGGACTTCAAGAATCTTGGACTAATATTGGCCCACCATCCCGATCAATCGTTAAATGCAAGGCACAGTGACTCACAGTGTTGAGATGTTACTCTAATTTAATTTATTTACTAACTCCTCGAATGATTTAGAAATCTCAAACTAAACATGTTAAATAAATATTTGTAACATAAATGAAACACCATTATTTTGACTATCAAGGTAGCCAATGGGTCTAAAAACTGTTAGCAATTAAATAACTAAATATTAAGTAAAACTAGACTTCCAAAAACAAAGAAAAAAATTGTTTTGATTAAAAAAATATTTTGATTTAAGAAATATTTTTGTATGTAAATGATTTGACTATCCGGTATCTACACTGTGTAGATACCGGATAGTCAAATCATTTACAGTCGCCTAATTAATTAAGCATTAATGCGTAAGGTTTTTAGTCTCAGAAAAATAAACACTGAACACTAACTACTAGCACTAACTAAGTAGGTAGGTAAGTAGGTACTAATTTTACAAAATAATTGGTTTATTTATTTAAGAAAAGTTATCATTATAAGTATTAATAATATAAAGTTAAATAAGAAATAATTACTTCTTTATTCAATCGAATACAGCGCTGTTTCTCGACTTTAATTGTTTTATTTCATTATCCAACTCAAATTAACATAAAATATGCACGAGAACACAAAAAAAAACACGAAAATACCTAAAATATGCTTACAAAAAACACAAAATATGTGGCGTTACATACTTAAGCGCCATCACGTCTGTAAGATAAAATCCCCGTTAATTTTATTACAAGGAAGTGATGCTAAAAAAACACAAATACAAAAAATCATGACTTTATAGCGAAACAATCGAATAAATTTTAAATACCTAAAAATGAGCATTGCGTTTATTTACGTACCTAATAATGAGCATTGTACTCAAGCATAAGTGCAATGATCATTATCTTGTGCTTACGTAGGTACCTACTATGATCGGAATGAAAAAAAGTTAACAACTAGGTACCCATTAACATCTGAACCGACTGTGATATAATTATAGATTTCACACGAATTAAATCGTACCAGGATTTGGAAATAACTTGAAGTTAAAGTAAAAGATCCTTTTTTTCCCACTAATCCCAAACCATTGCAACTCGTGAAAGCCAGAATCAACTCAATCTCAAAACCATTTATTTCATACTAGCTGAGCCTACATATGTTGTCCTGTCCCTATCTACCTACCCTACCAACTTACCTACCTATACCTACCTACCCTACCCAAGGAATATAAAAAGTTTCATACATAATTTTATCCCCTATTTCACCCCCTTGGGGATTAAATTTTGAAAGATCCTTCCTTAGTGGATGCCTTCGTCATATGAGGAATACGTGTACGTAATTTCAAATTTCTAGCCAGAGCGCGTATTCGATTCGTGACGAAAACTTCATGTTTTTGCGTTTCGCCCAGAGCAATATCGTAATTATGTGAGCAGATTATTTAAAGACAATTTACAGTTTTAGATTATGTCTTGATTTAGACAGCTACAGAGTAAAAGTAAGTATAATTTTTAATTATGGTTTTTTAAAGCGACGACAACTCTTTCATATCGTTTTACGAAAATAGACGTCAGAGTTAACTTTCAGGACTAATACAACCATTACAATATGCCAAAATATGTTGTTTTATGCGTTTTTCCAACAGTATATACAGTCATAAAGACAGCTACAGAGCCAAAATTACGAAAATATTACTATTATGTATTAAAAAACAATGTTGAAAAAGTAGAAAATCGGTTCACTTTGACAATTTTTTTTCACCAGTATTTGAATAAAAACATAACTAATATATTTATTTTATGAAAGTCAATGTTATGCTTAATATACAGAATATTTTTAAGTCCGTTATACGAGGTCATTTATTTTAGACAATTATTTTAAAAAGCACTGCAAAACATCGCGCGCTGTCGTTTGCCGATCAATTTCAATGATTCGTGCTTATTTCGTGCGTATTTCTTTTTCTGATGCACACAAACCGACCATTGTGTTATACTAGTGTGTGTCAATGCTGCTACGCCGTTCTAGCAATCGTTTATATTTTGAGTTGCGCTAATCGAATACGCGCCCTTAAGGGTTTGGCCTGTGCGTTGATACATCAGTCAATCACCTTTGCCTTTTATATTATTATACAATTCTGTTAAGTTGATGTGGATAGAGTTTAGTATTTTTATTTTGTGTTCAGGTTTTTTAGTATTAGCCTAGTTTTAAAGTAAGTAAACCTATTTTTTAATGATTGTTTTGTGAACCACTCTATTGTTTTGGGGTCAACCTGTAAAATAGTGTGTGCGTGTTAAATAAATAAATAAATAAATAAATAAATATATATATAGATAGATAGACTATTTATAGTCGCTTTTGAATTGTCAAGGAGTCAGTCAGTCAGAACAGAATAAAACAACAGTAGCATCATCTGCCTACTCTTTTTCCAAGTATGTTGGGGTTGGCTTCCAGTCTAACCGGGTGTAGCTGAATACCAGTGTTTTACATGGAGCGACCGCCTACCGGACCTCCACTACCCAGTTACTGTGTAACACCCAGCTTCCTTGTTAAGACTGATTGTCAGATTTTCTACCCTTAACGACTGTCAGACCTACGAATGACAGCCGGGACCAGGCAAGGTGGGAACTCGGTATGAAATGGATGATCACCCATCCACAGACCGACCGCGGCAAGGGTAGCTTAACCTTTGACCGATCGATCTGTACGGTATTTACATTGCTACGAGCTTCTCTTTAATATAACAACAGTAGCAACCACTAGGAAAGCACCGAGGCAATGAAGCTCAATGAGTTATAAAATTAATCGGAAAAGAACAATGGAGAAGTAAGAAAAAACATATTTTCTATTTCGTTCCATTAGGTCGATTCTGTAAAATTCAAACAACAACTCGCATCTCACATCGCTATTCACTCTTCGCATAAGGTTCAAAATGACCTTGATATTTTTGACACTTTGAATCGGGTTCGAGTGCGAAGTGAGCGTCTAAGTGAAGGGGAAATTACCTTACAGAATGCCACTTCTTACGTCATCTCATACTTTATCTGTCAAAATCTCCCTGTCAATTTAGTTCAACTCACTGACACGCTCGCAAGGGTGGCGCTAGTGTAAATTCGAATTATCAACCGATTTTTTAGAATGTCAATGAAGAAACTCACAGCGGATTCAGATTCAAAGTTTAGAATAAGGTCTTACAGAATCACACCCCATATGCAGGAGACAGAACAGAACTAGGCCAGTAGACACAAAAGGACGTTTACAACTTGGAGTAGCCGAATTGCCAAGCACCACGGATTAGAATTAACATTGTTTCAATAATAGTAAGTTTTCGGTGATACAATTAAGGTAACAGGAGGAGATCTTTGGGAGGCACCTATGCCCAGCAGCAGGCATCTAAAGGTTGATATGATGAGGATAATGATGAATAAAGGCAACTTGGCCTCTCTCTACCTAGGTCAGAGGGTAAGGTCTCAGAATTTTATCCATGCATTTAACAGCTATGCGGAGTAACTTTCAATGTCACATTATATAGTGGTTTTTAGGGTTTCGTACCTCAAAAGGAAAAAACGGAACACTTATAGGATCACATTGGTGTCCGTCTGTCTGTCTTTATGTCTGTCTGTCTGTCCGTCTGTCTGTCAAGACCCTTTGTCTCGGGAACGCGTAGAGGTATCTAGTTGAAATTAAAACCATATACTAGGTCCACGGTCCCTTGAAGCTGTGAAAAAATCAAACTTCTAAGTTAACGTGAAAAAAAGATACGGCAGTTTATGTCGGTACATTTCGACACTCTTAAGGGAATCAAAATTTATAGGGTACTTTCCGTAAACCTAGAACTATGCAATTTGGCGAGTAATATTGTCATAAACTATATAGGGTGACTGGTAATTAGTGTACGATACTTAAACACGTGATTGTGTTCATCATAACAAACAACTTTCCAGAAGAAAAAATGATTTTTGTACTAGTTCACTTTAGGTCACAGGCGTGCGAGTGCGTGAATTTCATACGGCAGTTGTGTTATTGTGATAAAAGTGAACCAGTACAAAAATCATTTTTTCTTCGGGAAAATTGTTTGTTATCATGAACACAATCACGTGTTTAAGTATCGTACACTAATTACCAGTCACCCTATATATACAGAAAAAAGTCTGAAAACTATACATTTGCAATTAAATAAAAAAATATATGTTCTTTATTTATAACGACCTTTTGTCCGGGATTTGATCCGTGTGAATGTCGGTTATCGCGGATGCACACGAAGTCCCGGATTAAAAAGTGCCCTATAAACTTTCCCAGGGTTCAAGCTATTTTCATACCAAATTTTATCAAAATCGGTTTAGCCGTTTCATCGTGGAAGCGTAACAGAGTTACTTTCTCATTTATAATATTATACTCCAGGCAAAGGACTAGGTAAATTACTACACGTTTTAAAGTAATGAATTAGCACTTTTAAACTTGTGTGTAAATTCATATTGTTGTAATGACATCTGACTATAAACAAAGATACCACTTGGGTACCATAAACATTGTACCCAAGTGCACGAGAATCTTTTTAAAACAAAAGGAACCAGCCTTGTCCTGGATCTGTGCAAAGGTCGTTGGAAACAAGATGAGATATAAGACCTTAAACAGAATCAAATATATTATGACCACTGATGAACTTTAGTAACTATGTCAACTGTCGTGATGACCCAGTGGTTAAGTCGCCTGCCTGTCGTGCATTGAATTGTAGATTCGAAATCAGACAAATAAAACTCCATCTATTGACAAACAAATTAACAAAGCTATTAATAAGCAAATGTTATTACAGCGTCAATGATTTTTTAAATGATAAATCCTTAAAATCAGAGTTATAAAATAAACGAACATGTGTTTAAGATAAGTTAGATCATAAGATTTTGAATTGTAAGTCCTCGTCGCCACATATCTTTCTTTTGCTGTGCCCTACTGGGTCCATGATTGATTCTTTTGGCAAATGTTTACCACCTAAGCC
Source organism: Charanyca ferruginea (assembly GCA_947361185.1). Classification (NCBI taxonomy): domain Eukaryota; kingdom Metazoa; phylum Arthropoda; class Insecta; order Lepidoptera; family Noctuidae; genus Charanyca; species Charanyca ferruginea. Next base: position 10,923,888 of record OX376073.1, read on the forward strand.
TACATTGTGGAACGCAATAAAGAATTGAGTATTGAGTATTAAAGTGACGTTTTTGATTCATATGTAAAATCTAAGGATAGCTTCTTGGACATCACTGACACCAGTGACGGAAAACATTAAAAGGAAACCTGAACTCAAAATTAATACATAATAGGTTAGTCTGAAATCGTCAATCCACCTTGAACAAGGGTGGTTTCTTCTCTATATGAGAAGATGCCTTTGTCTTACAGGGGACAATCATTGGTCGATATTATTTTATCTAGGTACGAGTATGTTAACTAAAACTGTTACTAATATGAATCACTAGTTAGTTCACTAGAAACAATTTGATTTATTTTACATTTATTTATTTATTTATTTTATAGTTAATTAACACGGTAATATACCAATTACATCAATTAACATAGAAACACTCGATAAAATATCAATGTAATTAAACTATACAAAGCAGTCAATATTGTGTTTTAAACAATTATACAATTATTCGTTACTTACTAACATGGAACAGTGGACACCCTCGCATACTGTTTCTCACAGAATATCAGACATACGCGTTTAATTTTACTCCATTCGTCCGCAAACAGATCACATTCAGGGTTGGCCGTCAGGAGGGCATTGAGCATCCTTAAGGTACGACACACAGGTGATTCAGCTCTGGCGACCGTTCTGCACGGCAGTTGCGCAAACAAATTGTGTCGGCGACTTTGGCGGTGGCCGATGTATTTGTCGGGTACAAATAATCGACAAAAAAGGTCGTGGAGCTCAGGGCAGTCAATACGACCGTTAAGCGTCTTACAGGCTACCGTGAGCTGATCAAGGCCTCTTCTTACCTCCAACGAGTTGAAACCTAAAGCCCCTAGGATATAGTTTGTAGGGTACATGAAAGGGTAGAAGTAGAAAATTATTTTGTAAAGATACCTTAAAAAAGTTTTCTGCACTTTCTCAAGCATAAGTGCTTGAGCTGCCGTATAGGGGTGCCAGACACAACTGCTGGTCTCCAGCTTACTGCGAACTAAAGTGGTGTACAGTAACTTAAAAACATGAGGGTTGTGAAAGTCACGAGCATTCCGCAAAACAAATCCTAAGCGCCTGAAAGATTCTTTCGCAAGGGTGGAAATGTGATCTCTGAAAGTCAGACAGCGGTCGAAGGTCACTCCCAGGTCCTTTATTTTGGTGACTCGAGTTATTTTTTCTCCACCTAAGGTGTAGTCAAAATGAATTGGTCGCAATCCTCGACCGAATGTCATGACGTAGCACTTATTTGTGTTAAAGAACAGCTTATTTAGAATGCTCCACTCGTAGATAGCGTCAATATCCCTTTGCAAGAGTTTGCAATCCTCCTCCGTTCTGATGTGAGCAACTAGTTTTAGGTCGTCCGCATATAGCACGCATTTTGCAAACTTAACCTTTTTGACAAGGTCGTTGATCATGATGAGGAACAACAGCGGCCCCAACACGGATCCCTGACTCACGCCAGAGCGAGTGTTATAGGGCTTGGACTCGAAGTAGCCATGTCTGACGAATTGCTTACGATCCCGTAGGTAGTCAGAGAAGAAATTAAGATAATTGGATGAGAATCCCATGGCCCCTAACTTTGACAAGAGTATATCGTTATCGACTTTGTCAAACGCTTTCTGAAAGTCAAAATAGAGGGCATCGACTTGCCTACCGACGTCCAAACCGCTTGAGATATAGTCAGTGTGGATCAGTAGATTTGTGTTTACGGAGCGACCTGAGCGAAAACCGTGTTGGGCATCTGAAAGAAGCGCATTAATCCTCTTGTAGATAAGTGCGTGGAGTATGTGCTCAAAAGTCTTTGCAACGGTAGGCAGGATAGCGACGGGTCTGTGTTCCTCAACAGTTTTTTTGTCTCTAGTTTTAGGGATGGGGATGACTCGCGAGATTTTCCACTGCTCAGGGTATACGCCGGACTGGAGGGCCAAGTTAAAGATGTGACAGAGAGGTGCCGCCAAGATATCACGGCAGCCCTTTAGTATAAAGGCAGGAACATTATCAGGGCCAATCGAGCTACAGGATTTCAATCTGGCTATGCCCTTATTTACATCCTGAGGAGTAAGGACAGGAAGAGGTATATTGACGCCCTCATTTCTCACAGTTAGGTGCGATGGGTTCAACTCGGGTGTGTCAGACAGAAACACGCTAGCAAAGTAGCGAGCGAATGCTTCAGCCGCTCTAACACCAGAACTAGTTTCCCCATTGTGTACAATAATGGGTTCGAAACCACCCTTTGATCTGAGGCTAGAAACATGCTGCCAGAACTGACGCGGATTCATACGTATATTTTTTTCGGCCTGATTGCAGAAAAAACTATAGGCTTCCTGGGTTCTTACTTTTAGATCCGAACGTAAAGCACTAAACTCCGCATATATTAATTCGCATCGTGAAACTTTCCATTTATGATGGAGTTTATTTTTACGCTTGGTGTCTTTAATAATATCGGTAGAAAACCAGACTGGATATCGCCTATTACCACTATTATTTCTCTTCTTTTTTGGGATAGAAGAGTCAAATAAATTATATAGTATTTTGTAAAACTTCCCAGCAGCAGAGCGTGCATCATTGCACCTATTGCATGGAAGGTATTAGGTAATAGAATATAAATTATTTAGTGATAAAATTATCGATTTAGTGTTATATCTTAGAACACTAAATCGTTACTCAAGAGCAGTGATAAAACAGCCAAAACATTGATCATTCAGATGTCATTCGCCTTTAAGGTTTGTATTACGTATTTTATTTACGTCAGAAATTTACATTAACAGTCTGAGTAGTAACTCTGCGTAATATCTTACCTAGTTACGTGTCTCTACCCGCACCCTTGTACTATCACTTTCACCCAATAGCAAACATCATTACCTCTGACAGATGCGACGCGTTCATCATCTGCCTAACCTATTCCCAAGTACCTATGTTGGGGTCGGTTTCCAGTCTAACCAGATGCAGCTGAAAACGCCGTGTTCTACAAGCGACTGCCTGTCTGAATTTCAGCATCCAGTTACTGGGTAACACGACAGCCCTTGGTAAGACTGGTTGTCAGACTTTCAGACAGAGTTACTGCCTGGTTATTCTACCTACCCGAACTTTTATGACTCATCCAAATGCAGGCTATGGTATTCAAAATACACGCACGTTTATTTTATGGTTTTCATTTCATTATTGGGCTTTATTATTGTAATTGCTATTTTTTATCTCTTAATGGAATGGGTTGGTAACTAAGCTGAATCACTAGTAGTCCACAAGTAATAATTTTTCTTTTAAACATCGTTATGTAATAGAAGATAAATATTATTTAATATTAGAGTGACAAGACGAAAGACACAAATCGTTTATGTAAGCAGAAGACAGTCAATATAATTATTAATCATTCAGATGTCATTCGCCTGTAATGTTGGAGAATTTAACACTATTTCTAGAAGATTTGACGTCATAATTTTTGCATTCACAATCTGAAGCAATTCGGCTAAACGTAACTGGCAACCGCTAAAAACTAAAAGTTAACGTAATTCGTAATGATTCGCATAATTATTATGTTTATAACCTACAGTTTGTTTTTGCTTTACAAAGTAGGTACCTACCAACAGGTGCTAACATAAACAGACGTACTTAAAGCAAGAAATAATACATATTTTATACTAATCTCTTAATCATGGAATTTGTGGATTTTCCATTTACTTACTGGTATGCTTAGTAAAATTCTTTACAATATTAATTCTATAATTAACTAATTATACTCAACACGAATATTTTTTTATCCGAATATATTGTTTACGAAAACTTATGTAATGGTTGCGGATGTCTTGCAGTGTGGTGGCAGTGAATAGCAACACCCCAGTTCTACCCATGGGTGTCGTAGAAGGCGACAAAGGGATATTGACCAGAGGATGGGCAGCAACGTCCTTCTGAGTACCATAACACCTACTGCGATCGCAAACATGCATCGGCCAAGCATGGCGATTACGGCTTAACCCCCCTTTGGGGGAGACCCAGATGATAATGTTATTGTTGCCAATAAAATACATATAACTTTTACGTAAGTTAGGTCAATACTCTGAATGAAACTCAGTTGCTGGAGTCTGAGATCCCCAAAAGACTAGAAGCATAACATTGTATATTGTGGATAACGGTGTGAGTTGCACATTTGTATCACATATTTATTATGTAAATAAGTTCATAAGATTTAATGTGTAACTGTTTGTTTGTCCCAAATAAAAAAATAAAGGTACAGGTGTAGGGTAGGTAGTATATAGGTACTTAAAGCCGCTTTGGAGACCTTAAAACTGTTTACAACTGTTTACTATGGTAATGGGAGGATGGTGGTGTTGAGGGCCATCAAGTCTGAAATGAATAGGTTGCTTCTAAGCCACAGTGCGTTGTGCACCATTGTCGATCATCTCATACAATCAGTAGTGTTATTCTGAAATTACTTTTTTAGGTGAAGTGAGCTATCCCATATGACTCTAAATAAGTAATTTATGTGAGCTCAACTAAATTTACTGTGGGAGATATTTACAGGATAGCACAGCTGAGAGGATATTAAAAATAAAAACATCCAAAAAAAATCACCCGAAAATGTAGACGTAATGTTGGAGAATTTAACACTATTTCTAGAAGATTTGACGTCATAATTTTTGCATTCACAATCTGAAGCAATTCGGCTAAACGTAACTGGCAACCGCTAAAAACTAAAAGTTAACGTAATTCGTAATGATTCGCATAATTATTATGTTTATAACCTACAGTTTGTTTTTGCTTTACAAAGTAGGTACCTACCAACAGGTGCTAACATAAACAGACGTACTTAAAGCAAGAAATAATACATATTTTATACTAATCTCTTAATCATGGAATTTGTGGATTTTCCATTTACTTACTGGTATGCTTAGTAAAATTCTTTACAATATTAATTCTATAATTAACTAATTATACTCAACACGAATATTTTTTTATCCGAATATATTGTTTACGAAAACTTATGTAATGGTTGCGGATGTCTTGCAGTGTGGTGGCAGTGAATAGCAACACCCCAGTTCTACCCATGGGTGTCGTAGAAGGCGACAAAGGGATATTGACCAGAGGATGGGCAGCAACGTCCTTCTGAGTACCATAACACCTACTGCGATCGCAAACATGCATCGGCCAAGCATGGCGATTACGGCTTAACCCCCCTTTGGGGGAGACCCAGATGATAATGTTATTGTTGCCAATAAAATACATATAACTTTTACGTAAGTTAGGTCAATACTCTGAATGAAACTCAGTTGCTGGAGTCTGAGATCCCCAAAAGACTAGAAGCATAACATTGTATATTGTGGATAACGGTGTGAGTTGCACATTTGTATCACATATTTATTATGTAAATAAGTTCATAAGATTTAATGTGTAACTGTTTGTTTGTCCCAAATAAAAAAATAAAGGTACAGGTGTAGGGTAGGTAGTATATAGGTACTTAAAGCCGCTTTGGAGACCTTAAAACTGTTTACAACTGTTTACTATGGTAATGGGAGGATGGTGGTGTTGAGGGCCATCAAGTCTGAAATGAATAGGTTGCTTCTAAGCCACAGTGCGTTGTGCACCATTGTCGATCATCTCATACAATCAGTAGTGTTATTCTGAAATTACTTTTTTAGGTGAAGTGAGCTATCCCATATGACTCTAAATAAGTAATTTATGTGAGCTCAACTAAATTTACTGTGGGAGATATTTACAGGATAGCACAGCTGAGAGGATATTAAAAATAAAAACATCCAAAAAAAATCACCCGAAAATGTAGACGTAATGTTGGAGAATTTAACACTATTTCTAGAAGATTTGACGTCATAATTTTTGCATTCACAATCTGAAGCAATTCGGCTAAACGTAACTGGCAACCGCTAAAAACTAAAAGTTAACGTAATTCGTAATGATTCGCATAATTATTATGTTTATAACCTACAGTTTGTTTTTGCTTTACAAAGTAGGTACCTACCAACAGGTGCTAACATAAACAGACGTACTTAAAGCAAGAAATAATACATATTTTATACTAATCTCTTAATCATGGAATTTGTGGATTTTCCATTTACTTACTGGTATGCTTAGTAAAATTCTTTACAATATTAATTCTATAATTAACTAATTATACTCAACACGAATATTTTTTTATCCGAATATATTGTTTACGAAAACTTATGTAATGGTTGCGGATGTCTTGCAGTGTGGTGGCAGTGAATAGCAACACCCCAGTTCTACCCATGGGTGTCGTAGAAGGCGACAAAGGGATATTGACCAGAGGATGGGCAGCAACGTCCTTCTGAGTACCATAACACCTACTGCGATCGCAAACATGCATCGGCCAAGCATGGCGATTACGGCTTAACCCCCCTTTGGGGGAGACCCAGATGATAATGTTATTGTTGCCAATAAAATACATATAACTTTTACGTAAGTTAGGTCAATACTCTGAATGAAACTCAGTTGCTGGAGTCTGAGATCCCCAAAAGACTAGAAGCATAACATTGTATATTGTGGATAACGGTGTGAGTTGCACATTTGTATCACATATTTATTATGTAAATAAGTTCATAAGATTTAATGTGTAACTGTTTGTTTGTCCCAAATAAAAAAATAAAGGTACAGGTGTAGGGTAGGTAGTATATAGGTACTTAAAGCCGCTTTGGAGACCTTAAAACTGTTTACAACTGTTTACTATGGTAATGGGAGGATGGTGGTGTTGAGGGCCATCAAGTCTGAAATGAATAGGTTGCTTCTAAGCCACAGTGCGTTGTGCACCATTGTCGATCATCTCATACAATCAGTAGTGTTATTCTGAAATTACTTTTTTAGGTGAAGTGAGCTATCCCATATGACTCTAAATAAGTAATTTATGTGAGCTCAACTAAATTTACTGTGGGAGATATTTACAGGATAGCACAGCTGAGAGGATATTAAAAATAAAAACATCCAAAAAAAATCACCCGAAAATGTAGACGTTTGGATAAACAATTAATATAAATACTTGAGTCTACCTATAATTTTATTACACTTTCCCCGAAGGAAACTATAGCTGAAACAAAAAGGTATTTATTTATTCTGCTAGACTATCAAACATTACTGATTAGGTAATCCAACTCTAGTAGGTTTGTTAACTGGTTCTAAAAACAGTTATAAAACAAAAAAGAGAGCTATAATGTGAAAGAATTTATACGATAAAGTCGTCAAATATTGTAGCCTTGTGCAGTTAATTGTTATTTTTGCGCCACTTTCCGCGGAAACTCAAGTAAAAGCAATGCGGGTTTACAATGATGTTTTCGCGAGGAATTCCGTTGGAATAAACCATCAGCAAATGTGTTCTTTAGACGGTAAATTTTTCTCGTATGAATATGTAGACAAAGTGTACTTAAGGTGATTCCTTTAAAGAAAACCGACGTTTCTTTTCAAATTGCAGTAGCTTTGCAAAAGAGTGACTTGATTAGAATTCATATGCAGCAATTATCATGATGTAATTAAATTATCATCTTTTAAGGCGCTTCCCTGACCAATTAACCAAACATTTCCTCTTTGCCACAGAATCGAAATTCGCACATTTTTTGTTCTTTTTCTTTCTATTCATTCTATTTAAAATACAATATTTACACGTACAATAAAAAAGAAAAACCTATAATTATTAAACAAAAAAATCTAATATAATAACGTAAATTATAAACTTTTTTAAGTTACGTTTACGTTTAGTTTACGTTTTTAAGTTAGTTAGTTTTTAAGTTTTTTAGTTGTAATCCTCAAATTAATAAGCACATCAACTTTAACAAAAGATACCTACATGTTATCAATTATTTTAGTATTTGTTTACAGGGAGATTTAAGTGTATTTAAGGCACATAAAAAAAATAAGAACGTGGATTGTGATGATAGGATATTGAACATTTATAATATGCTTTTAGATGTAGTTTGTTTCTCTTAATTAATAAGTTAATAGCCCCGGAATAACAAAGAAAAACGCACTTTTGGTCGGGGTAGCGCCTTAAAATAGCAATACATATTACTCTTGGAAATTTTATTTTGTGGAAATACGACTAGGTGTTGAGCATTAAGATGACGATTTTAATAATTTTTATTTTTTTATAATTCGCGGGCTATCTTGACGTAATTCCCAGAACTTCTACAAACAATAGACGATCATATGAACGTACTACTAGAACCATAAGCCAAGAGTCAATACCAAACGTAATATCGTTACCTCTTTTTAAATTTCGATACACCAGTCGACCTGCGGGTATAAATAAATTGAGCCATTGTTTTTAAAAGGTTGTAATTATTTATAAACTCCAGTCTAAAGAACTCCAACCTTTCCCGTTCCGCTATCCGGTTACCTTTCCCATAGTGTGAGTTTGGCGCCCGAGAATTTAATTTCATTTCTTTTTTTGATAATTGGATAACACTATATAATCTCTTAAAATTAGTAGCACAAAGACACATAACAACATTAAATTTCATTTTTTTTTATTATTATGGGCTGCATTCGCAAGTATTATTAATACTCGTGTATGCAGCTGACCCCATTTAATTTCGCAACAAGTTCGCCAAGATTTTACGATTAGAAGAAAAAAAATAAAAACGATGTAAAGGTTCTACAATCATGTTCATAGTGAATTCATAGCAAAACTCATAACAGGGTAAAATTAGAATAATTTCCCCGGGGGTCTAGACGCCTCGTTTTTTTTTTTTTGTTTTTTACTGGTTACCGATTACTCTAGTTTCGCGGATGAATCACATGTTATTTTATTTATCTATCGCGAGACTCTACCACTACCACTAGTCGACTGTGCGATTGCATGGAAATGCAAGGTACAATGAAAGTTATTGCGGGATAAATGTCCTCTTTCTCGTCGGGGCATCTAATCTAAACATAATTTATATGGATTAGGTAATTTATATCCCTATATGGGATAGAAGTGTCAAAATTTAGAGGTCCGCAAAAATCTAACGCTGAAAATAACAAATGCTTTGTGCCATAAAGAATCAGGATCAGGAAGATGTTTAGAGAAGTTGAAATTCTAAATCTTATATTCTTGGGTACCTAAAGAGAATGTTCAGGCATTTACTATATTTTTAAAACCCCGCAAAAAAACTTTAATAGTTTAACGAAAAGCTCATTATTTCAGAATGAAACGACTGACAGTAATAGTGTAGTGACAATGACAGCCGCCGTTTCGCAGTTCTTACATTGAAATTGCATCGTTTTATGGGAAATAATGTAATAAATAATGATTATTTTTTTCCACACACTTGTCACATCACTTGTCTGCCAATTTTATAGATCCGTTAACATCGCTTGTCACTTTTTTTTATAAACACAAAATGAACATCGAGATGAAACGAAAAAGTGTTATTTTCATTCCGTAATATTTTAATTATGCGGGGGTTTAAAAATATGCTAAGTATACCAATCTACTCCTGGTAATGTATTCTTCACATTGGAATATATTTTAAACCCTCTAAATTATTATTTTTTTTCATTCAAATGAATGTATGGATCTCGTCATGATTCTTTGCAGACACTGACTTTTTGCACTGAGAGTTATAAACCAATTTGAATAAGTATGGTAGCTATCCGGCTTTGACCCTATTTGTCTTGAATTTTTTTCAGGAATACTTTTCATACGTAAGTACGCAAACTACCTACGCACCTGGAGTTGTGGACACCAGCCCGTTATACTATACTACATGAAAGGAACAACGCACATTGCATAATGTTTTTGAATTAATTATGAGTGAATTATCAAAAGGTAATTGACTATCATTAAATGTAAATAGTAGAATTAGAGTTATTTTGGAAAATATTACCAAATGAGGTAATTCGACCACTTTATGCAGTGGTCATTAGGAGGCCCACATCTTGGCGTTTTCTTGGTAATAATGAAGAATACTTCACTACAGTAGATAAACATATAAAAGAACACATCATCCGGGAGGCAATTATTCTGTCGAGCAATTACTTGATGGTATGTTAAGTTGGGCAACAATAGAATGACAGCACTCACAAGGTCGCCACCATTATTGAAGATACCATCAGAGTGTACTCTAATACTGCATTTATAGCTCTGTACTTAATGTTAGTGGGTATTGTTCTTTATAACTCGCATAATATGATGTCTGCCTACGTAACTACCTATTATAGGCTTCACAAGCATCCTGAAAAACAAATTAGAGAAAAAAACCGGCCAAGTGCAAGCCGGACTCGCATACGAACTCGCGTACGGTGGTACAATATTTAACACTACATACAAAAAGCACTACGTTTCTTGTATGGAAACCCCCTTTTATTTTTAACTTTTCTTGTCAGCCATATCTACTAAAGCAAGGTTAAAAAGATACAGCCTTGTGATTCCCGTGCATAGATAAAGTAATATTTCTATGGTACTGTGACAAAGGGACTAACAATCAAAACCCGCGAAATTCCAATATTTTAATGTTTTTTGCAATTGTCAGCCAAGTATCTAGTTTTATGGTAATAAAAATTATTCGCCGGAGAACTAAATATGAATTACAGAATTATGATAATTAAAATCATCCAAATAACTCTCCAAGTTGAAGAAGCTCGTAAATGTGTCTATTTAATGAAAATAATATGACGTCCAGCTTATCTGAGCGAAACTACTTTTTATTTTCTTTTTGTTGTCACTAATGTAATCTTATTTTTATACCTAGCTGTAAGTGTTCTAAATAAAAGAAAAATAAAATAAATATGTATGAATAGAGTTGTAAGTGTACTAAATATTTTCCATTTAGTTTTTATATCTATCATGTCAAGTTTTCCACACTGTCTACACATAGTCTAATTGGAGTCTACGCTGTATTTATGCAGTGTCTACGTGCACAAGCCAACGCTACGCAAAGAAACAAATCTTTGTATGACGTTTTAGCTAAACACGTGCAGGGTTCGGTCAATGTATGATTATATGACTGTACCACAACATAATTTATTAGCTTTTACTGACGTTAACAATTAAACATAAAGTAATTATTTACAATCTTTACAATTGGTGTAAGTAAATGAACTTTACGAGGACAGATTATGAATAGTCAATGAAAGAATAGAAACATATTTTCTACATGCAGAAACAAATACCCGTTAGTTTGATTTAAGTCGCAATAATAATTATGATCTATATCTAATTATTTTTATTAAATTATTATTTTAATCTTAGCAGTTATCTTAATAGCGTACTAAATACTATTGTACTTCAAATAATATCAGTTAACGTGCCGTAACTTTTGTTCCACATTATTCATACATCTAAAATCGGTCAAAAGCCATTCTATTTAAAAGTCTTCTAAATAACAATGAGTGCATGCACCCTTACTGCCACTACCAATCGCTTTGATTTAAAAAATGTAGTATTTTATCTTAATTTCATACAAAACCTTGAAATGTTTTGACACATAAAGAATATGGGCATGACACTTAAAATTATTTGCCTGAAATTTCATGATAAAAATAACTAAAATAACATAACTGAAATGTATTAAAATATATAAAATAATGTCTTTCATGGGTGTAAAAAAGCATTGATGGGTGTTAGAAAAAATGCGTTTGAATCATTATAACGATATAAGTATCCTAGTTAACTCGTCTCGCGCTGTCGACTTTGTGTAATTTACAAAATTCTTTGACATCTAAATGACAATTACTTCAGTTGTTTATTTAGTGGGGTTCCCATGACGCAATATCAATTGTTCTGGTAACCGCCATCTTTGATTGTATATTTTGGATCACAATATAAAGCACAGATGAGATAATCATATCAATAGATTGATTGTCCGTAAACTGTAAACTGCAATACAATACCACCAAACAACTACTAATCAATGTTCAAGCCTTGACAAATTGATTTCCAATTTCCTGACAGTGTTAGGTGTTTGAACAATTATGCTATCTTTGTGATTTATTAATGTTTCCGTCTTTCCGCACACAAAAACAGGAGTTATTTTAGGGGACATGTCGGAAAACAGCACAGTGACGATAAGAACGTAATCAATGGCCAAATTAATGTAAACTAAGAAAATCTGCCGCCAAAGGGATCTGTGACATTGAGTAATCCGGAGGTACAGTCACCAAAAGAGATAAATATCCAGGTAGTTAGTCGGAAATAGTTGAAGTTTACTTAGAAATCGATGGATGTTTTCGAATGAATTTTAACTAATCCTATTCTGTTCACTCCTGTGCAAAGTAAATCATTGAACTGTTTATTCTCTATTAATTTCATTTTACTTCATTTAAAAATATCTGTTCTTAGTAAACTTCAACCATATTTCCGACTACCCTGGTTACTTATCTCCTTTGGTAAAGAAAGCCGGTTTTATAAGCTATATAGCTTTTAACGTATAGTCCACTCTCGACCCCTCGACCCCCAAAAAATAATGTGTCCACTGGACCCCTAAATATAGTTCACTCTCGACTCTTGGGAGTCGAGAGTGGATTTTATTTTCCAGCCAAGTTTTAGTTTCTTCTCGACCCCCAAAGTACAGTTACGGTGAAAAGGATTACTTACCCAATAATTGCATACTTTTTAACTAAAATACCCTAAACCTTTTTTTGTTATAACACTCAAATGATTTGCGTTTCACTCAAAACCACCAACATTATACAATTTTTGAAAATTATAGAAGATGATTCCAGTTACCAAAAAGTTGTAAATATGATATTATTATTTGTTTTATTCTGAATCAGTTTGATAATAAAGAAATACTTACCCGTAAGTCTTTGTTTTGAAAAATTAAGTCCGTTTATTTCATCATCATCATCATCATTTCAGCCAAAAGACGTCCACTGCTGGACATAGGCCTCCCCCAAGTGGCGCCACATTGACCGGTCCCGTGCGACTCGCACGGGAACGTTTATTTACTAAGATTGATTTATTGCAGATCACAAATAAAGAATGAGTATTCTCTAATATTGCTCGCTAATTTATTTTAATATCGTTTCCTGAACTTAGCTTATATTGTGTGCCTTACTGTACTAAAATATTAATTTTAGGTACAGACAGCGTCATCAACTGCTAACCGCTAAGCGCGTTGAAATTTCTTCGCATAGGGGGTTAGCAGTTGATGACGCTGTCTGTACTTACCGAACTAGGGGTTGAAAGTGGACGAGGTATGCATGTCTTTTGTATGAAAATACAGTCTCGACCCCTGGGGGTCGAGTGTGAACCATGTTTAAGGGTCGAGAGGAAACAAATGAACAAATCTTTCTTTAGGGGTCGAGGGGGCATATTAACGAGATGTACTTATCATACACATACCTACATGCTAGATGTACTTATCGTACTTGTCATACATTATTCTTCTTGTACAAAAGATATTTCCATGACGTTCACGTTACATGAGATGATGCGGTTTCGTTTTTCATAAACTTCGCTAGAAAGTCTTTAACCGAGGAAGGGTCACAAGAATACATAGAAAATGAAACTTTGTGAAAGTCAATTTCAAAGTTGCGGGCACGCACTTCTTGCAGAACGAAAGTTAAAGGAAATACATTTATTTAAATTCCTTTTGATAACTATGCGGACTTCTACACTCACGGAGTTAAGGAACAAAATAACTTATTCAGTAAAAATCAACTTTCGATTTTTAAGAAAACAGCACGGATGTTTCTAGGTTAGTGGTGTATCCAAATACAGTATAATTATCCTGTACTTACAAGAGAACAAAACACATACACCACATTGTAAAGTAATTGCTTTTATTAAAAAACACTATACTATAAGGTTTTGTGATAGTAACTAAATAGTGAACGGCGATACTTAAGTGTATTTTTAACTTGCTTCACGAGACTGACCGTGACCATGACAGTGTGAATAGTAGGTATGAGATACGAAATTTAGTTGTTGAAGTCATGTTTAACTTGTATGAAAATAATATACGGTAGAAAAGACATATTGACACAGACTTGCAGTAGTTTTAGTTTACTCAACGGAACTTAGCGACCTACGGGTTCAATACAACAATGAATTAATTATACTGTCGGGGTTGTACCGTTTCTGCAGTGCATCTATTATGTTTACCCAGGCTCACGTTAATGGCTTTCATGATAAAGATAAAGATAATAAAGATACATTTATTTGCTCAAACATGAGTAATGTGCGTGTGTGTGTGTAAACATACAAGAATGATACATGCATGCAAGATAATTAAATAGTTCAGACATTTTTACCACATATTTTGGCGTGCAAATATTTTTAATAATTATTTTAATATTGTTATTAATTTAGGTAGTCAAGTCAATATAATTAATCAATGTAGCAAACAATAATAATATAAATTAAAAATATCAACAGCAAAAATATAAAAATATTCATAATATCTTTGAAATTCCTTAATATCTTAGAATGCTTTATCAGTTAGAAAATACTTTATTTGTTTCTTCAATTGTACGTTATTAAGCTCCCTCCAACATTTCGGTAACTTATCATAAATAAAGAGAGCCATGCAAAAAACACTTTTGCGCACACAAGTGCACCAGTCCTTGTTATGCAAACAGAGCTGACTTTGATCACGCCTGTTTCTAGGAAATTTATCTGCCATTCGCGAAAATAAATTACTATTATTTCTAACAAACATTACTGATTCCAGAATATAAAGAGATGGCAATGTCAATATTTTATAACGTATGAAGTAAGGCTTATAACTATCGGTAGTTTTCAAATTTAACATGGCTCTGAGGCACCTCTTCTGTGCTTTAAATGCTACTTCTCTATTGGTTGAGTTACCCCAAAAGATAACACCGTATCTGAGAACCATGCCATCATTAGACAGAAATCTGCCTCAAATTGCTTTGCAGATTGCGGGCGAGCTCTAATTACCCTATCCTTAAGATCTTAGCAGGGAAGCACGATGTTCTGTGCGGCAGTATTAGATTCTCACATAATCATCTTGTCACCAAGTATTACTAACGTAATCATAAGATTATTGCGTACTAACCCACTATGGATGTAAGTTTACGGAAATAAAGACTATTTTTTTCTAAACCATAGCTTCATAACTGAAAGCCCCAAGCGTTGACATGTTCCACTGTTATAAAATAAATCTTATCTCTGAAATAAAACTTATACATTTTAACCTCAGATTATCAAATAAAAGGCAGATAGACCGTGCGCAACACTGCGAGTGAAGCCACAAAAGCAAATACAAATTCAATAACGACTACCTACAATCTCGTGATTGTATTCGCTTTTGAATTTTTATTCGTATCAGTATTTGTTTTTATAACAATACATGCATTGTTTTTTTGCATTGCAAAAATGCATTTTATAATAAATTAGCTATTGCCCGCGACTTCGTCCGCGTGAATGTCAGTTATCGCGGATGCACACGAAGTCGCGGATTAAAAAGTAGCCTATGTCCTTCCCCGGGGTTCAAACTATTATCATACCAAATTTCATCAAAATCGGTTCAGACGTTTCATCGTGAAAGCGTAACAGACAGAGTTACTTTCGCATTTATAATATACTAGCTGACCCGACAGACGTTGTCCTGTCCTTATCTACCTACTTACCTGCCTATTTACCTACCCTACACCTACCGTACACCTACCCTACACCTACCCTACACACACCTACCCTACACACACCTACCCTACACACACCTACCCTACACACACCTACCCCACACCTACCCTACAAAAGTTTTTTTTTTTTTTTTTTTTTCTCTCTTCGTAAGATCCATCTTCGTACTTCAAGGAATATTATAAAAAAAAATTATCCAATTTGGTCAAGCGGTTCGCAAGTTATGCGCTTACCAACACATTTAGCGATTCATTTTTATATATAAGAAGATGTATGGATGTATGGATTATAACAATTAATTGTAGGTATTTGTTTTTGATTTTGTATTTCCTTTTGTGGCTACACTGTCAGGGTTTCGTACGGGCTATCTGCCTTTTGTTTCATAATCTGAGATTTTAACCGTGTAAATATTGCACTTTTGTATGAAACAAGCACTATCCCCAAACCATTGCAACTGCTGAAGTCTGAATCAACAGTGGCGACCACCAGACGAGTTTTGGAGAAACGTTACAACTGCCTTGGATCCAGCAACGAAATTAATTAAAAGAACAGCGGAGAAGTAGAAAACAGCAGAGCACCGTTTGTATGGTACCTATAAGCCGATTTATTTTTTCTGTATCTGCCGCAATGCCTTTTATTCTCTAAAATTTTACCATTTGATGTCAGGTACCGTCTCCAAGGACCAGAATTAATTAAAGAGTTGCCGAGACGTATGTGTAAAACAGATGTTTTGTTTACTAACACCGGTACTTACTACCTACCTACGTTTCATCAAGCAAAATTCAGCTGTGTTGCATCTTGGTAACAAGTGTTGTTATTATAATCGTAGGTACCTACTATAAATCTATCACGATTTCATGATTTACAGCAATAATAAATATTATTTCTGGAAATCATGTGTAGTGCCATGTTTGATTGCGAAATGATAGTAAAGTGACATGATCGTGTTTTCAGAATTATAGCTATCTGGTTTATTCTGCAATTAAAAGTCCCACATTGCTGCCGTTTAAGAGAGAATGAAATAGCTCATCAAATGAATATTTTCATCCACCGAGTGGAAGATATATTAACGCGCAACCGACCATGGACAGTTTCAGAGACCCCTTAGTGTTGTAATTTTTTATTGTTTAAAAAAACAGTATTAATGCATTCCAAACATTTTGATTTTGTAGGTGATGTATGTTTGTATGTAAACGCAGATTTTTTTAAAAGGAGGGACGTATGAAAATGAGTGAAAAATAGTTTATTGGAATCAACAAGTCATCATACATCAGTGCCTGTATTAGGAGACTCCGCTCTTCAATACATTAGTAGTGTTTATAAAGTAGGTACTTGTTTAATTATATTTTAAATTTTTTTATACAAATTTAATAACATAAAACTATGATGGTTTACATTTAAAAGTTATGCAGAAAGTGCTTGACTGGAGTTGTGTGTGCGTGAGGATGTATGTGTGGTGTGTATGCGAATGTGTGTGGGATGTGTAAGGGTGAAAGAATGACGTGAGCGAGAGGGATTGAACTAATGTATCATTTTATCTCTTTGAAATCTAGAATCATGTAATAACTTTACTCGATTTAATTTCGTTGCTGCGGTGGTTGCAATGGCCAATCTCAATGGAGACTGGAAATATTATATTGCACAACTGTGTGTTTAACAAATACAGATACACATTAGGCGCAGGACCAATGGTTTTACTTGATCTTCAAGGCACGGGGGTGTTACACCAAGCTCCGGGATGTTACTGAGAAATTCCTAATAGAAAAACCCAAAAACATTTTACCCGACTTGGGAATCAAACCCAGGTCCCCACGGAATTCACTGCCCGCCTCTCTGTTCCTCGTTAAATATAATCTGGGTATCTTCAAGACACGAGTGAACCGGTTCGAAATAAGCAAGCGTATTCCACCTTAGGCCGCATCATCACTTAAGATCAGATGAATTGCGGTCAAGCCTAATAGAATTTGAAAAGAAAGAAAAACGTTCTGCAATGTCGCCGACCACGAGACCAAATTCATAGCAGAAGCGTGCACGTCAATGTCAAGTGTTAACGAGACTGAAATGTACTCGTATCATGTGTTCTTTCAATATTTTGATTCTCGTATTCACTTACACTGTCACAAACACCATTACCTTCTGTGGTATCCCGTTAGTAGCATTTATAAGGTTAGTGGACCAAGTTATATTTACCCATTTTGGTTTAATAAGGTTTGGTTATGTCAGATCCTTAAAAAAACTTGTATCAAACTGTATTTTGTTACGCAGCCAATGAAGTAATCATTATTTTGGGTCAAATTAATACAAGTTTTTTGACTCGCAAGTTTACAATAGTGTTCATTATTAATATATTTATATTATGAAATCTGAAGTGGTCACTCGGGTGTCTGTATTTTCTTAATTCCGGTGCATAATTAACATAATAAGCAATAAGTTTAATTACAATATTGCATAAACTTGTTCTTGCATAATTTTTAAAAGTATTTTATTTTGTTTGTTTTGTATGGTGTGAATTGTATGACAAATGTATGTAAGTGCGTTATTTTTTTTATTGTTTTTGTTACAAATCATAATTATACTAATTAAAAATAATGTAGCTAAGTAAATAATCGTTTATATTTTTAATACATACGATTATTATAATAAAACTTATGTGAACTGTATGTGAACAAATAAAGTTTGACATTTTTTTATTAAATATTGCGGAACACGTAGATTTTAATATAATCTTTTAAACCGACTCGATTTAAAAAGAAAGAAGTAAATTCTCAATTGAACTGGTTTTTTTTTGTTTGACGTCCATATCTTCTCCAGCTGTGAATCAATTTCAATGATACTAATATTTATCAAAATTAATTCAGTAATTTGGTTGTTTAAATCAAAATATTTTTTTTTTTTTTTTAACTTTGCCCCACACTAGGAATTACTCCTGTGTCGTGGGTGCGTTTACAAACATATAAACTCACATACACAAACAGCCAGACCCGGAACAACTATCTGTAGGCCATACAAATATTTGTTCCGTGCGGGAATCGAACCCGCGACAAGCAGCGCAACAGTCGATCGCTCAACCACTGCGCCAACCATGTCGTCAACTAAAAAAAATACTTCATCCAAGTAAACGAACTGGCATATTTTTGCTTTTCGGTGTGTGTTTAGTAGTGTTCTACCGTTTCTTAATTGATTTGGATGATATATAGGTACCTAAACGGAAATATAAATACCTTTTTTGAACCCTTAAAAACTACTATGTAAAAAATAACTTTAATTTCAGAAGTCGGTGACAATACCAAACAGCAAACAAAACCAGTTTTTTTTATTTTCCAAGTACATTATCTTTTTATATTCATAAAAAATTGTTTAGTTGTAATTATTTAGTGAATAGCATATCGAGGAGTTAGTTTTGCTGGTACAAAATTATTAAAAAAAATAATGTATTCAGTTCTGTAAAATGGCATAATAATTAGGAGTTATTTATAAACTCATTTTATGAAAACTACATTTAAAAAAATTGCGATGATTGCTGTAAATTGGCGAGGAAGCGCCAAATTTTATATTTATTTATTGTAATTTCTTGACAGTTTATTTTGCGACCGAAGGTTATTCTAAAATGTTTACTGACTTTAAATATATTTGTAGCCTATCTAAACTACAAAACTCTAGAAGATAATTCAATTTACTTTGTGTGTTTTCCGATTACTGTCTTCAACATTGCATTAATTTATTTAACGAAATAAAAATAAACTTGGTGTAGTATACTTTTTTGATTACTTTGTATTAAGAAAATGGCTGTAGATTAATTAAGTGCTAAACTTACCTTCTAATTAAAAATTATTCACAACCATGTACTATCACTTCACTTAAGCTTCATTTGTTGTAGCCCTTGCGTGTTTGTATGTCTTTAATGTCTATTAATTACTCCTTAATATGTATTTGAATTGTTATTGAAATATTCTATAATTATATTCTACTTTTTTATCAAAACAAAAAAAAACAGTTTGTAACATTTAGTCGCAGAGTTCGATTTTTGAATATGCAAATAGCGCGCGAACTCCTGCGCTGCGATTCTAGGTGCGCGCGTTCGTCACAAGCGGTAACGGTTAGGTGATTGCAGTAAGTTCACACCGGCTCACATTCTTAACCATTTCGACAAGCCGGCTGTGAGCGGATGTCCACAGCCACTCGTGGACATCGTTGGCCATCAATAGCAGTCATTTGCTTATACGAACCCGAGGAACGATCGATTGTTTAATATAAATTTTTACAACAATAACTTCATTCAATAAATTCGTAAAAGTACTGTTGATTCTGGGTAGACAAACAGGTCAAAAAGTTCCACTACTTGACTTAACGTTTGTTGATGTTATTAATGCAACTTTGACGGAAAATTACATACGTCCATGACCCGTGGGATGGCAAATACGTTCACATTTAATGTACTCGTGTGTGTTATTATCTTCGATTTTAGGGTTGCGCTGGTTCTCACGAATTTGCTACTTTTAAACGCAATTTTATCCTAAGGTATGTCTTGTCTTGACGGATTTTCTAATCTTTTGTATCGACCGGCGACCACGTAACTGGGCCTGACGTGTAACTGTTTACAGACTAAAGTATCCTTTCTTCAAGTTCTACACGATCGAATCTGATTCTGAAAGACCATGACATATATTATTGTAGGTACGTAGGGACACGTAAAATAAGCAAATCATGGTCATGGTCTAAGCGAATTGTGATTTGAACTATCAAAGGCGCTAGCTACATTTTGACAAAGTGACTCTGTCGGTTATATTTTTACGACAACAGGGCTGAACCGATTTTGATTGAAAATAGCTTGAAACCTGGGGAAGGACATAGGCCTTTTAATTCGTGACTTCATCTTTATCAACGATAACCGAAATTCACGCAGACAAAGTCGCTGGCAATAGCTAGTAATAAATAATATTTTATGGATAGATAACATTTAAATCAATTTATCTTTCTTTAAAAATACATAAGGTAAATGCAAAGACTTCCTGCACCAGGCAGTACCTGTCCCGCTATAAGCTTTGTCCTTCAGTGTTCACACACTCACAAAAAAATAGGCAGTAGTTGCTAAGCTACTTAGAAATGTTTTAGTACTGTACTTGCTGCGAGCCAACTAGCGCCACAAATCCTATGATTTATTTTGGGTATAAATATAATGATCACCAAAAAATACTTTAGGATCTTAAGCTCCCTTACCAAAAAAATATACTAAATTACACCAAATGTACTAAATGGTCACCAAATCTTAGTGTGCAAAATAACCAAAATCTTTTTGACTCCCCTCGGGCGGATCCGACATGGTTAGGTTAGGTTAGAAGTGTGACCCCCTACGACCCGCCAGAATCAAATCGCTTTTTACAGTCAAACTCATACATTTCTACAATACTTTAGGAAACACCATTTTGGTGACCATTTACTATTTTTGGTTTTATTTTATTTACTATTATTGGTGATCATTTAGTAGATCTGGAGGTTCGTTAAACATAAGCCATTTATTTTGCTCCTAAATCAGATAAAATTGCAAAAACCTAAAGCAGTACTTACAATAAAATCGTTGCTATCCATCCAATCAAAGATTCTCTTAAATTATGAAATGCAAAATGATGGAAAGTTACTCCAAGTGTTTTTTTTTATTTAATATGATTTAGGAATAAACATATTATGTACAGTTCCAAGAAAAAGGAAGGGTGGGATCTCAAAAGGGCATCAAGAAACTCGTCCACATCGCTATCAACGGGTCATGTAACCAACAGGCTGGCAGCATTGCCACGTTGTATGGCAATACTGCGTTCGCCAATCCGCCTGCCAAGCGTGGCGATTATGGCAAAACCCCCCCTTGGGGAGGCCTATGTCCAGCAGTGGACGTCTTTAGGCTGAAATGATGATCTTGATGATGTCAATGCTGATTCTTTGAAAGAAGACTCTTTATGTGACCAGCCTTTGGGTCACTTAAAGAGTTGACCAGCCACTTGGTAATGTCACGAATAACAAGTTGGGAACTCGGACCCATGGCCTAGAGTTTCCACCCCAAACAGCTCAAATATACAGTTTCCAAGAAGGCATAACACACATTTGAGTAAAATAAATAAAATTATGAGTGGCGCTAATTGGCTCTTGTCTGATCCTAAGTACTGTATAAAATTCTCTGTACCGTCATATGTCCATGACTTTTGGTTAACGAAGAGATAATTTCCTGAGATTGCAAATTTTGGTAACATTATTATAAACAAGGTTTTTCACTTGAATTAGAGGAAGTTGGAAGATATGACTTCTTGTCATGTCCTCCTAATCATTCGACTTGAGCAGCTCTTGGTGGGTCAAGAGAGGAATTTGTAACATACACAACCTTCCTCCGAAAATTGAAGAAACTAATACGCCATCTAAGTATATTGTTTTGGTTCATGTTGATTTTTTTAATGTTCCGCGCATCTTTCTTAGTTTTTTCTTTCATAAGAACCTTTTCCTTACAATAACAAACACAACGAACAATGAGCGAAATTGATCCAGACGTTTACGCGTGATGCCGTGACTAAGGGAAATAGGGATTCATTTTTATATATGTATAGATTATCAAAAAGGACAACAGGAATAGGATAGGAATTTGTACAACTTTCCGACACTAATATATTATTATTGCATATTATGAAAAAGGACAACAGGAATAGGATAAGCTTTTTGGTCAGTTAGAAAGAGAACATTGATCATATGGAGACGCCACCCCAGAACAATGTGCAGTATGACAGAATTGATTGGCACAATGTAAGATATACTGGAGGAGCTTGTGGCTAAGTAGGGGCTCATACGCATTATGCGGGTAGCTGAAATGCGACTAGCCGTGCAGCTGACCGCAGGATGCGGTTACGAATGCGGCCAGCCGGATCGCGGGCAGCCGCATTCGCAACCGCAACATGTCGGATATCTATGTTCTTCTAGATCGCAGAGCGCAGCGCGTTATGAGTAGTCAAAAGCCAGATAGTCTGGTAACCAGTCTTACAAAGGATTATTGTGTTACCTTGTAACTGGGTTGTGGGGGTCCGATAGGCAGCCGCTACATGTGAAACACTGGTTTTCAGATGCATCCGGTTAGACTGGAAGCCGACCCCAACATAGTTGGGAAAAGGCTAGGCAGATGATGAATGCGATTTATACTATTTTCGGTAAGCGTATTGCTGTTTCATCACATGCATTATCTTTCTTACTCGCATATGTATTTAGGATCTTATCAAATGTGAATATGAGACTATCTTTTCTTCAGATTTACATCAGCCAACACTTCGGGAGACAACGTCATTGAAGTTGTTGCACGATCTTTGAAGATGTTTAAAAGGTAATTAGGTAATAGTCAAGAGTATGAAACATTGTATAATGATCAATGTCCACAAACTAGCATGATATGATCACCAATCCATTTGCAGCAATTATGGCAATGGTTCTTTTAATTATAAATAAAATGACTGCATCGATCTACAGAGATGAAGGCCTTATCATGGTATATGCCTATGCGTTTAACTGAAAGGCAAGTCAAGGTATCCGTTGATGGTTGCACCGCACATAGTTCAAAATCGCTTGACACTTCATATTACGGCTAGTACTGACCTGCTATATGTACCTGCAGTCAGCAAAAGAGATAGGTATGCAGGGTCGTCAGATATAGTAAAAGTTTACTTAAAAACCGATGGAGGTTTTTAAATAAAATAAAATTAAATTAATAGAGAATAAACATTTCAATGATTTAATTAAATTTCATTCCAAAACATCCATCGGTTTCTAAGTAAACTTTCATTCAACATTTCCGATGACTTGCATACCTATCTCTTTTGCTGACTTTACACTCATGTAAATGTGTGTGCTGCTGTATGAGTGCGCGCGTGTGTATTCTGTCCACTAACACCTGTAGTATAAATGACTTGTGCGAGACCTCTGATTATCTATCTGTACTATATGGACGTTGCTATATTCTGATAGTACTTCTACGCTTTCAGAAGTATTGACACAAAGTAGTTTAGAAAGAAGGATAAAAGAAGGTTAACATTAAAACTGTTGAACAAATAGGTACTCAAGGTTCGTTTTTCTATATATGATCAGTCAAATTTCGACCATAACATTTTCAAAGCCACACAAAACATGTATTACATGATACAGCCTTGCGTGACGAGACTACTTCATTGCAGCGTGTAATACGCCCTGCAGTTTATTTCTCATACAAATTGTAACAGTTTAGAACTTTAGGCATATCCAATCACCACTAGATGACCTCTCTCTATTTTTGTTCCACTCGTTTCGTTACCTTCTGTTCTTTACTGGGCATGGGGTTCCGAGGTGGATCAGTGTTTGTGCCCGGTTGATGGCAATAGAGTTTTCCGATATCACGTGGGACTTAAATGTACGGGCGAAATATGGGAGTAGCTGTAGATAGTGTACGAACAAAGTCATCTGCTGATTACCCTCTTTCCGAATGACTTTTAATGCGTGAGGGGTACTCAGTTGACGACGTTGTCTACGTACCTCTGCTTATACCTTCATAGAACACAAGCGTGATAATGTATCATCATCATCATTATCATGTCAACCTTTAGACGCTCACTGCTGGGCATAGGTCTCCCTCAAGGGGGGTTTAGCCGTAATCGTAATGCTTGGCCGATTCATGTTAACGATCGCAGTAGGTGTAATGGTACTCAGAAGAATGCTGCTGCCCGTCCTCTGTCGCGATGATGTATGCTGTTTATAAAATAAAAAATAGTCATTCAATAAAATGTATTCGTTAATAACATACCCATGGCAATAAAACTTATTCATATAACAATATTCCAAAACTTTCACACGAATACTTACAATTAAAATTTAATTTTATGGTAACCAAATCTTAACTTCTTAATAATCACTAGCACGATAACTCCTAAATAATTGTCTTAACTATGTTGGTCCTGTCTTAGGTTTCTACAATACTTTCACTTAAAGGAGAAAATAAACAGTAATGTAATCACATTCAGATCTATACAATGTTCTACTTCAAACCTTGTCTTCACTTATTCCATCCACTTCATTGTTCTTCCCCTGTGGGAGTTCATTCGTCACTATGTCTAACGAGCCGTTTTTACTCAAACCGCAAGCGGAAAACACTTTGCTACCAACGTCGTGTTTCTTTATACAATAAAGTACTATTATTAGTACTGTCAATAACACTACTATGACACCTACAATGATCGGTGCACACTGGTCCATATCTCCTTCACTTAGACTTGCCAGTTTGACGTTCTCCTCTTTCAGGAACTTTTGGAGCTCAGAGAAATACTGTAGTATGCCTTCAGTCGATAGCTCTGTTTCACCAGTAATAGCTTTAAGGACTGTTCTCCAGTCCTCACTTGCACCAAGAGCCATACCATCGCTGAAATAAGTATTTAATATAATATATAATTTAAGCCACAATTCTCTTTCAAATTCAGTGATATTTTTTGCGCCTTTACAAAGGTAAAGGCCATCCACACAGGTCTAAGGTAAGCCCAAGGGCTCGACCAGATACTTTTGTATAAGTGGTAGCCAATGATATATTATACGTAGATGCGTTACCCGCGCTCAATAATGGCAATATTAAAGCAAGGCAATTGCCGGGGTTTCTAAGTCACGTACCACCCAGTGGCGCGGCTATGCGTCAGTATCGCTCGTAATTCACACATAACTGACGTAACAAAATATGTATGTTTATCTTTTTCTATCAGTAATACGCCGTATGCTTCTGTCCCTTTCTTCGCGCTGTATTTAATTGTATGTGCTTATTGTTATGTAGATATAAAAGTTTGCGCCGTTTTAAAGTGCACTAATGTTCGTGTATGACGCGTCTATTTATAATACATTATTGGTGGTAGCATGTATTTTATTGCAGAAAGAAAGTGTTGGCTGCTAAACGAAGACTGGAGGAAATGTTTTAAAAATGTCGTCAATAAAACGGTGACAGCATTCGATTCCACTTACCGCATCCAGGATCCATGATCAGGACCGTGCATGACGTTAAAGAAGTGAATTGTAATTGGTTCATGTGCTAAAAGTGCAGAATGAAGTTTGTTCCTGATACTTCGTAAATGTGACATTCTAAATAAAATATATTGTAATGCGATGATAATATAAGCAAATGAGAAGAACAAACTATTCTTGTGAAATAATTTGATTAGCACATTATTTTATTTGCTAAACCTACATGCAGCGTGCACTTTTGGGGATTCCCTCCATCGCCAAACATTTTAAACAGAGATCTCAGAATCACCAGACCTGGCTCATTAGGTACAGCATAGCTGAATACTTAAGGATATGTAGTTAGAAGAATATGACGTCAAGGAGATAGGTGTTGTTCCTAGCCACAATGCTTGGCCCTTGTTCTAGTTTCAAGTAAAATATATCTCACTAACAATATGTTTAATATCTACCAAACAATCTTTAGACTGACAAGGAGCTGTAAATTATGTAGTCATTTATAAACAGTAGACAGTAAAAACATGAAAGACAGAAGTCAAAATTATTAAGTTACATCACTTGTTTTTATATTAGGTTGATATTTATTTGCCCGATTCATTCAATGAAAGATGTTTAGTAATAAATTTGTATGAAATTTTGCAGCAGAGCGTTGTAATTAAGATGCTAATACATACAATGAATTACACCATCCACATCCTTCGCTCACAAAGAGTCAATGATGTTATTTTCTAATGCGTTTTAATGAGATAAACAGATTACCTAAGAAGTTTTCCTGCTTTCTTCACGCCGTATATAGAACATTCATGTAAAGGTCCTGTGTGATTCGCCCTCTTACAAAGTGATAAAAGAATTTGAAATTCCAGAACATGAGATATCAAGTATCTGAAAAATAAAGTTTTCCACATGAATCATTAGTAAAAGAAAAATGTTGACACCATCCGGAAACAAATACGCGAGAAAAACCCTAATCAAATTTATCAAAGAGAAAGATGACACATCACGCAGAGTGATTCAGATTTCTATACTTATCAAACTTGAAAAACTAACTGAATGTCACTCACTATAAGTGGGATTGGATAACGCACTAGTCGCCATCACACGGGTTGATAAGAATGCAACCTCTTGCATGAGTGTCTTAACCACTGGGTCGTCACGACACTTCAATAGAATCTCCGCGTATATGTATCAACGGGTTAAGTTAAGCCTGTTTGGCTTCAGTCAGTGTGATAACTCGTACGACGGAAGACTTGTTAAACTAAATTGATTGTAATAATATGCTGATGCCTTATATCATTATCAACTTGCCGTTTATTAATTTTATTGTCTTCGATCTATCAGCTAGATCAAATAAAATTCTTAGCCAAACAATTTATTGCCCTAGACGTAAATAATTGAAACATTAGCCATTAGTCATGAGCAATATCTTTCTGTTAACTCATTAGCATTTACACCGATAACTACATAATATAATACATTTATTATTAATTAATAAATTAGTTCTGTACAACATTCACTTTGCTAAATTATTAACCGCCTCTCATGAGTATATTTACTTACGTAATGTACTGCACGTGAGACACAACATGGTACTTTGCAGCTGGATCTAAGTCGGATTCGTTTCTAGGTACTGGAGGGGACACTCCCGTTTCTTTCATTCTGAAACAAAGAGTTAGATTTGGACTTCATTTAGCTTCTATATTTAGAGTGATCGCAATTTTGGTGTTGTCAATTTAGTGCAGTTATCACATTTGTAAAAATTTCATCAACAGTTCCCTAAAAGGCCCGATCACACCGGAGCGTACAACTTGCGGATGGTGGTTGGCCCCGTTGATGTGACAATACAACAGTAGCAGTATCAGACCGCATCCAAAATAATATGTCCGCATCAGTTTCAAATCAAATCAATTTATTGTTTATAAGTGTTGGATCATGCGAGTCGCACGGGACCGGTCAATGTGGCGACACTTGGGGGAGGCCTATGTCCAGCAGTGGACGTCTTTCGGCTGAAATGATGATGATGATGATGATGAAGTGTTGGTACAATTTTGGCCTTAAAACAATAATAATTATACAGATCCATAATATTTAGTCATCAAAATGTGACATGCAAACATTTGGGTACATACTTACTTATTATTACAGTTATAATTCAATAACCATTCCAATTGAGGAGCAATTTCAAGATTATTAAATACATTTTTTTGAATACTATTTATGTTCGAGGGTAAAATGATTATGATTGTCGCCGGGTTAAGGGGTTTAACTCAGTGTAGCCTTGGTATATTTACAACAGCCGTTGCTAAGCATGCTGTAAAGGTGTTATAAAGAATCCGTTTTGTTAAATTATTATTGCATATTTCATTATTTGTCTATCAATGCTAAGCTTTCTACTGTAAATAGAGTCATCTCATAACCGTCTTTTCTTTTGTTATGTATGTTTATATAAATATATTTATTTTATTTATATTATATTAGTTACCTATCTTCTATGTAATAAAAATGAATCGTTGTTGGTTATTCTCGCTAAAACTCGAGAACGGCTTAATCTTGCAATATATTTTGTTTTTTTTGGACTTCCACATATTATGTGGAAGTCCAAAAAAAACAAAATAGGTAAACTACATATACACAAAAAATTGTATGTGTGTTGTTGTTGTGTGTGTGTTGTTATTGTTGTTGTTGTTGTGTTGTTGTGTATGTGTGTTGTAATTGTATTGTAATTGTGTTGTTGTCTATTTTGTTTTTTTTTTTACTATGCACCAGCCATGTTATTTCTTCACCACCCTTGGTTGACTGGTAGAGAATGCCTAAAGCATTAAGTCCGCCTTTGTACCTTTGTGCACGAAGTATAAATAAATAAATAAACAAATAATGCTGCTCAATTAAAAGTAATTTCGCAGACGAGAGCTAGCGACCTAGTGCTAGATGATGGCATAGAAGATAAGTAAATAAAGTAAATAAACAGGTATATTCACAGTTAACTTGTGCCTGTAAATGGATCACTGACACATGTTTTGACTTGCAAATAAGCTCTACGACTAGAATTAATGATTTATACAACTTTATTAGCCTTTTAGCACTAATCTACAATACAGTTAAAAATTGTGATTGTTAAATCAGACATTAAAATTCGCAAGTTTCTTCTCGGGATCAGAAAGCTGGCCTTTTCATGGGCCAAAGAATTATCATTTATTTATTTATTGATTTATCCTATAATTCAGGCAATTAAGGCTCATAAAACACAATACATATTTAAGCGTAACAATATTACCTCCCATTGAGAGCGATGCGGACGAATATTTTGATACCCTATGAGTCTGTGTGTAAATATTGTAAAGGGGTTCGAACCTTTTTGTATAGAAGCTGGCATATCGACCCAGCGCCATTTTGTTCTTTTTTCGAAATCGCGGCGCACGGTGAAAGTGGTATATATGGGTAGAGGACTCATATACGAACAAAAAATGTCAAGTTACATGGTACCCCTAAGTGTCACGTTCTTTGGATACAATCTGACGCCTATAGACACGTAATAGGTATATTTTTAATGATTGTCGTTGTACTCATTGCCGATCTTTACCTTCAAATATATCGGTAACGTGACACTTTGGGGTATCATGTTGCTTGCCATTTTTTGTTCGTCTATGAGTCCTCTAGCCATATATACCACTTTCACCGTGCGCCACGATTTCGAAAAAAGAATAAAATGGCGCTTCTATATCACGATAATCATGCGCCGTGATTTCGAAAAAAAATCAAAATGGTGGCGGGTCGATATGCCAGACAGGTTCTATTCCCTTTAATTATATAAAACAAGCTTTTGACAAAAAAATGAAACCTAGCTAATTTGATATATCGCCCCGAAGCTCCCTGCATACTAAATTTCATGAAAATCGTTTCAGTCGTTTCCGAGATTCAGATTATGTATATACAAGAATTGCTCGTTTAAAGGTATTAAGCCCGTCACAGACGTAGCTAATATAATTCACATATATTACGATATATTTTACATAATATAGTAATCTTCGAGTGACCACAGACTTAGCTATAATATATCTTTATTACGTCACCAAAATATGTAAACAGATATAGCAAGGCATATTAATTATAATTATATTTCAAAAATGTGCAGCAAACAACGATCGCAGATTTAATAAGGGCGAAAATATATTATTATATTATAACTACCGTGTGTGGTGGTTACCTATAATATTATAATATATAGTGTATTAATATATATTATATTATAGCCACGTTTGTAACGGGCTTTAGATTTTTCGTACGATAAGCCCAATTAGTATCTTAAAAGTGATACTAATTTATTGTGCTTATCGTACGAAATTAAACCAAAATGCTCTATCGTAGTCGTATTTCTAATTTGCCGTTTCGAAGCAAACAATTTCACGACTTTGGTCTCGAGCTGGGCCTTCTCTCTGCTAACCTATTTTAAATAGAGATCTACGAGTTGTAGACTTAAGGAAAACCGGAAGTAGGTATATTTCTCCAAATTAATTTTGGTTTTATTACTATCAGTTCTTCAACTAAATAAAATTCTGTTGCCAAACTACTTACATAATTTTGTTTTTTTTCCTTATTTTAGCCAGAATAGAATTTTACGAAATGGGCATATCTTAATTTAAATGGTAATTTTACACAATTTACTGTATGTTTTTACATTTAGACACCATATTGAAGTTAATTGAAAGCATGACGTTGGACAGGACGGAATGGAAAAAGAAAACATGTTGCGCCGACCCCAAGTAACATGGGATAAGGGCAGGGAAAAGAAGTAGATGATTGAAGTTAATTTCTAACAAGATTTATGTTTACAAACAAAAATCAATTGTCGGATGTATCTCAATCATCAGTGGAGATCGGTTCGACCAATTTAGTTATTATTTTAGTTTTGTTTAATAAATTGTCAGGATAAAGTTAGTGTAATTAAAATAAAATAGTTAATATGTCTAAAATATTCTAGGCATTGCTGATTGGCAGCATAAGAAGATATGTTTAGCCGGTGTAAGTACTGTAAAGGTTGTATGTAAAATGCAGCCGTGTTTATTTTTTTTTACTAAATGTCTCTTCTGAACACTGTGAATTTATTCTAGAAGTAGTTTAAAAATAGAATAGAATTATTCTTATTTTTATATCAAGGTGATTGTTTGCATTAGACTGGTAGACCGCTGACACAAAGTAAAGTACGTTAGGCTGCAGCGCGCCGAGGCAGAGAGACCACTCAGAACAAACCGCCAATTTTCGCATGCAAACATTGACATAACGTTTACAGGCATTCTCAGGCAGTTTCAAGCAGACTTCAGTCTCGACTAGCGACACGCATAGAGCAACCGAAGGGAGAAGCCATACACAGCGTTCCCCTCTGCCAAAGTACATGCCCACAAAGGCTTACGCATGTAATAAAACAAGTTACGCTCGGATTTATAGCTAAACTGAGTCGAGTCGCGCGGCTGAATGCCAGAACAGCAGTGCTATTCTGTTACAATCTCCCTCAGTGAACATCTAGGTAGGTGAAGTGAGCTGTCATCTGTCCCAATGCGGATTTACAAACACTACGATCGGATAACAACTCACTTTACCTGGGTGTTCACCGAGGGAGATTGTAACTGAATAGACATACAGAACGCAGTACTTAAAATGCCGAATTGTTCAGTTTTCTGCTGTTAAAAAGGACATGAGGACATCAAACTTTCAAAAAGATAGTGTCACATTTCACATGTTAGTAAATTCTTATCATATTATTTATATTTAAACACAATATTCATACATTTAATTATAATGTATACGTCAGATTTGTTTGCCAACATCGGGTCCGCTGGCCCGCACAAGTACGGATCTGTCAAGCGATAAATCCACAGCTAAATACGACTTCTCGCCGATGAACGATTTAGGGATGATACTTTACATAGTGTGTCGTGGTCGTGTATCGATAAATTGAAGTGACGGCGAATAACATGTTTGTGACAAATTGTTCCATTGTACGTTATTATTATTAATATGGTTTAAGTTTGCAGGTACTTAAACAAATAGACCTACACGATCGTGTACTACAAATCAAAAGGTACTAAAATTATCATTGGTAAAGATTTATTACCTTTCATTGCATAGGTATCATTTATATGAAAATCATTTGTAACTTGCAAGATTAATCATGGAAAAATACACAGATACCAGAATTTCTTTTTTAATGAAAAAGGTTAACCCTGACAAATGCATTCGTAAAATCTACACCAAATTGATTCATTTAAAAAACCAATGATATCTAAGCAGCCCTAGTGAGTCTGGCCACTTTAGGTAATTATTTTCGAGGATGGCGGGAGTGGTCCTTCTGTAACCCTTTTATCTTGTGCCCCTGACGATTGATAAACAATACAAGTGAGTTCATTCGGTTTCCCTCTTTAATTCATAAAAACCGACTCCTCACACACAGTAACGAAGGGTATACGACTGTTACCGTGGAGGTTATTTTCCCATATGAGTACCTATTTGCCTACCGATGTCAGAAACAAATTAGGTATGTAATTTCGAGATTTTATAGCCGTTTACGTTAAGACGGACGTAGGTATCTGAAGAGTAATTTTTGAAGTTGAAACTTTGCAATAATTACCCACCTGAGATCCCACCAATGCTGATTCCAATCCTCCAAACTGCTATTTCCGAAGACATCCCAACGCCACTTATCTAGGACGTAGGCATAGGCCATCAATGGAAACTTCTCCAAAGCGACCCAAAGGAGATGGTTCAAAGTAACTTCGGGGCCTGTTTCAACCTTCACCAAGTTCAGAGTCTTTAAATGTTCCGGCGAGGTCAACTGAACGGCGACGATGTCGGAGATTGCATCGTGGAACGCTGGAACACGATCGAAATTATTTATTCAATTATAATTATTTATCTTTTAAAACCATCACGTCTAAGATCCTTGAAAGGTCAAACAAAGGTTATATGACCTTTCAACATTCTCATGTAGGTTTTAACGTTCCATTCTCATGCAGGTGCTGGGCGGTATACGGTTGGTATACCGACCAAAGATGAAAAATACCAAATTGTATTTTTGACAACACAAAGCATAATAATCTTTTTTTTTTGTTGAATATAATACATAGGCTTTGATTATATAATGTCTAGATGGAGCGTCGCCCTACAATCATAACAAAGAAAACGAGTCAACAATTGCAAGTATGTGTGCGTGCAGGCGTCGTTTTACACTGTGCATCTACGTCGCTGTGTGCGTAAATAATGATTATATAAGCAATTATGTATATAATTATACATAAATTAATATTATTATACATATATTAATCATTTATTATTATTATTACGCATTTGGGCTTTGATTATATAAGCACTTGTCAGCCAATAGTTGGCTGACACTTTTTGACACGTTTGCGTGCACTTGACGCTCCATCTAGACATTATATATAATCAAAGTACATAGGGCACATTGAAAGTTTTGCGCTCCTGGCCGCTCATAAATATTTAAATTTCGAATGTTACATTTTTTTTAAACATAAGAAACTCAATAATTGATTAAAAAAAAAATTGGCGGGTAATAGTTTGTCAATTGTTTTTATCACAAGTTGAAGTACGTTGTCCGTAGCAAAAATGGAATTAACGCGAAAAGATTTTAGGGCGAAGAATTTTTATGATTTTAAAAGTTCACTGACTCCGCATGACTGCACTGCTCGTCTTCAAAATGCTTTTGGGAAGGAAGCACCTCATTTGAGCACCGTAAGGCGTTGGTACCCAGAATTTGACAGTGGCCGCGTTTCTCTCCATGATAAAATTCTTAAAGGTCGGCCCTTAACTGCGGTCACCTAGGAAACTGTGGCTACTATCAGGCAACTAATTGAAGAAAACCGGCGTATCACCTATGAGGAGATTCGAGGACATTTGGGTATTGGTATGAGCCAAATTCAAAAAATGTTACATCAATATTTAAAACTTAGGAAACTGATGCCGCTGGATTCCTCATGAACTCACCCCAGAACAAAAACGGGCCCGTGTTGATTGTTGTAAAAAAATGTTGTTAAAGTACGATTACGGACGTTCAAATGCTGTGTATGACATTGTGACAGGAGATGAAACATAGATATATTGTTACATGCCGAAAGAAAACAACAGTCTTCTGTATACAGCAAACCAACAAAATTGAGGCAGGCGAGAAACGAAGGCAAAAAAAGATTCTTTCATTCAGAAGAAAGAAAGCGAACAGGACAAACCTCCAGACCTGACACCATGTGATTTCTTTATTTTCCCAAAAAGTAAAGATTTGATGTGAGGTACGAATGAGCTTTACGGAGCCGGAAGAGGCCGTGATAACTTTCAACCATCACATGAAAAACATGCCCTTAGACGAATGGTTCCCATGTTTTCAAAAATGGTTTGACCGAAAAAAAAACGTGTTTAAAATGTAATGAAGAATACTTCGAAAGACAGTAAAAATATTACTTTACATTTAAATTGTTTTATTAATGAGTTATGCAAAAGTTTCAGTGTGTCTCACGTAATAGCATTTTAGTCGACGGTAGCACCGATCTTATTATTGCCTACCTTTAAAACATAGGAGTTTGGCTAACAAAATATTATACGACTAACTTCTGTCCACGACTTGGTTTGAGTAAATTTCAGAACTAGCCCTAAATCATTCCTTTGGGAACACAAAAACATGATAAAATTATTCTGTGTTAAGTTAGATCATGATCTAGTATACTTACTTAGTCTGGCCATAAATACTGTTGCAATTAAAACTAAGAAAGATATTACATTTGAATTTGGAATCTGTCATTTTTATACGATTGTTCATTGAATTTTCTAATTTTGTCGCCAATACATTGTACAATATTTTGCGATATTAAAATGGAGCGGGGTGAGAAAGAGAACCGAATCGCTGTAATTGCATTACACAAAGTTGGTATGGAGCCAAATGCAATTTTTAAAATTCTCCACACGTTTGGTATTAGTCAAATGTTTGTGTTCCGGGCTATTAATAGGTACAATGAGACCTCCTCTGTTTGTGACAGAAAAAGATCTGGCCGTCCACGTAGTGTTCGTACGAAAAAGGTGGTCAAAGCAGTAAGGGAAAGAATTCGAAGAAATCCTGTCCAAAAGCAAAAGATCTCGGGAGATGAAGATAGCACCCAGAACCATGTCGCATATTTTAAAAGATGACTTAGGACTTGCAGCCTATAAGAGACGCACTGGTCTTTTTTTACCTGATCATTTAAAAAAGAATAGGGTGGTAAAATCAAAACAACTACTGAAGCGGTACGCAAAGGGAGGTCACAGAAAAATTTGGTATACGGATGAGAAAATCTTTACAATTGAGCAACATTTTAGCAAACAAAATGACCGTATTTATGCTCAAAGCTCTAAGGAAGCTTCCCAATTAGTCGACAGAGTGCAACGTGGACATTATCCGACTTCAGTGATGGTTTGGTGGGGTGTTAACTATGAAGGAGTGACTGAGCCATATTTTTGTGAAAAAGGTATCAAAACATCGGCACAAGTGTATCAAGATACCATTCTTGAGAAGGTAGTTAAGCCCCTTAGAAACACCATGTTCAATAACCAAGTATGGTTCTTCCAACAATACTCGGCTCCGGGTCATAAAGCTCGGTCCACGCAGTCTTGGTTGGAAGTGAACGTTTCGGACTTCGCGCCGGGTTACGATTTATGGTCAGTTTTAGAGAGCACGGCTTGCTCTAAACGCCATGATAATTTGGAATCCCTAAATCAATCCGTACGATTGACAGTGAAGAATTTTCCCATGGAAAGAGTGCGTGCTTCTATTGATAACTGGCCTCAACGTTTAAAGGACTGTATTGCAGCCAATAGAGACCACTTCGAATAAGCTTTTTATATTTTAAATTTTGTTTTATATTTATGTATTTAACTAACACACTGTAAAAATAATAAATATTATTTGCAATAAAAAAAAAGAACATTTTCTTCGTGACAATATTTATGGCAAGACTAGGTATATTTGCCAAATATCAGCCAATTCCTTTCAGCCATTTAAGCGTGAAAGTAATAAACATCCTAATGGATGTTTTTTAATATCCATCCTTACATACTCTCGCGTATATAATAGACTAGCAACCCGCCCCGGCTTCGTACGGGTGATCATCATCATCATCAGCAGCCGGAAGACGTCCACTGCTGAACAAAGGCCTCTACCATAGAACGCCACAACGAGCGGAAACTTGCCGCTTGCGTCCACCGGTTACCCGCGACCTTAACGATGTCGTCGGTCCATCTGGTGGGAGGCCTACTAACGCTGCGTCTTTCGGTTTGTACGGGTGATATGTAGATCAAACTATACGTATAAACCTTCCGCTTGAATCACTCTATCTATTGATGAAAACGGCATGTAAAGCCGTTGCTCAGTTTTAAAGACGTACACGTACAGACATGCGGCGACTTTGTTTTTGACTATGTAAGGAAGCAGAAAGTGGGATTTGTTCGTCCGATTACCAGAGGCTATCATTTTATCAGATGGCATGATTTAAAATACGATAAAATGCAACATTGTGGTTGCATGGTATATATCCGGTAAAAAATCATGATAATGTACCATTGCAATACGTCATCATCATTAGACATATCGTTATCGAATTTCAGACCTCTCACTATAGAATTTTATTAACTATGTGGCCACTAAATCAAAGAACGAGATAGCAAATATTACAAGAGCTGAGTTGGAATAAAGTTATAATTATCGCTTTCGTCTTAGATAGTACTGACTGATATTACTATTAGGCAACAGAACAGATCAATGCATAACGTTTTTTTTTAATGACCAAATAAATAACTATACTAAGGTTTGTCAAAAAACTAGGAAGGTACTTAAATAAATATAAATACCTGGATTTGGACCATCTCTGTACAATGGAGGCAGACTTCTGTAATGCTTAAAGTACTGAACGTGTCCTAGAAGTCTTGCGGCTCTTGACAAGCCCACAACGATATCCGTCACCTTTTCACCGCACCATTTTATTCTAAAAATAAAAACTAAATCAGATTTAAATTCGAAAAAAAAAGAAACTAAAATATATGTATGTGATAAAACGTAATTCTTGGAATATCTTTTCTATTACTATAAACCTTTTTCATGACATGAACGTATATATACTGGAAGATTTAATAGAGCTATTTGTTGCGTTCCAATGCATGAACAAGGTTTGTATATAATAGGCGCATCCGTGTTGGATGTCAGGCATATAAAAAAAAATAACAGCTAAGTTCATAGAAGCTCGGTTCATTATAATGGAAATGCCAACATTCAATGAAATAGAGGTTCAAATAATTGCAAATTCTATCCAGGTGTAAATAAAGACAAAAATGCAACAGATAAACATCTTAATCACAGATAACAAAAAAATACAGGCAATATAACTTTATTTTATAAGACAGTCGAGACGCGTAATGGAGCATATAATAAAACGTCGACCACACATCAAGCTAAACATTTCCATTATAAACTGACGCCTCACTATTTTAACTGCCAAGGGGACCTTAGGTCAGCTGGAACTAAATAACCTCCTCCTTTTTTGAAGTAGGTTGAAAATGTATAGCTTGGTCTGTCATCGTGTGTACATAATGTCGCTTAGCAAAGCTCGCTAGCTAGCTCGCTGGCTTACTTGCTAAATAAATTCAATATAACAATTACTCCTACTCTTGGAGAACTTATTAAGTTTACCATTGAAAGCCTGTATATTGTTAAGGTTAACTTTTACTCTTAAATAGATATTATTTCCAAAAAAAAACATGACTTAGGCAGATGACAGGTGTAGGTTTGATGTACTGCATCAATGCAAGAAAAAACGTTTTCCTACGTAGCCTATGTATTTGAGGAATTATAAAAGGAGCTTTGAGTCTACTATGTACTTATTCAATTAAATACATATTCGTATATCATTCATATGTTGTCATCTTTTTTGTCTTTGTACCTATGATTTAATCAGGGGGTTCAATTGTTTGTATCAGAAAAACTAGATTTCAGATGTCTTTGTTGAAACAGATAATAGATTAGGTAGGGTAAGTATCGTAGTAGATACAAATAATGGCTATTTACTTGTAATGAACTCCATCACACATGTCATGACTGGACGGCAAACAGTTGGCTGTCGACATCGTCTCTTTGATGTCTTGGAAGGAATCGTTCGCGCTATCAAAGCCAAGGGATTGATGAAACTCGTCGACTGCATCAAATAGATCCTTGGACAAAATGGTCTCGTTTTCTGAAAGCTTCGGTCTCATGTGATCTGCATACGCGACTACCTTCGGATATATTGCTTGCCATTCTTGAGCCCATAAGTTCCCTAAAATATTTTGTAAGGTAACTGGATAAGATTTTTATAATAACACAACCAACGAAAGAAAAGTTTAAGAAAACTGAACTCGCCGTGACTGCATTATGGAAGACAAATTATATTTTCGTACAAATAATCATCTGAATGAAACAGGGCAGAAAAACTTAAAAATTATGCAACACGCCCATTGCGATTAAATATTTATCAGGCGTTTCTAAAAACTGAAACTCACCTAAAATGTGAGCAGGAATCAGTTTATCGTTACCCTTCAGAATGTCCTTGTAAAAAAGCTTTAACTTGGCTCTGACATAATCGTGTAGTAAATCGTAGAATGGTTTGATCTCCTTCCAAATTCTATCTACAGTTTCAACAAAATCGTCATCTTCAAATGCATATCGCCACATATCGCCGGCGTCTGTAAAGTTTTCCGATTCTGCAACTCTGTTCATTCTCACCACATAATCTTTGAATATCGGCCGTATTTTCTTTCCAGTCGTATCGCGATAAACTTTCCAATAATACGCCAATTCTTTTGTATCGTTGCTTGTTTTAAAGATCGATATCACATCTGGAAAAATTGTTTCTTTTGTTAACAGCAAAAAAACGATTACGAGGTATGTTTTTGAGCGTAATGTAATGGACACATTACATTCATTGGAAACATTAATGACCGATTTATTTTGCATGGATGACGCAAGTGATAAATAACAACTGTATTAGTTATCTTAATTAAACACACATGTTTCAAAAACCAAGACTCGAATCACATCGATTGACTATTTTTGTATAAAAATAACGATAAAAAGTAAATAATACTGACTGACCACTCATCGTTCGTACCGAATCTTCCGAGCTGCAATTTATATTATAAGCACACACGGTCACACGACTCCAAATCCTCTGCATTGTGTCAATTTCTTCTCTTTGCTGGAATGATTAGAGCATAGCGATTACAATCAAGCTAAATAGAAAAAGTTGTAATCCGTAGGTAGAAGTGAAATAACAAAGCTATAGGAGTCTTGTGGATTATAGCCTGGAATTAACGAATATTAACGTTTGGTACTTATGCCTAGTATTAATATATATTAGCCTGAATTCACGTTCTAATAGAGCAAGATTCCATTGCCCCCAGACCTCACTTATTTTCTGATGGACAAAATATAATACAATAGAGTAGTATTAATATGTACAGTGTACGTATACATACCTGCTATCGTAGGCCAACGGCCAATTCCCAGGCATCATATATAGGGGGCTATACCATAGATAAAAATCAAGTCTCAGACTGTAAGTAAACTTATGTTTTTTTGCTGTCGATATTTAAAGTGTCTGGCAATAAATACGGCCGATAGACGGTGTCTGGCAGTATTAATTTCAAATTGTTTACAATATTCCCTACAACATACGTAAAATCGTAAAATCAGACTGTAAGTAAAGTGAGCACAACTTTTACGTATCTGTAGCACCTGGTCCCCAAGAATTGGCCGTTGGCCTAAGCAAGCAAGTATGTATACGTTCACTGTACACACTACTACTATTGTATATATTTATGTCCATCAGAAAAAAAGTAAGCTCTTTGGTCTCTGGGATCTTGGACTATGATGCCATCAATAAAGCATTCTTGTTTTTTTTGTGATTGATGATCTCTATTCTATTCTATTGTTGGTGTAGGTTTTACCATTTTCCACATAATGGATAATAATAATATCATGTGTTTGTTTTACTGTGTTCTTGATTTTAATAACATTACACAAAATACCTTGCTTTGTGGCATCTGCACATTGGTTCCTCGTTCTTTTATAATTCTAATTTTCCTTTTCATCTTTGGTTCATTCATCAGTTGTTCATCGTTCAAATATTTCTTCTTCATGATGTTCCAATACTGTTTTTTTATTTCATCTTCTTCAGCTGCAATACGTACCTGAAAATTTTAACACGTAAAGCCTTAGAAACCCATACTAATTCCATATTTCCATACTTAATATTATAAATGCGAAAGTAACTCTGTCTGTTACGCTTTCGCGATAAAACGGCTGAACTGATTATGATGAAATTTGGTATAAAGATAGCTAGAACCCTGGGGAAGGACATACGCTTTAGATCCGCGACTTCAACTACAACCACGATAGCCGACATTTTTCCCTATAAAACTTGAAAATTATCACCTCAGATTATCAATCAAAAGCCAGATGACCGTGTGGACTGCAAGTGAAGCCACAAAAGCAAATACAAATTCAATAACTAATACCTACAATCTTGTGATTGTATTCGCTTTTGAATATTTATTTGTATTAGTATTTGTTTTTTTTAACAAGGCTTCGGTCTGTACTGACTCGCGCCAGTACAGCGCGAAGCGAATTGTAGGTACTCGTTTGTGAATTTGTATTTGCTTTTGTAGCTTCACTCTCAGTGTTCCGCACGGTCTAT
The DNA here is from genome assembly GCA_947361185.1 of Charanyca ferruginea. Lineage (NCBI taxonomy): Eukaryota > Metazoa > Arthropoda > Insecta > Lepidoptera > Noctuidae > Charanyca > Charanyca ferruginea. The sequence continues at coordinate 10,964,184 of OX376073.1, forward strand.
CTGCCATTTGTTTCGTAATCTAAGATTACCACTAAAGATCATCATCGTCTGCCGAGTCTTTTCCCAACTATGTTGGAATCGGCTTACAGTCTAACCAGATACAGCTGAATATAGTGTTTTACAAGGAGCAACTGCCTATGTCTTTTTTTTATGTAGCCTTCCCGTCACACTATTCTTAAACCACTGTAACTCCTGAAAGCCACAATCAACAGTGGCCACCATTAGAAAAGCGTCGAGACACTGAAGCTCGACGAGTCCCGGAGAAACATTACAACTGTCTTGGATCCCGCAACGAAATTAGCCAGAAGCAACTGCCTATCTGACCTGCAGAAACCGTTAACTGGGTAACACGATACCCCTTGGTAAGACTGGTGATTAGGCTTTCTCGCGTCTAACAGCTACCCATAACGACTGTCTAAGATTTACGCATGACAGCCCGGACCAACGACTACGTGCTTTTCGAGACATAGAAAATGAACTCTAAGGGTATTGTATGTAAATAATATGACTATTGTATAGTCAACCACATACTTATATTCGTAATTTAATATTGATAGCATCTTTACGTCAAAGTAGCATAATGTTAGTACTTCAAGCGTTACTTTATTGAATTCCATTCTTACCATTTTATTTTTCTTTGCTTCATTATTTATATCTGTAACGTACGACCAAAGAGCATCTTGTGATGTTTTGCAAACATCTAAACTTAGCTTATCCATCTCCTCCATAAACAGATCAAGGCTTGTATTAACTCTGTCTAACTCTTCTAATTGATATCTAAATGTCTCAACTATATCGTTTGTCTTAATGATTAATGCATTGGGATCTAGTACTGTTTTCATAGCATCATCTAAGTACTTCTTTTCCTTGACTTCATCAATATCTGTTTCTATTTCATGACCACTTTCTTCCGATACTTCCAATGTTCTATTACCTTTCTGCACTTTCTCATCTGCAGACATATCTGATGAAGGATTTGGTGGAAACTGTACAGCTACTGACGTTGAAGCTATTATTAGAACGCATGATAATTGCTGTAACAACAATCCTCGTTATTGTACTGTGTGTGATGTATTATTTATCAATACAAGCGGCTGTATATTGAACAACACGTCTTTAAAGGCAGGATGTGTGGCTGATATCCCAACGATACAGTTCAATAGTAAGCTAAAGGCCAATGTTAGTGTACGAAACGCCTACTGAAATCATATCGGTAAGTGTGTTGTTACACTGGCTATAAAAAATATGATTAGAGTTTACACTAACAGTCAGGGGTGCGGATTATGCGTCATGTACTGGGTTTTATTAGTCGATAAATATACGACATAACCCGTCGTTCTCCACAAACGAGACATCCTTATGAATAACCTATAAGTATTAGTTTAATTTATTCTGAAATAGTAGAAATGATATAGGTTTTAAAGGGGTTGTACGTTGTTTTATAGCTAATAGTTTTATAGAATTTCATTTCACATAAAAAAAATCTCATAATTTCGTTTTATAGAATAATCAATACGCAGAATACTTACTTTGAAGATTTTTAAATTATTGATTTTTGTTTCACATAAAGTTTTATGTTAGAATAATCATAATATCATGTGTCACCTCACTCGCTTTCTATTCAAAACGAGTAAGAGTAGGTTGCTAGTAATTTTAAAAGTATTGCTGACGTAAGCATGCTGACCTTCCTGTAGATGTATCACTAGACCTTGATTAGACGCAACTGCCGTATCAGATATCGTGTGAGATGAAAACGATTCAACAATAGCCTAAGTGCAGTAACGTAGTTGAATAATGATCATATCCTCTTGTCTATATAGATGTCACCCGGTGGGCTGGTCAGTATTCATGGCAACTAATTGTAATCTGATGTGAGCGATATGGGTCTAGTTTTTAGCATGTATTTCATACAAAATGAGTTTGTCAACGGCAGTATTTATGTCGAAATACTTTCTTAAGGATTAGATGTTTATAATTAAGAGACTATAAAATTATTAGATGGGTTACTAATTTGGTGAACTAAAATTTAGTGTTAATTCATCTTTATATAGTCATGGTTATCTATTGTAAAATATTTACACCCATTATTTGACACCTATATACATATGACACCTATATATACCTATAATAACAATGTCAAACCGCACTCATAAACAAAAGCTTTTTTTGGATATACAATACAGTACATAATGTTATTAAAAATATACTGTACCTACCTATTTAAATTAAAAAGGGCATTCAATGATTTATTGGTTAAAAAGTGACTATAAACAATTGACGAGTCCCTTTGATAAATAACTTACTGATTGACATGTTATATAACAGTTTGACATTTCTTAATACATACTCTCCTTCTCTTTTTTTCTGTTGGAACCAGACATTGACTTCCTAACATTTTTAGTGTAATTTAATTAATTTGACATAAATTATAATAATGTTTAATTATTCATTTGTATTTGGTGTTGTAATAATTTCTTACTTTTATTTAAATTAACATAAAATTTGTTTTATAAATTATGTTTTGCAAGCCCATGCGGCGGTAGAGCATGAATTTCTGTAATTTTATAAGGAAAACATAAATGTATCTACACATGTTTGCAAAGGAAATAAATGATTTAACATACTAACTCGACTTATCAAGCACCAATATACGATTTTAAATAGCCTTACACTTTAAACGGAAGTTTTAATGGCAACTACCTGCCTTATCACTATAAATACACCAACAACATAAGAACAGTATTGTAAAACCACACGTGAGTTATCAAGTCAACAAAATTAGCAATAATAATAAAATGCAATTGAAACTAAAAATACCCACAGTGAACATCATCGTGTTGGTAGGTAGAACAATCCACAGCTGTGTCAACTTGTCCTACACATAATCATCCGTGGCACTGCACCCACCACATTTTCAGTTCAAGACTACGTTGTAGAATATTGTTGCTACCGTGTAACGTGAACAAGCGTTAAGAGACGACAAGACGAAGGCACTCACTCTGTTTCACTTGTTACTGCTTGTTTGTGAATACTGCGATGTGTTTGATCGTTTTGTGGTGGATTTTTCAAATTGGAACAATCGAACGACTGTTTTGTTTTGAAAACGTAGAACGGTAAGAGCGCGGCGCGCGACCCGCTTGCATGCCCCGGCACATTGTTATGCCATATAGAAATGCCTACCTCCAATAGCTCCATGGTGCGTTCTCGTGCGACCGGACGGACGTTAGCGTCGGCCACAGAGTTCGCTCCTTATTGTCGTAGTTTGTTTATCCAACAGTTCGAATCTATTGTATCATGTTGGCTACATGATTACATGAACTTAATATACATTAAGATGCCAAATGTTGTGATTAGCCACGAGTTAACGTAACAATGGTCGTGTTTATAACATTACTTATTACAGAAAAACGGTCGTGCTTTTAAAAGTACTTACATAAAATTGTAGGTAAATCCATGCTTAAGGTTTTTCTTTATTTTTGTAAAATCTTTAAATAGTTCCTGATAAAATCCTTTTTATTAAGTACTAACTATAGCTCGGGACTTCGTTGCAGGTGTTGATTTTTCAAATTGATAAACAATCAAAGTTTCATCACAATCGGATACTTTAATGGTTAAGGAACGCATAGAAGACAAACATACAAAGAAACATTCATTATTATTTATATAGATTGAACTGTTTAATTGAATTAATTAATGTTTAATTTATGCATTCTCTTTCCTGCCACAGTGCATGAAGGACCACTAAGGTTTTTTTTAATAAAACACCCGTTAAATAGTAAAACAGATCCTTGTTTTTTATTTAATTAAAACGATAAACTAACAAAATAACACAACTATATAACTATCTAATATTTAAACCTGTGTTTCCGTGAAAAAACTCATAAACCTAAAAAAATAATCAAAATTCTTCATGAATCAATCCTTCTTCAAGAATGACACAAGAACGTTGGCTCCAGCTGCATCCACTTCGTTGTAGCCGTAGGGCTCCAAAGCCTTCTTAGTCCTCTCGAACCACTTCGTAAGGTTTTCATGGGCACTCATGTCGTAACCGAAAGCCTGAAAATAAATGTAATTATAACTATTTTGCTTTTGACCACGACTTTTTCACGTGTTTTTTTACGGGACTCATTAGCAATCACGTTGTACTCAGGGATGATGTAGCTTCATAATATTATAAAGCCTCATTTACATGAAGCAAGTTTCTTGCCTGTTGCATATAATTAAATTGAAGCAATTAATTACTTGCATCGTCTAGAAGAAGAAGATTACTAGAACATTAGATTCGAAGAAGATCTACTGAAGATTCGGACACAGTGTCCGAAACGATATTTTTTTGACTGATGATAATTCGGACAGCAATAAAAAAGCTATTTTATACAGTCCGATTAAAACGCTTTAAAATACAATATGTGGAAAAAAAGCGTTACCAAAACTACGAAACGTTAATAACGGCTGCTTTCGTTAAAATCTGATTAAAAATTGTTCTTTTACAACTATAGGCTAGGCGATGGGCGGATTTCTACATATCGTATCGGGTATCGTTGGAAGATTTTTATCTGACCATACGAAACAGCTTTTTATTGGTGTCTGAATCACCATCATTATCTGCCTAGCCTTTTCCCAACTATATTGGGGTCGACTTCTAGTCTAACCAGATGCAGCTGAATAACAGTATTTTACATGGAGCGACTGCCTACATATCTGACCTCTATAACCCAGTTACTAGGTAACACGATACCCCTTAGTAAGACTGGTTGTCAGACTTTCCGGCTGAATCATCAGTCAAAAATATATAGTTTCGGACGCTATGCCCGAATATAATGCGTACGAATCTTTAGTAAGCCGGCGATGCTACTATCATTGTTGCTATCAATTTATTGCAAGTTTAACAGGCAACTTAATTGCACCGTGTAAATGAGGCTTTAGGGAAAGATTTTTCAGAATCGGAGCAGTAATTCCTGAGATTAGCGCATTCAAACCCAAAAACAAACAAACTCTTCAGTTTTATAATATTAGATAGATAAAACAGATAGATAGATAAAACATTTATTTGATGCACACAAAAGACACATTACAACACAAAAAATACAAATCAAATGAGGATTACAACAAAGTGAGGTGTGTGTCTCAGGGATGCACCAAATGGGAGTCCAGCTCACATGCTGAGCTGGACTCCCGTACGTGTCGGGTACGTATTCCTGACGCTGATATTCTGCTGAATCCCTGCAGTGACATACGGACGTCGAGCAGATGAAATATTATATTTGTGTTGACAGGTGTTGCGACAAAATTGTATGCGCGGACTGAAGTTTTGTAAGTATACCCGCAATTAGGTACAATTACATTGTATTGTACAATAAAGTTTTCATTGAAACGTTCATGTTCGTTGATGTGTAAAATATGTATTGATTACTTGATTATTTATAAGTACATGTGTGTATAATATATAAATGAGTAAACATATTATAATTATAGTGGCGTAAGTGCGAATAAAATAGACGATTTGGCGAGACTAGAAAATGTTTACAAAATAAATACAGGTAATTAACATTATACCTATCATTCAACTAAAAAATCCAGAAATCGTTCCGTAACTCTAATTCCAATTGCCACCCCCTTGTTCCCAGGTTTATACAGCCAGTTATATGATAGACGTGTTCGAGACAGTCATACCCAGATCTTTCTGCGAGGCAATAAGAAACTGCCGCAGTCTTACTCTGAAGATAGTAAGACATTTAAGATTCCTTATCGGCGGGGGAATATTGTTCCAGCATTTGGATGCGGCGTATCTAAAACTTCCCCTAAAAGCAGCTGTCTTGTGCGACTGAGTGGAGAGTTGCTGGGAGCACTGCCTACTTGCGCATTCTCTTCTACTAGCGATCCAGCTCAGTTTATTGTACAAGTAGGTAGGCTGCTTGTTCTTTATGACACCGAATAGAAGGCATGCTAAGTGCAGCTTACGTCGTAGTTTCATTTTGAGGATAGCATGTTTATTTAAAAATGGCGTTACGTGATTTCTTGGTGGGATTGAGAAGCAGAATCTAGCGCAGGCGTTTTGTACCCTCTGGATGAGACGCTCAGTTCTTGCCAGTAGTCGAGGGCCAATAACCGTCTCCGCATAGTTTAAATTGGATAGCACGAGAGACTCAACCAGTTGGATCCGCAGCTCTTCCGAAAGGTAAGGCCTTATTTTATAAAGGACCTTCAGCCGGTAGAAACAAGTGCGCACTGACTCTGCCACGTGCGCTTCGTATCTCAACCCAGCGTCCATGTTCAGACCCAGATTACGTGCCTCACTGACTCGACTGATCGGCTCACCCAGCAGGGTAACGTTGAGAGTGGTCGGCACGGCCCTGATTTGGTTATTGGTTCCAAACAGCATATATTTAGTTTTGGTGGGGTTAAGTACCAAGTCGTTCCTTTCAGCCCAGCTAGCTATCCTGTCAAGATCATCGTTTAGATCCTTTATCGCGATATCATAGTCACCTGGCTTAAAGGAAATATAGACTTGTACGTCATCAGCATAAATATGGTACCATCGCTTCAGGGAATTTATGATATCCGCACAATACAAAATAAATGTAATGGGGCCCAGTATTGAGCTTTGCGGAACTCTCCTGCAAACAGAAGCGAGTGATGAAACAAGGGACGAGCCATTACCACAGTAAAGATATCTAACAGTATTGTCACTCGTTTAAGGTCACGCGCTTATGTACCTACGGCTCGCTTTCGTTCGAACGTCCAAAATCCAGTCGGGTTGCCACGCGTGGCCACGCGCTCGCTAAGTGTAGGTAGTATACCACAGAGATTTTTTTTCCGATACAGTTTAATAATGGATAGTCGTGCAAATTGCAGTGTAGACGGCTGTCGAAATGAAACAACCAACAAAAGTTTATCCTTTTTTTTTACATTACGTAAGGAGGAGGAAAGGTAAATATTTTGTATTTATTTTTTATTTGTGATTCTTTTTTTTATAATAGAGAGTTCTTTGTGTAATGTTAAGAAGAAAGTTTTATATTAGTACGTAATTATAAGTAGGTACCTATTGATTTGGTTAGATATTTCACTTACTTATTATTTTTCAAAATATACACACAATAACCAGCCAACTTTTCAAGAATTTATTATCCATTTATTTTGTTTGTTTCTTTTATATATATATGTTTTTTATAATCATAGATCGGAATAGGTAAAGTATTTACTACACACACCGGCAAAATTTCGTTTAGTCCACTCTCGACCCCTCGACCCCCAATAATGAATGTGTTCACTGGACCCCTAACTATAGTTTATTCTCAAAAACATTAACTAGCCGACGGAAGCAGCCTGTATAACCTGCTAAAGGAAGTGAAATTTACAGATTTATGTACCTACCTACATGTTTTCCTAAGGAGTACTTGTTAAAGTTATTTGTTAGATTTAGAATATTTGCGACGATCAGATTTAATAATCGAAAATTACGGGAGGGTTGTGATTTTGAATAAATATATATTTTTTTAAATGTAGAAACTGTTTTTTATTCACCTATTCTTTTGTGTAATCATTTCATAACATAGACAGCCCTAGCGTTGCGTAATTTGACGCAGGTGATCGCCCGACACCACGTCAGGCAACGTAGTAGATACTATCGAGCGTGTGCGTAAGGTACATTTTAGCGCGCACGAACAGCTGTAATATTTTTGTAGGCAACTAGTTATAGCGTTAGGTATCTATCTTTTTCTATGGAGTGAACTATCTGTTCCAAAGGAACTATTAGTTAATCTGTGCCATTACTCAGTCGTATTTCCACATACTGCCGACGGTTGGTGAGATAGCTTTGGAACCAGTCTATCGTGTTTTGGTCGAAACCATAGTAATGGAGCTTTGATAGAAACAAATCTATATTTATACAGTCAAAAGCTCGCGAAAAGTCAAGTAGGATAAGAAGCGTGCATTGGCCCTATTATTAGTTTAGATGAAAATCTTTTTCAATACAAAGATTGACCTTAACCGCGATCCATACGAACGTAGTCATATATTGGTGAATGAAATATAATTTAACTCGAAAACGATGTAACGATTTAATATGAAGTGGACTGATTCGTGTAGGCCTATATTAAAGTCACATAACCTTTTGACTGTACCCTGTATATATATCTATGAAGTTGCCAAATTTTTGAGATCCAATCTTGCATTATTTGAACGAAGAGATAATACAAATAAGAGGAAAGCTGCACATTTGGATTTTGAAATACCTGTTCCGAAGTTGTAACTAAATTCCGTAAGTTCCGTAAGAGTTGTATCTACATGGCTCCCCTAATTTATAATGCTTTGCCGAAGTCAATTACCGAACTACCCTTTAAAAAATTTTGTTCGGCACTACGGAAGTGGTTGTTGCAGGAATGTTTTTACTCAATTCACGAGTTTTTGTGAATTATTGTTCCTGTAAATTCCTTATTCTTAATCTGACATCAAAATACAGGCATGAATAATTATTTGTTATTGGTGATATTAATTATGTTAACTTATTGATTTATCTTATAATGTGTTTAAATTTAAGTGTGTGTGATATATGAGTATAATTATATAATTTTATAATTGAAATAATGATTGTGATGTAATTTTACCTAAATGTAAATTGAAATTCGATGTTCTTTTAAATTGATTTGCATACCGTTAAAATGGTGACACATGCAGCGCTATTATATGAATATGTCCATCATTGTAAATATACCATGTTTCTGGCAAATAAATAAATAAATAAACGAAATTATGTCAATATGATAAGGGCACTAATATATGTCGACACGGTTGGCGCAGTAGCTGAGTGATTGGCTGCAGCGCTGCGTGTCGCGGGTTCGATTCCCGCACGGACCAAATATTTGTATGACCTACAGATAGTTGTTCCGAGTCTAGCTATTTGTTGAGTTTATCATCATCATCTGCCAAGCCTTTTCCCAAGTATGTTGGGGTCGGTTTCCAGTACTAACCGGATGCAGCTGAATACCAGTATTTTACATGGAGCGACTGCCTATCGGACCCCTACAACCCAGTTACTGGGTAACACGATACCCCTTGGTAAGACTGGTTGTCTGACTTTCTGGCGTCTGACTATCTTTAACGACTGTCAAAGATCTACGAATGACAGCCGGGACCAACGGCTTTACGTGAATTCCGAGGCACGGAGGGAACTCGGTATGAAATGGATGGCCATCCACAGACTGACAGATCGATCTGTACGGCATTTATTAGCCATGAACCCCCCGTCCCCCATTTGTTTATGCTCTCCCTATTTGTTGAGTTTATATATTTGTAAATGCACCCCCAATACAGGAGAAATTCGTAGTGTGAAGCCATTTTTTTTTACGTGATAATGTCTTTTCATTCGACGAACACCGGCTGCACGCACGAAAAAGTGTCACGTTCCGCCTGAGCCTGAGCATGCAAGCGAGAGCGCGGAACAAGCGATAGAGAGGCACGATCGGCCCAAGCAATAAGCTCCGTCCACCTCGACGGAATGTTATATGTTAGCCATTATGTTTTATTATGACGTTATCACGTAAAACTATCGTCCGTAAACCGACGTTAAAAACCACCAATATTTTTAATAAAACCATTTTTGTACCCCTACGAAAACAGAGGATGTCGTTTGTATGTCCGTGGCATCGTAGCTTCTAAATGATGGACAGATTGGACGCGGTTTCTTTTAAATAGAATTCTGATTTTGGTGTGCAAGGTTTTTGCTATAATATACCTACGATGAAAATTAAATAAACCAATCCGATTTTTACATTATACACACACAATAGTAGTCATTCTATCTAAATTATTGAAGGTATTACTTTTAATTGAAATAATTCACGTTGTGCCTAGCGTGTTTCTTTGTAGTTTAAAACAATTTAAATAAAAATTAAATTAAGTAAAAATTATTTTTAAGGGGTTTTACTGTTTTGTCGGAGCTTTTTATTTTTTTCCTGAATCATTTTGTTTGCTTAATGTAACTTTTTTTGATGCAGTATGCGTAAGCTATGTGATCTGTTTATTTACACTCAATCATTGACATATATATAAATGCGTAAGGACCAGGCCAACCGCACGACCAAATGGCACCAGCGCGTTGGCCCTCTAAAAATGACAGTTCAGGGGGCCAAGTCTGTTATTTTTATAATTTCGTCATTCCAACACGATCCCAATGTCATTTTGCTAAAAGTTCGTAATCTGCTAAATTCATAATGGTCGATCATTGGTCGGTCGAATTAAAAGCAATGACTGCACAATGACGTTGTAATGGTAGGTCACTGATCAAAGGAACTGTCAAAATTTTAGCAGATTACCACCTCAGTCAGTCATTCAGTTGTCATTTTGTACAAGATTACCATTCTATATCATTTCTTTCAATGGCGTGTCAGTGGTTAACCATTGGAAAGTCATAATGACGCCATTACCTATATTAGTAGATTACCAAACTTATCAAAATCAACAATTATGAAATCAATGATAGACCATTCTGACACTATTGTAATAGCAGACTTGAGGTCCAGGGCCAACGGGCATCGCGACTCAGTCGACATTGTATGAGTGTTGACAGATATCGCTACTTTTGCTAATTCCATAAACGTTTGTTTAAAATGCTCTAATGGGCGTATCCTTCTTTTTGATATCATTGCACCCAATATATTAATTTAGATTGGTACCCTATGAAAGTACTTCCCCTTCTAGCAGGGTAACTTAAAGTAGGACATCAATGGAAAGACATCCATAATAATAATTATATAAGTACCTATTTAGTCTGAGAAATAGCAGCTGCCAAGCTACTGCTAGCTGTTACCAAGGCCTGCTTCAATACTAAGTACTGGGAAACGTCAAGTGCTTCACAAGTCCACTTATAGTCGAATCAATAACCAGTACTGAATTCTAGATTTTATACTACTACAGTTAAACGCGACAGTTTTATAATAAGTGAATGGATATTTTTTTCGCTTTCACGCTTAAACTCCTGATAGGACTTAGCTGAAATTTGGCACATTATCTAGCTTAACACACCAGATTTTTTTTTATCCTATTTGTATCTCGGGATAATTTAGGACGTTGGCTTACTATTAAAGTCTACACGAACGGAGTTCAGGAACGGGCTCAAGCTAGTCGGCAATAATTATGTACTCTGTTAGTCCTTGTCGGGTAGCTAGGTGCTGTGAAACGTTAGGCGCTTCACAAATCAAAAACCACTTATAGTCAATTCAATAACCAGGATTTCTATAATGAATAATCATCATCTGCCTAGCCTTTTCCTAGATATGTTGGGGTCGGCTTCCATTCTAACCGAACGCAGCTAAATACCAGTTTTACAAGGAACGACTGCCTGTCTAACCCCCACAAACCAGTTACTGGATAACACGATACCCCTTGGTAAGAATGGTTATCAAACTTTCTGGTTTCTGACTACCCATAACGACTGGATCTAAGAATAATAGCCGGGACCAACAGCTTTACGTGCTAAATTTATACTTCCATGCTAATCCATAATAATATTATAAATGCGAAAGTAACTCTGTCTGTTACGTTTTCACGACAAAACTACTCGATTTTTCGATTTAAGATAGCTTAAACCCTGGGAAGGACATAGGCCTTTAAATCCGCGACTTCGTCTGCATCCGCGATAACCGACATTCACGTGGACGAAGTCGCGGGCAAAAGCTAGTAAATAATAATAAATTAGCGAACCATGTAACGATACCACTGAGGAACTAACACTAGGGGGTGAGAGCCTCTGATTTTTTTTATTATTATAGGACCAACTGAAATGTGGGCAAAACACAGCTTTTCTATACATTTTGATTGTAGTGCATTTTTGTAGACAACAACTGAATTAAACTTATCATATTTCAGAGAACGATCATCTTAATCATGAATATAACTTTACTACTACTTACTTTCATCACCGAAAGGTCAGTAGCGATTCAAATACAAAGTCTTAGCTCGCACCAACAGCTTTACGTGCTAAAGTAACGTTTACTTTATTAACTATTTTCATTCATTTTTAAACTCAGAGGAAAACCATTGTGTGTTTTGGAAACGTTATCGTACGTATAGCACAGGTATTTGCTGAAGGATGTTGTCAGTAATTGCTTGGCGTTAGTTATTCATTCATCTGATACAAACGTTGTCAAGAATTTTCAAAAACATCAACAATCGCCTTGTACAACATGAATTATATGCTTATGGCTTATATTCTTTGGCATGGGTAACACAGCACCCTTAGTGATCATCAGTCTTATAAGAACAATAACTTGCATTGACTGATTTCACTTGACTGTGATTTTTTTTACCATTAATTTACGTGAACTTGAAGTCGTATTATTTTTATAAAAGGTGAACCTGACTGACTGACGTATCAATCAACGCACAGCCGAAACTACTGGAACTAGAATCGTGAAATTTTGCACGTCTTCCTTTTATGATGTAGGCGAGAACTTAGAAAGATTTTTTGAAAATTCAACCCTTCAAGCGGGATTTGATTGTTTAACCTAAGTAAATATTAAAGTTAGACGCTATTCGTTTTCTTAACTAGCCCTCAAAGGCGCCTGAGAGGTGTTGAGAGACGAAGTCGTGGGCAGTGCGTATAAAAACAAAACCACTGACAGTCCATCATCATCATCGTCATATCAACCTTTAGACGCCCACTGGGACACCTACGCCCAGCCGTAGGTCTCCCCCAAGCGGGGGGTTCAGCTGTAATCGCCATGCTTGGCTAATGCATATGACGCTGCTACCCGTCCTCCGGTCAATATCCGTCTATCGCCTTTTACGACACCCACGGTTACAATGCACGTCAGATAGCAGTTAACAACGGATACTGCCCATGAAACTAAGCAACATTGAGCAAAAATTATCTCTGGTTTTATTTTTTGGTGTGAAAATCTCTGTTACTAGGCAATGCAATACAAGACTGCATGCAGCAGTACCGGGGCGTCGGTAATTAAAGACATTTAAAACTGATGTTGGAACTATAATAAATCATCTTCATTTTCTTCGTCGTCAGACGGTTCCCAAGTATGGCCAAGAATGTACAAATATCGCAACGATGAATGTACTGTAATGTACTCGTTTAACGATTACATGCAAAAATTATAAGTAATGCACGATCTCTATCGAGTCCGATGAATAAATGGTGGAAAAAGAATGGGGAGATTTTGCGAAAATCATTTATTTAAAATATCTTTATTTGTGCTATAAACCATGCCGTCATTGCCTCGGAAAGCACGTAAAGTCGTTGATCCTGGCTGTCCTTAACTTGCGCTACAAGCTATGGCTGGCTGGTATCTTTGACAGTCGCTATGGGTATGCAAAAGCCAGAGATTCTGATAACCAGTTTTACCAGGGGTATCGTCGTGTTACTCAGTTATTGGGTTTTAAAGGTCAGACAGACGCTACATGTGAAACACTAGTATTCGGCTGAATCCGGTTAGACTTGAAGCCGACCCCAATATAGTTGTGAAAAGGCTAGGTAGTTTTTTTCTTATATATCCGTGTTAGATAATAGTCGACGAAAGTGTAATTTACTTTAAATAAAGAGAAAAATAGCCTTATCTAAACTGTAAGAGCTGTAGAGACCAATACCAACCTTTTACATTACAGGAAGACCTGTGTTCCGTAATTAAGTCGACCTTTGACCTTAAACACTTTGATCTTTGACCTTTGGGACCTTAAAAAAATAAATAGGAACTTACATCCAGATTAGTAATAGTAACGATGATCGAGATGTCGGCGATTGTAAGATCTTCTCCGGCCACGAAGGCCCGTCCGTCGAGGTAAGTGTTGAGCCAGCCCAGAGCTTCATCTAGCTTGGCAGCTTTCTCTTCATTGTACTCCGCGCCCTGAAACAGCATCGGCGCCTGGAACAAGACAATATCTGTGAAGTTTTCTGCACATCAAGCTGCAAAAATGTGTCTTGATAGATTTTCAAGTTTAGTTTACAAGGTTAAGGTTCATATTTAATTGGGGAAACTTTGACAGTTTGGTATGACTTGATGTGCTGACGTCTGTACATCTTCTGTTCATCTTCTGTCTGTGTCTTCTGTGTCGCTATTGGTTGATAATAGTAATAGTAGTAGTATTTGTATTACTTAGGACAGCCGGTATTATTACTTGAGAAACTATTTAATTCACTATCTTATCGTAGTTTTGTATATGCAAAATATTATTATAAACACATGTTCATGATAATATTTTGCAAATACAAAACTGTGTTAACCGTGTGTGTATTGGGGTAAATGTAAATATCCATTGAAGATCAGCTAAGAACAATGGGTTGAAATCAAAGGATATTGTCGACTTCGCTGCTACGCGCTCTATACAAACGTAGATAGGACGGTGGATGGTTGTTTGTTTCCATTCCATCTTAGTCCCCTTATCTACATTGAATATTTACTTATTGACTGAAATCACTACGATTAGTACCCAGCACGCTGTCGGTACAGTTGTATAAAATGTTCCAGTTTTCAGCACATCTGTTTTTATACACTTATCATTATGTACCGTATCATCTCATATAAATCTCTGTATACATTTATATCTGCCGCGTAGCAACATTGATCTGTTCCGGCTAGCAGGATGAGTGCCGGTGATATTACAAGCACTTGAGTTTGTTCAACTTTGTCCCTGTGTGACGTTCACAGGACCTGCTACGTAGTGAATTTATTTTAATTTTATTTTTTTTACTAGTTACTATCGCCATGTCCGTATTCCCAGAAGTGGTGTTTAATATACCCCAGAGAATACAGGAGGATGGTCTTTTGCCAGCAACTGGCTACAAATCCAGACTCCGGAATTCAGAATAAAATGTCTTTATGGTGATATTCAATATGATGTTAACCGACTTGAGAATAGAATTCAGAACTTTACGCTTAACAGTCACGTTTGAGACTATGTATGACCTGGTCTCTGTAATTCAATAATGTTCTAGGTTATAGAGTTCAGTTTTGGCACTTACTCCTAAAAGTGGACCATTGTATGCACGGATATCGAGGGATATGTGTGCCGTACCAATTTCTTTTGTTTTTGTGTGAGTTAAAATAAATGAGAAAAACAGGCGACAGATTTTTTTGAACAAATATAGAATGAATATCTCTTGGATATCTATAATTGTACGTGAACCGTGATGGACGCAAATTCAAGCAAACCCAACTTCCTCCAAAAGCAGATTATACCTTTTAAGCTGCTCAGAACATCCGCAAAAAAATCAATGATTTCAACTACTCAAATGACAAATCCTAAAAAATATGAAAATCAACTTACGTAAAGAGCGGAGTATCTGACATACAGCGTTCCAAGGTCAAAGTTGAGTCGCTGGTCTACCATGGCACGAAGACGAGGGTTCTTGGGATACAGGGTATCGTCACGACCATAAGCATTCACTAGGTAAGCCAGAATCGCGCGGCTGAAATGGAAATATATAAAATTAGATTTATGTTTTAACTTTTTTTTGTAGTTGGAGTGTCTATTATAAAGAATCATGACAGGATTTATGTTTAGAGAAGTTAAAATTCTAATTCTTATACTCTTGGGTACCTAAGGAGTATCTTCAGGTATTTAGAATATTTTTAAACCCCCGCAATAAAAATGGATGTTAAAAGTGAATAGTTTAAAGAAAAACTAATTATTTCATAACGAAACATCTATTGACAGTAACATTGACGCTGACAGCCGCCGTTTTACAATTCCTACACTGAAATTGCGCCGTTTTAAGGGTAATATTGTCACAAATAATGTTTTGTTTTTTCCACACACTCGTCACATCACTTGTCTGCCAATTTGATAGATCCTTTATTATCACTTGTCATTTTATTTTTTTTATAAACACAAAATAGGCAACGAGATGAAACGAAAAAGTTTTATTTTCATTTCGTAACATTTTCATTATGCGGGGGTTTAAAAATATGGTAAGTATATCGATCTACTCCTGGTAATGTATTCTCCACATTGGAAAATATTTTAAACCTTCTAATTTTTTTTTTATTTTCATACAAATGAATGTATGGATCTCGCCATGATTCTTTGTTCTTGTAATATGTTGTTCGTGTTGTTATATTTTTTACTGGAAGACTATTCGATCGCTCGTACGTAAAACTGTTTGCTAAAATGTTTCTATTTTCAATTTTAACATTCGATAGAAAACGATTTACTGAGAAACAATTTGAAGAAGTTTATAGAAAGGGTGATTTAGGCTGAAGACCGATATTTTATTACTTACGTTTTTACTGCGTATATCCTCATATAGAACTAAAATAACTAACCTTTCCCATAAAATGAATCCACCATCATCCATAGTCGGTATCGTGTGTTGAGGATTCATCTAGAAACAACAAAACTGTAAGTAATTGTTATATTTTCTAGCAGAATTAACTAGAAGGTCATAAAGTATATTCTGTATTTAGCATCGACGAACAAACATTAAAGTTATTTCGTGAAGAAGGCAACCCTTACATGATTTATTGCTAGCACAAATAAAAATGTGAGCTTAGCACGCGATGTTGACAATCTGGGTTTTTACTAGTTGGTATATCCACATTATTGCAATTTGAAGTTTGAATTCGACATAATCAGAACCAGTCCGGATTTTGTTGGAAAATAACAATAATATTTTTCTCTGGGTCATTTCTCCTTAGTAAAGCAGTGTTACGTTATTGGGGTTGTACACACCGGGACTTACAGCTTAGTACGGTCGTTGTTCCAAGTGCGTACGATGTGGCTACGTTTGAGATCACTGAGTCTGGTTCAGTACCCAAGACCTAACTGATTCCAAACCTAGCCCCAGTAATTACCTAGAGCCCTAATTATCCTAGCTCTATAGTAACTACCTACCTAGTTAAAGTTGTCCTAATGCCCTAACCTACCATACAAATCATACTAACGTAAGTTACGTCGGCTTTACGTGAGGAAAGTCAAGGAGACCTACGGTAACAGACGGAACTTGGGTAGGAAGAGGGGTTTGCGTACGTCGTGCAATGTACACAGGAAATGGTTTTCTCACTGCCGATCCCACAGACTCATAGAACCGTTTATAGCTTAAGGTGTCTTGGCCACAGTGAGAGGAGGTATAGGAGATGAACCACACTCGACTCCAGCTTGATGACTGGTTACATTAACTCAATCATCAATTAGCAGGCCCTTAACATAGTTAATAGGTTTTTAATCAGCTCATGCAGTATTAGCGCCGGCACTGATCAAGTGAGCTTAGTTCTGCCAGAAAAGCAAACCCACAAATTTATCAATAATTAAATTAATGATGTAGATTCAACTAGTGTAATATGCCAAATGAGTAACATTATTATCCAGCAATAAGTGGCATGTACATCCGAAACTTATGCTTATCTGAACACAAACCAAACCATGTCAAAATGTCTTCCATTTTACAAAGTAATTGTAAAGATTTTGGATATTTCATATCCAGCCTATTGTCATCTACTGCTGGATGTAGGCTAGTAGTTTCATAACAGTTTAATGTACATCCAAAACCTATGCTTAGTCATGATCATCATAATATCAGCCTATTGCCGTTCACGGTCCAGGGTAATCCGCGTCTATCCGCTGCCAGCCACCTTCTTTAAATCATCGGTCCAACGTCCCGCAGGGCGTTTGACACTACGCTTGCTCAAACGCGGTCTCCACTCGATAGCGTGATAGTGTAGAAATAAAATTAATCTACATTACGCTTCGCTACGCTTGTAGCAATGCACGTCGATTCAACACGCTAGAGTGGAAGTGTGGAAGTGGACTGACGGTAGATGGAGCAGACACGCTAGAGCGGAGACCGTATTTGAGCAAGCGTAGTGTGGGACAATGGACCAGCGATTTAAAGAAGGTGGCTGACAACGATGCGGGCTGCCCAAGTGCTCAAGACAGGGTTGGTTGGCGATCTCGGGGAGAGGCTTACGGTCAACAATGGACGGCAGTAGGCTGATATGATGATGATAAGGATGACTAAGCGTAGGTTCTGGATGTATTTTCTGTTGATATATTTTGTTAGAACATTGAAAAACTTTCACTTGAGCTCATCCTATCCTACTAATCCTACTAATATTATTAATGCGAAAGTTTGTGAAGATGTTTGGATGTTTGTTACTCAATCACGCGCAAACCGTTGAACAGATTTGCATGAAAATTGGCACATAGATAGAGCATTTCCTGGATTAACATATAGGATACTTTTTATCCCGGTAATATGTTCCCTTGGGATAATCGTTCTTTTCACGCGGGCGAAGCCGCGGGCAGAAGCTAGTGTTTGTATAAAGATTTGAAAACTGACATTGCTGATATTAAGTAATCAATAGCATCTATCACATGTACCTATTTATCTTATTTTTTTCGTTATTTAGTATGTTTATGACTGGTTCTAGTCTTCTAACCTACCTATATCTCTATGTTAACATAATTGACTCCTCTTAAACTAGCATATGTAAATAAATAAATAAAAGAAATAATACCTTGAGATACTCCGGCGTCATATGATCTCCTTCCAAAATATTTGTCAACACGAGATCCAGTTCCACCCCCATTACTTTTGCCGCCATGATGATGGCTCTGCATGGTGGAGATGGGGGCAAGTAATATACCTTGATCGGCTGATTAGGCATTTTGCTCTTAGAACGTGCTGCCGCGTTGCTGCCAAAAATTACAACTAAGATTATTTGCTGTGGTTTTATTAGAGAATTATGCTTATTCACGGTAAGTTTATTGTTGATTGGTGGATTTCCTTATAAAAGAATACAAAGGTCATGATTAATGTACTCATAAGTGATGACGTAATTACCTACATAAGCACGCACATCATAGATTTGGATATCATTAGGCGTGTTTTACATTTTTCTTTACATATCGCCGTTGATAGTGCAATATAGCGTAACTAACATTTTTAAATACCGCGAATGTACACTTTCGCTGATTTTACATAAGGTCGTTATTATTATTGATACCTAAGTATTATTTAGAAGCTTTTACCTGCGACTTCGTCCACGTGAATATCGGTTTCCGCGAATACAAAAGAGTCGCTGATTAAATAGTAGCCTTTATTGGGCTTTAAGCTTAAGCCCTTATTACACTTGGCTAAATTAAGTCAACTAAATTTAGTCGCTACTGAATTCAGTAAAGTGTAATCGCATTCAGTAAGTAAGTAGTAACTGAATTCAGTAGCGACGATCTGTTTTTTTTTTTATTTAAATCGGTTCAGAAGTTTAGACGTGAATATGTAACAAACAAACTAACTCACTTTCCCATCTAAAGTTATACTATAAAGAGGAAAGATTTGTTTGTTTGTTTCAAAAACTACTGGTCAGATTACAAAAAATCTTTCACCATTAGGCTAAGAACTCACGATGCGTTTTTCACCCGCGTCGGGTGCGGTTGCGGGCCCGCAGCTTCTGTAGAATGCAGATATATAATGTAAAAAACAAAAGCACATTTCACGACGCGGTTTACGCCCGCGGTGTGCGCGGTGTATTCGGCTCCCGCTGCGGGTGCGGGCGCGGGCGAAAACGGCATCGTGAGTTCTTAGCCTTAGACTGCTACAGTATCCCTGAGTAACATAGGTTTAATTATCATTTGAAAAAATTAGGGATCCTTGAGAAAATTCACGCGAACGAGGTCGCGGACAAAGTGCTAGTATCGAATAAAAGTAAGGATTTTTTACTTGGCGCAATGTTAAAATTTTGGAAAGTTCACTGTAGTAATTGGCTTACTCGATAGTATTTATTTTAAACATTTCTTTCGTAATAAACTAATACGATATAATACGATAATAAGACCTCTGAACAGTTTAATAAATGCAAAATGAATTATTCAGTAGTTTATATTGTGGCAATTATTCAACACATTATTGTAACAATTCAAATCAATTAAAGTTAGTAGATTGACATCAAGGTTTTAGTTACACAGCAAACTACAGGTGAAACAAATAAAAATGTGTCAAAGAAATGTTGGAAAACTCTTTTCATGAGCTTCCCAAAGCACCCCACGTATACTTATTCTGCAATTTTTTGTACTTTAAGTAAAAGCTAGACATTTTTAGGGTTTTCAAAAAAAACGGAACTCTTATAGGATCACTCGTGCGTCTGTCTGTCCGTCCGTCTGTCAAAGCTAATTTGCTTCGAATCTAATGAAACAAATCAGGTGAAATTTGGTAGGATGGTTTATTTGTAAGACCCAAACATAGGTGTGCATAGTAAGTTAGTTTTTTTTTAATAAGGGTAATTTTCGGGGGATAAATTAGGAAATTAAAGAAAAAAGTTTTGCAAACCTTACTGTGTCTTGAATCAAATGAAAGGGCTCATTATGAGGATCTCAAATATATTTTTGTTATTTCTGTAAAATAAATAGTTTTGATTTATTTTACAATATCTATTCATGAAAGAAGACTAAAATGGACCATCCGCCCCCCCTGAACTCCGAAACTACAGAGCCTAAAATTTTGATAAAAATACAATATGTTAATTCCTTGTAGATTACAGGAAAACCTATAAGAATTCTATCAATTGAAAATAAAGTGGCAAACTCAATTTATTACGTTCACTTACGGAAAATATGTAGTAGGGGTACATTCAAAATTCACATTCAGTAAGAGTACCTATTGAAAAACATACCACAATTGACTAAAAACATTTGACTTTGGCATTGTACGGAACCCTCTCCACGCGAGTTCAACTCGCACTTGGCCGGTTTTATATTTATTTTTATTTATTTATTTATTTTATTTATTTATTATTTATAGTTAATTATAACGGTACAATACCAATTACATTAATTAACTTAGAAACAAAATAAAGGTTTTATATACAATATTGTAAATTTCATCGTAAAATTAATTTAAGACTGACATGGAACAGTGGACACCCTCGCATACTTTCTCTCACATATTATATATATAAAACGTCCCAAACCTTATGGTTTGGGAATTATTTGCCTGATATCAGATTAGCGTAGCGTAGCGTTGCATTTTTTTTTATATTTTGCTTTTTATAAATTCCGAAAGTGTGGTGTCCGATTAATAAAACAATATTCGGTCTAACAATCACCCCAAACTAACTAAAACTTGTTTCAAACGAAAAACAATTGAGAATTACCCAAAATATTCTTTTGGATATTCTTAGTTGTAAAATAGATTTCATACAAATAAAAACTACTATAACAAACCTAGTTATTTTTTTGTCTTCCGATAAATCAAAACAAGGGTTTTCTTTTTCGTAAATAACACTAAAATGCCATACCGTGAATGCCAAAGAATTCGAAAAAGACTCATCAACACTAATGTCGGAATAATTTCAATAAAATATGAACGAAACTTTATGAAAATGCGTGCTGTACGGTACTTACCGCCTTGATACCGATATAACCTATACTTATCTAATATGGAGCCGAAATTGATCTAATAAAATATTGACAGATAGCCAACGATAATTTCCACCTTTCCAAATACGAAACAAACCTATTTACGCCTTAATTCTGACACACATACCATTTATTGGTTTTAATCCCGCCAAAACCAAGTCACATCAAAATTTCTCCCATTTATTGAAAATAGGTAAGTAATTGTTATGATTGTTCATATTTAATGTTGATTAATTTTTAATTAGGGATGTACACCAAAAGAGACCAGTAGAAAATATTCCAGGTCATAGGAAATATTAGAATTTAACTAATTAGACACTAATGAAATGAATGTTTCAGAAACATCTATCGTTTTCTACTTCATCTATATCCGACGACTTGGTAGTTACTCATCTATTTTGGTGACTGAACATTGAACTGTTCTTGCTGGATAACTGGTAACTCACTCGGCAAATTTGACGTAACTAATTTAATCATTGAGACATTGTGGGTTGGGTCGTTTTAGCAGAACTGAATCTAATTGACGTTTTTAGGTACGAATTCAAACAGAAATTTACTACTACGATTGGTCGGTTTGTAATAACGGCAAAGTCGGTCTCGAAAAGCGAGTACAAGTTTAATATCTGAAGTTTGATTCTGTAAAACGCAAACAACAACTCGCAACTCACATCGCTATTCACTCTCACTTCGCATAAGGTTCAAAATGACCTTGATATGTTTGACACTGTGAACCGGGTTCGAGTGCGAAGTAAGCGTCGAAGTGACGGGGAAATTACCTTAGGTACAGGATGCCACTTCTTACGTCATCTCATACTTTATCTGTCAAAATCTCCCTGTCAATTTAGTTCAACTCGTTGACACGCTCGCAAGGGTGGCGCTAGTGTAAATTCGAATTATCCAATCAAGAAACTCGGATTCAGATTCTAAGTTCAGAATGAGGTCTTACAGAATCACACCCCTGCCTGGTATATCTTTAACTTAAATAGGTACTACAATCTGTCAAATTTCTTTGATAGATTTTCAACTTTATTACTAAAGCATAAGGTTCATATTTAATTGGGAAAATTTTACAGTTAGGTATAGCTTGATGTGCTGGCGTCTGTACTATTTGATAGCGTGGAAGTGCATCCCAATTTACTTTAGTTATTATTTTAGAAAAAGTCCATCACCAAGACGAGATTCACGTATAAATATGTTCTATTCCTCAATGCATTGGGGTAGTAAATAAATATCTAACACACTTGCAATTTCAATCAAAAGGATTTTGACAGAAATAAATAACCGATTGATATGTTTGAGAGACTCACAGATCGATAGGAAGCTTGCCGCGGTCGGTCTGTGGATGGGGTCCGGGCCTAAGAAAGTATGTACAGCCGTCGGTCCCGGTTATCATTCGTAGACCTTTGGCACTCGTTATGAGTAGTCTGAAGCCAGAAAGTCGGATAACCAGTCTCACCAAAGGCAGATAGGCAGTCGCTCCATGAAAAACACTGATATTTAGATGCATCCGATTTGACTAGAAGCCGACACCAAAATACACACTTCAGCCGAAATACGTCCACTGCTGGACTACTCCAACATACATAGTTGGGAAAAGGTTAAGCAGATAATTGCTTGATATGTTTAAAAAAAATTTAAAGTCGGCGGCTTTGGTTTTGCTTGTAGTTTTGTATTGCCACCGACTTGCGAATTGAAAGTTATTTTATACTTTTTGAAGGCGGTTGTCTTTTTTGTTAAATTTTTTTTTTCGCTTTCTAGTGCCTACTTCTCATCATAGAAATTAATTACGAAACGGCGACTCTAAAAAAATCTGTCATCCCTTAATTTTCAACCCTTAGGGGTGGAATATTTTCTTGAAATTATGGGATCAAATTTGAGGTATACACTATCAATTAAAAAAAGAATCATCGAAATCGGACTACACTGAAAAAAGTTATGCGTGGTCAAACAAAATAAAAAATAAAAAAATGGTCTTAAAATGAAAACTACTGGACTAAATAATGTTAAATTTTTATGGGACCCAATGGCAACAATTCTGCATCATACTAATGAATAATCACCTAAATCAGATCATAAATCTCGGAGTAATCGATGTACATACATAAAAAAAACCAACCGAATTGAGAACCTACTCCTTTTTGAAGTCGGTTAAAAATTGTAAAAATAATCGGCAACGTATTATTTACGTTGCCGATTATTTTTACAATTTTACAATTTTATTTGCAATGAATATTTTATAACTGTCAAAATGAAAGCCATTATTTACATTAACTATGTGTTAAGCAGTTTTATTAGGCTGTAGATATTTTTACAGCCTGTAAGTATGTCTCTGCTATGCAACCATCAACCTTCTGCAATTCATGTAAAAAGTATGAAAAGCCTTAATTTTGTTATTTTCTCTTACCATTGCGTGTAGCTAAATTATTCTAGTTTTATTTAAAGCTCAAATAGAAACAAAACTATGTTAAAAGTTTAGCATGCAAAATTAGTACCTAATCTTAAACTTTAACCTTTTCTTTCTTTATTTAAAATTACCTTATTAGAATAAGAATAACGAATTTTAGGCAAAATTATGATGGTTATTTTTAAGAATCCGGAAAATGAATAATATGAAAAATCGCGATTTTGGGTTTAGGCGCTAACATGATTTATTTGCGTAAATTTGGTGTAAAAGTCACAGTCAAATAGTCAAAAAAATAAGAGATCAGGCGCACCAAAGGCTTTACCTACGTACTTTTCAGGGCACGAGATTTTTACACAACCAACTTACAAACTCCAGGCTGCTACTGAGAAATTATTAATAGAAAAACCCAATACCATTTTTCCCGACCTGGGATTAGAACCAAGGACCCAGGAGCAGTTGCGCTTGCGAAAATGAAGATACAAGTTACATGACATGAGAAAGTATATTCCATACAAATAAGAGATTATGGGGTCATAGTAAGCAATAATTATTGGAAATGTAACTCGTAAGATAAAAACAACAGTTACTTGTCATCGAATTTTATTTTTATATGGTAAACATCTCCCCATAAGAGCCCCCCCCCTCTCCCTCGTGCCCATGCTGCCTCGGAAAGCACGTTGGTCCGGGCTGTCATTCGTGGAGTCAAAGTCCACGTCGTAGTCGTTATGGGGAGTACGACGCCAAAAAAATTGACAAACATTCTTACAAAGAGGAATCGTGTTACCCAGTAACTGGGTTATGGAGATCAGATAAGCAGTCACTCCATACTTGTATTCTAGAGAGACAGACTGAAAGCCAACCCCAATATAGTTAGGAAAAGGCTAGGCAGAAAATGAAATATCTCCCTATGAAATTAATCAAGCTCATACAGAATCACACCTGACATCCGAGTGTGTAGTAATAGTAGCACACAAAACGTAGTTATAAAAAACCAGAACCAACTATTTACCTGTGGGTACCTACTTAGGTATATCTGTGATTGTTAACCATTGTAAGTGCATTGATAAAATCCGCCACCAAATTCTGACAAATTGTAACTTACCAATCGATATTTATGATAACAAACAGAGCGAGTACACATGCTAAGCGTTTCATTGTTTATTAGTTAAATAATTAATTATATCTGGAAACTTCTAAATTGCAGTTTTTGTAGATTGTTAAACCTAAAGCCACAAGAAGTCAAAAACAAAATATTAGCGTAATAAAAACTAAAACAACTAACATAGGTATTTAATTTAGATAATTGCATCAAAATATGCTTATTTGGCCTATCACAGTACGTTGTATGACAATAGGCCTCTTCTGATATGCTACACACATGCAGTTAAATTAAACAAGAGGCATTCCACTAAGTGTGATTAAAATTTCAATAATAATAAATTAAAAACAAATCTAGGTGTTTTAAAAGAAAACTAAAATCTATTTTAAATTCAAGCTGGTTTAACAAATCTATAACTTTATCTTTAAACGTACATTGATAAAAGTTAAAATAACAAAAATTATAATAATATCATGATGTTTTTAATTCAAAATTCACGCCAAACTCACTTCGCTTTTTGTATTTTTTCTACAACAGTTTTGTCCATACATTGGCCCAGTTTGAATTATTTTTGTGACACTTTCGAACCAAAATATTATTTTAGAATATCGCATACGATTTTATTTATTTATTTTGAAGAGAAACTACAAATAACTCGTGTTTCTGAACGGCTTTTGACGGACGTCTAGCGAAAGTCGGCGAGTCGACTACGTTCCACTGAAATACTGATTTATAGTAGGTAGTCTGTTATGATTGAGAACAAAACCTGTTATGGCCATGGGTACCATAGCAACGATGGGCGGTACCATCATAACGACAAGTCATGGTGACCATCAACTCACGGAACGAAATTATGGATTCCCATCTACTTATTAAGTATTTGTGTTCGTGCTTTACTGAAAGGGGAAACATACGAAGATAGGTACTTATTTATTTATACTCACGTCAAAGGTAAATTATGTTTAAATGATATGACAAGTATTGACTAGTTCATGTACATACAGAATAATTTAGCCAATCTAAGCTGATTATGACCACATTTGAATTTGGTTATGATTCACTATTACTTCAGTACATAATTAAAAACGCACATAAGGGTCCGGTCACATCGAACACGACGCGACGAAATAGGCGCGCGCTTTTTAAGATACAGAATAAGGTATACAGGTGAAGGAGTAACGAAGTTTACCGAAGTGCCGTTGCAATCGTATTTCGGCGAACTTCAGCGTACAGGTATACCTTATCATATTATAGTAAATTAGTTCGATATTATGTCGCTTTGTTAACCTTTTAACCGCCCGATTTCATATCAGTTGTCGTGCCTCCAGCGCCCGGCACAGTGAATAATATTAGTCATTCATCCAACTTGGGACATTATTTTTAGGACTTCTAATTGAGAGACGAAAGTGTTTTAAATTGTAAATTTTTTTTTAACTTTTTTTTTACATCCGGCCACATTATTAACTCCTCGACGAGTCTTAAAGAAACGATTCAACTGTCTTGGATCCCGAAACCAAAATAATCTGACAATACAGTGAAGCGAAGAAAAAAAGACATCATTTTAACTTCTCTGCACATCAAGCAAGAGACAGAACCTAATATACTATTAACTCTACCACTACTACTCTTCAATGGTATCTATTCACTGTGTCGAACGACCTTCAGTGCTCAAGTGTTTGTGTATAATATTATCCAAAAGTTTTTGCCTAATTATGCATTCAGTTTTTAATCTTTTTCCCTGAATCATTATGCAAAGGATGACGAATAATGGCGACAAATTATTGTGATGTGGCATAAACTCTTTAAATAGCTTCTTATCTGCAAGTTAAGCTATTTTATTGCTCATGATTCTCATTAATCTCTTGGTAAAAATCTAAGTCAAAAGTTTTCATTTGAAAACATTTACACAAACTAAGTTTACAAAAAGATAATTCAGAGTTTCATAACGTTATAAATCTAGTCGCGATCTCATCTCAGCGACGATCAATGTTTAAATATTGTCAGACGCATTTTTGGCAGATTGCGACGATATACGCCGGCGACCTTGAGCGACTAGAGAATCATATACGCTGCGTCCAAAACTCTCAAAGTTTAGTCGAAAAAATTAAATAAAAGATAGTATTCTTTAACTTAAAAAAGGCGCATACTAAAAGATAGATAATAAAATTGTCTGTAAGATAGTAAAAGTTTCGTTTAAATATTCCTAGTAGATTTTGTGTGATTATCAATGTTTTGTCCGCGTCAGACACAACTTCAAGATTATTTTTGATTAAGTTCGTATTAAATAGTTTATATTTAATACGAACTTAATCAAAAATAATCACATACTAAATGATTAAAATAATGTTCTAGTTTAACATGTATTTTTTCAAATCATTTACACTACACATTTTGACGTGATTGTCAGTTTAAAATCTGCATAAGTTGCTTGTTAGCGCCTTAAATGGGAACGTTTCTCAAAGTTAAGTACGTTGTAGTATCACAAAATATAAAGATTACAAAAGGACCGCTCCCGCCATGTTCAAGAATAATTACCTAAACTTGCCAGACTCACTAGGGCTGCTACTGTATTGACTCTGTAGGTTTTAATTGTGGCAATATAAAATTTTATTGACGCTGGTTGAAACTCTTTGCAATTTTTTTATAACAAAACTAGCTGACCCGACAGACGTTGTCCTGTCCCGTTGATGGGGGATGAAAAAGGGGTGAAAAAAGGGGATGAAAAATAGATGTTGGCCTATTCTCAGACCTACCCAATATGCACTAAAAATTTCATCAGAATCGGTCAAGCCGTTTCGGAAACGAAAACTGTGACACGAGAATTTTATATATTAGATTTTGCTGTTCGACATGAAATGTCAACTACATTATTTTATTCATTTTGACAACACGTGACAGTCCAGACTGAAGTTTGCTTGAAACTGCTTGAGAATGCCTATAAGCGTAATGTCAATGTGTTCGTGCGAAAAATGGCAGTTTGTTCTGAGTTTCTCTGCTCGGGCGCGACTTAGTGGTAGTATTCTACAACTCTGATTTTTTAAATTTCAAATGCTCACTATTGTGTGTGATATCAATGGTATTACCATTCTTTATATATATACCTCTATTTTAAATGTTTTAATATATTATATTTAATAAAAGTTTTTTTTTTAAAACATAACACTATGTATGTTCATTTGTACAGACGCCAGCACATCAAGCCTTACCAAACTGACAAATGTTCCCAATTGAATATGAACTCTATTCTTTTGTAACAAAGTTAAATATCTATCAAAGAAATTTGACAGATTGTTGTAGCTTGATGTGCTGGCCTCTGTACCTATTAGACCACAGGGTTACGGTAAATTTGGATTAAATATTCCAAAAGCACGTATTTATACTTGACAAATCTAATTTTTTCTAAAGTTAAAGCATTTATTTCAATAAAACCATTTACAGGCACTTTTGAATTGTCAAGGAGTTGGTCAGTTAATCAGAAAGTTGAAGCTAGTTCGTCGTTCCAAAACGTAGGTAGGTCTCTATGGAAAAGAACGAGCAAGAAACTCCACCAACACTCTTTTAAATCAAGTTTTTACATAATACTGGTTACATTATTTTTCATCACTACATATTATAAAACAAAGTCGCCCGCCGCGTCTGTCCCTATGTATGCTTAGATCTTTAAAACTGCGCAACGGATTTTGATGCGAGTTTTTGATAGAGTGATTCAAGAGGAAGGTTTATAGTTATAATACATGCATAGTATAGTAGAAGAAAACCGAGAATAATTTACTTTACTCACATTTACAAAATTGAAATAATGTTGCTAAATTATACGAAACTAAGGTTTCCAATGTCTCTAAAATGTCGAAAAAGTAATTAAAATATATTTATCTATACTATATTATACCATATAATATTATAAAGCTGACGAGTTTGTTTGTTTGTTTGGTTGAACGCGCTAATCTCAGGATCTACTGGTTCGAATTGAAAAATTGTTTTTGTGTTGGATAGTCCATTTACCGAGGAAGGCTATAGGACCATGCGAAGCTGGGTCGGGTCGCTAGTATATAATAAACGACAACGATACTGAGTAACGACTCATGTCAATAAAAAAGGGGTAGGAAACAACATCTTCTTCGACACAACATTATGAAGTTCCCTAAACTGGCTGTGGAGCAGGACCAGCATTAAGCCAAACATTTTTATCATTGATGTAGTC
Organism: Charanyca ferruginea; assembly: GCA_947361185.1. NCBI lineage: Eukaryota > Metazoa > Arthropoda > Insecta > Lepidoptera > Noctuidae > Charanyca > Charanyca ferruginea. The sequence goes on from OX376073.1 coordinate 10,993,245, forward strand.
TTCTAATTTATAATATGCTTGTCTACATAGTGTGCGTTTAATACATGTTTTAAATTGTCTATCATTTAGTTGTAGAATAGTTATCAAGAGGTATTTTATTATAAAGAACAATGGCGAAATCTTAGCTGACTTAAATTTGAGCGTCTAAAAGTGACTATATACGAAAGAAATTCCTTCATTTTTCTACGATTTTTTAAAGTATCACATTAACCAGTTAGGGCCGGATAAAAAAATTATATTAAATGAAAACTTATTTGACTTTTTCATTAAAGTTTCGTGTTGCCATTTTATATTTATTCTGCCAAGTGACAGCAAGTACAGTATAAAAGTATTGTAATCAGTTTGTTATTATAATTAAACGGGGTAATTGAATTAACAATACAGTTTATTTATAAGTGTAATTGTTTTTTGCAGGTAGGTAAAAATACTGTGGTGGAAGATAAATAAATTAGTTTCGATTGATGACCGGCAAAAAGACTAGTAACCAAAATCTAAAACAAATAGCTTGGTAATTGACCAAGAGTCGTAGACAGATCTGTCAGTGACACACAGAGTAAAAATAATATTATTGACAACTGTTGATTAGTTGAATAGTTGATATTGATGTTCATGTTGCATTACAACTGGGATTACCAACCTTATACAATATTTGTACAAGATATTTCATTCTGAATTAACTAGGTAAAGAAAATACCATTGCGATATTGCCCTTTTACTACATCAATTTGGATTATAAAAGTTACCATAGACATAACCTACAAAAGTTCATGACCAAATATCTATTATTCTCGGCCTTCTCGAACAAAAAATCTTGCACAAACTAGTTCAGAAGGTGACGCTGAGTTAAATAGGATTTTTTTCATTTAAATACGTAGGAATTTAATCTCAACTAAATCAATGTATGGACGGCTGCCATTATTCTTTTACACAGTACCCCATAAAACAAGTATGTACTTTTGACAATCTGGAACTTGTTTGATCTAATTTGTTCCTATTTCTAGTATTACAATTATGTCTGTCACTTATTTTATTAAAAAAATGCCTAATGTTTTCATATATATATTGACAAGGTACCGTTATGGTGTTAATCTGTTTAAACATTTCGCTTAGAGATTCGCGCCTGCTGAGATTATAGATGACTTTGACAGCCCTCTTTTGCAGAATAAAGATATAATCTATATCTGCAGCCCGTTCTCAAAGCAAAATAGGTACCGTGCTATGAAAATAACTAAAATATACTAGCCTAGCGGTATCCACGTCTGTCAAATGCCGGATTTTTCTGACAGCGTAAGCTGCTGAACTTAACCGCCCTGTAAGAGATGTTAAGTGAGGACCCCACTGCAGCTTTGAGTCAAGTGTAATATCTAGGAAAACTGCAGTATTGTCGACGAACTCAAGTATGTTCTTATTCAATAATATGTAATATAATAATAATAATAATATGTGGGGACATTTTCACACATGGCCATCTGACACCAAACTAGGGAGACCCTGTACTATGGGTGTCAGACAGCTGATACATACACAAATACATATATTTTTTTTATTAATTATATACATATATAGATAAACAACACCCAGACACAAGGCAAACACAAATGCTCATCACACAAATGTTTACCCTGGGCGGGAATCGAACCCGCAACACGCTGCGCAGCAGTCGATCGCTCAGCCACTTCGCCAACCGTGTCGTCATATTCAATACAACGGTACATTCACTACAGAACCTGCAGAATGTCAAAACTTCTAGTGTTTTGACATTCGGTAAGCGAATCTTATGCATTTAGTTTTCATCTCATTTAATAGTAAATTATTTACAGTAAACCAATTATGAACCTTACGCATGGAGTCATTTACGTCGTCAAGGTGCAGTGCCCGCCTATTTACTCTAAAAATCAAAGATCTATCATCAGCAAATAACACCATTTGTCTAATTGTATTAAACCCGTAGGTATTCGATTTCCATAACCAATGATCTGATAACGATTATAAATGGACCAAACAACCAATTTGCAACATAACGTGACACTTCAGTGCTCAATATCCCTTTACAAATGAGACAAAAACACGCCATGATAAACGGATGGCACATCAATTGCATGTTATATCTGTCCACCAGATAACTTGCAACATGTTATTATTTATTATGAACCGATGTGACTGAAACACTCGCTTGTCAAGGTCGTTTTCAATACTAAATACTCAATATCTATTGCTTTTCCATAAGTACAAAATTCTTAAGCTAGAATCGTTGTGGACCCTATCAGCACAGCAATAGGGCAGAAGATACGAAGCTCTGTTTCAGATCGTATTAGAATACATTGAAATAAAGAGCTGATGGTCGTTTCGCACAGAACCAACCCCCGGTTTCCCGAACGACATACCTATTATTATCATTAGTCTGAATTGTTCCACTGCAGGGCAAAAGCCTCGACTCTACTTCTAATTTTCCCTATTTGGAACTAGTTTTTATCGAATTAGTCTAGATCATCCTGCCATATCCGCCTGAACCTGGAAGTATTCCCAGTCTTCAAGTTTGATACGCAGAATACTTCGTTTCAAAAATAATAAATAAAATGATAAGGTTTATTTTAGAAACATGTACAACTTTTACAATAAATCTTACATTGAAGAGCGGGCTCTTCAATGACAAATGGTATGAAATGGTAAAAATGGTGTACGAATAAAAATAGAATTTAAAACAAGAAATCATAAACTCTTTAATGAAACAAGATAAGACTTGAACTATAACAATATATAAGAAATAAAACTTAGAGATATATCCGAGCATAGTGTGTGTGTGTGTATATCTTTTCAACTCATATTGACGAATTAATTACAATTATAAAACGATAAAGGGCTACGATACGACCCTTTCAGCTTTAGCTAGTGAAGGATTTTTACACCTTCAGTGAAGACCAAATATCAATCATTAATGAAATACTTATGCACAAAGAGACAATCACTCTGGAGATCATAGTATACTCTCTCATCATCTCCTAAGGCATAAACTTACTTATCTGAAAAGAGACAGATACCTACCTGTCATGCTTTGGTTAAGCATTATTCGGGTCTTTGTCGTACAGCTGTGAAACAACAAGTGCAAGATAAAGACGAGAATATAGCTAAGCCAAAGTACGTGATAAGTAGTGACATTTATTTATCTCGACCTCAGAGACCTATTGACTCCTTAAGTACTTTGAATGACTTGGAACAACTTTCACACAAAGATATTTAGCTTTTCCTATCTACTTTTTTTGTTTATGTAAACAAAGACACTGAAGGTCGTTCACCCTCAAGATGGACCTGTCAAATTAATGACTCGTCATCCAAATTCTACACGGTTTACACGCTGGACAGAAACCAGTGAAGGCAGATCATCCGCTTCAGAAGAATTCAAATGCTGACCACGATCCTCACACATGAGGGACCGACCAGAGACAGAGAGAGAAAGAAAGATAATTGCATAATTATTTCATTATAATACAGTCTACATATAGATATCTGATAATAATAATTATGAGTCATACATTGCATCGAAACATCTGGTTTGTTTCATGCCATTGAATGCGTATCCTTTGTCAGAAATACGTTCCATATTTAGAAGGTCATTACCTACTTGCATGTTCAACTGGATTCCTATCAGCTTCCCATCGAAAGTTGGGAACAACAACTACCTTACCGTCATTGAAAAATGACACCTACTAATGAATTGTACCTATTAATATTTAGTAATTTTTGCTTCAGGCTCCTTGGCCTCCTTTACTTATAAACTCGGAGTGAAGGACCAAAACTAGACCTCAAAAAAAATTTTTGACAACCGCCTTAAAAAAAAAACTAAAAAGTGATAGTAAATAACTTTAGCACAGAACACACATGACTTTAGTTTCGGAAGTCGGTGGCTTTGTTCTGTTTGTAGTTTTGTATTGCTATCACTTTTTAGTTTTTCAACCGACTTCAAAAAAGGAGGAGGTTATCAATTCGTCTGTATATATTTTTTTTTTTTTTTTTTTTTTTTATGTTTGTTACCAGATTTCTTGGGACTGGGTGTACCGATTTTGATGATTCTTTCTTTATTTGAAAGCTAGTGCTTCCCGTGTGGTCCCATTTTTATTTGGTCCAGTTCTGACAATGGCATCCATGAGAAAACCGTATAAGTCTTAAATTTGCATTAAGTATGTGCGCGATTTGTTACGCGATTTCTCCGGCAAACGTAAACCGATTTTGAAAATTCTTTTTTTTATGGATAGGGTATGCTTCAGGGGTGGTACCATATAAATTTTATGGAAATTGATTCAACACTTTTTGAAAAATCAACAAATACCCAAAAAAATTACATAGACGACGTTTTAGTTTCATCAATCTTTGTAGTAGTTAACTTTCAATCTCTTCTTAATAGATTTGGATGAGAAGGAGGTACTAAAAAGCGGAAAATAAAAAGCTTTTTACAAAAAAGACAACCGCCTTCAAAAAGTGAAAAATAACTTTAAGTACTTTAAGCACAGAACACACATTGACTTTAGTTTCGGAAGTCGGTGGCAATACAACAACAAACAGAACAAAGCCACTGAATTTCGAAACTAAAGTCAATGTGTGTTCTGTGCTAAAGTTATTTTTTACTTTTTGAAGGCGGTTGTCTTTTTTGTAAAAAGCTTTTTACAAAAAAGTTTTTATTTTCCACTTTTTAGTGCCTCCTTATCACCCAAATCCATTAAGGAACGGCAACACAGTTAAAACAGAGATTGATAGTCCTCTAAAGAAAGAAACGAAAACGTCTCGGTCGGTTTTTGTTGTATTTTTCAAAAAGCGCTGAATAAATTTCTGTTTGTTGTGTACTAAAACCTTCTCCAAAATGTAACACACTTTTCTGAAAACTGCACCAAAATCGGTTCAGCCAAACGGGAGATAATCGCGGACAAACATACATACAAACATACGGGTCGAACTGAGAACCTCGTTTTTTTTTTTCAAGTCGGTTAAAAATGTATTATTTAACAGAAGTTAATACTACTCCGACTTAACTCCGGTTTATTGATAAAAGGGGCTGCCGTTTCGCATGTTGATAAGCTAGTCTGTGGACGCCTACATAAATTAACAGACACTTATGAGTCATAATGTTTATCATCAACTAGTGCATTGCCATTACCTTGGAATGGTCTGTTTTTGCAAACAGAAACACTGTGTAGAGTGTGAAGCGTTAATATGTAGACAGTCACTTGTTGCATTACCTATGTACATACATTGGAAATTTTATTTGATTTTATAGGAAACTAGCTTCTGCCCGCGACTTCGTCCGCGTGAATGTCTGTTATCGCGGATACAGATGATGTCGCGGATTGAAAAGTATGTCCTTCCCCAGATTTCAAGCTATCTTCATGCCAAATTTCATTAAAATCGGTTTAGTCGTTTCATTGTGAAAGCGTAACAGACAGAGTTACTTTCGCATTTATAATATTAAAAATATAATATATGTGGATTAATAAAGTATGGATATCAGGTATAATATTCCTTCTTATTAAAAGGTAAAATAGATCCATTTTATTTCAAAACTCTTGTCTTGTCTTGTAAACTAAGCATCTATCGACTTGTTAATCACTGATCTGACTCATATATTATTATGGAGAAAGTATTTGATTTTCTGTATATTTAATTGTAATAATTAAAATCAAAAAATCCATAACCGACATTAAAAATTCTTTCTCCATTAGAAATCTACCTACCCCTGAGTGCTATTAGTTATATTTTATCATGAAAAAAAAAAGGGTACGAAAGAAATGCCACATGAACGAAGTCGCGGGCAAACTGCTAGTTTTTTTAATATATTTTGCGTATATGAGTTGTTTAATCTATACACAAAACAATAATCTCATAACAACACAATCTACTTTAGACGATGTGTCACGAATTTTATAACTTATTTATGCATTTATACTTTCACCAATTTATACAACACCCATAAAACTATGCTGGTAAATCCACAATCGAAATAAAACACAATATTACATAAACAACTTAATAAAAACTGTTTTATTTATTGCACTCGTACCTACTCATTATACGTCGTCACATTTCGGATTACAAATATTCTTAAAATTGTAGTTTGTGAACTGTTCACTTGTCATCAAGCACTTCCACTGTTGACGCACTACTTGCATTATCCTTGTCCTTGTTTTCTCCATTGTCAAATCCTTCATTCGCATTCTTCGATCCAGCATCAGATATTTCAGTCTTCAACGAATTTATTCGTTCACGGCTTTCTGCTTTGTTCTTTGGAACATTTTGCGTTTGTTCATCACTTATTTTCACTTTCTTACTTTTTGAGTTGCCCATTTTGTGTCTGAGATCCACCGGTTCACATGCACGAGTGACAGTATCAAAATATGATCCTCACTCGAGCGCTGATAACAACACTGATAAGGGAATCTCTGTAATTAAATGTACTAGCACACCCGCTGATAAGTCTGTTTCCAAATAAAGTAAAAATGTAACTGCAGTTGACGATGTTAGCGAAAGATACTTCTGCAGTCAAAACATTGTACTAATATATAAATAGGTACAAGATAAGGCGCCAATGACACATCGCCCGTAATGTCCCTTTGCCCGGATGCTTGTATGTCATTTCAAATAATAAAGGATTTTTTTATTATTGTTTCTTTTATTTGTCTGATCTCATTATTCTATATTATATATTTACATAGTATAAAACAAAGTCGCTCCCGCTGTCTGCACACTTAGATCTTTAAAACTACGCAACGGATTTTAATACAGATTTAAACAATAGATAGAGTGATTCAAGAGAAAGGAAGGAAGGTTTATACTTTGTTTGTATCTACATTGCAGCCGGGGCGGGTCGCTAGTCAGAATAAAAATTGTTTTGTTGCACTGACGTTTCTGCGGTTTTTTTTTTACTATTAAATAGGCTTTCGTTTGACCGCAATTCACCTGATCGTAAGTGATAATGCGGCCTAAGTTGGAACACGCTTGCCTAAGATGAACCGGTTCACTCGTGCCTTGAAGATACCCAGATTATACTTATCGTTTTTCTTCATCATAATACTATTACCACCCAGTGGTGAATGTAGGCCTCCCTCTTCCTGAATTTTCTTATCGATATCTATTTTTTTATAATAAAATATAGTCTATAGCGCTAGATAGGACTACGGTATTGGTGAAATAATTTTTAAAATCTGTCAACTGTTTATGACTTTATTAGTTACAAATAAACAAAATATTTGTGAAAATTAACGCGAGACTCACACTTAAGACAGTGGCGAAATAGTAATGGTATCGAGTGTTTTCGTGTAAGTAATTCTAAAGTGTTCGAAGGCCTACAAGGCTTTAGACCTTTATACCTATTTAGATTAGATACAAATATAATAAAAATTATAACTTTAATTCGGGTGGCATAGACCCATAGAAACTTTTACCTAGTACCTATTTTTTTTTACTTGCTATGACTGTCCTTTTCAGAATACCGGTGTTGCTACTCTGTATACGGGCCAGTCAAAAACTTTTTTACCACAGAAGGACCAACCCTGAAGTCCGGTAGAGGTACACAAAAAATTGAGTTGTAGAATTTTCATGAAAGAACATTATGTATTTAATAATAAAATCATTTTAAGAAATGTTTGAGTAAATTGGAAAATATACAAATGCCGAACATTGTTACGCGCAATTAAAATGATTCACCGTGTTATTTACCCGTTGTCATACCTACATGAACTACTAACTATTATTAAAAACAATGAGTCGTGTCATCGTGTGTGTCAACAAGATTAGTAACTAAACACACATGCACTTGTAATCACTATCTTGCTAAAGCACTCGAGGACGGCGTGTCTATCAAATGACTTCACAAAACACACAGTGTAAGCAAAACACCTGTAGAGAAGTGTGCACATTTTTGAGGCTTAAAAAGTGGGTATAGGTACCTATTTGACGTACAGTCACACCAAAACAATAAGTAACCAGGAGTCGTCGGATATAGTTGAAGTTTATTTAGAAACCGAAGGATAATAATAATAATAATAATAATAATATGTGGGGACATTTTCACACACGGCCATCTGACCCCAAACTAGGGAGACCCTGTACTATGGGTGTCAGACAGCTGATATAATACACAAATACATTTTTTTTTTGTAAATACATACATATATAGATAAGGCAAGGCAAACACAAGTGCTCATCACACAAATGTTTACCCTGGGCGGGAATCGAACCCGCAACACACTGCGCAGCAGTCGATCGCTCAGCCACTGCGCCAATCGCCAAGGATGTCTTTGAACTACGGTTTCACCCATCCACGTACCGCCCGCGACAATCGCAGCTTAACCATTATCGTTTGAACCATACGTATTTTACTTGGCCATACTTTTGAATGTGAAATGATCATCATCATCATATCAATATTTAGACGCCCACTGTTGGGCATTAGGTCTCCCCTAAAGACCTGTGTCGGGCCCGCGCCGCTTTCATGATGCTATTGTATTACTACTATTTGTAACAACCATTTTTTGTTTTATAAAAAGACATTGGTGCCAATTCTGTTGTGCACGAACTAAATTTTTTTTAAGCTATTTATATCTCTTTCTCTCCAATAAAACAAGAAAGAGACAGATATTATTAAGAGCTTTCAATTTAAGTTGATCTAAAATGTTCATACAATTATAGTTGCCATTTCAGAACGTATTGATTAAAAACACCGCGAAATTCAAGGGAAAAACTAATTTGACATCTATAACTTAGTCCTTGTCTGTCGCCGTCCTTTTCTTCAGCTGCCTCGTAGTAAGAGATGCCAAATGCCTAATTTTAGTTTAGTACAAGGTAATCGGCACCATTGCCCCACACAAAGTTCTTCTGTATCGTGGGTGCGTTTACAAACATAAAAACTCACATACTCAAACACTGGATATCCTCTAACGAATACATAGAAAATATTTTTTGCGTGATACATTCTTACCACAATTCTTACCTAGTCACCCTAGTTTTATGGGGTTGAACCTTGAGCGGACATAATGTAGGTACTGTACAAATTATTATAATTCAAGCACAGTTTTTCTATGCTTTGACTTGACCAGTCACGCGACGAAATCCTATAAAAGTAAATCAAGGTGAACAAAACTCACATACACAAACACTGGATATCCTCTAACGAATACATAGAAAATATTTTTTGCGTGATACATTCTTACCACAATTCTTACCTAGTCACCCTAGTTTTATGGGGTTGAACCTTGAGCGGACATAATGTAGGTACTGTACAAATTATTATAATTCAAGCACAGTTTTTCTATGCTTTGACTTGACCAGTCACGCGACGAAATCCTATAAAAGTAAATCAAGGTGAACTATTCATTCATTCAAAAATTATATCAAGTAAAAGATCTTTCATAGTCATAGACAAATATAATATGGATATATCAGTATGTATAATGGAACTGCCTCGTTGTTATTGTGTTCGCAAGAGCAAGTCCTGGGTTTGATTGCCAGGATGGGCCGTGTTTTTGGGTTTTATCATTAAAAATTTGAAAGATTGAAAGTAGATAGTATAACACCCCCGTGTCTCGGAAGGCACGATACGCACGTGGTCCTACGCCCAATTACTCTCCAGTCGTGTCGAATTGCCGTCCTTCCCTTAACGGACTATGAGCACAGTAAAAGTATTAACCACTCGCATAATTTATCTGTTCCGTGGTATTACCCGTACAGTAGCGCCACGCTCCGCACCCCTCCGAATCACTGTTCCTCATCTCTTCTCGCGTAGAACGTGCTCTCGGAACAGCTTTTAGTTCGAGCTGCACGTAGACACGCACACACACACGCACGTATTTGTAGTATGTTATTTTTGATAGTAGTGTGGGCAATTATATCGTTTCGTTTATATGGAGTATCATGGGTGTGCTATGAAAGTGAGGGAAGAGGGAGTGCACCTGTGTTTTCGCACATAGTAGTATAGAAATAATTGCTAGGTTTTACCAAATAATAATATTATTATGACATTTGAGCGAGTGGCATAGCCGCCGAGCATGAATAACTTGTAGGTTACAACTATATAGCCCTTTTAATAATTTACAATCAATATCCTTTTTAAAATACCCATAATAAAATCGATCCAATTCATTGATAAAAATACAATAGTGATAAGTTTAATGACTTGATAATGGCCTACTTCAGCCTTATCATTCATTTATTGTATAGTTGGACAAATAATCCTCTAGTACCTATCAGTTTTCTTTGTGGTTGATAAGATTCAAGACTGATAGTACTACTTTTTTTTGGGACTAGCCCGCCACACTATTCCTAAAGCACTCCAACTCCTGGAAGCCAGAATCAACAGAAGCGGCCACCAGAAAAGCGCCGAGGCAATGATGCTCGACGAGTACCGGACAAACGATACAGCTGTCTTGGATCCCGCAACGAAATTAATCAGAAAAGAACAGCAGACTATAGTGAAGTAAGAAAAATATTATTTTCCACTTCTCTCAATATCAAGCAGGAGGCAGAACAGAACTAGGCCAAAAGGCACATGGACGTATGGACATCTAACGCATATGATACGTACTGCAACCGACGTTTTCTAGATTGCGCAAGCAGAGTTCTCCGCGACATTAGCATATATACAAAATCCCGACTACAACCGTTGGGCAGTAGCCCACCAGACACAATACCCGTCTGTAGCAAATCCACAATTATTTGTGGTGATTTTAATATTAATATCTTAGAAAATAATTTGAGTAGTAGTCGATTATTAAACCTATTTCAATCATTTCATCTGTCAAACGTTTTATGGAACCTACTAGAATAACTGTAACGACTGCTACTTGTATCGATAATATTTTTTTGCGATTGTGACTATTGATATAAAGCCATTGTTAATTATCTGCCATCGGATCACAGCGGTCAAACGGTAACTTATATCTTTAAAATACCTATCACAAAAGTGCAAATACAATATAGACCAATAACAACTGGTAAATTAAATAGATTCAATGTTTCCCTGAATGATAAGTTAAGTACTCTGGACCATAATAATAATGATGCAAATAAACTGTATGATGATTTCTTTTTTGTAGTGCTGTCTGAATTTAATGATACTTTTGAAAAGAAGACGAAACATATTAGCCCTAAGTTTGTATTTAGCGACTGGGCAGCTAGGGGTATTGGAAAAGGCATGGAAATACTGTATGAGCTTTATGGCCTTAAGCCACAACACCGATACTTTCAACAAGTATGTTGCTACTTATTCTAAAACTTTTAGAAATATTTGCAGGGTAGCAAAAGCCCTTTACATTAGCAATAAAATCAAATCGACAGACGATAAAATAAAGACAGTTTAGAAAGTCATTGATACCGAGACTAGCAAGAAAAGAGTTCGTAGCACTGAGTATACATTGGAGACATCACGTGGTCCCATAAGCTCTAACATAGAAGTAGCTCATGAATTTGTTAATTTCTTTACCAACATACCAGTTAAAACCACGTAAATTTTAAATTCCTCACCCGGCAACTCAATTGCCTTTTTAAAAGCGAACGTACCAGGCTGCCCGGTAGAATTTCAATTTAAACATAAATCCCGCGACAGTTTTAAAAGCTTTTCGGCAAATCAAAATTAAATTTACGGAGGATCTGTGGGGTATGTCTATTAATAAACAATAATCGTTTATTTAATAAAACGTCACATTTACAAATATTTATCAATATACAATAGATCGCGATTGCATATTTGCCTGAACTAGGTTAAACCTGTGCTTCAGGCTAGAAAGTGCTTACTATTTGTTATAATAAATTAACGCTAAATTACAATAAAACTTAAAATAAAGTTACCATGAAAACTTAAATGAAACAATTTTATTTACATACTACGAGTAAGTCTTCTGTCTGTTCATAAGAGGTAGTTTTTAAATATTGAAATATATTTTTTTACAGCTATTGTAGTTTAACTTGTAAATACTAAGTTCTCTATTTAACTTATTGTACAAAAATGGTCCAAGGAAAGAAAAAACCTTTCTACAAAGACATGTTTTGAGGTCGAATTTGAATTGCATACTATATCATTTCTTCTCTTGTTAGTAATGTCAGCATTGTAGGTAAGCATGGTGTGTTGTTTTAATACTAGGTGCATAATGAAAAGCTGGCGCACAGTCAACACGTTACAGGATTTATATAACAGATGTGTGGAAAAGAAAAAGGGATAGAAATTGGCTACTTTCAAAATTGCTCTCTGAGCCCGTTCAAGAGGAAGTAAATTAGTTTTGAGTGCTCCACCCCATGAAGTAATGCAGTATTGAATTATTGATTGGCCTAGGTTTTTTTTAAAACATGTATTAATTTACGAACTCTTTTAACAAGACTTTCAATATGTTGTTTAAAGGAGAGTGTGTCATCGATTATGACTCCGAGATATTTAATATTGCAACTTTTGAGGATTATAGGACACCCACACGTGTTGACTGAACTATTATCACAATGATGTTTAAAGTGAAGAATAGTGTGTATTAAAGTTATAAGTCTATAATTGAGACAATCGCGCCTTATTTGGGTTTAATATTCATTTAATATACAGTGCGTAGACCAAGGAGTTTTCCCTAATCTAATGAAGTTTAGTAAGGTTATATCTCTTTTCAAATCCGGTGACAGTAGACACTAATACTTAATTATAGAACAGTGTCCGTGTTGCCGGCATTCAGCAAAATTTTTGAAAAGATTATTCTTGATCTGATGCTAAATCATTTTAACACTAATGGCATTTTACGCGATCAACAGTATGGTTTCACCAAAGGAGTTGTACGACTGACGCCGGTGTCACTTTAAAACACATATTTACCGCGTGGGAAGAGGCACAAGATGCCATAGGAATCTTTTGTGACCTCTCCAAGGTATTTGATTGCGTAAATCATGACACACTGCTTTTGAAACTTGAGCAATACGGACTGGGTAGACTTGCGCTTAGTTTAGTAAAATCTTACTTGATTGATAGGCAGAAGCACGTCCAAATAAATGGGGTGAATTCACATGGTTTAAAGGTAGAAATGGGGAGTTCCACAAGGCTCAATTTTGGGTCCTTTGCTCTTTTCAGTGTACATTAATGATCTTCTTCATTTGTTGAAAAACCAACCACAAATGGTGTTATTTGCTGATGACACTTCTTTAATATTTAAGATAGATAGACGGGCCCAGAATCTTGAACACGTAAATAGCGCCTTACTGCAGGTCCAAAATTCACGGCGAATAATTTAGTATTGAATGAAAAACAAAACTAAGTGCATCAGATTTACTTTACCAAATGTCAAAAGTAGTGACTGTGACATGGTATTGAATAATGAGAAGCTGGAATTCGTTGATAAAACTGTTTTCATCCCTTCTATTCGAAAAGTGTCGTTTTGTTCCTCTTTAAGCGAGAGCAAAGTAGCTCTTTTCTCCACTAGTCTTTTTAGCGGGCAGTAATGAGATTTGAATTTGGAACATGAATCGTTCATTGAAATCGAACGCAAATTGTATAAATTATTGGCTGTACGGTGCGGGGAGGCGCGGTAACTAAAAAAAAAACAAAAGCGCGCGATTTACTTCACTGTTCTTGTAATGGGTACTGTTATATCCTAAAATACACGCGAAGGCATGTACAGTAATATTGATGACCGCGCTAGTCTTTACACGTAGAACTGTCTTTGCTGTGTCGGCGTTTCCGCCACACTCTATTTTTCCAGAGCCCAATAGGCAGTGTGGATTTGAACGTCGTCGCGGATAGATATTTTTATTGTACTTTTAAAATCCAATTAAAGTTATATTTCAGTGTTTAAATAATTGTTTTTTTTAAAAACTAATTCGATAGACACCCCGTAACAGTGGTGTCAGAAGTGGGATACTCAGCAATCGTTGGCTAGTATCCCGTATAAAGTCCGCGGAGTGCATCTTGACAAACTCTTTTAAACTCTTACAAAGTCTTACAAACTCTATTTGGTGTGCAAACCACGAATTCCACGAATTCTACGAATCCTGTGTATTGCTGAGGAACTGCGACAGTAAGTCTTACCGCGTAAGCCTGCCATCCTCTAGCACTTCGCCGCCACGTGGTGCCACGTGTTCACGCCGTGTGACCTCACAACGTGGTCGAGCCTGTTCGTGCTTCGTATCTGACGGTATCGTCGGGTCCTGCTGCCACCATCCTGTCCAACTAGGTACTTACCTGGTTTACCTGGTGCCGTCGCCGTCGGCGCCGCTGCTATACACGTTGTCTGTGCGACACGTGCCCGTTGTTACCCGCCACCTCGGTGCTGCCGTCCAAGTCCTGCTGCTTGTCCTGGTTCCTGCGGACGTACTGTTGTGCGCCCGGTGCCACGAGCTGCTGCTGAGCTGCGAGTACAACATACCTGCTCTACTGAAAATCCGTGATGTCCACACTCCTTCTCGCGGTGCTGCTGTGAGTCGAACATTTGATAATTCGTTATTGCTAACCTTTTTCCAGATAGCATTTATATTATTAATATTCCCTACAAACTCTTATACTGTCAAAAAAACTTTATTTTCTTTTAATTGTTTATATTATCTCATACCCAAAATGAGTAAGGGCGAAATCTCGCTTAGCGAACAATATCCTATTAAAATTTTATGCGATTTTATTGACACATACAATGGAGATCGTGAAACCTTGTCTGCGTTTTTAACTAACTGCCAAAATTCACTTAATCTAGCATCTGAGAGTCAAAGAAAATTGCTTCTTAAATACATCTTATCTAAGTTGCGAGGCAAAGCTCAAATAGCTTGCTCGAACAAAGTTTTCGATGACTTTGATTCATTGCAGTCGTTCCTCCGCCAAAATTTTGGCGAAAGGAAACATTACAGTCATTTATTCTTCGAGCTGCAGTCTTGTAGGCAACAACAAAATGAGTCAGTGTCACAATTCTCGTTGCGTTTAGAAACCTGTCTCACCGACATGCAGACAGAAATTCACAACTCCGAAACTACTAAGAGAGATTTGTCAGGGAGAATCGCAATGACGGAAGACCTAGCTCTCCATACCTTTATTTTTGGCTTACAACTTAATCTTAGTAATATGGTGCGGTGTAGAAATCCTAAAACTCTGAATGACGCTATTAACATCGCGATCGAAGAAGAAAAAATACAAAATTTCTCCTTAAAAATCTCCCCAAAAATTGCTAAAATTTGCAAGTTCTGTAATAAATCTGGACACTTAGAAAACGAGTGTCTAAGGAAAAACCGAGCTCAGCCTTCAACTTCGTCCAACGTTCAACCTCGGGCCTCTTCTAGCTCTCGAACCCAACAAAATTATCAGCCGAATCAATCAACAGATGTAGTCTGCAGATATTGCAAGAAAACTGGTCATGATATTACTCAATGCTATAGGCGCAAATACAATAATTCAAGAAAAAATGATTCCCCAATTCAACACAACGTCACGGCTTCACCCAATCAAGTTGAATCGTGTGAGGAAACCGAGGAATTTGCTGACGATTTAAACTAAAGAGTCGGGTGTCGTTAGCGTGCCGCACTACGCCCGACCGTGTTCAAGGCACAAAAGCTCGTATTACAAACCCACAAAATCATGTTATAAATCAAAATAATTCTAAAACTTTGATGTTGACCAATCGACCGGGTAACCAGCCCCAAACCGACGGTCAACTCAAATCTTTTGCCATGCGACCGGGTAACCAGCCCCAAACTGAAGGCCATTCAAAATCTGATGCTGCCATGCGACCGGGTAACCAGCCCCAAACCGACGGTCAACTCAAATCTTTTGCCATGCGACCGGGTAACCAGCCCCAAACTGAAGGCCATTCAAAATCTTATGCTGCCATGCGACAGGGTAACCAGCCCCAAACAGAAGGTATACACATTGCAAACAAATCTCAACACATTCCATCAGGAGCCTCTGTTTCGTTGAGTCCTAATATTTTACAAAATCAGGAGTCCATAACTCCAATTCATGAAATTAAATATTGCAGAATCTCTCTACCTCACGTATTTTTAAACACTAATTATTCAGACAAACCCTTACGTTTCCTTATTGACACTGGAGCTAGTGTTAGTATTGTCAAACTCCAACACTTTAATTCTATGCCATCCTTATCTAATAATAAAATCAAACTCAAAGGCTTGAGTGAAGACGACTCCTGCTACGAAACTTTAGGGTCATTCACCATCGATTTCGAATATATCTTTCCTTCAAATTCTAAACTCTCTTTTAGTTACACTTTCCACGCTGTCAGTAATAAAGTACGGCTTAATTATGACGGTATTTTAGGTAACGATTTCTTACGAAAACTCGAATGTGATGTTAAGTACTCTCAAAACTCTTTGCTTATCGGTGGTCATCTCATACCATTAAATTTTAGTAATCCTGTCTATATCATTCCACCTCGCTCCGAGGCGATAGTCGAATGTTCTGTGTCAAATTCCTTGGAAGAATTAAATTCTATGAAAGTAGGCTTAGTTCTCGATCACATGTATACGGAAGGAGTTTACTTAGCAAATTGTATTGTCTCGATCAAACCTAATAATCGCATTAATATCTCAATACTAAATACTACTGAATCTCAAGTTGTATTTAAGAATTATTATGTCCACTTAATTCCCTTTGAGAACGTATCGCCGTCCTTCCAAATGTCTAACCAGGAAAATCTTCAAATTATTAATAATTTCGGTGAGGCGTCTTTAGATAGAGCACAAAAAGTACTAGATCTCATCCGAACAGAACATTTAAACCCCGAGGAAACAAAAACACTCTTAGAATGTTGCTCTGAATACACAGACATCTTTTACCTTGAGGGAGAGCCTTTAACTTGTACTAATGCCATTGAGCATTCAATCAACACTGGTGATGCTGCACCGATTCACGCAAAATCATATCGCTTCCCCGAATGCCACAAAAGTGAAGTCGAAAGCCAAATAAAGAAAATGCTCGATCAAAATATCATTCGTCCTTCAAAATCACCATGGAGCCGCCCCTATTTGGGTGGTCCCCAAAAAAGTAGACTCATCGGGTAAGCAGAAATGGAGGATAGTCATAGATTATAGGAAACTCAACGATGTGACTGTTACCGAGGTTTATCCTATACCTTTAATTACGGATATCCTTGATCAGCTGGGTCATTCGAAATATTTTACTACGCTTGACCTTGTAAGCAGTTTCCATCAGTTAAATTTAAATCCCAAAGACGCGCCTAAGACTGGTTTTACGGTAGTAGGAAACGAAATTTCCGGGCATTACGAATTTACGCGAATGCCTTTCGGACTAAAAAATGCCCCTGCTACATTCCAAAAACTTATGAACACAGTTTTATCCGGTCTTCAAGGTCTTCACTGCTATATATATTTAGATGACTGTATTATCTATAGCCAAAATCTACAAACTCATATAGAAAAACTAAAATTAGTCTTTGACAGATTCCGTCAATTTAATCTAAAACTACAACCCGCAAAATGCGAGTTCCTACGGCATGAAGTAGCGTATCTAGGACACATAATCACCGACAAAGGTGTCTGTCCTAATCCCGATAAAATCAAGGCCGTCATTAAGTTTCCAACTCCTAAATGTCCTAAAGACATCAAGTCTTTCCTGGGTTTAGTCGGTTACTATAGGCGATTCATAGAAAACTTTTCTAAACTATCTAAACCCTTAACTTCCCTTTTAAAAAAGGACGCCTTATTTAATTGGTCAGCGGAACAGGAGCACGCTTTCACTATTTTAAAACAAAAACTAACTACAGCGCCTCTTTTACAATACCCTGATTTCAGCCAACCTTTCGTGTTGACAACAGATGCCTCCAATTACGCTGTAGGCGCCATATTATCACAAGGCGAAATAGGCAAGGACAAACCTATCGCATATGCGTCACGGACGCTAAACAAAGCCGAGGGCAACTACTCCACCACAGAAAAAGAACTCTTAGCTATTGTTTTCGGCGTACAAACCTTCCGTCCCTACCTTTTCGGCTATCGGTTTAAGATCGTAACTGACCATAAACCTTTAGTTTGGTTATTTAACGTTAAAGATCCAGGCTCTAAGTTAATTCGCTGGCGTTTAAAGTTAGAGGAATATAATTACGAGATTGTGCATAAACAAGGAAAATTAAATTGCAACGCCGACGCTCTGTCGCGCTTCCCACCGCGAGATAACAACAACACTACCCAGCCTGTATGCGCCGTCGATGATAGTAACTCTCCAAGCCCTTCTAATTCGCCCTATAATTGTCCTTCGCCTTCCACGTCAGAAACCTACGAAAAGTATCTAAAACTTATTAAACAGCCGAATTTTAGTTTCGATACGGTCATTCAAGAACTTAAAGAATCCTTACTCAAAGCCAAATGCAAATTAATTGTTTATCCTACGTCAATAGATTTGGACGATTCTGTGCCTTATTGCAAAGAAATTATAGAATTATCTACGAGTCAACCTAACATTCGCGACATAGAACGCGAGCTTTACACTTCATACAACACATCAAATGATAATCATTTATTCACTCATTTATTTGTGAGAGTCCATCACTACGACGAGATGTCGTACAAAGACATTTTTAAGCTACTAGTCGAATACAGAGATATGATAAAATTTTGGTATATGGAGGAGAAAGAGATTGCTATATCCGATTTTTCGGATCCATTCACAAAACTTTCTTATACAAAAATTTATAATATCATAGCTTACGTTTTCCACAATACCGGCATTAAAGTTAATATCTACAAAAATTCTATACTATTCCCTACACCCGAAGAGGTTAAACAAATACTTCGCGATAACCACGATTCACCTTCTGCCGGTCACCCCGGCATCACACGAATGTTAGATAGAATAAAATCCATGTATTGGTGGAAGAATATGCGGCAAGACATTGAAGACTATGTAAAAAATTGTAGATCTTGCCAGATAAACAAACCTTTACGTCAAACTAACCGTGCTCCCATGATTATAAATTCCACCGCAACAAAACCGCTTGAAAAGCTATTTTTAGACATAGTAGGTTCTCTTCCAGAAACTTACGAATTTAAATATAAGTTTATTCTCACTATTCAAGATGACCTCACCAAATATTCACAAGCCTACCCTTTACAAACATGTTCAGCAGACGAGACTGCTAAAAAATTAGTTCATTTTATTTCTCATCTCGGTATCCCTAAAATGATCGTCACCGATCAAGGCACTAACTTCAATTCTGAAGTTCTCAAACAACTGAGCAAACTATTTGGCATTAAACATATTCTAGCAACACCTTATCATCCTCAAACTTGCGGTGCCCTAGAAAGGAGCCACTCAACATTAAAAGAATATTTGAGACCCTTCGTCAATGAAAACGCACATACATGGGACCTGTACTTAAACACAGCTATGTTCTCATACAATTCTAACGTTCATTCGACTACTAACTACTCTCCATTCGAATTATTACTCGGTTTTAAACCCTATATCCCTAAATCTATCGATGCGTTAGAAAATAACACCTACACCGATTACGTCAGAGTATTAAATCACAGGTTGTATTACAGTAGGCAGAAAGCACTACAAAACATTCAAAGTTCTAAAGAAAGGTCTAAACGTTATTACGATTCTCACGCTAAACCTATCACTTACAATGTCGGTGACTCAGTGTATCTCAAGTGTCACCACAAACAAAACAAAGCTCTCTCTCCAGTTTGGAAAGGTCCGTACAAAATCGTCAAGATCAACGGGAATCACACCGTGACTCTCCTAATTAATCGTAAACATGTACGTCATCACTATGACGAAATTAAGTTGGCGTCTGACGGTGCAATAACTTGATCAATTTCAGGCACCTTGCTGTGGAATGTCGGTGCCATCAAGTCGTCACGCCGATAACAAGCAGTTCCGGCCTATACTTCGATAAAATGATCAACATTAAATTTACCAACGATGATTGGAATGTAGTTACATATTTAGATATCAGCAGAACACAATCGCACCTAGATATAGTTGAATCCCTGCTCGCCAGGGTTGGTGCTTATTGTAAAGATTATAGCTCATCTAAAATTCAAGTCGATTGTTTAAACGCGTTATCAGCGCTGCAGAGCCAGCACGATAACAATATTAAGAAATTTTCGTCTGTTTCTTATATCGTAAATAATAATGTCAACAATAATAAACGGTCCAAACGCGGCTTGATCGATGCCGGCGGATCTCTTTTAAAAACCTTTTTCGGCACATTAGATTCAGATGACGCCGTCAAGTTTTCAAACGCTATAGACCAAGTACAGACGGATGAAAAACAATTAGCACACTTGATGAGAGATAATATCCACGTAATCAAATCAACTATTACAACCTTCAACAGTTCTATATCTAAACTAAATGAAAATGAAAAGCGACTTAACAAAAACCTTGAAATCATCGATCAAGCTTTTCAACAACTAACTAACACCAATGATAAATTGGATGTTAAATCTAATATAAACGCATTTCTTAACGCTGTCGAAAGCATCGTCATTTCCTTGTCATTCGACATAGAGGATATTAATAATGCGATTCTATTTAGTAAGATCAATATTTTACACCCGACTGTACTTAGTCCTTATCAACTGTATAACGAACTTGAACATAACATGAATAATATGCCAAGGTATTACGAACTCCCTGTATCCTTGTCGCTACAAAATATTCACGACCTTATCGATATTTCTAAACTCATATGTTATTTTCATAATAACAAAATAATTGTAGTTATTAAAATCCCGCTCGTCCTACCGCAAACTTACAACCTATACCATATAATTCCAATGCCAGTCCCCTATGACGTTTCGCAACCTGATACCTTCGCACTTATCGCTCCGAGCCGTCCTTACCTTGCAATAACAATCGATCATATGTTCTACTCGCCGTTGCATAGTGTAGACAAGTGCAAAGTGATTCGTGAGAAGTTTTACGTATGTGAATTAGAAAGTGTATATTCAAGTGTCGTGAATCCGATTTGTGAAACTATCCTAATTACGGAATTAGTCAGTAAGCTACCTAACTCTTGTGAGATTAAATTGTTAAAAGGCTCAATTCAAGTGTTTCATAAAATTAGTAATAACAGATGGATATTCGTCATATCCGAGCCAGGCAAATGTCATGTATCTTGTGAAAATGATGGCAGTAGTTTTGATGAAACTTTATTTGGAACAGGAATATTGTCTTTAACTAAAAACTGCAAAGCTTTTTATAAAACTTTACAATTTGTGCCGTCATCAAATGTTTTCGTTAATGTAAGCTCACGTGTTGTTTCTAATTTCAATCTCGTTGAAGATGACTGCTGTGAGAAGAGTAGAGTCAACCATTCACTTTCACGTTTACCGTATCAAAAATTAAATAATGTTAACAACTTAGACTCTTTATTACAAGCTAGTATGCATCTAAACTCTTTCGAACAAGAATTAAAAAACATTGAAGACCCGACGCATTTTCAAAAGTACGGAGTCCATTATATGTCCTTAACTTACACATTTTTCATTATATTCCTTTTATATTTACTCTATAGAGGTCGGAAATTAATGTGTCCAAATTCAAAAGCTCCATGTTGCATACAAATATTTAATCAATGTAATAATACTAAGAAGATGAAAAGTCACAGTCATCCTCAACAAGCCATTGAACTATCTGTGTTTGAAGAAGCTGTTGAGCCTGATCTGTCAACATCAGTGCCAACATCATTGAAACGAAACATTTTAGTATCAAAACAAAATTAACCTCGTTATTATAATATTTCCTATACGTCCAACTAAAATAACAATGTGCTTAGCTTATACGAAACAGTTTGTAAATCTTCAATGACGTTCAAATCCTAATCGCTGTGAATCTTAATTTCGCATCTTTTCATCTCTGATGCTCCATCTTATTCGGGGGGCTGTTATATCCTAAAATACACGCGAAGGCATGTACAGTAATATTGATGACCGCGCTAGTCTTTACACGTAGAACTGTCTTTGCTGTGTCGGCGTTTCCGCCACACTCTATTTTTCCAGAGCCCAATAGGCAGTGTGGATTTGAACGTCGTCGCGGATAGATATTTTTATTGTACTTTTAAAATCCAATTAAAGTTATATTTCAGTGTTTAAATAATTGTTTTTTTTTTAAACTAATTCGATAGACACCCCGTAACAGTACGGACTGTTGACTGTCGGATGAGTTGTACGTCGAGTTCTGAAAGTGATAGTGCATTAACTTCTGAAACTATATAAATAGAAGCTAATAACGTTATACAAAACTTAATACCTAAGAAATCTCGGGAGAAATATTTTCTCATAGAAGGAGATGAAAAGTAGAGTATATGACTCGAGAGCAAAAATATTTTTCCCTAAGGCGAAGTACTTTGAATCACTCGCTACGCTCAGGGTTCTATTTTAGAATCCCTCGCTATGCTCGGGATTCTATTCTAGAATCCTTCGTTTCGTTCTGGATTCAAAATAGCGCCCTCGCCGTAAAAATATTATTTTGCTCCCTCGTCATACAATCTACTATTTCCTGGGGATCACGCTCGACTCAAGGCTACAATGGGGTCCTAATTTAACATCTCTCGCTGGACGGCTAAGTTCGGCAGCATTATGCTGTCAGAAAAATCCGGCAATTTACTGATGTGGATACCGCGAGACTGGTCTACTTTAGTTACTTTCATAGTATAATGTCTTACGGTATTTTAGTGTGGGGACGCGCTGCAGACATCGAAACTATTTTTATTCTGCAGAAAAGAGCCATCAGAGCCTTTATAATCAGAGGATTTATAATCTCCGTATGCGCGATTCTCTAAGGGAACTGTTTAAGGAAATTAACATAATGTCGGTACCTTGTCAATATATACATATATGAAAATATAATGTACGCTAGAAAAAGTCTGCATCTTTTTAGTAAAAGAGGTGAAAGACATAATTATAACACTAGAAATAGGGACCAACTAGTTCAACCAAGTTTTAGGCTAGCTAAAGTAGATACTGCTTTCATGGGGTACTGTTTAAAATGTTACAATAAAATACCTCCCCACATTATTCAACTAAATTAGACAAAATTTAAGTCATACATAAAACGCACACTATGCAGCCGAGCGTATTAAACATTGGGGGTACATCACTGATAAAAATGCTTGGCTGGATGCTGGTCCTGCTCCACAGCCGTAATAAGCGTTCATAGATTAATTGATTAGCATTTGCACTATTCCTGGAGCTGCTGAAGATGTAGATCTACATTATTTATTTATTTATACTTCATGCTCAAAGGTACAAAGGCGGACTTAACACGCGGCGGCGGGTATCTTTGCATTGTATAAACTCAATGTGTTAATATTGTATATTTTTCATAGCACATACATGTGAGCACTATGTTCTTTAAAGCTACCATTTACGAGGTATGTCTTTCATTGACTTGAAAGTGCCCTGGCGGTTGAGAGTATGTCATGCTCACTTGAATGTCCCGCTGACGGTAGCACATGTGTTGGATCATTCGGTTCCCTTCAAAATGGTTGAGCTAAATGATGCCGATCCGTGCGTCATGTTCGTGAACGGGCGCCGTTAGTTGTAATTTTAAATTTGTTGAATTGCTTTATATGATTATATTTTCATCTAGACCTCTTTTAACGTACACGACTAACAGTGTTCTCACATTGTACCCCTAGATTCAATATGAATGATGTTTCAACCGATATTTGTATCATATTTTTGATTTTAAAAGAGTTTTCATGAAGTTTCTTGCTCGTTCTTCTCCATAGAAACCTACTGTTTGTAACGAGCAACTAGCTTCAACTTTCTGACTAATTGACTCTGACAATTCAAAAGTACCTGAAAATGGTTAATTTGAAATAAATGATTTTGAGTTTGAGTTTTGAGTTCTAGTTGGAGGATCCTCCCTTTTCTATGGGGAACTCCAACCGACCGAACTAACACTCTGTTCCTCATACCTCTAACGACGTTTACAAATGGGCGAAATCCAGTCGCCAAGTACCACGGATATAAATTAACGCTTGAACGCACGGAGATTAGTTCTAGTTTCTATAACTACTTACTAACTACCGATTATTAACATTGAGACGGAACTGCAATACTAGTATGTGGACTGCGACTCTTAATCATTACACACCGTAAAGCTAAAAATAATAATACTACAATTACCACCCTATTATTACTTCATTGCAAGGCAGAAGCCTCTTCATATATAGAGAAGGCACGAACATTGATCACAAGCATGGTGACACTCAAAGTGAATTCAGACTTGGAATAATTAATTATAAGTCTAGGTTTCCTCACGATGTTTTCCTTTACCAATATCAGTGATGTCCAAGATAAACTTAGAATTACATAAGTACCACCGCGGAATTATCCGCCTGCTCATTTAAAAAAAAAATCCCTTGGCGCCTGCGAAGTCAACGGGGCGGGGTAGAGAGCGCTTCCATTTTTTGAGTGCAAGCAAAATGAACTTAGTGGTGGTCAGGCGGGTGTGTCCACGATAGTACTTAAAACAAAACTCGCATTAGTACTTATCTGGTATTAAACCCTTTATGTATGAGAGGCTACTGGGCCGTCACGTCGCTGTTGAGTTATATTTCTTCTTATTTCCTACAAGGGTTTAACTTGCGATTTTTAAGGTCGATGACATGATGCTTTTTTAACTTTGCCCTACTCTGGGAATTTCTCCTAGTTTGCTGTTACAAACATTACTCACATACATAAACAGCCAGACCCGGAACAACTATCTGTAGGCCATACTCGTACTTGTTCCGTGCGGAAATCGAACCCGCGACACGCAGCGCAGCAGTCAATCGCTCAACCACTACGCCAACCGAGTCGTCAATGATGTATGATGAAAGGAAGAAAGAAACCTAGACACGGCAAGTGAGTCAATTAAGAAAGCATTAATCAGTTTAAAATTTTATTCTCCATAAATAACTTAAAAATATGTTCTTCTCACTGTGAACTACACTCCTTTTATTCCAAATATTTTCCCTTGAACGTTATTAGGAACCGCTCGGCAGTTTCCAAATGTGCAGGTGTGACCATACTTGTGATCCGAGCTATCGGTATGTACTGCTCTAAGCCCATGCATTGGTTAGATACTCTGCAGATCTTGAGCACGAATCCCGCAGTCCAGATTATGGAGGAGTAATTTGAAACCACCCAGTAGACGATATTAGTAGCTAATGACAGGGCTGACTGGAAAAAAAGCATCATAAATTGGTTATATCACTGTATTTAAGTTTTTAGGCACAATTATCATAATGGGATGCTTATCTTATATGGAAAGGGAATAGAATATAATAGGGTATGTCTGTTATTATTCAGGCCTACAGGTTAACATTTTATTAAACAACAAGATTTTTGACAAAGTTCTGTTGTTCTGATCTGAAGGTAAAGTAGCATGCTCTATTCAAAAATAGTCTTGTCATATTGAGATCAATAAGTTACTAAGCTCTATGAAAATTTGTAGATAGAAAACAAACACTAATTTCTAGGCTTGCAGTTAGTAAATGATTCGTCAAATAACTTAATTACAAAATTATACGTAACTCAGGAACTCGTTAAGGAAAATACGATGTTTTTAATTTACCATGATGTGATTTGTATGGCGCGGTATAGTTCTTGTAAGTAGATACCTAAATAATATAAATATAGGCCCAATGGGGCATTTATTACTATAATAATTGGTATATTAGTATGGAAATTATAGACCAAGATGTAGGGTAAATATAACCGCTAATAATTCAAATTACTTCGTTTACCTTTTGATATCCAGTTAGATCACCAATGCTTCGAAATATTAATGGAAACTGGTTTTGCTGAACAACCAAGTCCGTCGAATAGTCGATGATATCCTAAAAATAGAAAGTTTATTAAAATAAGAAACCGTATGGTGAAACTTTGAAATAATAATAGCAATGTAACGTACACTGGATGATTGAGAAGACAAAGTAACAGGGTTTGCAAACGCAACGCCGATGATGATGCTTATACTTAGTAAGGATAACAGCATCTAGACAACATTTTAAAGATATTATTAATCAACAAAGCTGAAGAATGGCTAAGGTGAGAAATGACTATGTTAGAGGAAGTTTGAAAGTGTCGCCAATGACAGAAAAGTTGAAAGGGAATCGATTGTGAATATTTAAGAGAAGGCATGAACGCATGTGGCCAAAAGATTTCAGAATATAAGTATGGATAGAGAGGGAAAGGAATTCAAAAGAAAAATGGATGGATTGAGTCAGTGAGACCATACAGTTGACAGGATGGAATAGAAGAAGAAAACATGTGGTGTGGTTAGAGAAGAAGAAGACACATTTTACAACCAAATAGTTTGGTTCAATTTTGCCAGACTCACCAGCTTATACAGCTAAAAGACCAATAAATTGGTGTCTTCTTAGTCGAAATTTTGTTAGATCGAAGCTTTTGTGTCGCTCGAAAGTGACAGGAGAGCTCAATCGCTAAGCTTCTATAAATACCTAGTCTTGCCATAAATATTGTCACGAAGAAAAATTGTTTTTTGTTTTGCAAATAATATTTATTACTTTTACAGTGTGTTAGTTTAATACATAAATATAAAACAATTTAAAATATAAAAAGCTTATTCGAAGTGGTCTCCATTGGCTGCAATACAGTCCTTTAAACGTTGAGGCCAGTTATCAATAGAAGCACGCACTTTTTCCATGGGAAAATTCTTCACTGCTAATCGTATTGATTGGTTTAGGGACTCCAAATTATCATGGCGTTTAGAGCAAGCCGTATTCTCTAAAACTGACCATAAATCATAATCCAGCGGATTAAGATCGGGACTAGACGACGGCCAGTCTTCAGCTCTGATGAAGTCCGAAACGTTCACTTCCAACCAAGACTGCGTGGACCGAGCTTTATGACCCGGCACCGAGTCTTGTTGGAAGGACCATACTTGGTTATTGAACATGGTGTTGTTAAGGGGCTTAACTACCTTCTCAAGAATGGTATCTTGATACACTTGTGCCGATGTTTTGATACCTTTTTCACAAAAATATGGCTCAGTCACTCCTTCATTGCTAACACCCCACCAAACCATCAGTGAAGTCGGATAATGCCCACGTTGCACTCTGTCGACTAATTGGGAAGCTTCCTTAGAGCTTTGAGCAGAAATACGGTCTTTTTGTTTGTTAAAATGTTGCTTAATTGTAAAGATTTTCTCATCCGTAAACAATTCTTTTCTGTGACCTCCCTTTGCGTACCGCTTCAGTAGTTGTTTCGATTTTACCACCCTATTCTTTTTTAAATTATCAGTTAAAAAATGACCAGTGCGTATCTTATAGGCTGCAAATCCTAAGTCATCTTTTAAAATACGCGACATGGTTCTGGGTGCTATCTTCATCTCCCGAAATAAAATCTTTTGCTTTCGGACAGGATTTCTTCGAATTCTTTCCCTTACTGCTTTGACCACCTTTTTCGTACGAACACTACGTGGACGGCCAGATCTTTTTCTGTCACAAACAGAGGAGGTCTCATTGTACCTATTAATAGCCCGGTACACAAACATTTGACTAATACCAAGCGTATGGAGAGTTTTAAAAATTGCATTTGGCTCCAACCAACTTTGTGTAATGTAATCACAGCGATTCGGTTCTCTTTCTCACCCCACTCCATTTTAATATCGCAAAATATTGTACAATGTATTGGCGCCCAAATTAGAAAACTCAATGAACAATCGTATAAAAATGACAGATTCCAAATTCAAATGTAATATCTTTCTTATTTTTAATTGTAACAGTATTTATGGCCAGACTAAGTATAGTGAACAAAAATTATAACTGTGTCGTAGATGAGCATAATATAATTCATTTTCAATATTATGTAGGTACTAAATGTGACTTACCTTGAATAAATTGAAAATAACTCCTAATTGTAACTTCACCGTAGCTTGCAGGTACTTTAAGAACTATTAAATATTAAATGAACACACATTAAAATGTTTGAACTATATAAAGCCCAATAGATAAATGATTAAAGAGACATTAAAGAATATTAAGTACATATCGATTAGTAAATTATAACTTTCTATTACTAACAGTGACATTGTGAATAATTGACAAATTACTATAACATGTAAATTATAGTCTACATTTTGAAATTACGTGTATCGGCGTTGTAATATTAGTCTAGCTAGTATGATATTGGACTGTTGACTGTTCAGTGTTTTTTTGTATTTTATTCCACGCACAATTTGAATTGAAATATGCAACAGATTACATTACAATGCAATTATTTAAAACAAAATAAGTAATTAGTATATTTAAATATGTTCTCCCTGTGAATTCCCCTTAATAACATCTTTGTGTCCCCTCCTTGTCCCCTAGCTTTAATAGTACCTACAAGGCAATATAGTGTCATGGGAATTAATTTCATAAAAACGGTGTGACAGTGACTAGTCTGGGACGAGCTTTACAAGACCACGCGGACGGCAGAGCGTTGTCCCTAATTTCAAAAAAATACTAATTTCAACACAAATTAGAAAAAACTAAAATTTTGCCAGCCTAAGGTATTTTAGGAACAGTCACACCAATAATGAGGCTTGCCTAAATAACCTGTACGTAGCTCCTACATACAAGCATATTACTGTCATGGTTTTAAACTATGTATGATTCATAATCACATAGGTAGACATAGGTTTACGTGAATTATACTTTTGTAAGAATTTAAAATTGTTAGCACATTACCTATTATTACTGACTGAAAACAACGAATTAACTCACTGTGTTGCCGGGTTCGTAAATTACCATGAATAAAGTGTAATGATGTTAACATTTTGTTGCATTGTTTACAACAGAAGTATTACTTGTTTTGTTTATTTAATCCCTGCATCTATTGTTCCACAGAGAAAAATATCGTTACAGTATGAACTACCAATTTCATCATCATCTGCCTAGCCTTTTCCCAACTACATATATTGGGGTCGGCTTCCAGTCTAACCGGATGCAGCTGAATACCAGTGTTTTACATGGAGCGACTGCCTACCTGGCCTCCACAACCCAGTTACTGGGTAACACGTACGATTCCCCTTGGTAAGACTGGTTGTCAGACTTCCGGCTTCCGACTACCCATATCGACTGGCAAAGTTCTACAAATGACAGCCGGGACCATTTTCATATTTTCATAAAATGTATCGTTAGTGAATTATTCAAAAAATCTCAAGTTTGAAAGTCGGATCGGATTCAAGTAAAGTTTATTTTTATCTTTATTCCAAAACTTAGTAAATTCCACTCTGTGTGGAATTAATGTTTAAGCATTCCCCTTAATAGCAAATTACTACTAATACTAAGCCTTACTTTGTACTTGATTATTTGTTATGCGATTACAAATTGACGCTATTCAACTCATAAGCAGAAAGGTATAATTTCATGGTTAATTAAGACGAGCCTTGTAACTTGGTAACTGAACTACCACGGATGTACTACATAATATAGTCTTCTTCGCTGTATCTAGTGACAGCGACCATGACTAAATTTATTTCTTATCGTGAGCCCTTAGATGGCTAGAACTTCGTTTTGACCCGGTCACTTCGTGCACAGCAAAACTGATTCAATTCATTACAGGTGTAAGGCTTTGGAAGACTTTTACGTAGTTGACGCTATCTGTCTAGATCTTCACGACGATTTGCTTCAAAGCCTTCCATTACTTTGTGAATTGAGAAGCGCCACATTTCATGGTTTCGAGCAAGGTTCTGCCACCGATCAACGGGTATGCCACTGGTCGTAAGGTGACTTGCTTTGTAGCGAAGGTGTTCTGCCTTGTACACGTTTTCCCTGGGCGAGCTCCGAGTAGAAAACTAGGTAGGTACTAGGTACTGCTACAACATGCTACGTTATAGCTACGAAATGAAGCGGTCCGAATTCATACTTATTATTGTTCATATAGTGGATGTGGAGTATTCAATTATTATCTATTAACTACCTTAAAATGTATAGTTAATTGTTAGAAAATAGCTATTTAAACTCAATTTAATTTATCATGGCTTTAATAAAAAATATATCTTTATAAAATAATACGAGTTCAATATAAACTTTTAAAACTTTTTCAGTAATTAAATATGCCGCGACGTCTTCTCATGCCAGTCGCATCTGTTACTTTTTGTATCTTCTGATATTTATCTATAGCTGTCTTGACAAAGTCAGCAGCATGGCTGATTTTCTCCAATCTCTCTGGGGTCACAAGAGCTCTCATTTCTTCATGGATTGGTCCAACACCGTGGAAAGCAATGGTGCACAAGTTTGTGTAGGTGCAAACACCGACTGTTAGTAGAGAACCGAGGAAGAGAACGAATATACTGTTAAAAATCCATGCGATAGTGCGTCCCACAGCGCCAACCATGGTCTGAAAAATAATAGAAATATTTTTTTGTAATGGGACAATCCCGTAACTCTGTTCCCAAACCACTGCAACTTCTGAAAGCCTACAGTGGCGACCACTAGAAAAGTATCGAGGCAATGAAGCTCAACGAGTCCCGGAGAAACATAACCACTGTCTTGGATCCCGCAACGAAATTAATCGGATAAAAACAGCGGATGGGTAAGAAAAACATATTTTCCACTTTCCTCCAAATCAAGCAGGAGACAGAACAGAACTAGGCCAATAGGCACTAAGGGACGTTTACAATTACTGTGGGAGGTCCAGTTGCCAAACACCGCGGATAAAAAACATAAAAAAACTCTTTTACAAAAAAGACAATCGCCTTCAAAAAGTAATAAATAACTTTAAATTCGCAAGTTCGCGGCGGCTTTGGTTGTTTGTTGTTTTGTACTGCCACCGACTCGGGAATATGAAACGGTTACACCAAATAACTTCAGTCATTCTTTAATTTTATACCTGATGGAATATTTTCATGAAATATATATGGAACCAACTTTGAGGTATACACTATTATCGAAATCGGACTAACTACACTAAAAAAAGTTATGCGTGGTCAAACATAAAAAAAAAATACTTGTGGAATTGAGAACCTCCTTCTTATTTTGAAGTAGGTTGAAAATAGAAATTAACTAAATTCAGTTCTCATATTGGCGTGCATTTTATGTTTTACTAGCTTCTGCGTGCGACTTCATCCACGTGGAAATAAAATATTCTATGAAACTCCGCAATAGTGTAGCTTTCGATCAGTTAGGGCGGGTTGCTTCAACTATACGTTACTGACGGGTAATAGTCAAAAATGGCGCTAACTATCGTCAAATCAAAAAAAATGGGTTGTTTCACAAAATCGTACGTCAAAAAGTTACGTCAAACATCAAAATATTATGGAATCTCTTTTTGAAAAATCAAAATAATAAAATTATTTACAATTCAAGGAAAAAGGCAGGGAGCTCAAAGGGCATCAAAAAACTCGTCCACATCGCTGTCAACGGGACACGTGCCCAACAGGCTGGCAGCATTGCCACGTTGCATGGCAATGCTGATTCTTAGACCCAAGAATAGACCAGTCTTCGGGTCACGTGAAGAATAGCTTGAATAACTTTGACTGACGGATTTTCATGTCATGAAACAACCCGTTACATTTAACGTACGTTAAACATCTCACGTCATAGTAACTTTTAACCGTCCGTATGTAACGTTAACTGACTGTTTGAAACCCGCCCTTAGAGAGATTACTTCTTACAAACAAAAAATCTCTTTATAATATTAGTATAGACAACAACTTATGAGCACAAAGTACGTAAGGCTGCAAAGATGAGGAAGTGAAAATATTAGCCAGTCAAGTAAGATAGGTATGCAGACTGTTCAGGGTATCAATCATCAATTTTGTTATTAGTAATAAAAATAAAAAAACACTTACTCTAGCATAAGGCACTTGGCTCCACAATAGACCAAAGGTGGACATATCAGGCTCCATCAAGTTGTTATTGGAACCATACATATCGTAACTGAAACAATCGATTATCAATATTAATACTGCATAAAAACAGGAAACCTTGGACTACTTTTTTAAGGAATGAACTTACTCTAGAATAAGAAGGAAGATCAAGAGGATTACAAAAAAGCAGATCAATATGTGGTTGTATAAGTACATTGTAAGCTAGGTAATCTACAGATTTGGTACAGATAGAACGCCCAATTAAAGTTATCATCATCATCTACCTAGCCTTTTTCCCAGTACCAGTGTTTTACATGGAGCAATTACCTCTCGGACCTCCACAATCCACTTACTGGGTAATACGATACTCCTTGATAAGACTGGTTTATTTACTGCCTAATTATAGGTATTGCATACATCAAATGGGATGCAGAATACGGTGATCCGGGTGTTATGGCGTAATTTTGGAAATTTTCATATCCAGAAGTAGATAGTAATAAGCTAAGTTAATGCTGTAGGTACAGTCGCCAAAGGAGATTAGTAACCAGGGTCATCAACATAGATGATGTTTACTTAGGCACCGGTAAATGTTCTCGAATGAAATTTAATTTTATTAATGAACCGTTTATTCTCTGTTCATTTTATTTTATTCAAAAACATCGATGGGTTCAAAGTAAACTATAACTAAAGTAAGGTATATTAAATTATCTCGACAGTACATTATGAAGTGGTGCACAAACATCAGGTTAACTTAAATTCATAAAGGTATTTTTTTATATTTACTTGTTAGACGCAGAGTATCCAGTATCGTAGAGGTAACCCGGAGCATATGGGATGTCAGGATACGCTACATCGGCGGTGCCCGGTATGTAGCCATTTGCAAGGATACCAACCTCATCCTGGAAATAGAAATAAGATTATGAAGTACTTTTTAAGTACCAAGTAAAAATCGAGTAGGAAGTGATTTGGATCTGAAAACACTAAGTATTCCCTAGCAATTAACTGATTGGCATTAAAATCAAGTACTCCTGCGTTTCTGACGACAGCTGAACAGCTGAGAAGCCTAATATTGCCTTATACTATGCACTTCGCAGGAAGAGCTAGGTATATTGAAACTACTATGTTTTACTAAATCTAAAAACGTATGTAGACTGTACTTACATTTCTAGTAACTTCAGAGGAAATAGCTGGCTGATCTGCCAACATAGCATCATGTTTGATCACTGGTCCAAAAGATCTGACTGGTTCAATTCTGGCTCTTCCTTGATTCTTAACATCATCAGCTTTATACACAGGGTGTTCGGCTACAGAATCAACTCCCTTCATAACGTGAGCTTCAACAGGTTCTGTTTTGAGATCAGGTTTAAATACAGCCTGTTTTTCTAACATGGCGTATGATGAAGATATTTCAGCTGGAAATGCTGTGGCGAGTAGTGCCAAGAGCACTAGTATTGTTTTGAACATCTGGAAATTTGAAAAATACAATGAGTACTTAATACGCGCTTGCTATGCTTATGTGCATAATGATAGTGGTTACTGCAATTTTTGTTTCAAATGCTTACCTTGCAGTAATTACTGTTTTGATCCTGTTCCAACGAAGCTCTTGTGGGAACTGATACTTGCTTGTCCCTTATTTGGCCTATTTATAAGACATCTCAGAGAGAAGTCACCCCGTACAGTTACAACTGTTATCTCCTTAACGTTTGCAATAATGGCAGGGTTGAAACAAACGTAAGATAAGGATTCGTCAAATCTTTGGAATGTTCGACCATGAATTGGTCACATAAATGCAATTCGTTTTCACTTTTGGCAATGTTTGTTATCAGACTTTTAGTTCTTTTTTGTAGATTTCGATGGCGCCATGATCAACGGTAATATTATGCCTTGATTTTACAAAGAAAAGTCAAAATTACCATCAAAGTCATGAGTCATGACTCAAGAATACAAAAGTCTTCTTCACAGTGAATATTTATGATAAGAAAAAAAATCAAAGAAACAAAAGAAATATCTGCAAGCAAGTTGATCTACTCAACACACACACCTGCCAAGTTGAGCCGTGTGGTGCCAGTCACGAATAGCACCACCCCATTTCTACCCGTGGGTGTCTTAGAAGGCGACAGAGGGATATTGGCCAGAGGATGGGCAGCTGCGTCCTTTTGAGTACCATAACACCTACTGCGATCGCCAACAAGCATCGATCAAGCATGGCGATTATGGCTAAAGCCCCCTTTGGGGGAGAGCTATGCCCAGCAGTGGGCGTCTAAAGGTTGATGATGATGATGATGATGAAGTTGACCTACTATTCCCCAACTTTAGGATAGAAGTTGAATTGACTTTCAGTCATGCGAATAAAGTACACTAATAAGCATTGTATTTGTCTAAAAAAACAATTAATGTCCCATAAGTATTTACATATAACAGTAGAGTTGATAACAGACGTACTTACAATAAAAGAACTTATAATTGTTCAAGGTACTGACAAGTCAATTGCTAGGAATCGATATAACATCGATTATTCATTTCGATAAAGTACCATATAGAACACGAAAGAAACGTAGTTACTGCCTAGGCCATGAATAAGTAATGCAACTGGCCACGCGACTAATAATAAATAGTTCTTTTAAAAGGCCTACTATAAGACAATTTGTCATGACCCCGTTTTCTTTCAATCGATTCTTTATGAAAATATCACCATAATTGTTTCATAACCTGTAAACGTTAATTTCGAGCCGTTTGGGGTTGAAACCCTCGAGTCATGGGGTCCTAGTGCTCATCTTCTTTTTAAGGAAATGTCCAAAAGGTTGGTTGACACTTCCCGTGATCCAAGAGCTAGTTTTAACCTTGATCAGAGATTAAGCATTGCCATCCAACGTGGCAATGCCGCCAGTCTCTTGGGTACATTTCCAGATAACAGCGATGTGGACGAATTCTAAGATGCCTTATTGTTTTAGTTTATTTTTTTTATTTTAGGTGAATATAATAAAAACAATAAAATAATTATTATACCTGTGTCCTAGAAACCATTACATAGAAGGTAGGTATTAAGTTTAACTGAGAAAAGTCCATTACACTTACACACATTCTACTAAAGGCTTCCTTCCTCTCTTGTATACTGCGCCACTCTTGGTATCGTCTTCTGATGCAACCAATGTTACCCAGATATGTCGATTTATTGTGAGAATGCTGGTATCCATAACACAAGTTAAATCTTTCTTTGGATACCAGAGTTCATACAAAGACTACATTTAAAACACTAATGGTTACAAAACTGTAATACGCTATTATTGTATACGCATGGTGTTGTTTGTAAGTGTTTGACTGTACAACTATTTTTCTGTTCAATAAATAAATCTTAATCTTAATCTTAATCTTAATTGTTTAGAACTTTGGACATTTTATTTTAGGTGCTATTATACAGCATGTTTGGTAGATCGATGCAAAGCCGTAAAGTGGAGCTAGTACAGACTATTTATAACCCTTTGAACTGAACTTGTCTTAGCCGAAATGTGTCAATTTTTTTAGCATAATTTTAATGATTTTTGATGATAAAACCCAAAATAATGGACAATTAGAATGATAAGTCATTTATTTTATTTTTTTGGTCAAAAGAATGTGTAAACAATCTAATAGAACATAATTAAAGCATCTGCGTGATGAGACAATTTTTAACAGATATTTAAAGTCAAAGACATTTTTAAAGATTTAAGAAATCTGTTTTAGACGGCATTAAAAAATCATGAATGGTGCTTTTTTTGTTCAAACATTTTAAAAACATGCCTGGTTATTGTTCTTTCTTTCGAGGTATCAACTACACGGATAGCTCACAAATTATTAAAATTAGGACCTAAACACCAAATTGAGGGCGAAAATACATAAATTGAAAAAGTGACATAAGTACCTACACTTATGTCACTTTTTCAATTTATGTATTTTCTTATTTTATCTTGGACATCACTGACATCGATGAAGGAAAATATCGTGAGGGAACCTGGACTTATAAATTGATATATGTCTGTAATCACCAATCCGCCTTGAGCGCACGTGGTGATCAATGCTCGTGCCTTCTCTGTATGAGAAGAGGCCTTTGCCTTCCAGTGGAGCTATCATACGCTGGTATTATTATTACTAACTATTACATAATTTTAGTAAGTTAACAAAGATGGCTAAATCTAAGTCAAAGATTGCTTAATTCTTTGTAGTAACCTAGTTTTAAGCCACGGACTAGAAAAACAAGAGGGACTCCGCGCCACGCATATCGAAAGTGAAGCACCATAAGTAAGCCAGACCGTTTGTACAGACATGCCTCACGCACACATTTACATCATAGTCACGGACTAGAAAAAAAGGATTCCGCGCCGAAAGTACCGACTACCGACCGTACCGATCTATGTGTGCGTCACGGTCTTGGTACTTTAGGTGGTTCACTTTTAATACGCGTGGTGTGGAGTCCTTCTTTTTTTTCTATTCCGTGTTTTTACCTATCTATGTTTAAATTAATGATACATCCATAAAAATTACCCTAACGAAGTGCTACTAATGTGATTTCTGAAAATATCATGACGTGACGTACTTACTAAGATGAAAAGCAGGTAAACTATGTTAGTTGTTTGGATGAATCATAACATTCATTAGTCACTACACTGTCTCCTGTCATGTCGTGTCCAAGTTAGAACGACGATATCCCTTTACCGATAGAGTTCGTAGAAACTGAATGAGTGTCCCAAAATCAGATAATCGTTTCTGGTATAATTGGTGAGCTGATTTTATGAAATTTATGACATAAGTTTTAGTCGATAAACAAATAAGTAAGTATGCACCTATTTAAATACTAGTTTTACGTTGGTGGATTTAATAATATCCTCTTTGAACTTACTCCCTACTCCAATAAAACTCAACCATGAATAGATAACTGGCAGTTTTATTTTGTATAAGAAACTATTTTTCATCTGTGGGAGAAATATGCTTGTCCATCTTGTTTACGAACGTCCTATAAAAAAAACGTGCATCATAGAAAAGAGGTTTGTTACTTACCGTTTGACATATTCCCAAAACAATAATATCTCCTTTTCTACGAAGTCACTCATAATAATTCTACTAGCGGCGAACTTTCATAAGTATCGTACAAACATGATGACGATTGTAATTTAGATTTTATCAATTTTTTGATTACCTTTGTAAGTAACTACCGAATCTTTTTGACAATGTTTGCGTCAGTTAGAAATTTCAATACTTATCTAATTAATCGAACAAGTCAGGTAGGTTTTTCACATTACGTACAGCAGTCTTATGTTCGAATGTTGGTTTTATCGTATAAAATAATTATAAAAACGTCATTTATTTCGTTTCACACGGTCAGTCATATGGGGGCCCGTACTACGACTACTCGCCGGTCGGCCATGTAGGTAGTGGGTATATTTCAAATAGAGTTCAGGGTTAAATACCAATCGATTCCCATTCATTAAAAAGTACTTTCAGTTATATAGGTACCTATAGAATTGTAAGCCATTGAAAACAAAAGTAAATATTGGGTCGAGGGTATGTAAACGCGTGTTGCTAATTGCATGCTCTACGGGTACCTATATGTAAAATACTTGAGACTCTTTTTGTGTTCACGTGCTAATTGTATGTTCCTAATCTGCTTGAAATTAAGATGATTTCAGCTAATATATCACTACTCGCAAGCATTTACATTTAAAAGTTCATCCAGTTTTATGAGGAGGAGTTTTTTGACAAAAAAATGGAATGTAAAAATAATGTATGCAGTTAACACTAAGTAATTCACTTGCTTTTCCCTGTTCAATATTGCTTATCCGACGTGGGTAGACTGTTGATCCTAAAACTGTTACTTATGTAATGTCTCAGATTATGAAACAAAAGGCAGATAGACCGTGCGGAACACTGAGAGTGAAGCCAAAAAAGCAAATACAAATTCAAAAACGAGTACCTACAACGCGCTTCGTGCTGTACTGACACGAGTCAGTATAGCACGAAACGTCGCATCGGTAAAAGAAACAAATAAAAATACAAAGACAAATTCAAAAGCGAATACAATCACGAGATTGTAGATATTCACTTTTATACGTTCCGCGCGGTCTATCTGCCTTTTGTTTCATAATCTGAGTGTAATGTTATAAGATCTCATTGTACACAGTTACGCAATAAATAATTATTTTTTCATCCCACCATCTCGGAAAGAGTATTTTTAATTTTCAATATCTGAGTGGAAAACCCGTTTTTATTCTCTAGAGGATAAAGTAAATTTATCTTCAATATCTGAGTGGAAAAGCCGTTTTTATTCTCTAGAGGATAAAGTAAATTGAATTTAGAACATCGTGTGCACTAAGTTTGTGAATTAAAAAAAAACATTAAACCTATTTACTGCTACCTCTATGGTGCCGAATATATCATACAACTTTTTTTTAATTTGTTAAAAACTCAGACTTTGTAAACGTTTTTTTTTTTTGCATTTAGTCATTTCCTCGCTGAGGTGGAATGAAAAGTTACGTGTTGCACTCGAGTGCAAAGATTTTTCACCTCGTGCTCTTTTGATTCCCTCGCTAACGCTCAGGATTCTAATTTTGAATCACTCGCTGCGCTCGTGATTCAATTTTAGAGTCCTTCGCTTGCTCGGTCATCAAAATTGAACACGCGGTTAAAAAGCAACTTTGCACTCTTGTATAACAAATAACTATTCTTATTCTCCAATACTTTTCAACATCACAGTCAATATTTTTTTTTCAATCAAACCATTAAAAGGCACTTTTAACCGTCAAATTAAGAAAAAAAAATCTAGTTGGCCCTTCCAAAAAATAGTTGCGTATAAAAAAGAATGGAAAAGAAACTAAACTTTTAAAATAGTTACTTTCAATTATAAAATATGTAGTTTTCAAATCAAATCAAATCATTTATTTCTTTGCAAACATGGGTACATATGAGTAGATGTTCTTTTATAATAAAGGTTCTCCATATTTACCGTCACATGGGCATGCAAATGGTAAGGTTTACAATTAAATTTTAAGAATAGGAGGCATATCATTGGAATTACAATAAAATTAAGTATGTCAACCTGGTCAGAGTAGTAATAAAATAAATAAAAATAATTAAATACTATCAAAACAGTCAAATGGATTAAAATTATGCCAACTAGATTTACAATATGTCAATTGGAGTATTCGTAACAGCCTAGTAGATGTTTTATGAATCAGTCAATAACAGTAGGTGTATGTAGGGTAACAGTAAGTATATATGTATAGTGAGTATTATTATTATTAAACAGTTAGTGAATCATCATT
This sequence comes from Charanyca ferruginea, assembly GCA_947361185.1. Taxonomy (NCBI): domain Eukaryota; kingdom Metazoa; phylum Arthropoda; class Insecta; order Lepidoptera; family Noctuidae; genus Charanyca; species Charanyca ferruginea. Next base: position 11,032,320 of record OX376073.1, read on the forward strand.
AAGAAAATTGTCAATTGAGTAATCATCATCATCATTTCAGCCGAAAGACGTCCACTACTGGACATAGGCCTCCCCAAGAGGGGGGGGGGGGTTTTGCCATAATCGCCACGCTTGGCAGGCGGATTGGCGATCGCAGTATGGTTGTTACAAAAGCACAGAGACAAACTCTTACGACACCCACGGGAAGATATGGGAATTGAGTAATAGCTTATCATTATCAAAATGTCATTTAGCGCGTTTTTAAATTTGAATATAGTCATATTTTTTATAGCATTAGGTACTCTATTGTATATGCGAGGAGCCATACCAAAAAAGCTTTTTTGCATTAGCGCGGTTTTACAATTTACTTGACATAGCTTATTGACGTATCGAGTTCGTAAAGGATTTTTTCTGCGCTCTGATAATTTTTGAAATAGATGTGGATTACATTTAACAAATAAAGCCGTTTCCAATATATATAAACAAGGTAAAGTTAAAATTTTCAATTATTTAAAATATGGAACACAGCTATCAGTTGTCTTTAGACCACACATGGACCTGATGCATCACTTCTGCAATCTAAATACCAGCTTCCTATCCGTAGACTGTCCCCAGAAAATAATGTCATACCTCAATACAGAGGCAACCAGTCCATGGTAAGCCGTTAAAAGAGCCTGACTGTTAACTTTCTTTGAGAGTTGAAATTTGCTAAGTTTTTTACATAATTCTTCAACATGAGGCTTCCATGTAAGTTGGTTGTCAATTATTTTAGTTTAATAGTTGTTGTTGGTGGTTGTCAATTATTATTTTAGTTTTATTAGCTACACCTACATACAAGCTGTCATTTGTATAAAAAGTTTGGTTTTTGTTAACCTCTTTGCTTCGTAATATTTGGAAGTGTTCCAAATTCAAGTAATGTAGTTTTTATTAACCTAATGTCAAAACAGGCTCAACTGTTATTGTTAACATAAAACAAAAATGGCTATGAAAAGATTACCTAACGATGTTCAATCTTTGTTATGTGCGTCTGCCCGAGTTAATAGCTACAAAAGAGCTATTGAAGAATTAGTAAGTTGCTCTTGCTCATTTTCTAAGCATTAATTTAATAATCGAACTTAATTTTAAGTCTTACTTTTAGTTATAAAAAGCCATAAAAAGCTAATTTTACATGACTCAAAATAGCACATCGTGGCATTTTAAAGTAAAACTAGGTTTCTGGCTTATTTTTATACCCAACCTGTAAATAAGTGAGTACATATAGCACATAGGTACTCTCATGGGTTGGTCATTTTGCTGATTATCTACTGCAGACCATCGATATATATGTACTACGCACTAGATAGAGCGCTTCGAATCATCACTTTTCACTGAACTGTAGATAGGTATCAACACGTCGTTCAGTGTGACATTGTCATTTTAAAAGAGCGGTGCATCGTGACAATTGGCATTTGTGAAATAAAAATCGCTAGCAAATAGTGATATTACTGGTTATTAATAGGTAACATCAAGTTTTTATATTCATTCAATGTTATTTGATTATAATAACATGTAATTACAACAATTAAAACAAAACCTTCTGTAAATCGTCGTAGACAATCTATCCCTCTCTATCGCGCCCTATGGAGCGAGATAAACAATGATGTTTCACAGAGTATGAAACGTCAGATATTACAAAACTCCAAATAGGTAAAATTTACGATCACTTGATATTAACTGCTCCTTCTATTATAAAATTACTATTTAGGTATGTAGTTTATGATAATTAGTTCTAACCTATTCGGTACATTATATATTTATTATTTGCAGCAACCAGAACCAACCAGATCTATTATACAAAAAATAGTAAAATTAGATTGCATTGATTGAATGAATCAAAATTTAACCCACATATGAGTTTATGTACGAAACGCCAAAAACTAACCGGACAGGTCATTTCATGACTATTATGGCTTCATTTTAAAATCGTTTAAAATATTGATTTATTCTTTTTGCTCTGAGCTCTAGATAGCCTATATTATTGAAATGAAAAACTGATAGATACTAATTCAAAAGTTTTTGTAAATAGTCTAGTTTGAGTTTGATAAAAAATTCATGGTCTGTAAAGTCAGTTTACGGACGATAGTTTTACGTGATAACGTCATTAAAGAAACATAATTTCTAACATTATAACATAAGCAAATAATGGCTTCCGTCGAGGTGGGCGGAGCTTATTGCTTGGGCCGATCGTGCCTCTCTATCGCTTGTTCCGCGCTCTCGCTTGCACGCTCAGGCTCAGGTGGAACGTTTCACTTTTTCGTGCGTGCAGCCGGTGAGACGATAACATGCCAAAATAAATTATAAGTATTTAGTTTTTACTTTAATCCATATTTTAATATGGATTAAAGTTAATTTTATAATATGTTTTATTAAATTTTCACACTATGCTGAGGAAACAGACTTAGGTATGTTAGGCAGCATTCCGCGAGAATGGCGCATTGACGTGTCTGTTTTATACTCTTTGAAAACAAAACTGACGTGTCTGACGTCTCGCATCCCGCAAACGGGACATGATCGTTGTTCCGAATTGCTATTCTATGTAAGATATATTTCTATGCTGCAGACAGTAATCAGCAAAATCAAATCAGTTATTTCTAATGCTGATATCAAACATCGCCACCGCTTTTACGTAGTTGACGATAAAATATATAATTAACAATCTTGATTTTAGATTTACAATTCCCTAGATGCGAAATCTACATCGATTGCGATAAGAATACACATTCAAGAAAATACGATACAAGTTATTGACAATGGTAATGGTATTATAAAAGATGATTTTAGTGTAATTGGTCAAAGGTATATGACTAGTAAGCTATCCGATGTTGCTACTTTCAAAGCTGCTCCTAAGAATTATGGATTTCGTGGTGAATTTCTCGCTAACATAATAACAATTTCACATATGGTCAAAGTTACATCGAGGCACAATAGTACTGAAGAAACATGGGCTAAGACTTTTATTAATGGTAAAGAGAGTAATTTTTCACAAATGACAACAAGGCCGACGAAAGGAACCACTGTAAGTATATCTGCGCTAAGCCATGCAAGACGTCTACAAAATACGTTTTACAATTATGTAATCACTTTACAGGTTGACATTAAAGGTTTTCTTTATAATCTAAATATTCAAAAAAGAGGAATACGTCCTATAAACGAGCTGCAAAATATGAAGTTATTTCTGGAGCAATTATCTTTAGTACACAACCACATATCGTTAAGTTTACGGGATGACTTTCAAAACGAAATCGCTTTTAAAATTCATAAGAAAAGGGATATTTATCAAACAATATCTACTTTATTTCATATTGACAAATTAGATATGCTGGAACTTCAAGTAGAGAAGGATGAGTACAAAGTGAAGGGTTATATTGGGAAAACAGATAAAAACCTTGACTTACATTGGATTTATTTAAATGGAAAGTGCATGTATAATTGTAGCAAGATACATAATGTCTTAAATGAATATTTCAAAAAAACTCTGCATATTAAAGACCAAAGAACACTAAAATCTAAGGTGAGGATAGCATCACTTTTCTTTTTAATAATAATGTAAACTCCTCATATATTTATAACTATTTTTTTTTTAACAGAAGCAGAATAATGACGAACATCTAATATTCAATCGAAATATTCCTTTTTACTTTATTTTCATTACTTGTCCATACATAGATTATGATATCAGTTATACACCAAAACAATCAGTTATAGAATTTAAAAAGTGGGAGCAAATGAATAAACTTTTAGAGAAATTGGTTAAATTCTATGTTGGTGACGTTAATGTAAAAGAAGTTAAGAAAGTTGAAGATAAACTAATGAATAAGGAACAAATCAATAACAAGGTTAATCAAGATACTCGAGATCAAGTAAAGAAAATCATGGACAAAATTTTACGAAGTAATTCAAAAAAATTAAGAGTTTCTCAATTACAAAATGGAATTAAAGGTAAATGTCATGTACATGAGGAAAAAGATGTTATGGATGGGGTCATAAATGAGTATATTCAACGAAGTTTGAAAGTTGCGCCAATAACAAAGTTGAAAGGGAATCGTTAGTATTGATATAGACATTTGAAAAGGAGGAATGAAAGGCATGTCACGAATATAAATGTGGATGGATGGAGAAGTAGAGGAACACCCAAAAAAGATGTGTGAAGAATGATATGAAAGAAAAGGGGAGGGCGGGGGGGAGTAATATCAAGACGGTTGACATCCCAAGCAACATGATATGTGTTAATGCCACGAAAATGATGATTAGGTACTGTTTTTACAAACTGTGAAATCATAGTAATAAAGAGAGTGGTAATTTTATAGAATTTTATGTTATATTAAAATGGAAATAATTAATTTTTAAACAATATTTATAGGCAAATTGGTAAAAAGAAAAATTAAAAAGAAGACGAAACGGAGCGATAATATTTTAAAGTTATGTCTTCAAAACGAGAACAAATGTAATAATGATGACCACGCTTCAAGAAAAAGTAAAACCGAGCTCATTCCTGAACACAATATTGAACATCACTTTGTTCAACAGACAGTCGATAATTTAGACAAAAAGGAAGAAAACAAAATGCTTGTAAACCCTAGACATGATAATAACCAAATTAAGGTTTCTGGTCCAAAGAAATATAAAACCCAAGAGATACCTAAACACAAAAAGACCCAGAAGATGAAAGCCAATGTCTTATCACTAGCAAAGAAAAATAATAAAATAGCAATAAAACAAAAACATACATTAAATAAACATGAGAAAGTAAAAGTTAACAAGAATGAATTTAAATATTTAAAAAGTACAGATTCAGTCTGTAAAAGAAGTAAAATAGTGGCTCAGAAGGTAGAACACTTTTTGCAAAACCAAACAAAGAAAACAAATTTGAATATACGTCAATTGGAAAATGCAATCAGAAAACGTAAAATAAACTCAATGATTTTGCAAAAGAAAAAAATTGCAATTAATGATAATAAATATTTGCCACTAAAAACAAACAACTATATTATTGAAAAGTACATTATGAACAAACTGAAAACAAAGTCATATAAAACAACGTACGACCTGGTCCAAACAATTCTGAATAGTCAACAAGATGTATTAAAGGCTACAGAAAATAACAACAGCGAAGAATGTTACAAGAATTTACACAGACGCCAAGACACATTGCGTTGTTTATTCAAGGTGCCAAAACAAAATACATCGACAAATAAATATATTTGTAATAAATACTCAAGTAATAAAAAAGAAAAACCACAGTACACAACCGATATTGATCCTGTGGAATATAAAACATACGAGTATGAAAAGAATTTTAGTCTTTATGAGCAAATCAGTAATGTATCCGGCGTTATGACTAATGTCTCAGAACAATTGGAATTTATAAATAAAGAGAAAAACATTAATTGTCAAAATCAGGATATTTATTTTACACAAAAAGAAACACACATAAGTACATTAAGTGGTCCAAGGGTTCTAACATATGATAGTCATCAATACCGTAAAAATAAAGTTAATCTAAGAAAATATACTGGGACCTGCTATGCTAATAATGAAAAGCAAAACTTACGGTTTATTACAAAAGAATCTAGAGATAATTTTGTTACCTCTAATGATTTTAAGAATAGATTTAAAAAATCGTTCAAAACTGTAACTAAAAAGCAAACAAAAATCTTTGACATACGAACGACAGAAACTGTAGATGAATCATTGTATACAATTGAATACTCTAAAAGTGATGGAAATAATTTTAATACAGCACATAATTATATACTTTCGAACTGCGTGGATTTTATTAGAGACAAGGATTATTACAAAAACACGACTGTAAATATTGAGCCCGCAACATCAATTAATGATTTTAATACATTCTTTGGAAATACTTATACAATACATCCATCAAGTTTATCATTGAATAAAACTACTGAAACTGAAACTGAAAATCAAAATCAAAATGTCCAACCTAGTAAGCAATCTGAAACTTATGGACAGAGCCATATCTTTGTTAACGACGATAATAATGAATTTAACACAACTAAAGATGATTTAGTTAATAATAGCAAGAACTTTAATATTGTATTCGTTTCAAAGTCGCGTTCTAGAACACAGACTTCGATGGATAATAATATGATTATAGAACCATTAAATGTGTGTGAAACAGTATTCTATGAAATTGGATCTGATGAAAAAGAATTTGGTGTTAGCTTTAATGAAAACAACCGATTTAATGACTCTTTATACGACAACTTCAGAAACATTGACATTGGTATTAATGACCATTTGGAAAGTGAACATGCAATTCGAGGTAATGATGATATAGTAACGGAAAATGTTTCACATCACTTTAGTTGTGCAGTAAAACCTACAGAACCACAATTTATCAACAACATCAATGATGATAACTTTCAAGATCCACTTTCTACGGAAAAGAATCAAAATGAAATAATAAATAACATTATTGGAACAGATCTGCCTAATCTTGGCACTAAGAACAAATTCGATTCTGAAAACATTGATTGTAACTTTGAAACCATGTTTAACTTAAAAAATAGACCCCGTTTTGTGCCTAAAGGTACCTAATGATACTATTTCAGTGACGTTTTTATTTATTTTCAATTCTCTAAAGACGATAACTTAACCTTATAAAATATTTCCAGGTATGTCTCAAATCTTTGAAAATTGTCGCAGCAAGACTATGTGTGACTATAATATGGACAAAGATTATTTTGAAGATGTAAGTCTTTCTGTCACTCGGTTACTATTTCTTAATACAATTGTTTTTTTTTTATTTAATTGTTTTCAGATCATCTACAACAATTTTGCCAATGATGTTCAAGTTAATTCCGAAATATATGAACCTATAATACAAAATGTTGACGATCTTACAACTAAACATATTCACAAGTTTCAAAACAAAGTTAAAAAAGATAACGCGTCTTTGGTTTTTGATGAAACATCATTGAAAGAAGCTAAGGTTCTTGGTCAAGCAGATTGTAAATTCATAGCAGCCATTATGAAAAAACAGTGTGGTCAGATAAAAGATGGATCAGAGTATCTCATATTATTTGACCAACACGCAGTACATGAGCGAATAAGACTTGAGAAGAAACTAGCAGGTAAGGAATAAAGGATTTTATAATATAATATTACCTGTTAGTGACAAAAAGAACTGAAGTCATATCGGAATGATAGAAAATTTGGATATTGATTTTATAATACGACATAGTTAAAAATCTTGCCAATTTCAGATTATTTGAATGAAGAAATATGGACAAGTGTTGCAGTAGATAACATTATTCTGAAGATGTCTAAGGACGAAATTCTTTACCTGCATAACTACAAGGATAAGTTTACTCAGTTAGGTCTGCAATGGACTATTTTAAACGATAACGAAGTAACTGTGTATTCTATACCGGAAGCTATTCTTGGTAAAAATCCAAGAGAGGTAATGAGTATTGTTGGTATTGTATACAAATCTTACGCGATAACTGAACTAAGTCATGTGTCAAGAATTTAAGAGTAAGTAGTTGTAACAATAAATGGGCTTAAGCTGCGGCCAAATTACTCTCATCTTTCGAAGTAATTGTAATAGTATACCCATTACAATTAAGTTAATTGATTCAAAGTGAATTAATTGACTTTGGGTGTATTGCATTGAACTACGGTTGTTGGATAGTAATGGAATACATTTGACATGTTAATTTAGTGTGACGTTAAATAATTTTCATTGAGTTTTCAGGTTGAAAAAGTTATGAAAGCTGTGAGAAATCTGATAATAGAAGAAATTAATGTTATGAAATTGCAAAAAGGATGCGTGTCATTGTATCCTAAATCAATTATGGATTTAGTTTTTAGTGAAGTCAGTAATGTTTCCTTAATATTATTTTTACAAATAGAGGAATGCTACTCAATTTTAAGATAACGTTAAGTACTAACATAGTCACTTTGACATAGAGTGATAGAGACATCACGAGACTTAACGGCATCTTAACATTGAGTAGCGTTTGAGTATTTGGTCATTAGGAACTATTGGGCGATTGGGCGATTGGGCTGCTGTGCGTCACAGATTCGAATAGCCCACAGGGGTGTGATTCTGTAAGACCTCATTCTAAACTTCGAATCTGAATCCGCTGTGAGTTTCTTGATTGGCATTCTAAAAACTCAACTGATAATTCGAATTTACACCAGCGCCACCATTGCGACCGTGTCAGCGAGTTGAACTAAATTGACAGGGAGATTTTGACAGATAAAGTATGAGATGACGTAAGAAGTGGCATTCTGTAAGGTAATTTCCCCATCACTTCGACGTTCACTTCGCACTCGAACCCGATTCAAAGTGTCAAATATATCAAGGTCATTTTGAACCTTATGCGAAGTGAGAGTGAATAGCGATGTGAGATGCGAGTTGTTGTTTGAATTTTACAGAATCGACCTACAGGTCTTCGTTCCGGGTCTGATTGTTTGTGTATGTGAGTTTTTTGTGTTTGTGAACACACCCACGATACAGGAGCAATTTGCAGTGTAAGCAAACAAGAGATCTACATATTTTTTTCCTTTATCAGTCTTGCAGATATGCTATCAAGTTTGGTGATCCACTTTCCAAAAGTGATTGTGTAGAATTGTTAAACGCACTGTCTAACTGCAAGACACCATTTCAATGTGCCCATGGAAGACCAGTAATGGCTGTTATAATGGACATTATAGCTGATAAACGTGAATATAAGGTAAATCATTAATTTGGTGGGTGATAAATTATTATTGTTATTTCCGAAAATGTTATCAGTTTGATGATGAATTATTGCCTGTTTGTAGCCTAAATATGAGTACTTTCTTATTTACTCGATTTCTGATAATAATTTTAATGAGACTAAAGGAATGATTTTTAATTACGCTCCGAATGATTAATTTTAGCCAATGATGTCGAATGATAAGCTGTTTGTATTTCCAGATAAATATGGAAGCATTGCGTAGATTCAAACAAAGAATTAGACGGAATCTATAAAATAAGTGTAATAATTTTAAAATTGGTTGATTAATAAAATAATTGCTGAACAAGGAAGTTTTTATTCAATAACACTTAAATCTTAAGCTTTATACCAATATGAAGAAAAGAGTTTTTTACACATAGCAGACTAATTTAATATCATACATAACCCAGGTAACCCAGTTACCTATGATTTTTTTATTTAATTTAGTTCAATGGTACGGATCGTGCAGTGGCAGATCCGTTGCTTGTCACCGGTTCGATTACTGGACGAAACAATTTTTTTAATAGGCTACGAATAAAATATTGTCCTATGGAAAGCTATGTCAGGTGTAGCTGTTTGTGTAGGTATGCGAGTTTAAATATTCATAAACGGACGCACGATACAGGGATATTTCCTAGTGTAAATAGGGTAGTGATACAAGAAATATTCACCATCGTAAACATCGGTTCCCAGCTATATCATTGCAGACCTTACATCTTCGACTTGTCTGATTTGGATTTAAAGTAACAATAACTTTGTCGAATATGTTTCCGAATCCATTGAGCATAGGGAGCTATCCTTGTGTGAACGTCTGGAAAGCCGACAGCGCAAGGAATTCCCCAAGAGACCACACCAACCAGCTCCTTGCCTATTATTAATGGACTGCCGGAATCTCCCTGTAAAAGAATGTGACCGTTTATTTTTTGTTTTCAAACCAGCTGCTCAGTCAATATTGGTCAGTCATTTTTACAAGACCAATATTGGCTCCATCGTTCTATTATAAACACCAACAGTTAAAACAACAGTGTGTCAAACTTAGTAAGTACTAGTGACCTGTCCCGTACGGGTAGCGTAGCAGAGCTATAAATATCACGGTGACCGGAACCTATGTAGGTAGATGGCTAAATCTCCCAGTCACCATGATATTTTCCGCCACCTTCAACAATCATCATCGTATTTCAGCCAAATTACAAAAAACCTTAACAATCTATACACCTAAACTTTCCTCATGAATTACTCTGTCTAATGGTTAAAACCGCATGAAAATCCGTTCAGTAGTTTTGAGCTTATCGCGAACAGACAGACAGACAGATGCCGCGGAGTACTTTGTTCTATAAAATGTAGTGATCTAAGCTTCTTACGTGACAGGTCCCTTCGCCAATCTTCGTAAATGTGCAAAACATTTCTTTGGTGACCGGTCTAGAGTATCTCATAGCATATTCGCATATTTCTTGGCTGAATACCGGTAATTCCAGTGCGTACATTTTGCGAGTCGATGATCCATGTGGCTGAAAAGGTAAAAAGGGATGGATAAACCAAATTCAAAGCTGGATAGAAAACAATATGTTGTGATGCTACTTAGGAAATGATATTCCTTTAATCGGAATAGGGAATCGATTTAACAGATTATGTAGTAATGTACTAAATTCAAAGTCCCAGAAACGCCAGAAAGACACCATTTCAGCATCGGTGAAAACCTATTTGAGATAGAGGATTATGACACAGAAGTTCTGTTATGTATACTTGCCATGTTCCATTCTAGGCCCTTTTAACGAAACTGGGATCACAGTCATTAAAATCCACCAACCTTTTGTGCTCCAAATCCTACTAAAACGACCTCATCTCCTTCTCGCAGTTCTTGTCCTCTCAGTTCTAAGACATTAATAAATCGTAAATCAAACGGAGTCTTTGTTTTAAGAAGCGCGATATCATGCTCTCTACTTGTGGCATTATAGTTGTCGTATATTATTATTGACTCAACATTGCATCGTTTCCCTCCAACATCTAAATTATTTGTGCCCGCTACAATATTCATATAACGAGGGCTTGCACTGAAAGAGAAGATTTTTTTTTATATTCGCATTTTTATCCTATTCGAATGATAGGTACGGTACCTATTCATAATTTTGTAACAAAAATGGTATCTAAAATATTATTTATTTCTTGTTTTATATTAAAAAATAAAGTATCCGCAAAAATATGCTAATATAATAGTTAATTTTCCGTTAATTGAAATAGTCTACAGTATTTGGATGAATCGCCCGCTTATCGCTCCGCTGCCATCATTACCGTGCTTCCGCTTCATTGTACGATGCAACCTTGCTCTATAGGGGTCTACGGCTCTGACTAAATACTGACAATTGCTCACCAAACAAGAAACTACAGGATTAGTTAGCTACTCAATTGTTAAATGTGACACTTACCCATGTACACAATGGGCAGCCGTTACCACAAACCACTTGGAAACCACGGCACCTCCACAAACATGATGACCAGTTACATTTTGAATAGATGCATGAAACTTTCCATATTCTTCAGGAGCCTTACTTCCCCCTACTATCCTAAAGTCTATTGCTGAAACTATTTACACACTCGTTAGTATAAAGTTCTGAACATAGAACACTGAAATGAAATTAATAGAAAATAATTGCGCACCCTTTTCAACTAAAATCAAACTTAAAAATATGATAAAAATTTTAAATAAATAAGTCATTTCAGCAACAACATTACTCAAAGATTTTTTTGAAACTGAAAATAAATCAAAGTTATTTTGCTAAGCATCGAGACGGTTATCTACCGATATCAATCGTTATTCATTGTATCAATGCCCTTATTTATCGTAAAGATAATCTCAATTTTTCAATCTTCCTATCATTCTGAAATCAAACTCGTTAAGGACCGATAAGTAAATAAATAAGGCAACGTCAGTAGGTACGGTCAGTAGCAAAAGTCGATTAACACGTCAGATTTTTTAATCTTATTAAATGAGCAGAATAATAAATGAAATACGGAAATGATGGAAAATCAATATAAAATAAACTTTTGACTATGTCCTGAAATACTGAAATGTTTTGCATCGTATTGTTTTGTGTCAATTAGATGATATGTAATTGTAACATTGTTAATCGATTTTTGTTGCTGACGGTTCCTAATATTTATTTTCCGAACAACCCACTTCCGCGTCAGGCTAAGGCAATAAGCTCAGGTATTCTCGTAGGCATAATTCTCGGTTTCTAAGGTTCTTGGATATACACTCATTAGCGGGTCGTCGAGTAATTCATCGAAGCAAAGTGTTCAAACAAAGACGCAATGTGTCGAGCCAATATCTGTCACTATCAAATAAATTAACTTGGCTCCGTATGAAAAAACCAACAGTCTAGTGTAGCATAAATGCTCATTACCTTTGCGAATAGGTAGGAACCCTACAAACCACAGCACAACAAACTTACTTAGCTGGAGGGAGGAAGTAGCTTTACTGGAACTACGAAGATCAGTCCAGTAACGCTACTTTACAGACGCTGTTATTGATGCTTAACAGGTGCCATTGACTGTAAATGGAAAAAACAGCGCACTTTAATAATAATATGTGGGGACATTTTCACACACGGCCATCTGACCCCAAACTAGGGAGACCCTGTACTATGGGTGTCAGACAGCTGATATACATACACAAATACATTATTTTTGTTGTAAATACATACATATATAGATAAACAAGTAAATGCCTCCAAAAATGTTCTTGTGGCAGACAAAATATAATAAACCGAATTTCGCGGGCCAAGCAAGGTTGCCAGAGCCAAATATAGCATCCATCTTAGGTAATAGAAAGCATTTGACAAAATTAATTATTATGAATATCATACCGAATTATCATTGCCAAAAACATCGCTAACTTCGTAAAGCTACAAAAGTTGCGAATATCTGTGATAAAAACAATAATTATGACTTAAAAACTTGTTATCCTAAGCAAATTAGCCATTATTAGGCCATTGTCAAATAAACGTCAAGTCGTCAACGTCATTGTCAAATACCTTGTTCGCGTCTACATAAATTGTTTTATTTTTGTCGAAAATAAATAATCAAAACATTAACATAGAACAATGGATGTATTAAGAGCTGAAATTGCAAAGAAACGTAAACTACTTGAAGAAAAAAAATTACTAGTAAGTAATCTTGCTGACATCTTATTGGTGTTATTTCTGTGACCTTCTGAACATGTTTAAAAATCTAAACATTCTGCAGGACCCCACAAGCAACAGGAAATATTTCAAGAGAGGTGAACTACTGGCTAAAGAACAGGAAGAATATTTAAAAAAATATGGTCCACAATTCAAGGAACCAGAAGTACAAGAAGAATCACAGGAAATTAAAAATGATAGAGGTTTGATGCAATGATATAGTTTTGACTGTTGTGTTCAATTCTTCTATCTAAGAGTGTTAATAACTACTTGTATACCTACTTCTGTTTATCTTTTAGCAAGTGAAAGGCAAGCAACCAATGACGCTGAAAACACTGAAATAGTTGGACTGCCAAGAACAGAAGTCATAAAAAGGTTGAGAGAGCGAGGACATCCTATTTGGTTGTATGGTGAAAATGAACTGCAATCATTTAAAAGATTAAGAAGAATAGAGATTCAGGAACCAGAAGCAAATAGAGTAAGTTTATGAAATATTATATAATATTTTCTTTATAACAACTTCATTTGGTCTCACATAATGAAGGTCATGAACTTTAAACTTAATTTGTAGTATGAAAATCATTGCACTTTGCCAAAATAGTAATTGACTGACACATCAAGATATGGTTGGTCAATTAAGTTCTGCTTTTAAAAAAATACTCATCATTAACAAATTTTCTTTTAACCTATTGAACTCCATTGACCACTTAAATTGCAAAACGGTGGCAAGGCTGAGACGCCACCAACAACTAAAATTGTCTAAATTTTGCAATTTTTATCAATATATTTTTTATTATTATTACTGACTGTAAGGGCCGGCGCTCACTGCCGGCACGGCGTGTCATGGCAAAGGATTCTATTACTAATCAAGTTATTTTGAATCTTATTTCATCGAGTTTAGAACTAATATTGCTTTATTTCGATACAACCATACCGCGGCACGTCGTGGCATACCGCGGCGCCCTGTGGCACGCCACGACGTGCTGTGGCATGCCGCAACGTGCCGTGGCAGGCCACCGCATCTCACAAGTCACTTAGGTCATAGGATTATGACAGCTAAACTAATTGAAATAAGGTTTGAAATAGGTGTGGCGGTGTCTTTGGCAAATGCGCGCAGTCTGAGTGGGGTGCGGGGGCAAGGGAGAAGTGGCTGAGCTTGCTGCGGGACGCCACGACGTGACGCGGCATGCCAAGGCGTCCTTCGAGCTGCCGAAGCACGCCGTGCCATTCCGTGCCGTGCCATGCCGGCAGTGAGCGCCGGCCCTTAATGGCATAATGACTGACTGAATGAATGACTTGGCGTCGGGGGTGAAGTAACGTAAAAAGGCGAAGGCATGGAAAAGTTTAATAACCTTCTTTTTATATTTTCCAGGGTCTAAGGAATGACTTCCAAGAAGCTATGGAGAAAGTGGATGAAGCTTATTTAAATGAAATCTTAGCATTAGGAACACAGGTAAATACTACTTTATTTATTCCTCATGTGTCCATTCAAGTATTACATAAGCAACGAAGGTAGTGTCTTTGCTTCTTTATGACAACTTACGTAATATCTATCCTAGGATAATTATTTTTTTTTAAATTAACCATAAGTTATTTATTTCAGAGTGATAATGATAAACAATTAAAAGAAGATGCCCTTGATGATTCTATCACTTATGAGTTCATTCAAGAGATGGCAAAGACTATGGGACAGGGCGATAAAAACCATGATATGAATGTTATCATGACTTTGTTACAAGTAAGCAAATCATTTTTAATTTATTACTTTAATTACTTTCTTAGTTCATCTTAAACATCACTGACATTAGAGAAGGAAAAATATTGTAATGGAACTTGGACTGCTGCTGCTGCTGCTGCTTGGGCTTGGACTGTATTTTAAGAGATGAGGGTTTTTTTTGCGAGTGTGACATGCTTTAAAACTATGTCTGAAATGACTAATCCGCCTTAAGCTAGTGTGGTGATCAATGCTTGTGCCTTCTCTGTATGAGAAGGTACCTTTACCCTGCAGTTACACATAAGCATAAGCTAGCATTTATCCATACTTCCATACTAATATTATAAATGCGAAAGTAACTCTGTCTGTTACGCTTTCACGATGAAACGGCTGTACCGATTTTGATGAAATTTGGTATGAAAATAGCTTGAACCCTGGGGAAGGACATAGGCTACTTTTTAATTCCGGGACTTCGTCTGCATTTGCGATAACCGACATTCACGCGGACGAAGCCGCGGGCAAAAGCTACTTTGCTATAATTATTTAATCACAGATACATCTCTCTGAATACATGTATTCTGTAACAGATTTTAACTGTCTTCTCTATTTAAAAAAAATAGTCTTTCTTCTCTTCCTCTATAAATCTAATGTTACAAACGAACCTCTTTACTTCCAGTTTCTGCTAAAACTTTGGGGTCAGCAGCTCAACTCTGCAACAGGAGCAGAAAAGACAGCAGTGAAACATAAAATGACAAGAGCCACTTTCACTCAAACCCAAGTGTATTTAAAACCTCTGGTACGAAAACTGAAGAAGAAAAACCTTCCAGATGATATCTGTGAAAGTCTTTGTGAAATTACAAAACATTTGCTAGAAAGGAATTATATTATGGTTTGTATTTTTTTAACAAATGTTTTTAGGTAAATCATGTGATATTAATCAGCAAAAAAGAGGGGGCACTAATAGGAAAAAATTACAAAATAAAATCTACATAGTCTTTTTCAATCTATAATAGTCAATCAATAATCAATAATATCTAATAGTCAATCAATAGTCTATAATAGTCTTTTTTGTGTCTCTGTTTCTCTGTTTTTTTTTCATTTTGAGCCCCCACTGGTTTCTACCGTCATGTCACTATCGACTTTAGCATAGTCTCGTCTATAATTTATTATGTTTAATTATTTTATACTTATCATTTTTCTTTCAGGCTAGCGATGCATATCTGCAAATGGCCATAGGCAACGCTCCGTGGCCCATTGGTGTCACTATGGTCGGCATCCATGCTCGTACAGGCCGAGAAAAGATCTTCTCCAAAAACGTGGCCCACGTTATGAACGACGAAACTCAAAGAAAATACATCCAAGCTTTGAAGAGACTCATGACAAAATGCCAAGAATATTTTCCAACAGATCCATCAAGATGTGTGGAATATACTACTACTAGATAATTATTACAAAAATATTTTACTAATCATGGCTTTTTATTTAATTCTTGTTGAAATTTTTATTCATTCGGACTCGCGCGCTTCTGAACTCAGGGTTCCATACCCTTAAAACTAACCAGATGGACCGAACGACGACATCGTCAAGGTCGCCGGTAAGGGCTCTTACACACGTCAACGGCAGAGGTAACTGCAGCTGTTGACGCGTTGACGACAGCCGTCGACATGCCAACTTCAAAGATCAGCGGCCGCCGACGTCGTCATCGTTTGAAGTTGACATGTCGACGGCTGCAGTTACCGCTGCCGTTGACAACATGCCGCTAGTGTGTAAGAGCCCTAACCGGTGGATGCAAGCGGCAGGCTGCCGCTCGTGGCGTTCTATATGGGCTATATTTCACTGGGACACCATGGTGGCGCAACCAGTGGCATGCATTTTGTTGGTGACCGGCGACCGGTGCGCCACCATGGTGTCCCAGTGAAATATAGGATTAAGGGGGAGGCCTCCATTCAAATTCGCCCAAAATACAATTAGGTGTTTCGTCCATTGACATGAAATAGGTAATTGACAGATTTTAGAGATATTATTTATTAGCTATTCGTCTTCTTCTTTATATTATAAAAACTAATTGCTATTCGTTAGTCTCGCTAAAATTCGAGAACGGCTGGATCAATTTAGCTAACTTTCGTTTTGAAATATGTGTGGTTGTGGAAGTTCAGGGAAAGTTTAAGTTTAAACGGTGAGAAGACTCACGAAAAAAAAGGGTAGGTAGGTAGATGGGTTCGTAGGTTAGGTAGGTAGGTGGGTTCGTAAGTTAGGTAGGTAGGTAGGTAGATTCGTAGGGGTAGGTAAGCTGGGTAATAGAGTAGGTACATGTACGTTGGTAGGGTAAGTCCGTAAGTAAGTAGGTAGGTTGGTACTGGTAAGGTAGGTAGGCAAGGTACCTAGGTAGGCTAGTAGGGTAGGTAAGGAAGTAAATAGGGACAGGATAAAGTCTGTCGGGTCAACTAGTTTTGAATATATTCGTTAACTTAATGATCTCATACCTGCTACTGGATATTAGTCAAATAATAATTAGCCGATTTAATATGAATTCCTACTTAATCTGAGCTAATATCAATATTACCGTCGTTCTCCGCGTCGTCGTTCGTTATTGCCGTTGTCATCGTTTATCTAGGTAGTTACTATTTTTTATAGGTACCCATAAAAGAATACGAATATGCAAGGGCTCTTCTTACACACGAGCGGCATGTTGTTTTATAGATAAAAGTGGAGGCAATACACTAAACACCGAAGTGAAGACTACTGTGGGCAGACGATCTCTTTCTGAATGCATACATAAGAACGAAACAGTGATATGTGTTTTCTTTATCTTGCGTATGCATTCAGAAAGAGAGCGTCTGCCCACAGTCGTCTTCACTTCGGTATTTAGAGTGTTGCCTGAAATTTAAAATAAAGTAAATAAAAGCTCCACTTTTAACTGTAAGGTTTTTGATCAGATCTGTGGTTCTAGACAAATACACAATGACATTGACATTTTGACAATTGCTAAATGACTTGACATATGTGACAACTGTTGAACTTTCAATTTTGCTTTGCTTGCTTTCCTTTGCTTTTGCTTGCATGTTAGCTGTCATTGCAACTGATCAAGTATAAATAGTCATGCAAGTAAACAAAATAAACCGCGAATTGTAAAGAAATTATGTTAACAGAATGATTTTAGACTATGTTATCAAATTCCATCTGGAAGAATGTTTGAATATTTTATCAGAGCGGGATAACTTAGGTTACTACAGCATCAGAATTGAGTAAGTAAATAAATAGTTGTTTGTTTTCATAGTAAATTTTTGTATAATTTAATTTCTTCTTGTTTTAGCTTTTTGAAATTATTTGAGACATACCCAGACGTCGGAGATAAAGTATTGTGTAGTCCTGTGGAGAGTTTACCTGCCTGTGATAAGGATTTAATAAAAGCCCAACAAACAATCCTTGAACGCGAAGAATATAAAATATCAATTTCAAAGTTGGATTATTACTTTATAAAACGTAATATCCATGCAAGGTTCTTTGGTTTGCCAGTTTGTCCGGAGCTACATCGCACCATTTTCCCGAAAAATGTGGATTTGGGATGTTTTCTAAAAGTTACAGGTTAGAACTTATTTATTTATTTATTTATACTTCATGCACAAAGGTACAAAGGCGGAAAGTATAAAAATAAGTATGTACTAATTTTCTTTAATTAAAGAAATATTTTTACAGGCACAGTTGTAAGAGTAACACAGTCAAAAATGTTAGAATATCAGAGAATATATGTTTGTATGAAATGCAAATATGAGAACTGTGTTGAAGCAGAGTTTGAGAACAGATACATATTAAGGGCTCCATCAAAATGTGGCAATGATGTTAAAGCATGTAGAAGTTCTACATTTTCACAAGTGCCTATGGTATCCAGAGAACATTGCAAGGATTATCAAGAAATTAAAATCCAGGTACCTAAATAAATTATTAGGACAACCAATGAAACTGATGTTCTGTTTTGTTTCTGTTATCAACTCTTGATTCTCTCTTATTAAATGCTTTTATGCTCATCTCTACATAATCATAATTATGTTTAATTACAGGAGCAAGTTAACAAGCTAAGTATAGGAACAATACCAGGTTCCATGTGGGTAGTGCTAGAAGATGATCTGGTGGACTGCTGCAAACCTGGGGATGATGTTATTATATGGTGTGTATTCAATATTTGTTCCTGGAATGTCAGTAAAATAGTGTTCATAGGGTATAGGTGGTAACTGACTTGTAACATGATAATTTATCCCTAGAAATTAAAACTAACTTAAAAATAAAAAAAGTACTTCAACGATTGCTAGATATTGTTTTTTGCGGCTGCAGTAGCAAATGTTGTTGGTAACAATATTATTATCCACATGGTGAGTTGAGTGTTTAGACATTCGTCAATAGAACTTAACGTAAAATATTATTTTTGTAAAACACAAAACATGTTGCAAAACACTTTTTTAACAATTTTAATTATCTCATAGTTGCTTGCTACATAAAATGCCCTTGCCCCACAACATAAACAGCCTTGTCTATTTAATTGTTTCAACAATAATATATTCATTGTAGCCTCCACCCGTTTTATTCCTCCCCTAATAGATAGCGAATCCCGTTTTATTCTTCCACCCGTTTTATTCCTTGTCTAATAGATTAACACTACACTTATTTGCATTTTAAATTTGTGATTAAAATATGACAACCATAAATAAAATAATAGTAATGGCCAACGCTCGTGTCTGCTAGTGCGCTTGACGAGGCGCTAAACCAACGTGCAGTCTCACGTCGACCTAGAAGCGACTGACCGTGAGCTCTGCGCGGGCGCAATGACCTTTTATAACGTCTCCCCCGAACACTTCACCTCGCACTGCTAGTATCCATGTTTAACGTTCCATTACATCATAATTTATAATTTCAGTGGCACAGTAAGGCGCAGATGGCGACCATCAGGTCATAATAAAAAATCGGAAGTGGAACTGGTTCTCCAAGCTAATTTCATAGAAGTGTGCAATGCACAGAGATCAGAGGTCATATCTACGGCTCCAGATATAAAGAACTGCTTTGATGAATTCTGGTCAAAGTATGAAGCATGTCCGATGAAAGGCAGGGATAGAATTTTAGCATCTGTATGTCCTCAGGTGAGACATTAAAAGTAATAAATTATCATTTGACCAATACCGCTGTACCGCGCCTTAGGAAGGCGCGGCGAGGTGGGGGACGGGGAAGGAAAGAGCATGAGTTCACATGAGATCGATATTGTTGGATAGATCTTACGATATCAGTTTACAGTTCTAAGGCAAGCCAGTTCTTTACACGCCAGTCTTACGTTTTAAATGATTTCATTGAATAGGAAATGAATTAAATAAGAATACCTAAATATTTAATTTAATTTAACTGTATATCATATATTATACTTAGTTAATGAAATATAACCGAAATATAGTCATATTTTACTAAAAATAGGCAGGTGATGAAAAAGAACTACTTATAATTCAAATCAGTACTTGTTTTATTGAAAATTGTTTAAATTTACAAACAAATAATTATTATTATACTAAATTAACGAAAGTTATTCGCATCACTTTTAAATTCAAAGCTTTCTTTGTCTGCTTTTCTTTTCTTGAAATATTCGGCCACCTTAAAAGTCACGAGATAACGCACGACCCATCTTTGAATATTTACCTCATGTGCTTCTGACATAGACATAGGCATAAACACTGATAGTCCGGTACAAAACTGACTATGCAGTCCAGTACAAATGACACTAGCGACAGCCATGAGCGTTGCTCTGTATATATATTGTACTCTTTGGAGCGTTGACGGCGGACTGACAAAGCGCAACAGCCGATGCTCCCCCCCGCCTCGCCGCGCGCCTTCCTAAGGCGCGGCACAGCGGTATTTGTCAAACTATAGCTATAAGTTTCAAAGTTCCAGTCTTATTAAAAGTGTGTTAGTTAATTTAAAAGTAAGTTTCAGTAAGCCCTTGAAGCTCATCTTTCAGTAATAATCATAAATTTTTTAACTATTTATAAAACCACTCTCGCATTTGGGCAAGCGTAGTGTGGGATGCCCCAATGGACCGACTATTTGAAGAAGGTTGCTGGCAATGGATGGACTCAAAACCGGGTTGGTTGGCGATCGCTGGGGGAGACCTACGTTCAGCAGTGGACAGCAGTAGGCTGTGATGATGATTTATAAGAAAAACTTCTTTAGGAAAAGTAGTTCTCTACAGATTTACGTAGTGTGGACAATATTTTATAATATTTGTAAATGTTTCAGGTTTATGGTCTCCATTTGGTGAAACTCGCAGTAATACTAACGGTAATTACTGGGTCAAATCATGTTGTAGAGGATGATAGTAAGAAAAATAGCCAAGATGATAAACACGCAACCCGTGTGCGAGGGCAATGTCATTTACTTCTTGTAGGAGATCCAGGTAAAGTAATACATATTTCTACAAGGTAGAGATTTAATTTTAACCGACTTCAAAAAGGAGGAGGTTATTAATTCGGATGTTTGTATTTTTTTTTATGTATGTTCGGGCATAGCTCCGTCATATATAGACGGATTTGCAAAATTTTTTTTTTGTTTGACAGGTGTTTATTATTTGTTATTTATTTGTTCCACATTTCGAATTTCTCCTATATTGTGGGTGCGTGCGATACAACGTGCATACAGCAACCAGACCAAAACAACTACCTGTAGACCTTACAAATATTTGTTCCGTGCGGGAATCGAACCCGCGACAGCATCCAATCGGCCACTGCACCAACTGTGTCGTCAACACACACAACACGAGAACACATAATATGAATTCTATTTTTCTCAGAGTCAATATAATGATTTGTTTGAGATATAAATATTTAATGGTAATTTATCACTTTTCAGGCACAGGCAAATCACAGCTGCTTCGAACTAGCGCGGAGTTGACTGCGCGGTCAGTTTTCACCTCAGGAGCTGGTAGTACACGGGCTGGACTCACATGCGCAGCACTCAGGGTATGTATAGCTCCAACAAATACTACTTTCGAACTGTGTAAATAAAGTTGATTTCAGATTGAAAAGATATAAGTTGTAGTGGAAACTAAACTTTATGTGTAGACATTTAAGTTATTTTTCTTAAATCAAAAGCCTAATTCTATTTTTGTAGGAAGACGGAGAGTGGCAGTTAGAAGCTGGTGCTCTCGTACTATCGGACGGCGGAGTATGCTGTATCGACGAGATCTCGCAACTTCGAGAACACGACCGCACAGCCATACATGAGGCCATGGAACAGCAGACCATTTCAGTTGCTAAAGTACGTCAAATTCTTAAAAAGCTAATTTCGTCATTTATTTCCTGTCAGTGTCCAACAAGGTAGGTCCAACTTCAACTAAGAGGTCGCTCGAAAAATCCAACTCGGATGGGCAGCGTTCAGGAAACTACGAGATATCTTTTCGTCCAATATTCCACAGTGCCTAAAGACGAGGGTTAAAACCAGTGTGTTGCCAGTGATGACATATGGCAAACTGCTGGCCTCCAGAGAAGCTCAGAGTCACGCAGAGAGCCATGGAGGGAGCTATGCTCGGAGTTTCTTTGCGCGATAAAATACGGAACGAGGAAATTCGCCGAAGAACTAAGGTCACCGACATAGCTCTTAGAATATACAAGTTAAAGTGCCTATGGGCAGGCCACATCGCTCGAAGAACCGATAACCGATGGGGAAGAAAGGTTCTCGAGTGGCGACCACGATCCGGAAGACACAGCGTTGATCATAGGCCTCCCACCAGGTGAACCGACGAAATCATAACCGGTGGATGCAAGTGGCAGGTTGCCGCTCGTTTTGGCCTTCTGTCGGGGAGGCTTATGTTCAACAGTGGACGTCTTTCGGCTGATGATGATGATGATGAGTTACGAGTGAGTTTTGGATAACAGATTGTATAAAAGATTTACTTTTTTTCAGGCTGGTATAGTATGTAAACTGAACACGCGTTGTGCCATAATAGCTGCTTGCAATCCCAAAGGACATTATGAGACAGATCAACCGCTCAGCGTCAATGTATCTCTTGGAACTCCTCTGTTAAGTAGGTAATGTTCATTCGTAATTATTTATAATTACATATACTAACATTTCGAAGGGTTTACTAATGTTTGCCATAATTTAAAATGCCATAATTTTATATGCCATAATTTTATTTGCCATAATTTCATTAGAAATAATGCTTCAGTTGCATAAATCATCATCATAAATTGCATAAAATCATTTTCACTAATTTCATTGGTCATAATCGATCAAGTGTCATAATAATGTTAATCCATAAATTTATTTGCTATAATTTTTATTTTCAATAATTATTTCGTTTTCCATAACATTTATTCACCATTGCCCATACTAGTACAACAATACTAGTTCAGTACGAGTACAACCGCCTGCAATGTTGATGTTATGATCATGATAACAGATACAGATTTTATAATCACAAGGAAACCTAAAAATAAACCTTCTCTATCCATTTGTATAAAATTTTAAGACCCAATTTATAACTTAACGTACATTTGTTTCTCCTAATTATATTTTTGCAATAACATTATTTACCTATAACGTATATAAATAATGATTAAGCGTAACATTCTAAAGCATAAATTTATTTACTCATCATCAAACTTCATCAATTACTTGCGTTCATTATTTACGCATAATGATATTAAAACATATTTTTACCAGGCATGCAGTAACCACACAAACATGTAAACAAGCATACACCATGCATGCAGCAAGCAAGCATGCGGCAAGCATGTAGCATGCAAGCAAGCATGCAGCATGCAACATGCAGCAGGCATTGTTACTGTCACGGCTCCGGCGCTGCGGGGCTCCGGCGGTCCCAAGCGAGCTTATCGTCGCAGATGTGTTTTACGCTCACCACCTGCTCCTCAGCTCGCGGGCCTCCTCGCCCCTCCGCGCCTTCGCGGGCTTAGATTACACTCTAGGAGTAGGGCAGATAAGACTACGTGGAGTCGGTTTTGCAGCGATTCGTTTCTGTCACTAACTTTTGTAGCACTATTAATTGTTTTTTTTAAGACAATACTTTAGCGTGGCACAATAGATTTGCACATTATGCCTAGTAACATTATGCGAATTTATTTATGCCAAAACAAATGTCTAAATATTATTTGCTACGCAAATGAGCACATCAGGCGCTCGGCGGCACGCTCGCTACGCTCACTCGTCACAACCTAACCTAATCTACCCGTTTCGATTTTTATTTTTATTGTCTAAAGATTGCAGATTACTGTAATAAATCATTTGGTTAGTGGGTGGCCTTAATGACATTAATTTTTGTACAAAACAATAAACGTTTCTAAATTATATTAAATGTTGCTTATGTCAAGTAACGATTATAACATATGTTATTATGGCAACTAATTTTATGGCAAATGAAAGTTATGACTAATAAGTTGATATGACAAACGTTATTAGTATAAATGATAAATATTGTGTAGTATAGTGCAAGTAAATATTATGACGGGGGACGATTATGGAAAACAATAATATTACAAATGATTTTATGGAAAACAAGACAATACCATTTGGAAGTTCTATTTTCAAAAGCTCTTTGAGGACTTTCATTTCATAAATCATTTTAGCGTGACATATAATCTTTTCCCTGACCCATGACGCACATATGACTCATTGCGATTTTTTAACTATTGTGTCTCCTTAACGGAAAGTGTACAGAGGCCAGCACATCCAGCTACAATCTGTCAAATTTCTTTGATAGATTTTCAACTTTATTACAAAAACATAAGGTTCATATTTAATTGGGAAAATTTGACAGTTAGGTATGGCTTGATGTGCTGGCGTCTGTACATTCGCGGTTCTTAAAAATTTTTAGGCAAAAAGGTTAGACGTTTATTTATATAAAAAGGAGCTTTTATTAATGCTCTGGAATTTGCTTTCAGGTTCGATTTAATATTTATATTATTGGATTCAAAGAACAAAACGTGGGACAAACTTGTATCGTCATACATACTTTATGGAGATTCAAATACAATAGAATCTAAGAAAAAATGGAATCTCGAAAAATTACAGGTAAAATAATAATGCATTTTTTTATATTCAGTAGCGTAAGCTATAGTACTAATGCCTTTATTTTTTTTAGATGTATATTAGTTTAGTTGGGCCAAAGTATTCAGAAATGACGAAATCCGCAAACATAATACTGCAAAAGTATTACATGGCTCAAAGAAAGTCTGCACACAGAGATGCTTCCCGCACCACTGTAAGAATGCTAGACAGCCTAGTAAGGTAAGTTCTATTATTTACATGCTAATTTCAATCATTTGATTTGTCTTATTAATTACTAGCTTTTTCCCGCGACTCCAGGATGTCGGTTATCGCGGATGCAGACGAAGTCGCGGATTTAAAAGTAGCCTAGGCCGTTTCCTGGGGTTCAAGCAATATTCATACCAAATTTCATCAAATTAGTTCAACCGATTCGTCGTGAAAACGCAACAGACACGAGTTACTTTGTATTTATAATATTAGTATTGAAGTGTAGATTATCCAAAAATAATATTATTAATCTATACTGCATGCATATAAAAAAAACCGTAAAAACGGTTTTGTGGGGCATAGTTATAAGTTAAGATTTTGTAAACTTTGTTCATAATAAATAAATAATAATAATGCACTCCTAAATAATTTTAAAGTGAGAAATATTGTAAAAGCAAGTCAGTAATATCAGTTTGAAGTAAGAACTACTTGTTGGAGTTTAAGGAAAAGATTTTTGAAATATTCTTTAAAAATTCATTCATTATTACAGATTATCTCAAGCACACTGCCGACTTATGTACCGTAAAACAATTTTACCAATGGATGCAGTCATAGCCGTGTCCCTTGTTGATTTATCCATGCAAGACTGCACCCTAGATGATACTGTAGATGCTTTACACTCCACTATACCTAAATACCCAGACTTTGACTATTTATGCACAGCCAAGAAACTTTTAACAAGATTAAACTTAATCGATGTATGGCAAAATGAACTGTTGTATTACGCAAAATTATTGCAAGTTGATCACAAAACCTTAGAAACTGATATAGAAGCTGGAAATTGTAAATTGTTCGTGAAACATGAGGATGTCACTGATGACAATATCCAACTTTCAGTATCTCTTATAACAAGTTCTTATTTCAACAACAAAAAATCTAAGAAACATGAAACAGAAATAACGGATGATGTAGGGAATTTAAGAAAGGATAAAGACTATAAGGATGATGGCATTAATGAAAAGTTTGGAGTCACATTAAAGAAACACAAGGCACTTAATAATACAGAAAATGAACCACCAAGTGTTAAGAAGAAAGGGGGCAAACGAAAACGTAAAGAAGTTACTGTAGATATAAGTGAAGTAAAAAATAAATTACCTAAAAAAGCTAAAAAAACTAAAGGAAAAGTTCAGGAAGATCAAGAATCTAATAGTGATGAAGAGTTTGTTGAAGATAGAAGCGTTTTAAACGCCGTACCTAGCGTAAATGACTCATTAGCAGACTTGGGCATTGATTTTAATTTTGAGAATGAGAGTAATGAAATACATGTTGATAACAATATTGTAAAACAAGAACCTAAAGAACTAGAAAAATCTAAAGAAGTGATTGATACATCTATGGAAAATTATGATAGTGTGTTAGACATTAGTATTGTAGGTGAAATTAAAAAAAATACTGAAGTCGAAGAAAGGACTGTCAGTAAACTGAAACAGTTCCAGTTTGTTAGTAAACATGACTTAGATAAATATGATGATAAACCAGGAAAACATTTAAATACAACATCAAATAATGTAATTTCTCAGAAATCAAAATGTAAAGAAAATAACACAAGTTTTAATCCCTCTACATCAAAAACCTGCATATCTACATTCGAAGGTGTAGATACAGAAAAATGTTTGGATTCAGATTCAAATCATGTGACAGCTATTGCAGATGTGAATGGAAAAGAAAACCATTCAAATTCTTCAAATCAAAAATTTTCTAATCCTAATTCACAAATATCAATCTTTGAAACTTCAGACTGTGATTTAGATTTAGATATTTAATCATGTTATGAGAAAAATTCTTGTATTTTTAAATAAATCATAATATACTAACTCTGTTCTTAGTAGTTTTTATTTTATTTACACATAATATTTACAAATTATGAACAACTATAACTTATCATTTTATTCATCTTGTTCTCATAGACAGTTTAATTGATTTGTGCCTCAAAGCATAATGTTCTATAAAATATTCACCATAGATCTACAAATTATGGTAAGAAAAGCAGGGTGATTAGTTTCATAATTTAATTACAATTTATATTTTCTATGAATTACTGCTAGAAGAAATCCATTATCAAAACAAAATTTATTATTATGGAAGTTTGGCAGTCAATCTACCTATGGGGCTACATCATCATAATAAAATTAATCTTTTTATTTATTCCATTTACATGGCTAAAAGTTTAAGCTTCACTTTCCGTTTTATGTGGATCAGCCTCATAGTTATCTATGAGTAAGTGTTTAAACCTTCTTGCTGTAACTTGGATGCTCTCTTCTTTGGCAGTTGCATTCAATATTTCTACTCTGGACACAAAAATATGCTGTGGATTCTTCGGGCTGACCATTTTTATTACATCTACTTCATCACCTGGTCGAACCTGTGTGGTAAATTAAGTTAATTTATGTACAATCTCAAGGAACCTGCAGAGAGTTTATAGTCTATTATTGATTATTGACTGATAATCTTGCATAGTTATTAAACAGTGCAGTAATAATACTTACGGGAGCACTTTTCTTCATAATTTTCTTTCCATTCACTCTAATTTTACTTTCATAAAACAATTGTTCTACTTTACTGAAAAAAACAGATAACTTATTATACAAAAAGGATTTACCTAATTACCGGTGAAACAAAACCATGCTTGGTATTCAACTCACTTTCTTGATATAGTAAGCGCAGACTTTATTACTACATCTGTTCTCATAGATGTCGTAGAAAATTTTACTACTTTTGAATCTTTGGATAGGGACGAATCTTCATCTAAGTCAATTTCTTCATCATCTGAATCATACTGGCTCTAAAACAAAGTAATCTCTTGTAGAACTTGACGACCTTTAAACTGACAGAAAAGGTTAGGTACTAGTTTCTGCTCCACTGGTATTTTACCATTGAAGGTGGACACATGAATCATGTAATTTACAAACCTTTTTTGATTTCCAACGAACTGCATTAAAACTTGTGTTATTAGGAATAGTATTTACAACTTTTAAGGTTATGTTTACGTTTTTATGTACACAACAATGTATTGTTTTTTTGCTTATTTCTTGCCTCATTAACCGGAAAACAAAGGATGGAGTTGTTATTCGCCGCAAAACACTCATTATTAAGAATAACTTCAATTAGGTGGATAAAAATTAAATTCCAAGGTAGGATTACCAAACTATACGTTCCATTATACGTAAGAGTAGCCCACATTTGCCAACTGTCAAATTTTTTTAGAAATAATAGTGCATCTGTTTCTTTATTAAATGAAACTATCAACACACGTAAGTAATTTGTTATTTTTTATCATATATAAATTGTAAAGTCACCAGTTTTAAGTTTGCGGTAATGTCAAATGAGAAAAATGTAAAACTTCAATCATATACAATTCTTGCGTGTTATTGAACGTTACTTCAAGTTCAGAAACTGCAACAGCAAATGTGATGATCCAGACCCAGTGGTTAAGGGTCCGTTCACATAGACCGACTCGGAGAACATCGCGGCGTTCTTCTTTTCACACAGACCGGGGCGCGCGGCGGCCGAGCCGACCGCTCGCGCGCCCCGGTCTGTGTGAAAAGAAGAACGCCGCGATGTTCGCGCGAGCGGTCGGCTCGGCCGCCGCGCGGGCGGGAATAGTACGTTATCAGAGACAGCCGGCCGGTCGCCTCCTCTTATTATTTCACACTAAGCGCGTTAGGTTTGCTCTCAAGCATTCTCAATAATAAAAGAACTGTCATGTAAAACTAAACCTTTTTCCATTGATTCAATTCAAAGCTCGGTTTTAAACGTGATAAAAAATCTGCTCTCTTCTCCGAGTCGGTCTGTGTGATCGGACTCTAAGGCGCCCGCCTCTCATGCAAGAAGTTATTCGATACCGGGCAAGTCCCAATGTGATTTTTTTATTAAAATGTAGGTGGATTAGGTGGATACTTTCTTACTTTATCTTGATATCTTGAATATCACTGACGTCGATGAAGGAAAACAACATAGGGAAACCTGGAATTATAAATAGCTAGCGGCTGCCCGCGACTTCGTTCCCGGTATTTACTTGCGATAGCCGATAGACCTCCTTAATCCAGCCCTGTCGCAAAATCCGTTCTTAGCGGACGTTTACTAACCAAGAGCGTTGTCGTCAGGACTCGCGAGCTGATAGCCTAGGGGGGGAGCAAGTTGATATATATGGTGGATAGGAAAGTAGTATGAATTTTAAAAGCACATGAACCTTTTGAAATCTCAAAGCTAACCCCCCCCGGGTTAGCTGCCCCTACCTGCCCCCTTGGCGACGCCCTTGCTACTAACTATAAACCACCTTCCTGCCTATGCTTCCTGCCAAATTTCATCTTTAAACGTCAAGCGGTTTGCGATATTTCGTGATGAGTGACCTTTCGCGTTTAGGTATATATTTAGATATAGGTAGTACAATCGCCAACCTTCCTTGAGCAAGCGTAGTAATAAATGCTCATGCCTCCTCTGTATGAGGAGAGGCCGTTGCCCTGCAGTGGGTACCTATAACATGTATTTTTTTTCTTTTTTTTAATGACCTTTGATCTAGAACCAAACATGTCAAAACAAACGAACTGCACTCCTATTTCTGTCATTGCTTGTAACTTCTTTGTAAGCATAAAATAATAAACGATGTGGGGCGAACGGTGACGATGGCTGGGTTCTCATAAATTCATAATCATAACCGTTTACAGATTAGCTGCCGACCGATGTGAGAGCAAACACCCCCACTTCTGTTTGTTTACCACATTTGGTTAACATCAAACTGAATATGGTTTACTTTAAACATACTTTCGGTTATGGCTCAAGTTTATGTGTGGGGTACCTATCTAGGCGCCCGATGTATGTACCTACCCTCATGTCATCTTTTCAACCGACTTCAAAAAGAAGGAGGTTCTTAATTCGTCCATGTTTTTTTTTTTGTATATTTGTTACGCGATTTCTCTAGCAAATGTAAAGCTATTCTGAAAATTCTTTTTTTGATGGATAGGGGTCTCAAGGGTGGTCCCATATAAATTTTATCGAAATTGATTCAGCACTTTTTGATAAAATCGACAGAAAGCAAAAAAATATACATGGATGATGTTCTAATGTTCTCACCTTGTACTATCAATCTCTGTTTTGACTGTGTTGCCATTTCTTAATGGATTTGGATGATAAGGAAGTACTAAAAAGCGAGAAATAAAAAAGCTTTTTTACAGAAAAGGCAACCGCCTTCATAAACCAAAAAGTGAAAAATAACTTTAAAACAGAAAACACATAACTTTAGTTTCGGAAGTCGGTGGCAATACAAAACAACAAATATAACAGCCAAGCCAAAAAAGCTTTTTTTTAGGAGTAGCTATGTACTTGTCCTATTAGTTTTGCATATCCTATTAATGTATAAGTATTATTCTGATATCACCAATCCTCCTGAAGCAAGCGTGGTGCTCAATGCTCATACCTTCTTTGTTTGAGAGGCCTTTTTACCCGACAGCGCGACGCAAATGAGGGGTAATGTGTTTATCAGTGTATGTATGTATGCATGTTTGTTCCTTTGTGACGCTCTAGAGACAAAACGCGTAGGTCGATATTGATAATTCTTACGTTAATTTGAATTTACTATTTAGGCTGGTATTTTTTTTTATTCTATCGTACTAGCTTTTGCCATAAAATGTACTCTGTGGAGACCACTCAGAACAAACCGCCATTTTACTCACGCACACATTCACATTACGTTTATAGGCAATCTCAAGCAGTTTCAAGCAGACATCAGTCTCGACTGTCACGTTTTATCTAAATGAATAAATGAGAGACATTGACATTTCACGAAGAACAGAAAAAAATATTATAAAAAAATTGCAAAGAGTTCCAACCAGTGTCAATAAAATTTCATATTGCCATAAATAAAACCTACAGAGTCAATACAGTAGCAGCCCTAGTGAGTCTGGCAAGTTTAGGTAATTACTTTTGAAGATGGCGGGAGCGGTCCTTCTGTACCCTTTATATTTTGTGCTTTTGCTCCCAACTTCGTCCGTTAATTGTTTTACGGATCCCAATATTTTAAATTATAAAATAGTCTATAGCACTCAGGGGTAATGCAGCTTCCTATTAGTAAAAGAATTTGTAGAATCGGGCCAGTAGTTTCGGAGATTAGCCAACACGAACACAAGCTCAAACCGACAGGGGACTTTAATTTATACTTAACTAGCGGGCCTGGCAGACGTTGTCCTGCAACCTGACTATAGCGCCACCTGCCGGGTCCAATTGTGAATCTAAACCATTCTCGAATCCACTGAAACACACACAAAAATAATCATCAATATCGGTCCAGCCGTTTAGGAGGAGTTCACTTTCATACACACGCACGATTTTTATTTATATGACTAGCAACCCGCCCCGGCTTCGCACAGGTGTAATGTAGATCAAACTATACGTATCTATAATCCTTCCTCTTGAATCACTATCTATTGATAAAAACTGCATTAAATCCGTTGCGTAGAACGAAGCGTATAGACAGCGGGAGCGACTTTGTTCTATACTACACTGTCCACTGGTTTAATCATTTTTTGACAGCTGCAACTAGTGAACAATATTTATGTTTTTTTTGGAAAAATACGCATAACTGAATTATAATGTCTGTAAGAGGTCATAAATAAGATAATCCAACAAGGTTAGGCAGTTTTTATATTGATTTAAGTTTTATATTGGTTTAAGTTAACTTCAAATCAAATTAAATCATTTCTTTATTTGCCAACATGGGTAAGGGGTACAGATGTTAAATAAATGTTTTGATAATGTTCTCCATGCTCTGCCGTCACATGGGCATGCAAAATGTTACACATAAATTACAATATCATGCTGAAGTAATCAATCACATTTTTAAATTGGAAAATTATTTGAACCATTCTATTATTTATTTATTATCTATGTCAAGGAGTATATAATAATCTAATAGGTCAATAATTAAATAAATGTCAGTGTAAATAGTCAAACGTCATTCAATGACATTAAAATGAATAAATGTTATTACCTAAATATTAATTGTACTAATAATTACTAATTGTATTGTGTGATGTTGTAGTTTCAAAATGCGATCAACATTATTGGCCGTAACTTAAGGTAATCGGGAATAATTACATTTTATGGCAGCTGTCAAAAAACCAATAACCCAATGGACAGGGTATATGGTAGGTACATACTACCTAACCTAGGATTCAAATATGTATCTAATGATTAAAAATCATTCAAACCAACAATATTTCAAATGGTAGGTAGGATATAGCCTATTGCTTAGGTATCGAGTGCCTAATGGCCAAATACTTAAACGCTACTCAATTTTAAGGTGCTATCTCTATCACTTTATGTTAAAGTGACTGAGACAGTAGGAAACTTAATATCATCTTATAATAGAGTAGCGATTGAGTATTTGGCCATAATTACGTTGGCTGGTTATTGTGTGTTAAAGTCATAATCATTATTCAGTTGTAAAAATCCACCAATTGCTGGAATTGGGTAATATCTCAACTATCGCCACAAACGTCCAGTTAGACCAAAGCCAGCGTAAGAGTTTTGTAGATAATATCTATATAAAAATATAAAGTTTAAAAACTAAAACCCGACCACAACAAAAAGTGATCTAAAAAGTACAAAACAAGAAAATATTTCACACAGAAATCAAGACATAGGTACAAAATAGTCAAGGTAAGCCGTGGTTGCATGACTGTATCCCATATGAGTGCGATGAACATGAATATAATGGCATGCAACCACGGCTTACCTTGACTATTTTGTACCTATGTCTTGATTTCTGTGTGAAATATTTTCTTGTTTTGTACTTTTTAGATCACTTTTTGTTGTGGTCGGGTTTTAGTTTTTAAACTTTATATTTTTATTTAAACCATTTTGGAGTCACAGCTAAGTATTATATATTTAATAGGTACTAGTGAACCCCTTTCCAATGATACTAAACACGGTATGCGTATCTTACTTTATTTGGTAATCTTTCCTTTTTTTACAATAATTTGTGACAAATCACCACTAAATATTATATAAATTTGAAATGTACTAGTGAACCCCTTTCCAATGATACCAAACACGGTATGCTTGTCTTCATTTTTTTTTTAATATTGGTTTTTTTGTCCGCCAGACGGCGCCACATTGGATTCGGTGATACGTCATATAGCCTATAACCAGCGGACGATCAAGACGCTTCTAACGATACCTCATTTGTTCAGTTCTGATAAGTAGTTTAGGAGCTATGAGCGTACAGATGAACATACATACATACATACATACATACATACATACATACATACATACATACATACATAGCCTGTCAAACTCATAACCCTCCTTTGGCTTTGCCGTAGTCGGGTAAAAAGAGCTTCTTTTTGCTTTTAAAATGATTAAAGATTTAATAGATAAAACAGCAACACAACAGCATTAAGCCATCTGCAATCTTAAACAATTTACTGCGCTCAAGATAATTATCGTTCATAATAATTCACCCTCTTTAGGCGATAATGTTCCAACAAAAAAGCATTAAACGGACAAAGAAAACAGATATGATATCCTTGTTGACACTGATGTCAGGGGGTGCGCGTGTCACGCCGTGGGAGAGTCTCAAACTCTCAAGTGTGTCGATTTATCTCGGCCCGGCGACGAGGAGGCGCATCAAAGTAAACAGCCTGTACCGACCGATAATGTTCTATTTCTTGAACATTGTGCAGAGGGAAATATACTTGCATGAGTAGGTACCATATTGATTCTAATATCCATATTAGTTTAAAGTGAGTTTGTTACGTTTCCCGGCTGAATTACTAAGCCGAATTTGATGAAATTTGGTGTAATAAGATAGGTTGAACCCTGCTAAAGAACATAGGCTATGTACCTATATTTTAATCCTCGATTTCGTCTGCATCCGCGGTAACCTCGGATAAAGTTGCGGGGAAAAACTAGTAAGTATGTTATAATCCGAGGACTAAGCAGTCCGCCTTTGTACACACGGCTACAAATCAAGCTTCTAGTATAACCAAGCTTCTAGTATAATCAAGTTTCTAGTATAACCTGATCGCGCATTGTGTAGAATTTCCATACAATGAGAGGTCAGCTTATTCTGGAAATGTATAGCTTGATGTGTAGCCGTGTGTACCTTTGTGCATGAACTATAAATAAATAAATAAGGCAAAAGCGCCAGGGTAGCCCGAAATTCAAATATTCTTACGTTAATTTCTAATTTTGGCGCATTCCCCAAAAGCGCGCGGAGTAGGTAAAGGTAACGTAAATTCGATAGATTTTGAAATTGCCAATACCCCTTTCGCACATAATATTTTTTTAGTTTGAAGGCTTTATTGATGTGTAAACATCTAATCGCTCGGTACACGGTAGTAGTTAGCTGACCTGAGACTGAGAGCGTCAGACGCGTAAGTTGTAAGCGTCAGATGACGTCACTGTAAAACTTGTTGATCATGAGTGCGTGAGAGTAGTATTGATACGTGCTCACATGTTTTACACTTGGCACTCATTTGATTTTGTTCTTCTTGCTTGCGTGCTTGTCGCAAAGAATAGGGTATTACACCCATTTTTGAAAAGTGTCTCAATGTAATACTGTAGTGCTAATATGTCACAAAAAAAACACAAAATTTTTATTCAATCGATAAGTGCCATTAAAATGCATCTAAATTTTAAATTTTCAAATTTCCCGCGTAAGTTTGCGAAAACGCCTCTTACTGGACGCCATATTGCTCAGCGTAAATGACGTCAGTTCGTTTTGTATCAAATGAGCTCATATTAAATATGATAATTGTATATCATTTAAAAATAATTAAAAGCATATTTTGTAATAGGAAAATAATAAAAGTACAAAGCCTATATTACTCCAATCGGTTGACTGACAGTTGACAATTTTTTGTTTACGCAGCCGTATGGCGTAATAACATGGCCGCTACTATTTCACGGTGTTTTATAACAGATTAAAAATACTGAAAACTTTGAATTGAATTTAAAAATTTGTTTTGTTATTGTATGAACTAAAACTTACATTTTCCGGCGGCTTTATTCCTAAACTGTCTCAATAATATATTTATAGATTTTTTCTCGTATAGAGTAAAATAACCTATTGAACCAATATGCTATACCATTAATTAAGACGCGACAGGACGGTGCGTTACCTACCTATAAACTTTTACGTTAGTCTAGCTCGCTCGTGCTAGGTGTAGGTACTTACAGATTAGAATGAGGATAAGGACGCTGCTAACTAACCGTTTATCTGAACTGGCTATAAAAGTATCCATAATTTTTTTAAGATTAATCTGAATTGGCTACTTTTATGCCCCGACGCCATTTTTTTTTAGTTTAAAAAAATTAAGTAAATTGGACATAAGTCCAATTTACAATACGGTCAACATAACTTGGCGCGTCTGAAGTTAGCTGTTTGGCTGCGCAATGGAACTTTTAGGAACGAAATTGTCTACTGCGCAGCTAATCGGCTAAGTAGTTAAGGTTTTGGTCGACCATTATAGCATTAGCGACTTAGGTATCAGGGAGATATCATAGGCATCACGTCACATCACCTTAACGTGTTAAAAACGATTGTCAACCCGTTTAAAATATTGATTCGAATATTAGTTCAGAAGGTGAATAATTATGATGCGACGACCAGCCAATGCTAATTCAGTCAGCCAGTCTTCCTTCTAAAAATGGTAACTCCATAACAACTATTTATTCTAGAAACTCACATGCAGCCTCTAAAAATAATTATCATAACCAAAATCAACTCAACTAATTAAAAAAACTAAGAAATTTAATGAGAAAAACAATCACGACTGTGACTGTGACTAAACTAAAACACCCTGGGCCAGAGTCGGCACCCCGATTTAAAAAATAAAAGTAAACTTTTTCTTTCAACACAATTAAATGGTAGTTCGTCATCCAAACGGTATCCAGCCAGCCACTTTATCACATTATACACGGTTCGACTCTTAGTCTTACCAACATGTGGACACATGTCTTGCATTCAAAATGATCTTTTTATTTTAGTACTAAGTATACGATTATGTTTACGGCAAGTTCAAAGGGTTTTTTAATTTGACACAGTTTATGGCTTTGTCCTGCGTTTTGATGGCCGTGGATGGAAAAGTTGTGTAGCGTTGCAAGTAGACTATTAATTTATCGTGAAGACAAAACAGTGTTATCGCATAAATTGTGATGTCCCCGTGTACACTGTTGTGGGCCATAATCATAAATCTTATTGCACTCTAACTCTTGCCACAGATTACTCACTCCTGCTGACGGACGCGCGTCGAGTTCGTTTTTTTTGTTGCCGTTTGTTAACTTTACTAGCAAGCACAGCAATCCGTTTTGATTAAACATGTCAGCCGAATTCATAAAATTAAATATAGGGTTCTTTTATGTTGAACATCATCTGCCTAGTCTTTTCCCGGCTACATAGGTATACCTATGTACCTATAATATTATGTTGGGGACGGCTTCCAGTCTAATCCGCATGCAGCTGAATACCCAGTGTTTTACATGGAACTGCCTATCTGTCTTCCACAACCCAGTTACTAGGTAAGACTGGTAGTCAAACTGTCTATGAATGACACCCGGAACCAACGGATCTTTCCTTTTTCCAGGGACCGATTCTTTTATGTTGATATGGCGGTAAAAGCATGATCTGATGTAACTTTTAAAATTGGATCTGGCAAAGTTAACCCTACTTTATCGAAGCAGTTACAATTCTGCAGAAATTGAAACAGTGTTCAAAGAAACGATTGTAGCCGTTCAACTTTTAAACTACTGCACTTATTCCTAGTAGATTGAATGACCATTTACTTGGAATAAGTGCAGTTTTACTTTTTATCTCAATAGCTTCAGTTCTTACTGAGTGGAACTAGGCGACTCCTACATTCCACATTTTATGGCATAAGCCTCGATAAAGTTTCTATAATATAATCGCATTCTTGAACAATACGCGTTTACGATGCTTTATGGCGTCCACAAAGGAAGTTATGAATACATCGGTAGGCCGGTTTCGGTGTTATAATGTTAACAAACATAAATGTCGCCACTGAACCGTGGGGGTCTCAAATAAATCAATTGCCTCTTCGTTTTAAAACCTTTTGTTTGCTCAAGGTGTTGCTTCGTCCAAATAAATTCCTAAACATTTTTTTTTTGGTTTAAAAGAAACCGTCGATTACATGTGAGATTTGTACGGTGATCTAGTTAAAGGTAAGTACCCAATGATGAGCATTGAGATCACATCAGAATTATGTCAATACTTATTTGTTAAGAAATGTTGAGTTATTGTTACGAAGGAAACATAAAATATTGAGTTTTCTACTCATGCGAAGTATTCATTTTATAACTAACAACTTGAACGACAGGCGACCTCTTAGTAACTTCCTAAGTGCAGGGAAAACAAGCACTAAGAAGCTTTTCCAGTATTTTCCTTTTTACCTTATTTACAATGTATTTAGCTTGTTGGTGCCTCGTCTACTGAAATGTTGCGTATATTTCCATTTCTGTTGCTAGTTAATTTGCAGTCTGCTGATTGAATACACATTGCATGTGGTTTTACTTGTGTTGGGTATGCAGGCAATCCCAAAATAATTGGATTTTATTGTCGTTTGTAGTTCATGATGAGCCAAATATTGGCAATTTATGAATTAGGACTGTTTTATTATTACATTAATGACCCCCCAAATTTTATTAAAGGCATAAGATATAATATAATCAATAAAGGATATTTACTTAATTGGTAGAATGATGTTATTTTGTTTTATATTACGACTATTACGAGTATTTATCTTGATACCTATGTAATTATTTTAAGCCAATTGCATCCATTCCAATTTGAGAATTTTGTAGAATTTAATTTTGAGATATTTTTTTTATTCTGCAATTAGTTTAGGGACTTTTACGCACAGCGTATTCCAGTCCCATCGTACCCTTATCTAAATACATTTATACTACAATATTTGGGCTATACCTTCGCTCCGACACTATTTGGCTGGGATAATATTTTGTGGAATTTTTGTGATTTCTACGTTTCCAATATATTTATTTTTAATAATCCAAAGGTTTTCATCTTATAAAATAGGTAAAACGCTGCCAAGTCTAACTTCTTAAAATTGAAATAAAATCACACACACACTCCAAGAACGGCAGCACTTACAAAACCATTTCTCTTTCTAAGCTCCAAGCCCTTTATCCACGCCTTTCACGTAACAAAACAACATAAATAAAATCACTGTAAGTTCTGATTGATCTTAAATATCATGCCGGCAGCTAAGCGAAGTAACGGGAGCGAGAAATTGAATTTCTCATTTGACGCCCGAGGTAAAGTATCGTTTATCATGGAGAGGTGACACTTCATCATGTCATGGTGTCCAGGCCTCCTTTGTGGAGCTATTGGACTGTGAAACGGTTGGCAGCTAGTAAGGAGTATGTAATTGTGGAATATGTGAAATAATGGGCCGCAATTATAGACGTGTCAGCTTTATAACAAGTGATGTTGAATTGGCGTGTAAGGGTGTGTTGCTAGTAGATTTTGTTTTTGGTATTGGAAGCAACACTGTACCTACATATTATTCGGTAGATAGGGCTATGTAGATATATATACGTAACGTAAATAAAAATAGTTTATTGCACATGATGGGGCAGTATATATTTGTGAAACTCTTGACTTCCATCTAAGCAAAACTTGTACCATGAAAGTCAATTCACTAAAAAATACAAAATTTAATTCAACATAAGTAAATAATAATAGGTGTTTTTTTTGCAAAATATTTTTTGTTTTGAAAAGTGCCCTACGTCACCTACGTGGAGTTGTGAAATAAGTTATCATTGTTGATGACATCGTTTTTGTTCTAAGCAAAAAGCTCGCCTGCTGTATGTATGTACCAACAAGTCCAGGGGTCTCATAAACCGGTAACTGAAGACATTTTTAATATCTAATCGATGAAAGTTATATGCCCATTAAAAGACCTTTTAATTCGAAATGTTCATGTCTCATTATGGCCATTACATGAACGGCTAACGAAGCCGATGGATGAGCCAATAGTACCGTGCTGTGTTTATACCTGTTCACAATTAATTAGGAGATGTTTAATAATATTAATTTGATATTTTACTGATCAATGAACGCCAGACAGCTTCGATTCATAAAATTTAATGACATTATTAAAGTAATAGCTATTAATAATCCCCATTTAGACTTTTATAACTGCGGGGAAGAAGTGTCTTAAGGACTTAATAATTTTTGTGTGGGTTTATGAGAGGACCACATGGTTCATTGGCTTTATTAACTGCCTCACTAATGCAAGTTTTACGAGTAATTTCACGGTTACTCATTCCGCCACGGCAGGGGGCACCGCTGTCGGTCAGTTCGTTAGATACTGTCTTAACTTTGTATGGGTAGCTCTTATTGTGATCGTAATGAATACTTTACTGTCTTTAATTAATGGTTGCTAACGTAAAGTACTTGGCAGGTTGTTCAAAATATATAATTTTGGTTTGGTATTTGATCTTTTTGGTTTTGATTATTTAAATTATTTATGTAGTGATTCGGCTTCAGAGGCTATGCTTTCTATTTTAGTAACTCTAACTTATCGTTATGTAGGCCATCTTTGAGGGCTTATAAACAAAAAAGCAAGTTTTTTGTTCGTCGTGCGAGTTCAAAATCCTCCTAGAACCTACCTATAAATACCTATCTATAAATAATAATAATAATATCAGCTCTTATTGTCCCACTTCAGGGCAAACACCTCTTCTCATGCAGGAAGGAGTGCGGATGGTCAATTTCAAACTTAACTTCATTTTATTATAAGACTCAGATTTTCTCACGACGTATTCCTTCAACGATGACCGATGTCATTACTGTCTAAACCTATCTCTTACAAAAATCAGTACGACACGGTAGGTACCAGTAAAATCATATGACAAACATTCAATATTTGCGCCTAGATTAATGGCTAGACACGTGCTACGTACACTGCATTGCCATTATAAGCTCATTTTGTCAGCTAACAGGTTGATGTGGGTTTAATTAAAATTCAGCACCATCCATCACCGCCATATTGATTTTGTGTCACGTGCATTTGCTGCGTTCGTCCGTTATCAATTAGCCATGATTGTTTGACGGGAATAAGGATATCACATGGAGTTGTCTTAGATAGATAAATTATTTGGCGTTTGGATATTGTTGGTTAAAAGTTGATCAGAGCAGGCAATTTCTCACCTATCTACAATTCGCCGCACGTTGACAATACAATAATAATAACACTAGCCTGTTAACCTAGTACTACTAATAAGGTATTAGTAATGATTACCATGCTTGCTCAAGGCATATGGGCGATTTCAGACTTACAATGATTATAAGTTTTGGTTTCCTTACGATATTTTCCTTCATCCAAGACGTTTTCTTTCCACAAGTGAAATAGGAAAAGTTTCATTGGAACTTGCCCGGTATCGCACTTACAACTGTACCTCTACCATGAGTTTACACAGCCAAAACTCGCTAGCGTCTCCGTAAATTATTTGTATGAAATATTGAACAGCGCCCCTAGCGGTCACAGAAAGAACTAAAATTCGTACCATGAGCACTATAGATTACGATAGGTTAAAAACCTAACGTAATCTATTCGATAGTCGCTAACGATTTTCAGCTGTCACCATACAAAACGGTACCATGAGTCACTAATTTCACAGAAGCTATCGAACAATACGCTTACGACAGTAGTTACGTAGCTCACTAGCATTTTGACGGGTGAAACATATGTTTACATAAAATTATATACGTTTTTGAGTCTAATACAGTCAGAATAATGTCTGCAAGAGCTTATTTAGCATGGAATATTTTAGTGGCCGCTAAATTTGAAGATCAACGACGTGAACAAAGTAAATTTCAAGCCAAAATGAGAATTCATTTTGGATACCAATTAGAAAATATATGTGAAAAAAGTTTATTAAACTTTTATTTCTATTTTAATTAATAGCAAGCTGTGCCTTCAAATTAAATTTGGTCATATCATATTCATAGTCATATTTTTTTGTTTATTTGTTGCATTCCTCACATCTTTATATTAGACACTTGAACTTAGCTAATAAGCTGACTTAATACACTTTTAAAGTTTCAAGTGGCTTGGTTTATCTACCTGCGTTGAGGAATTTTGTAACTTTACGTTTTAAATAATAAAATAGAAAGTAAAGTATAGTAAGTAAGTAAGTCATCTATTTTTGCGTCAAAGAATAACAAAAATCGATCCTCACAAACTTTCACATTAATTTATAATAGTAAGTAATAATAGAAACGTAAAATATTGATTTATTTATTTTATAAATATAACAATCCATACAATACCTATATTGAATAGAAAGTTGAAACACACCTTTCCATGAACTCCACCAACAGTTGAAACTGTGAGACACTGGTCCTCATTGTATTAAATAATCTGTTTTAATCTAATTGTAAACTTTTAAACCATACAACGCAGCTCTGTGACACAACGTAAACAAACAAAATTACAAATTGAATAGACGAGACGACGACACCGACATATTATAAGGAATAAAAATTCAAGAATCACTAAATACCTTAAGTAGTCCACTAACCGTCAACTTTTCTATTTAGT
The DNA here is from genome assembly GCA_947361185.1 of Charanyca ferruginea. Lineage (NCBI taxonomy): Eukaryota > Metazoa > Arthropoda > Insecta > Lepidoptera > Noctuidae > Charanyca > Charanyca ferruginea. Next base: position 11,073,844 of record OX376073.1, read on the forward strand.
CGGTTTATTTGTGATATTGACTGTCTTAATATATTTAGCATAGCGATAGCAGTACATTTTAAGCTTAAGAGCCGGTCTCTCTTCTTATTAGTGGGAAAGAAAGAAACAAAACATAAGTAGTGAAGCATAGACGAAAGTATTCTAATGAGTAGAGTGAAGTTAGCTAGACGACACGATCTATCGAGCCTACCTTAGCGCCTGCGTAAGACACCGTAAATCTCATGGTGCAAGCATTATCGAAATCTATTCAATCCACGTTAGCACGCTAGCGAGTTCAACGCTAGCGAGTAAGTTTTCGATGACAACTCATGGTAGAGGTACTGGTACCTACTTTGGAGGTGGGCGCCAAAACCATTGGGCCATCAAGCCTTTTACTTTGATAGCGCCTTAATTACGTAAGTGTCAGTAACTCATAGCAGTTTTCGTAGTAAATACTAAAGTACTACTACCTACTGCTAAAGAGCAATTAACTGTCATTAGTGTAGCTAATATTCGAAGCTGCAGATTAGACCTACAAATATTTTCATGATAACCTCAGATTATGAAACAAAAGGCAGATAGACCGCACGGAACATTGAGAGTGAAGCCAAAAAAGCAAATACAAATTCAAAAGCGAATACCCACAACGCGCTACGTGCTGTCCTGACACGAGTCGCTATAGCAGCATCGTTAATAAAAACAAATAAAAATACAAATATACAAATTCAAAAGCGAATACAATTACGAGATTGTAGGTATTCGCTTTTGAGTTTGTATTTGCTTTTATAGCTTCACTCTCAGTGTTCCGCGCGGTCTACTGCCTTTTGTTTCATAATCTTAGGTGACAACAATAATTAATGGAAGCTCCTCGTATTAACGCCACTGATGCCTCGAAAAACATGACCACCTACTGGGCCCAAGTAGAGAGTTCAGAACGTGCTGAAGTCCAAAGGTACCGTGCCGGGATGTTTTCTTGTGGGTTCTCCTATGGAGTACCTACTCCATAAGATGACACATCGGAGTCGGAGGTTCTTTTAAATTAAAGAAGCAAAACCGAGAGGAACTTGTATCCATACTTCCATATTCCATACTTAATATTATAAATGCGAAAGTAACTCTGTCTGTTACGCTTTCACGATGAAACGGCTGTTTCTATTTTAATGAAATTTGGCATGAAAATAGATTGAACCCTGGGAAAGGACATAGGCTACTTTTTAATCCGCGATATCCGACATTCACGCGGACGAAGTCGCGAGCAAAAGCTAGTAATTAATAAATATCACATCGGCCTTTGACAGAGCCCCATTGAGAACCTCCTCCTTTTTTAAAGTCGGTTAATAAGCCTAACGCTTCTACATTTAAAATACTTTCTAGAACAAACCCAAAGTGTTAAGACGAAACATTTAGTCAAACGCTTTCGACCAGCATGCATAATTATAAGTAGGTATGCATGCAACCTTTAAAGTACCTACCTACTGTAACAAAAATAAATAAAAAAAGAAGTAACTTAAACCATCAATTCGAAAAGAAGAAGTAGAAGAATGGTTAAAGTGTGGTTGTTTGTTAAAGTGTGGTATGTTAGTTTGCACAGCACGGAATTCATTAGTACCACCTACTAACCTTAGAAGCTAGCTATGAACATTCATTAGTTACAATTACGGTGCAGGACTAGCCAATAACCAAGGCTCTCACGCAAATAATTTTGATTAAGAGCCACAATAATGCGAGACACAAGACCTAGTCAGATTGTCTAGAATTTCTCAGATTTTATAGTCTAAATAGATATCTTGGATATTCGATAGCGATCAATGCCTTTCCCTATCCTGAGCTATAATAAGCGAAAGCTAAAAGATTACCTAACTTTCAATCTGCACCGCCATAGGACCGCCCACTTTCATCATCTAGCTAGAGGAAATAATATCTATTTAGAAATAAGTATCATCCTTTAGTAAATTGAACAGTTTATCAAAACACCCCACGGAATGTGAGATGGCATAACTGGATTGTCTTAATACGATAAACGGTGTAAGGCCAATAAAACTAAATAAGTTAAACGACTCAGGCCAATAAAGTTCCCGCCCTAAAGATGCACCAGTAACCATATCTGAGTTACCTACTTTGTCAGTCAAAGGACAGTCATGTTTACGATGAGTAATGCATGTAATGCACCAGATGTATCAAGTAATTGACATAAGAATATGCAAGCAATAAATTATAGTTATTACAATCTTTTAGCTTCGTGAATTTATTATTGTTAAGAAACACAATATATTTCCGCTATCTTCTATCTTTAGAATGCAGCCAACGCTTGACGTTCGGTTTATTAACTTTTGTGTTCTTGCCAACGTAAAAATGTGAAAATCGGTTTCAATTTTTATATCTAACTGGCCAGCATAGAGCAGTTCCTTAGTCTTGATGTTGACAAAAAAGAAGTTTACCGTATGGCCAACAAAATGGAATAGCTTTTTTAAGATGCCTGTATAATTTGGACACTATCTGGAAACTGGAGAGTGGCCAGCTTATAACCGCTGCAGTGCAGACTACTCCTATAATAAAAACTTTTATTAAATCACTTCAGACATCCCTTATTCGAAAAAGGATACACAATTACAAAAGGGAAGATATACGAGGGAGACTGTATTAAAAGCCGGGAGATCATTAAAATCCTCGTTATTTACTTTTCTATACTTGAAAAGCATGAACATTTTTATTCTTACAATGGAATCGGTATTAAATTATCGGGTGACAATAAAATTTCCTTGGGATTATGCGTCTGGGATATTCTTTATACGAGGGCAGAGGTCAGTAGGAATATCATGGATGTTACATCGCGTGGGCGGGTTTTTACTGCACATTTTAGTGGGAACAGTAAAATAAACTTGGTCCGAATGTCCTGGGACGGCCGCCGTCATTGTAGCGCTCCTTCGGCCCATCGACTTCTTTATGGGCTCTACGGTTAAACTGTTCAACGCTTAAATTTTATTAAGTGACTCTTATGCTAGGGCAATCGGTGTTCTCTGGAATATTGTACATAATTTTCTGTAGTGTATTGTACTTTTCTTTAAATATAGCCAGTTTATGAATGAATATTTTGTTCAATGTCGTTAAATATTTGTATACTTTTTCGCTACAGAATTAAGAACTGGCGGATAAAAATTCACAAATTATACAAACTTGGGTTTATATCGGTAGCTATAAGTATTTAATTTACGTTCTGAGTTTTTTTGATCCTTTAGCATGAGACATTTGAGGATTGTCAAAGGACCCATAAAATCATTAAGAATTGCATTTCTAATTGTTTCTTTTTGCTGTGGCAACACCCTTCATTAATATTGTCACACTCATTTCGGGGGGAAATCTGCGGGTCCAACTGTGCGGGAGCCAAAGATGTTTATCACACAATACACCTAATTTATACCGTTGGGATTTCTATTATACCTTTTATTGTTATTTTTAATAAGCAAGGTTTATCTTTGGGTGGCTATTCATGTTATAGCAGGTCACACTGACATATTTCGTTATAGATAGGGTATTTTGTGACGCATTTTTTCCCCAATAAAGCTTTTGTTTGGACCGCGTTGCATTTTTTTTGTTTGATTTCAGGTACCTACTTTACTCCCACTTCACTTTTAAAACATTTTCGTACCAAATCGTTAAACTTAACAGTCACGTGTCAATCAACAAGATTTATTCAGTGCCATATCGTAAGGTAAAATGGGCGTAAAGTAAGATAAGCGTTTTTAACCTACGTCAAAAAGTCCTACGCAGTTAACGTGTGCTGTAAACCATTAATCATCTTATCTTTTTGCAAGACTGTTTTACTTTATGCTTACTTAATCAAAAGTGACTCATCGTTGTAAAAGCAATTTTGTTTTATTTCTAGCTAGTAACACTCGATAACTTAATTATCACTTTGAGCTTTAATGCATCGATTAGTTACATCATATTAAAGTTTAACAATAGGGAGGTGGGCGTACCATAATCGCGTTAATTATATTATCGCCATCCCTACCCGCATATGGGATAACGTACAATGATATTACAACGGATGACATTCTCGCGTTTTGCGTTAATTTTTATATTCTGTGGTTAATTTATTTATGTGGGCGCAATTTTACGGCTGGCGGTAAAATAATTTGTTCTGTTTTTGAATTTCATTTCTATTAGCTGTTTCCAAAATTAAATTGATACTAGTTTGTTCGACAGAGTTGTATGTTGAAGATAAGTGAAAGTACTCAATTAATTACGCAGCAACATTAGTTAGGTACTTAATTGGAAGTTTACATTTTTAAATTATGTTATGTTGAATAAAAGTATTGTTAACTGTTACAATGCAGGCACAACAGCCATATCGCGTACTTATAACGCCTTTTCACACAATAGCCATAAAGAAGGTCAAGAAATCTTTAATAGTTTACGTCCGCTGACGAGTGACTAATTGCTTAAATACCTATTGTTACAGGAGCTAACAATATCGTTATAAAACAGATTATTCATGGAAACGTTGCTTTATTCATTTCCTTTGTTATTTAAAACTTAAGAACAATAATCCTACTACTATTACTTCAATAACGACTACAAACTCGTTTGTTTCCGGATTTTCAATTAGATACCTTATATATTCCGTATGGTGTTGGCGTATGGACGTAAAGAATAGCACCATCCCATATCTTCCCGTGGGTGTCGTAAGAGGCGACTAAGGGACGTACCAGAGAATGGGCAGCAGCGTTCTCTGTGCATTTGTAGCAACCATACTGCGATCGCCAACCCGCCTGCCAAGCGTGGCGATTATGGCAAGCCCCTCCCTTGGGGGAAGCCTATGTCCAGCAGTGGACGTCTTTCGGCTGAAATGATGATGATGATGACCTTATATACTTATAAGAGTCCTGGGCCTCAAGTCTGCTATTACAGTACCTAGTGTCAGAATGGTCTATCATTGATTTCATAATTGTTGATTTTGACAAGTTAGGTAATGTACTAATATAATGGCGTCATTATGACTTTCCAATGGTCAACCACTGACACCCCATTGAAAGAAATGATTTAGAATGGTAATCTCGTACAAAATGACAACTGAATGACTGACTTAGGCTGTAATCTGCTAAAATTTTGACAGTTTCTTTGATCAGTGACCTACCATTAGAACGTCATTGTGCAGTCATTGCTTTTAATTCGATCGACCAATGATCGACCATTATGAATTTAGCAGATTACGAACTTTTACCAAAATGACCATGGGATCGTGTTGGAATGACGAAATTATAAAAATAGCAGACTTGGCCCCCTGAGGTAAATGAGGATCCCAAAGCAAGTCGGGCCATCGCGAAAAAAACATTAACGATTATAAAAAAACATGAAAACGTCTCACGGAAGAAATAAAACAATAACAACACCAGACGAAAAACCTCCCTTCTGTTTATTTAATAATATTTGTAGACGAAATAGTCAATACAATTTGTAGTACGTACGCTTTTGTGCCAAGATTTTTTTAGTTGATAAGAAATCTAATCTTTCCGGGCCCCTCGTTTCCTAGTTTTGTGTAGTCCATTAAAACGGTCCCCTGGTTTTAGCTAAATAATACACGGTGGGCGGTTAGGGCGCAAAACAAAAGACTCCGCAAGTACCGGAACTAAACCGCGGTAGTGCACCTCGGGGAATAGGTGAGGTCGTACTGTGGTAGTATACTGGGATAATAGTATTATTTTTATTAATTTGTTAGAGTAAATTGTCTTACATATACAATATTTGTGCTAGAAAAATAGGCACTAGCCATTAATATTATAAATGCGAAAGTAACTCTGGCTGTTACGTTTTCAAGACGGAACGGCTGAATTGATTTTGGTGAAATTCGGTATGAAGATAGCTTAAACCCTGGGAAAGGACATAGGCTTTTTAATACGCGACTTCGTCTGCATTCACGTGGACGGGGTAGCGGGTAACAGCTAGTATCCTATAAGACTTAGCAATACGCCTTTGACAACTAAAATTTGTATTAGTGTGTAAGCGTAGTATTTTTATTGTTTACCTCATTTAAATACTCATCACAACTACTTCGGAAAACTTTAACCTTAGTTAAGGAAGTTCATTTAATTATTAATTAGTTACTACATCATAATATAAACTAGTAGCTACAAGTATTTTGTGTTTTTTTTTAAGTTATAAGATTTCTAGATAAAGTTAAGTAGTTTTTGTACCAAGTAATTTTTTTTAATATTTCTAATTCTACAGTATAGTGCTAGTTCCTACACATTCTTCTTCTTTTTTTTTACCTTTATTTACCGCCATTTTACCAGAACCTATCAATCTTGGTACCTACTTACATATTTTTAAATATTTTATTTTGAATAGTATAGTTCACCACCCAGTATCTTACATTTATGCATCCACCACGTAATACAGCAGATGTGTACCCGCCCCGAGTGACTCACGACGACTCAATTACACATTCGATAGTTTTTGTGTTCTGTCCCGACTACCCGACCCGTCCCAATACATGAGTGCGCCTTTATGAGGACATTCAACCATGTATGTGTGTTTTTAATTTAAATTTTACGGCTGATAAAGGCAGATTAAAACATTTGGTGCGTACAAATTTGACTGTATGATTCTGAAATGAGCCAACGCAGAATCTCATAATTATTTTATTAATATGCTAAATGTGTTACATTACCATTTAGCAAAAATATATCTATGTACTTACATAGGACTTATTATTAGAGTATATTTAAATTAATCAAGTCAGTACACTCAAATACAAATCGTATAATTTATAATCAAGCCACCACTCGCAGTTACATCTGTATTTCAGTCTCCAACAAAGTTTCCCCTTAGACAGTCGTCTCACTTTAAAATTAATTTTCATAGTTTCTTCGGACTTTATTCACATAAAATAAGAAAGTCGTACCATAAAATAAAACAACGCCAAGCAAGATGTTAATACATGATGTTTTACAAGTAACTCAAGTTTTACAAGCGCAAGCTCCGACACATTGACTTGAATTTATCGCCAAACTTTACTACTTTCATACATTTCGCTTTACATTTAAGAATACTCGCTTAAGATATATTTTCTAATTTAATACATCCTGTTTCGTTCGTAACTAACCGTCTGACTCGACGTTCCGCTTAGAGTCAAAGTTATTACCATAATATAGCTTGCGTTGTCTTGTCAAACGTACAATGCTTATCTAAAAGTTACTTGTTTTGTCTCTACGGGCGTCGCTAAAAGGAAATACTTGTACAAATAAATAAACGCGGCCTTTAAACGCTTGTCATTGTCAATCCGTTGATCCGATGCTCTTTTTATAGCGCGATGTATGCGTTGCAAGGCGTGTTCTTGAAACTGACCCTTATCTCAAGTGATTTTCTTTTTAGTCACATATGTTTTGGATTAGCACTTCACGGAACGTTGTTTCGATTTGTCGCATACATTCACTAAACACTTTACAGAAATTTACTCGATGTTTCCAAGAAAATAAGGGACACAATTGCGTGCACGTTCCTTATTTTGAGTGATTCGTATTGGACGGGTGTACGACCTACCGCAGAACTATAACTTTCGGCTTAATCCCATGTAATTCATGAAGGTTTTTACGAGTTGCACATGATCCATAAACTGTATTCGGATTTTAAAAATCTTCTTAATCTTATAGCTTTTATTATTGGAAGTGTTGAAAACGCTCTTAGCACAGCACTATTATTTTAATCTATTACGTTCTAAATCCGTCGTCCCATATGTAAACGATCACCATGGAGAATTTTGATTTAATTTAATATAAGCTTTGAAGAGTTCTAGTCGTCATTTGTCATGTGTCAGTACGACCAAGAATTCAGTTGATTTAAATAAGCTAATGTATTCTCAAAGCGTCGCTTACATTAAACTTTTCAACAGAAATACTTTATTAAAATCGTTATGGATCCGATGGCGCTTCAGAAAATAGTAGCCATAAATGTTGATGATGATGGTGCATACACTGTGCATACATAAATGGTATTATTTTGACGGCACCTAGCACGTCTTTGATTATTTCAGGCGCCGTATGCCGCATGTTTTAGTATATACTAAACGCATTCATAATAGCTAGGTATTCAAATAAATAATTGTTTACAGTATTTAGGACCATTTACGTGTTATACAGTATACACACACACGTTCGTACTGACGTATGTACCTACCGGCTTATAAATACATACATAGTTAATAATAAGATTAAGATAATATTTCATTTTCCCCGGATTGTTTTTGATAATGAGTGCAATTTTGTTATCGAAAGTACCACCAGTAGTAACACACTACGTGCTGTAAACGCTTGCTGTAAAAAAAGTACTAAATCGAACTCTATAAGATAAGTAAGTACATAATCAACCATTAAAAAAACAGTTTTAGAATTCGTAGTCAGCTCCAAAAGTAAAAGATTAATCTCACTTTTACTAAACAGCTGGTGTGTTTACTCAATGGCCGGCCCGCAACAAACCTTTTGTTGATTGTCACCTGTTGGAATCGTAAACATTGTCCCAAGACATTCAAACAAGCAATTTAAGCAAACGAGTAATGGGTACACAGTGCAGTACAAGGAATCTGCTACGACTTCACGAAAGTATGGATACACCAAGTTTCAAGTTTCGTTTTGCAAGCCTGAACGTGCCTAGTATGTAACATCAGTGTGAGAGCGGTCACTGGAAGAGGTTTGGTTTTATTCTTGCACTATTTTCATGGATACATCGATCGGAATGTTTAAGAACACTTTAAAACAGGTGAACATAACTATTAGTAAATGATAATTTGGAACACAACCCTTATTGTTTTTGGGTTTGTACGCTAGGTGGCGTTATTGTCTTTACCACTGTTGCACTGCCGTACTGCTGTTTTTTTTTGTGGCAGCATTGTGAAATTTTATTTTACTCTATGTAATAGGGCTCTTGCCTAAATAAAATGTTTTTTTTTTTACTTCTGTCAATGTCAAGCAAGATAAGATAAGCATCGGTTTGTCTCTTTTTCTCTCGTTTGGTGTTAATATAATATAAGTACCTATAATAAATTGTCGACGTATGAATCGATAATTTTCTTTAACAACTTACTAGCTTCAACTTCTGACTGAAGTACCTGTTAATAGTTTGATTAATTTACCTAATGGTATATTATGGTCTTTTATGTATTGTTAAATAAGCTACATCTGTTTTGCTGCGTATTGTGTCTCCTCCGCCTTACGATCAGAATAGGTATAGAAATCCTATTAGTCAATGTGGTTTTCAAAAAGTTGCAATGTCTTAAAATGTTTACTAGGCATGCGTTCAAAATTCCTTAAGATTGTTACTGTCACATCTTGGATTGACATTGTATTGTTTTATTGTTTTTGCTTGTGCCAGCGCGTCAGTGTCGTAATTTCTTAATGTTTGTCATTTATTTTATCACAAACATGTGCGTTTTATCTGAGCACAAATGTATTATGACGACCGTTGGTGGTTTTCAAAAGTATTCTTTTAGATAGTTTAAAGGTGCCCATAATTCTTCGAAGATTTTATGTTACTTTGGTCATCGTTTCGAACGTATATTTCTGGAAATCATACTTGTGCTATAAAGAGGTAAAGTTTGTTAGAGGTTATCTCCTTAAATACTGGTCCGATTACAGAATTCTTTTACTGATAGAAAGCTACACTATTGTCGATTGGCATAGGCAGGGGCGGATCCATATAAGGGCTTTTTGGGTTGCAGCCTAGGGCCCCCTGAAAATATAGGGCCCCCAGTCCCAAATGAAGACATTTGACAATATTATGAATGTATATGTATAAAAGAAAACTATCGTAAACATCATTATCGAAAACCGTTTTATTTTTATAAAATGCCCAGAGTCCCACAAACTCACGGTCCACCCCTGGCCATAGGCTAAGTATTATATCATCTGTGGTTTTATAATATACTAGCGACCCGACCCGGCATCGCATGGGCCTATAGCCTTCCTCGATAAATGGACTATCCAACACAAAAATTTTGTTTCAATTCGAACGATTCGATTAACGCGTTCAACCAAACAAACAAACTCTTTAGATTTATAATATTAGTATAGACTAGACTTCCTAACAGACGAAGACGCTTACAGAAACTAGTCTGAATGTAATAGGTATATATTATTTTATAATATACTAGCTGACCCGACAGACGTTGTCCTGCCCTTATCTACCTACTTACCTGCCTATTTACCAACCCTACACCTACCCTACACCTACCCTACACCTACTCTACACCTACCCTACACCTACCCTACACCTACCCTACACCTACCCTACACCTACCCTACACCTACCCTACACCTACCCTACACCTACCCTACACCTACCCTACACCTACCCTACGCCTACCCTACACCTACCCTACACCTACCGTACACCTACCCTACACCTACCCTACACCTACCCTACACCTACCCTACACCTACCCTACACCTACCCTACACCTACCCTACACCTACCATACAAAAGTTTTTTTTTTTTTTTTTTTTTCTCTCCGTAAGAACCATCTTCGTACTTCAAGGAATATTATAAAAAAAGAATTATCCAATTTGGTCAAGCGGTCCGCAAGTTATGCGCTTACCAACACATTTAGCGATTCATTTTTATATATAAGTTATTACATTCAGACGAGGTTATCTTAAAAGTCATTGTTTGCTCATAAACTTAATGTTATTCTTCCATTCAAGAGGTTAAGTATTTTTATTTGTACAGTTTCAATATTGTTGAAAACTGTTCCCACGTAACAGAATTACACAGCCATTCAAATCTGGAAACGCATCCAAAAATGTGTTTTTAATTTAACAAACCGCTTATAAAAATGTTTGTACAAGTCAGTGTAAACAGCCAATATTATTTTTCTATCGGTCGGTGCGGTCGTATATTTTAGAGACATTTGTTTGAACAGTTCGTATATTTTCTCCGTGTGATGGGGCGCAGCCGGTCGTAACAGCTGCTCAGTGCTTGATGTGAAGACCACTTGAGGTTCTCTGCCTCGTCGAGTGGCCGGTTGAAGTCTGCCTCTTGCCTCTTGCGAACCTCAAGGTCTCGATTAAAGTTTTGTAACAAAATGTTTTTGTTTTCACTGAGATTTCAACGTTGGCAGTGATTGCAGGATGTTGTGTTGTTATTTATAGCGGTTTCATCCTCAGCGAGTTGCTTGCAATTATAGTGGTTATGAAAAAGGTGGTGACGCATTACACTTAGTCCAATGATATTGCTTTGCCGATCAAAGCGGTTTTTTAAAAATCTTTATTTATTAATGAGGATTTTGAACGAATAGTGCACATGTGTCACCGTCATAGGAAGAAAGTTTAACCCCTAAATCAACTAATTCTGGTAATTTTGGTTTGGTCGTTTCCACACTCATGTTCTTTACTGATATTTGGATTGGGACATTTTGATGCAGTTCTAATAGCAAAAAATCAAGTTAACATTTAACAATAAATATAATATGTAGCATATTTTCAAACTAATGCACCATTACATGTCGAGACTAGTTCCGGATTGACGGCTGCACCACGGATAGCCTCGTGAAGTTTAACGACCCATCACAGCTCAGTTGTCGATTGACTGCAGTGTACTGTAGGGTAGGTATGTAATGTGCCTCTATAGAGGTTTCCCGTGCATTGGCTTAATGTTACCGTTTATATAAATACTGTTTGGTACCTACTTTTGTATGTGGAAATTGTGCCTTTGTGTGTTTAAACATAGAGTTTAAATTTTTCAATAGTGACGTAACATTTGGCAAACTTTTATTCATTTCATGAATAGTCATAATGATTTCAGACCATGTTAATTCTAGATGTCCACTTGACATTTCCATGTAGGTACGTATCAGGCTGAGGTATCTAAGATGAGAAAAATAGGTAAATATCTTCAGTCTTATTTGATGATCTGTCAACAATTTTGCTCATAACAAAAAAGATTAAAACAGTATCAAATAAAATATTCTATTCAGCAATTCTGTCCTCAACAAATGAATAACAATCCAGCGACTTGATGTAACCACATAAAGTTCTGTATTTATATTTGGGTAGGTACCATTACACCATGGTGTTATGGCATTTGCCACCGGCTGTCGCCTTTTCCTAATTAAGTACGTGTCTATATCGAATTATCGATACGAAATGGCAATGGCAATATTGGTAACAGGTAAGTATTGACTCTGTATGTAATAATCGTTTGTGCTTATGTTTTGATTTAGTTGGGATTAGGTGCGGTGCAACATACCCCGTTGTAGCTATTTTATAGGTGCAGAGGGAGTTTTAATATTAAAACTCGGAAACTACTCTATTACTCTACTGGTATATTAAGTTCCAAACTGTTGTTACCTAATTTAGTTTGTGTCTACTTATATCGAATTATCGATTGGTACGAAATGGCAATGGAAATAATGAGTACAGGTAAGTATTGCCACAGTAAAGATAGGTATCTTTACTGTGGTATTGTGTTATTGTATTGACTCTGTATTGTTATAAACGTTGTGCTTATGTTTTGATTTTGTTGGGATAAGGTGCGGTGCGGGGTATGTTGTAGCTATTTTATAGGTGCAGAGGGAGTTTTAATATTAAAACTCGGAAACTACTCTATTACTCTATTGGTATATTATGTTCCAAATTGTTGAATGTTCAATTAAAATTCAACTTAAATAGAGTTTAGCAAAACGTTTGAATTCTTAAAAATTAAGCTGATGTAAATAAGTAGATACCTACCTGGAATGGTTTATAATTTACTCCCCAGTTGCGCAAGGGTGCAATTTTTTTTCGAATTTCCTATATTTTTATTTTGTACAAACTTGGATGTGTGGCCGCCTGGGAACACCGCGTGACGTTGGCTTTTTGCCACTTGACACATAATTTTTAACCATTGTAAATTTTTATAGATTGTACAGCTGTATGTGTTCTTAGATATTAAATATGATGAAAAGTATTTTTTTTGTCCATAATGTTAAATTGTGCAAAACAAAAAGCCAACGTCACGCGGTGTTCCCAGGCGGTCACCCATCCAAGTACTGACCGCGCCCGACGTTGCTTAACTTCGGTGATCGGACGAGAACCGGTGTATTCAACGTAGTATGGACGTTGACAAATGCTTAACCAAATTTTCAGTTTAATATCAACTTTGTGACGTCATAGAATTAAGATATTAGGATATTAGGTATCATTCCGTAGTGTTTGTAAACGGTTCGCTTGTGCGGTGGATAAGATAACGCTCAATATACAACAAAGTCGCCGAAATGTCTGTACTGCACCAAATTGGATAATATTTTTATGTTGTGTTCGGTACTGCCTGTAATAAACATAATTTCCTAAAACCTTTTAATATGGTTTGTTTGCATGAAATTAAATTTTGGATTTCCTATATTTTATTTAGGAAATTATATTTCTTTTTATAGATTGTACAGCTGCATGTGTTCTTAGTCTATATTAAATGGTTACTGATGAAAGTATTTTTTTTTCCATAATGTTAAATTGACAACATTAAAGATTTTCATGCAAGTGGCAGTTCATCACTACGTACAGACATTGTTATTTCGAATAAAAAATAAATAAGTAGCAATAGAGATCCTACTCACGTTCACAACAATTATTCTTTACAAAATACGTGCCTCTAAAAGAAAATGATGACGTACATTTTTAGAATATTACTAGCGGCCCGCCCCAGCATCGCAAGGGTGCAATTCTTTTTTTGAATTTCCTAACAATATCGAACACAACAAAATAATAACTATCCAAATTGGTGCAGTCAATTGGAGGTAATGCGCGTACAGAAATTTCGGCGACTTTGTTTTATGCTGTTTTATACAGCGATATCTTATCATTAAACATCTCAGTTGCGCACACACCGCGCAAGCGAACCGTTTTCATCACTACGGAATGATACCATTCTATAACGTCACAAAGTTGATATTAAACTGAAAATTTGGCTTAGCATTCGCCAACGTCCATACTACGTTGAATACACCGGTTCTCGTCCGATCACCGAAGTTAAGCAACATCGGGCGCGGTCAGTACTTGGATGGGTGACCGCCTGGGAACACCGCGTGACGTTGGCTTTTTGCCACTTGACACAATTTCTAACTATTGTTAATTTTTATAGATTGTACAGTTGCATGTGTTTTTAGATATTAAATGGTTACTGATGAAAAGTATTTTTTTTTCAGTATGTAATGGTAAATTGTGCAAATCAAAACAAAAAGCCAACGTCACGCGGTGTTCCCAGGCGGTCACCCATCCAAGTACTGACCGCGTCCAATGATGCTTAAACTTCGGTGATCAGACGAGAACCGGTGTTTTCAACATGGTATGGACGTTGACGCTCTTACGGCTGAATTAGTGAACTGCTAGCTAATATTATGAGTGACGTCACGTCACGTACCCAATATTAGAGGTTTTCATGCAAGTGACAATTCTTCACTGCGTACCGAGACATTGTTATTTTTTGAAGGTGGTTTTCGTTTTTTTTTTTACTATTTTATAGAGCGTTATCTTATCACTATATCTCATTTGCGCAAGTACCGCGCAAGCGAATCGCTTTCAAACACTACGGAATGATAATCCTTGCTATTACGTCACAAAGTTGATATTAAACTGAAAATTTGGCTTAGCATTCGCCAACGTCCATACTACGTTGAATACACCGGTTCTCGTCCGATCACCGAAGTTAAGCAACATCGGGCGCGGTCAGTACTTGGATGGGTGACCGCCTGGGAACACCGCGTGACGTTGGCTTTTTGCCACCTGACACATAATTTTTAACTATTGTTAATTTTTATATATTGTACAGCTGCATGTGTTTTTAGATATTAAATGGTTACTGATGAAAAGTATTTTTTTTTCGATAAGTAATGGTAAATTGTGCAAATTAAAACAAAAAGCCAACGTCACGCGGTGTTCCCAGGCGGTCACCCATCCAAGTACTGACCGCGTCCAATGATGCTTAAACATCGGTGATCAGACGAGAACCGGTGTTTTCAACATGGTATGGACGTTGACGCTCTTACGGCTGAATTAGTGAACTGCTAGCTAATATTATGAGTGACGTCACGTCACGTACCCAGTATTAGAGATTTTCATGCAAGTGACAATTCTTCACTGCGTACCGAGACATTGTTATTTTTTGAAAGCGGTTTTCGTTTTTTTTTTTTACTTTTTTATAGATCGTTATCTTATCACTAAATATCTCATTTGCGCACGTACCGCGCAAGCGAATCGCTTTCAAACACTACGGAATGATAATCCTTGCTATGACGTCACAAAGTTGATATTAAACTGAAAATTTGGCATTACATTCGCCAACGTCCATACTACGTTGAATACACCGGTTCTCGTCCGATCACCGAAGTTAAGCAACATCGGGCGCGGTCAGTACTTGGATGGGTGACCGCCTGGGAACACCGCGTGACGTTGGCTTTTTGCCACCTGACACATAATTTTTAACTATTGTTAATTTTTATAGATTGTACAGCTACATGTGTTCTTAGATATTAAATGGTTACTGATGAAAAGTATTTTTTTTTCAATAATGGTAAATTGTGCAAAACAAAACAAAAAGCCAACGTCACGCGATGTTCCCAGGCGGTCACCCATCCAAGTACTGACCGCGCCCAATGTTGCTTAAACTTCGGTGATCAGACGAGAACCGGTATTTTCAACATGGTATGGACGTTGACGCTCTTACGGCTGAAATAGTGGACTGCTAGCTAATATTATTATGAGTGACGTCACGTCACATACCCAATATTAGAGATTTTCATGCAAGTGACAGTTCTTCACTACGTACCGAGACATTGTTATTTATTGAAGGCGGTTTTCTTTTTTTTGAAAAATCTTTTTTATAGAGCGTTATCTTAACACTAAACATCTGATTTGCGCACATACCGCGCAAGCGAACCGCTTTCAAACACTAAGGAATGATAATCCATGCTATGACGTCACAAAGTTGATATGAAACTGAAAATTGGGCTCAGCATTCGCCAACGTCCATACTACGTTGAATACACCGGTTCTCGTCCGATCTCCGAAGTTAAGCAACATCGGGCGCGGTCAGTACTTGGATGGGTGACCGCCTGGGAACACCGCGTGACGTTGGCTTTTTGTTTTTTATTACGTAAGGATAAAATTAAAATTTTTGTAAGCAACTGTGACGTACAATTTCGATGACACAATGTGATGAAAATTATATTGATTCACTAACTTGAAACGCGTCTTTCTTTTGCCATGATGTAGTTTCCAATGACACCGAGTTGCTATTAAGTACGTCGAACTCACTTGAAAACACATGCATTACCACGTTCTGACTACGTCACTATTGCGAATGATTCGACTAAGGATAATTTAAAAGAAAATGAGTAAAAACTTAATTTCATTTGTAGGGACTTATAGGAGTTGATATGGGTACTGTATGAATGAACGTAAGTTTACTTATTTATTTATTTATTTTCAGCCTGTATTGTCCCACTGCAGGGCAAAGGCCTCCCTTTCTTCTTTCCAACCCTCTCAGTCCAGAGCTAGTGTGGACCAATCCCTCCTCTAAGCGTCAAGCTCATCTCGCCATCTTCGCTTAGGTCTACCTCGATGTCGTTGGACGTTTTCCGGGACCCACATTGTGGTTGCTTTTGCCCATGATACGTTCGATATGCGGACGATGTGGCCAGCCCAGTTCCACTTAAGCAATAAGCTTGGCTGCTTTTTGAGTGACGTCGGCGATCCGCGTCTTGGAGCGCAGCACCGTATTTCTTACGCGGTCCGTTAATCTTACTCCTAGGATGCTGCGCTCCATCGCTCGCTGGCAAACCTCGAGCCTGGACCTCAGCTGAACAGTTAAAGACCAGGTTTGAGCGCCGTATGTAAGGATAGGCAGAATGCACATGTCCATCAATTTGCGTTTATGGCAAATTGGAGGGTCACCTTTCAGGAGAGCCTTCATCGACCAATAGCTCTTCCAGGCGTTTTCGGTGCGTCTAGCAACTTCTTTTTCCTGTCTCGCCTGGAATGAGACTATTTGGCCTAGGTAGATGTACTCTGGAACATTTGCAATCTGTGGTGTGTTGGGTGTGGATGTGGACCTGGTGATCTGTAACACAGAGCTTAACTTACTACAGACACACACCAACTCTTCACAAAATGATTCTGGAAGGGACATAGTTTTTTAGTGACAAATAACGTCATCATGTTTAATTTTACGGAAATTAAAATTTTGTGAGGTGAAAATAAACGATTTATTATTATTATCGTTTATTCATTGTATATGATTGTTATACCTAATATATTTTTAAATATGGATAAAAAATAAATTTATTTAAAAATATAAAAAATATTAGCCCAGCGGCATGCGGCATCGGGAACAGGGTCCAAGCTACCGGTGGTCAGGGCTCCTGAGAGAGTATTCTCCTGACTATACGTGCCGTGTCCAGGAGTGCCGCTTTCTGTATCAAGCCCTTGATCCAGCTGCCTAACGAGAGCCTCCTTACATGTCGGTCGTCTTATTAATTACCATGTCTGAATTTTTATGCATTAATTTATTCAATCAATCAACTAATAGGCCTTATTTGTAAAAATAGGTTACAACAATGAGTACACTAATTATGCAGTCTCTGTGCTTTACTTATAGTGTACAAATATTATTTATCAAATGAGTTTTTTTGCCCAATCACATTGTGCATGCTTTAATATATAGGTATAGTTGCATTATTTGAGACAAGTGTGAAATCCAAGAAAACCAGCATCTATTTGGCGTTCTTAACCAAATATTTTGACGAACGTATTGTCAACAAAACGACAACGTAAACTTGTTGCCATATTGAACCATCCACGTCAACCACCATTGTATGTAATACACATAATATAAGCTGTAAGAGTCAAAACGATAATGTATCAACACCTATCATTGTCATTACTTAGTCAGAAGACAAATATTTTAATAAATCTGACCGGTATGTCTATTCTGTTACAATCTCCCTCGGTGAACACCTAGGTGAAGTGAGCTGTCATTCGTTCCGACGCTAGAGATTTCCAAAGCACTACAATCGAATGACAGCTCACTTCACCTAGGTGTTCACCGAGGGAGATTATAACAGACTAGCACTGCTGGTTTCAGTTGAACCGTGACTTTATTATTTATAGCTTTTACACGCGACATCATTTGCGTAGACTTTAGAAGTCTTAAATTATTTCACAAGAACACAAAAACCGGTCTCAAATTCTTATTCTATGTGTTAAATAAGATCCATATCTATATGTGTGCCAAATTTCAGTTTATTAAGTTCAGCCGTTTCAACGTGAAAGAGTAACAAACATCCATTCACAAATTGCGTTTATAATAGTTTAGGATTTCATCATCATCATCATCATCATCATCATCATCATCATCATCATCATCATCATCATCATCATCATCAACAGCCGAAAGACGTTTACTATTGAACATAGGCCCCCATAGAACACCACAACGACCGGCAACCTGCCGCTTGCATCCACCGGTTACATGCGACCTTGACGATGTCGTCGGTCCATCTGGTTAGAGGCCGGCCTACCAACGCTACGTCTTTTGGTTCGTGGTCGCCACTCGAGAAACTTTCTTTTCCATCGGTTATCGGTTCTTCGAGCGATGTGACCTGCTTATAGCCACTTCAACTTGCATATTCTGAGAGCTATGTCGGTGACCATAGTTCTTCAGCAAATTTCCTCGTTCTGGATTCTATCGCGCAAAGGAACTCCGAGCATAGCTCTCTCCATGAATCACTACGTGAGTCTGAACTTCTCTAGGAGGCCGAGAGTTAAGGACCATGTTTATATGCCATATGTCATCACTGGCAACACACAGGATTTAGGATTTAATCTATGAAAATATAAACTCACCTTGCTAAATATTACTACCTATTCATTGAAAATGGTTATCTTTAAAAGTTAAACGCTGTGGTTATTCATATGCGGCTGTACAGCTAAATGTTGGTACATATTTCACCCCAACTCAAATAACATTTCCAATAACATAGTACTAATTCTTAAAATCACCTGCACGTTTCAGTTGTACACGTCAATAACCATTTACTTGTACCATTTCTATTACGACCCGGGCGTATTTTGGAGCAGTCGTATTCGTCTCGAACCGTGAAGTTTAACGGTCTATTTCGACTGTACCTACCGTCGTATTAGCGCTTATGTTGTTCACTAACAACAATTGTTATGCACCATGTGTTGTACACGAAATTACTTCGCCTTTATCCAAAGCAATCCGAGTTCTATGCTGCAGTTCTGAATCTGCAGACAAATATTTGGAAGAGACGGTAATAAAAATTGTCTTGCGTGTTCAAAAGTGTTTGCAGTGAGAATAACTCACAGACTTTATTTCTTTTGGATATAATCGTAAATTAAAAACATGTATTCAACATAACGTTGTGCATGAACCAAACAAAGTGAAATGAATAAAATACGCGATCGTTTGTATTTAAAAATAGCAAAACAATAAAACCTGCTTTTCATTCCGACGTCCCGAATATATGGCAGATATTTTAACAATTTAATAACGTTGGCCAGTATACAGAGAGGCAAAACATTGGGTCATTTTATTATTTTAATACGGATTAAACAACGAGTTCAGGGAAAATTTCAAAACAGTGCTGAATGCACGGCGCGGACCGCAAAGGGGGTTGCCATGGCAACCGGCGAGTTTTGACGGCAAGGTGTATACGCAAATTGTGGTGCTACTTGGTACTTGCAATTTACACTGAGTTGCCACACGAAAATGTTTCCCTAAGTTTTTCTACTTTGGAGAACACTCATTTAAAAAGTAAATTAAAATTGTAACAGATGCAGGCCTACTTCATTTACTTTTAATAAAGTACGAGAAGTTAGTTAAGGTAAGTATATAAAAATATTATTTTGTTATGAAAAATTTACACTTCAATCGTTTAAAGTTAGTTACTGAATACTTAGTGCTAATAAATATTCAAACAGATATCTATAGTCAATCATAGAATTTAAAAAAAAAACGGAATTACAATAATCTCTAAAAAACATTCAGTAAGACAAACTCTTTTAAAAACTTTGGGGAAATCTGCGTTACAGGCGGGGTAACACCATCCCACCGATTTCATACACACGTTTTATAGCTCATGTTATGTTATGGTGCCAAACTGTACCCGTGTGGGGTCAGAAAGGGTTAACATTACGAGTCTTTGTTTGAAATTTTATTTTCTCCCTTAAAATATTATAGGTACCTCTGTAAGTACCTCGGGCAGTTTGCGTCCATTTAGCAAACGCATCGAACAAATTATACCCATCTTTGTTTTGACTAAGTGAAAAGCATTACTTGTGTGTATTTATGCGCGTGTGGGTAGATACTGACAGTTTGGTTTTGAGTTAAGTTGCTTTAAGTGGATGTTGAACAAATTATTTGTTTTGTTTTTTTTTTCTAAATTTCATAAGTAGTTGTTTTTGCTAGTTCGTACTACAAAAAAAAGCTTTGTTTTAATTATGTAGATATTCATAAATTCTGGAAGCTTTTTCAAATGTTAATTAAATTCAGTACCTAATGACGATGATGACCAAAAATGTCTGTGCATTCATACATAACCAACATTGATAAAATTGATTACCGTATCACACAATGTATGACACAAATTACCGACGTCACTCAAAAACAGCTAAGGTTAAGTGGGACTGAGGCGACCATGTCTGCCGCATGTCGATCGGATCATGAACTAAAACAACCACAACGTGGGTCCCGGAAAACGTTCGTCGACATCGTGGGCAGATGTAGGCGAAGACGGCGGGATCAACTTGACGTTTACAGGAGAAGTTGGTCCACACTACCTCAGGACTGAGAGGATTGGAAAGTAGAAAGGGAGGCCTTTGCCCTGCAGTGGGACAACACAGTCAAAAAAATTAAATAAATAAATAAAATAATCAATCTAATAATCTCACAATGAATAGTAATAATGTTTCTCTCACAATCTCACACAAAATCCACATGTCTCATTAAAGTATTTCTAAGAACCCACATCTCTGTAGAAAAAAGACTAACGGAACATATTCGCAAGTGCTCTTCAAGCACCTTACTCGGTGTTAATGCTCGAATCTCGACGATTAAATCAAGAGTGCTCGAGAAAAGAGCAATCGAAATCTAACGACTATTCTACACGAGACGAGTGCGCCTATAGTTCAGAAACTGTAAAGTTGTTTACTTTACTTTGCTAATAACTTTAAGTGTTTTATTACTGGTAATGCTTAAATCGTTTGGAAGAGGGTTTTCGATAGAGTTTAAACTAGTCAGTTCTAAAATTCTATCGTTTGTTGTGACGGTCACGTTATTGTAGTAGCTAATTTCTTAACATAATTTTTAAATACATAAAACCATTAAGGATTTTTTCAATAAAATGTTATTGAAAAAATCCTTAATGGTAAAACCTAATTTGTGTTAGAACAAAGATGTAAAGCTAAACTTTTTAATCGGAAAAGTTTCTTAGATCCAGATAATAAAACCAGCATAACTCGAATCCTCATCCCAATCGATGTAACACTAGCACTATTTCAACCCCATAATAGGGACAAACGATACTGTTGAATATATTCTATAAACATCTAGTTTCGAACACAAAACGCGATAAAAATCGTACGTTGTTACAAGTCGTGGTCGGTTTAAAAATAAAACGGAAAAGTTTAAATAGGAAAAAGTGAGTGGAAGGAAAGATAGTGAAAAAAGAAGAGGGCAATTTAAACTTGCTCGACCGGCCGAGGGGAGTTCACATTTTATAAGTAAGTCGAAAGAAAATTGCACGATGCCGTTACTTGGAAACTTTTCGCACTTAAAATTTAAATTGTGTAGGTATTGATTCTTAAGTTCTTGTAGGTGCAAGTCATAGTAATCCCACAGCATTATTCGTCCATTTGAGATTTATAGATACATGATGTGTTTTCTACGGATATTCGCATATGTTTCCATTGGTTGGGCCTAAGCTTAGGTAATTGAATAAAATCAATAGATTTATAGTAGTTTATTGTTGTCTGAGGAGAACGAAGTATGTAAACAATAATTTCAGTGGACTGGACATGTTGGACACTAAATTATAAGCCATCGATTGTCCATAAATTACCAACTACCCATTGCTTGAACAACAAGTGTTCAAACGAAGCAACTTATCTCCCTGTTTACTAAAACAAAACACCGATAGGTTGGCGTGCGAGCTCAAACAATGATGCATTTTAATTTTGTACATGCTTCCTCAACAATGGATCGTAATAGGTCCGTAGATGAGACGGCAACCCAACGGCTTTGTTCCGTTGGCAACACTAAACAATACCTGTGCCACGATGAACTTGCATTATCACACACCTAATGGGTTTTGTCTGTTCGTGTAGGGGTCCAAATGAAAAGTTGTGTAAGTATAACATAGTGTATTTGCCGTGACAAATGCATGTTTTTTCCCACGATAGGCAAGGGTGTTTATGGTAATCTTTCATTGTAATAATTGTGTGTTTGGGAGACAAAAGGAAACGTAGCCGCTATCTATTCCGGAATAAGTGTCTTGTCCTGCAGACCAAATATATAAGGACAGAATAACCGTATTCAAAGAAGTGTTGTGAATTCAGCAGGATCAGTTTCATGAATAAAATATATTTTACCGATTGACGGACGGACTTAACTTTGTTACGATGAGATGTTTGTTTACTAGACGGAGCGTTCGATGTCTTTTATTTATTCGTGTACTCTACATTGTCTTTGTTGTCTCAAAGTAATATTCGTCTGCTTTTCCTTATGGATATTCGATTGCATGTCTGCTCCTTACATTGAAATTCAAACAGTAATAAAATTTGTAAAGTAAACACTGGCCTCAAACTTGACTGCTTTTTTACGACTGTCGAATCTTCCACTCGAATTAGTTGAAGATAGAAAAATAAATAGAGGAGGTAATAAAACTCGGGAAAATAAATAAAGAAGATTTATTAAAAGAATATTTTGGACTGTTATCTATTATTTCCGAAGAATTTATTACGCGATAGTAGTTCGGAACTAGCTATTTTGTGAAAGCGTTAAGTAAGTACTTAAAGCGTTTTATCTAGTCTTAAAACGTTCTCACTATTTATCACCAGTCCTTTTAAGTGAAGTAACGTTAGGTTATCGGTATCAGTACACTAATTTGGACTTTCACACGTAACTGTTACGCAAACCGTCGCGTTTGCGTTATTGTCGTTGTTTGGAGAAGCACTTAGTGACTCAGGCGATGCCTGTAGTGCCCGCCCACGGGTTCGTCGGCTTTCTTAAACGCAACGTTTATTCTATAAGTACGGTTGCCATCTGTCGAGATTTCTTCATTTGAATGTTCCAGTTGGATCTATTTGCATCGCATTATTAATCGCGGGTATTTCATGTTTTCTGTCATAACAACGTTTTTTATCTGTTTTCATAAATTGGAATTATGAGAATATCGTTGTCCTCATTTTGTTGTTGAGACTAGCTTTTTTATTAATAAATGGGTTCGCTCTATCTCGGCCACACCTCATGGAAGACAACTTTAAAAGCAGTTTAAAAAAATACTGATCCTACTATTATAGAACACTAGCACTTTGCTTATAACTTCGACCGCTTGAATTTTCTATGGGAATTTTATATTAAAATATAACCCATAGCACTCAAGTATAATATAGCTTCCTGTTGGTAAAGAATTTTTGAAATCAGTTAGGTATTTGAGTTTATCCATTACAAACACACGTACAAAAAATATTTTCTCTTTACTCGTAAGTATTTAGTTTAACATGTTCATATCAGACTAAATTTAACTTCTTCAGAGAGTGATATAAACTTCTCTCCCTTTAGAATTTATGGCTAAAGTTACAAACTTATTTTATGTTCACAAAATGGGGCACGCATATATTTGATATATGACCCATCGATAAACCTAGGCACCCAAGTACGTAGAACAAATTAATATTCAATCGGTACTTCATAACTTCGAAACTCATTGTCCCAAGTTATTAACTTTATAAATGGCGGCCCTACTAGGGAAGTTTCATGTAAGTTTTAGTTACTGTAGGGTGGCTATGTATGTCCGTAACTGTATCCTTCTATCAGTGTGACAGACGGCCTAATGACGCCATGTGTTCGTTCCCTGAACGTCCGAACTTCGTCAGAATGCGTCTATTTTCGAAACCGCTTCACATTAACATACTGGCAAGGGACTGAATCGCAAATTGGCAGTACTTGCAACATCGTAATGACGAATGAATTCGAAACACGATGAGTGCAAGATAGACACAAGAACTTACGTACCACTTAAAGATATTAAGTGACGAAATATGGTTCTCGTGAAGGCAGAAGTTTAAAATTGCATAAAATGTTGCCAGAAATTAAATAAATGAAGTTGAACGAAGTAGTTGGTAAAATACTTTACTCAATTAAAAAAATCTGGACTGCAAATACGTCCATATCAAATCCATTCAGCAATGCAATTATCTTACTGAAAATTTCCAGGACACTGTCCGGTGTAAATATAGGCCACAGAATCCATTTTTTCGTCTTATTATTTATCGCTGAGCTCAAGAAATCGTCGCCGAATTCTCTCGCCTCCATTAAGCTGTCTGTGCGTCATCGCAGGCGTGTTCGTATAAGTTTTATGGCGCAAGTGACGTTTGGGGGAGATACGTTACTCTACAGGACTGCTGCATTTTAATTATCCGTTAGGGTCGCCAGATGGCCCATGCCATCTTGTCCAAATTTTGGATTTCATATAAATCCATAACTCGGAGGATTATTTTGATTTTTAATGAGATATGTGTGATAATGAGTGGCTCGTGGCTAAGTAATAGCCATACTAATTGATCGGTCATGATGGCTAAGCTATGCTTGCCTCGGTCGGTCCGTGGATGGGTGCCATCCACTTCATACCGAAACCCCTCTGTGCCTCGAAAAGTACGTAAAGCCGTTGGTACGGTACCGGCTGTCGTTCGTAGATCTTAGACAGTCGTTATAGGTAGTCAGAAGCCAGAAAATCTGACAACCAGTCTTACCAAGGGGTATCGTGTTCCCCAGTTTCTGGGTTGAGGAGGTCAGATAAGCTGCTGCTCTATGTGAAATACTGGTATTCAGCTGCATCGGTTGACTGGAAGCTGAGCCCAGCATACTTGGGAAAAGGCTAGGCAGATGATAATGATGAGAAATCTGTGATGATAGAATGGTTACAAAGTCGAACAGATGATTCTGGCAGATTATTAAAATAGAACCAATACCAAGTTCTTTATTTCTATTCTAAAACAAGCACTTACTATAACTTTGTCCTGAAAAACATTTGTAGCTTTTCTGTTGAGACTTCTCCGATGGCACAAACTTGTTTTCTGGTAACCCTATTAGGGACACGACAAGACCGGGACTCCGGTCTCTCTTCGGGTTTTAATTAGCAGTAATACGTGCGGAAGTGCGAGGGTGTTCTGATGATGCATGGACTTGCAATACTTACCACACAGCTTCGAGAACCTATTGTTTACCTGCATTTGAACGCAGCTGCGAATATATTAGCTGCATTCACCTTCAACGCACCCAATTTGGACGGCGATTATCATAATCCGTCTTTTTGTGTGGCCAGTTTAGCATATCGTGAACTTGAGACATCCGTCGCGAAATGTTGGGAACCCACGCGAGATGCATTATTCTTCTACTTCAACCAACGAAGTAATTTAAGACGATTGGGAAATATTGTAAACAAAAAATCAATCAGACTTTATCAGATACAATTTTATTAACGATCATCAGTAAGCTGTGGGTGGAAATAAATATGACTCCGATGTAATTTTAAAACCAAAAATATGTTATATGTGCGTGACCAATAAACAGTGGTTCATTGAAAAAATATTAACTGACCCAGACAATAAATCACGGGCTGCTTCCTCTATTACTTCCCTTATCGTAAGTTAAAAAAAACACAGGCCGACGTAGCGATAACACTCATAAATCATTGCGGCAACTATTTTTTATAGAATTCCATTAAAATAAGATAGAACATAATGAATTAGTGACAGTTACGTTTTGTTGAGCCCAAATAATGAGCCCTTTGATATTGAAATATCTTTTGTATAGGAAAGTTATCAATTAAAAATGTATCGACGGAGATTTACGAGTGAAATGGTTTAGATAAATGTTGAACAAGAATATTCTTGTTAGGGTTCGTGTTTTGTTGAACATTGATGGTTTATTTTGGTGTAGTTAATAAAAATAGCCATGCTGGAGAGATT
This sequence comes from Charanyca ferruginea, assembly GCA_947361185.1. Classification (NCBI taxonomy): domain Eukaryota; kingdom Metazoa; phylum Arthropoda; class Insecta; order Lepidoptera; family Noctuidae; genus Charanyca; species Charanyca ferruginea. The sequence continues at coordinate 11,100,054 of OX376073.1, forward strand.
TTAATTATTTTAAAATGCATCAGTGATTAAGCTCTGAATCTTTATAGAATTATTGGAGTCTAATGAGCATTCATTGAATGTTTGAAAGCAGTCCAGACTACAGTTTTAGTTCCGTTAAGTTAATCACATATCGGTACCTTTTAAGTAAATAAACTTCTACGCACATTACAGGCTAGCAAAGACATGATCCTAAATGTTATAAAAAATATTTGAATAAATTTAAATTATCGCAATTATGTTACAAGAACAAGTTTAACGCGTAATTTTGCTGCAGTGAAGTAATTAAACGTTGGCAACTAAATAAATTTATGCTCGACACAGAACGTTGTCTGAGTTACTACTGTGCTAATAATTGCGCGTTTGTTACCTTCTAAGTAAAGGAAGCTATGGGTAGTTTGTTCCTGTTGTGTTGGAACTTTGAGATTGCGTTACGAATTGTAATGGGATTAGGTAGAAGAATTTGGTTTTCCTATGGATCAACGTTGTGAGAGTTCGTCTCTTCCTAAAGTATAACTGTATTATCATCATTATCAACGTTCAGCTGAAAGACGTCCAAAGCTGGGTATAGGCCTCCCTCAAGCGACGCCACAACAACCAGTCCTGTGTTACCAGGGGGAAAATTTCCAGTCTTTATCCTTTTGACTGCCACGTCAAAAAGCAAAAACGTGTCAGTCATGTATTCGTGACCGTGGCGTGCTGGGTACATTTTGGTTTGTCATCTATACATGACTGTGGCAGTCAAAGGTTAAAAAACGTTCGCATTCTAATCTAAAGTCTCAACTAAATGTAAATGTATTTGTATCACCTGTCTTACACCCATAGTACAGGGTCTCCCTAGTTTGTGGTCAGATGGTCATGTGTGAAATGTCCCCACATCGTCGTCGTTCGTCGTCGTCGTCATCGTTTCAGCCGAAAGACGTCCACTGCTGGACACAGGCCTCCCCCAAGTGATGAGGGGTTTTGCCATAATCGCCACGCTTGGCAGGCGGGTTGGCGATCGCAGTATGGTTGTAACAAAGGCACAGAGAACGCTGCTGCCCATTCTCTGGGAAGTCCCTTAGTCGCCTTTTACGACACCCACGGGAAGATATGGGATGGTGCTATTCTTTACGTCCGACACCATACGGACCACCCACATATTATTATATTATTATTAACTTGTCAAAAATGGCTTTAATTGGCCTAAAGAATCATGGCGAGATCCATACATTCATTTGTATGAAAAGAAATAAAATTTGATGGTTTAAAATATTTTCCAATGTAAAGAATACATTACCAAGATTAGATTTGATATACTTACCATATTTTTAAACCCCCGAAAAGTTAAAATATTACGAAATGAAAATAACACTTTTTCATTTCATCTCGATGCCCATTTTGTATTTATAAAAAAAAGAAAGTGACAAGCGACGTTAACAGATCTATCAAATTGGCAGACAAGGGATGTGCCCAAGAATATAAGAATTAGAATTTTAGCTTCTCTAAACATCTTTATGTTTTTTGTACAAATCCTGCCATAATTCTTTATGTAAAGATTTTGACATTATTGTCACCAAGACGAGATTGCTACTAAATTTTGCACTTTTTTAATTTCGTGAATTGTCTATACGTTAATTTATATATTCTATATTACCTATATTATATTTATTCTTGGAAAATGCAAATGGAGAATTGGCGACTGGTATAAGATATATCTAGGAGTTGACACAATGTTAGCACGATATAGATCTTCTATTTTCTACCTATTTATATCTACACCGTAAATAATTTGCCTAGATTTTATAGATATGAAAGACGTCATAGAAACACGACCTTGTTGCTGGAAATAGCATACGTCAAATTTATATGCGGTATTTATTTTGGCATCTCAATTTTATGCTGCAGTATTGGCATCAGCTTTGTTTGTGGCCACAAAATAATACCTGCAGTACTTATTTTGGTTTTAGAAGTGATGATACTATGAACAAGCGGTGATTCTCTATCTGGATGACTTAAGTACTCTTTTTGGTCCTTAATAATAATAATAATAATATGTGGGGACATTTTCACACACGGCCATCTGACCCCAAACTAGGGAAACCCTGTACTATGAGTGTTTTTTTTTTTTAAATACCTTCCTTATTTCCAATACATAACGCTCCAATTTGGTTACAAATGAAACTGGCCCTACCCTGTACCACATAGCTCGGTAATCGGAACTATGTGTGTGACAGTTTCATTTGTAACCAAATATGAATTTGTTAAATCGAATATCAATATTACCAAACTGTCTCCTGTGTTGGTCCTTCCTTTAATACCAAGATTAGCACGTAAATTATGATCCTGTTCGTTGGTATTATGTGCCAACATAACGGAAACACTAACCCTTGTTATCGGGTATAAAACTTTTACAATTTGCTTAAGCGGTTTATAACAACTAGCGGAGGCTTAGCGACAAGTTGCGTGGTAACTATGGCTATAACCCTCATTATTTACGAGAAGTCAGTAAGATACTCTTTATTAATGAGGTGGCAGAACCTGATAGTTTTAATATGGGATTGTAAAATACTCCCACGCAGTGTCGAGAGGTTCATATACTTAGTTTTATTGATGACAAAATATGCTATGATGCAAACTGGAGAGATTCTGTGTTGATTTTAGTTAAATTACATTAAACTCTGAAATTAAGGTGAATAGGTACACCAAAATATGGTTTGTTATGTTCTAAATATTGTTTGATGAATTTAAACTAACAAGGTCCAACCTCCAAACCGTACGTTCTCGGAATCGAGTTAGTAAAGTCTAACGTATCATCTTTTATACACATTATGGGATGCAAATAAATAAACATGAACCTGAATTTTTTTATCACAAAGATCGAAATAGTTATTGTGTTCGCACTCTTTTTTTCTAATCTTTCTAGTGATGGATGTTTCTGTACAAACACACATTTGTAAACACGACCACTTTTATGATTGAAGAACAAACGTAATTTATTGGCAGATCTTTTTAGCACTTGGTAATCTAATAACGGCTTAGAGTGGCCTAGTTTATATACTAGAACTCTTTCAGTTCTAATTCCTAATTTTCTCTAGGTTTGTGGATCGATAGTCTTGAGTAGGTAAATATGCAGACACGCACGTACGTGTGTTTCACCATGTAAGCACCAACACGGGGTGTAAGTAATTGGATTTAGATTGGATCGAATTAGAAATTTTCTTGGCGGCTTTTGTTTTCATGGGAAATTACTTTTTGATGGGACGCATCAAAATCGAATTTCACTGAGTTTCACTCGTGAGTTCGGTAAAGGGGGAATCGAAACGAAAACTTTACTTTCCGGGTTTTAGTCACGCTTAAATTGTAACATTAACATTAAGTTACCGTTATTGTTATTGTTAGGAACTCGGAAAATTTAACGGGTTTAGAATTGTGACAAAACACCATCAAGGGCTTACCGCATAAAGGGTGATACATTTTGCCCTTAAACGTTAATGTTCGTAATTATTTACGATAATTAAATTTAAACTGGTTTCATTTGTTTTGGTTTTAATATAAAATTATGTGGGCCATAATCATAACGCCTTACGTAAAATATTTGCTCCATTTGAATCCTTCGGGCCATTTTGGAACTTGTTTGTATGACTTAAAGTTTAATAGGTGCGTATTGGTTTGCCTTAATGCGCTTGTTTGACATTTAATGATACGTAAAGCAATGCTGCATTATTGCATTAATAGTGCATAAATGCTTTAATAGTGCATAAACAGGGTGTTGGTCTGTCGCCTACAAGCATTGTGAGTCACTTCACTTCGTGGAATTAAATACATAAATAGTTACATGTCTTGTTCTAGTGTCAATCCAAGATTAACTTCGTCACGACGCGCGAAGTCTTTGGCTTTCGTATTCGTTTTGATCTTCTAAACTCATACGCTTTCTGTGACGATAATAACCATTTAAGTAATTAATTTAACTGCTTCTAGGTTCCCAGGTCTATTAGGTTTCACTGCACGAGCAGTCCTAAAACTACTAGTCCTAAACGTCCTAATGTTTTAGAAAATGTTTTTAATCCAGAAAAGTGCCTACTCTCTTACATCACCATTTAAATATTCTATCAAAAATATTGCTGTATTCAGCAGCTCTAAAATATCAATTGAAACGGCTTTGCTGGGATCGATACACATAACAGTTTATTCTAGCGTAGCAAAATATTCGAGGGAAGAGGGAAGCAAAGAGTGCATTACCGGTGTCCATGTTTTATTTATGCCAGTGCGTCTACCGCAGGAAAGTGGTTGCCTACATTACTGTCAAATTTTCATCTCTCGCTCCCGTGCTAGCTGCACGTAAAAAGGAAAAAACGACCAACTTTAAAACCGATTTGACGTTGTATTGCAGGGAGCCTGCAACTTTTTACTTGATGTGCGTATTTTATGTTTAAAGCTTTTTAATTATTATTTTTAAAAAGTCTGTATAACTACAACTAAAGGTTTGAGGCAAAACATTCAGCTTTTATGTTAGAATTTAATGGAATAATTTTGCATATGGCCACAGGTTTCTGAATTTATTTAGCACATTTGCTTTACACCGTAGAATTCGCGTTATATTAATATCTTCCGTGTTATGTCCTCATTTTGCGGTCCCACTATTCCTGACCAGCAATTTTGTTGCTTATATTAATGCTAATTGAGGTGAAATAAGTGCTCCATTCCAACTTTACGTCAAAACACAGGAGACCCAGCCCATTGTGGACGTCATAACTCGTAAAATTAGCGTTCCCGTTCGAAACTCGATAATCAAGTCCCAGTTCTGTTATCAGTGGAGTACTTAATTCGTTTAATTTATATGAACCGATAGTATAATGTGGTTGTGAATTAATTAAGCTCGCATTAATGAATTGAACGTCGAAACCACCAACAGACACGGAATTAAATTACTTTTGTATTACGGTAATGCGTTGAAATTGTAATAGTGGGCACTTTTTGATCCCTGGATAAAAATGTGGAGGCTAGTACGGCACCCTACTGGACATGGCGAAGATATAGAACTGTCTGTCTGAAAGTGACAATTAATAAATAAAACCATTTTTTTTAATCTATGACAAATTATAATGTTTTCTTATGTAAATTTGAACATCTTCGAACTTACGATTTCATTTATTTTTCTCGAATTATTCAATTCTTGGCATGCTTTGAACAGAGTTACATTTCTGCGTATATTTCTTGCTGATTTATTTAATGTTGCGAGACACTTCCGATAGCAGAGTTGCTTGATTAATATGATTATAATCGATATGCCTGATTTATTATGTATGCAAAGTTTGTTATGGCGTTCATTTTGCAAAATGACTTCTTGCTACGACTACTAACTATTTCCGATCAAACTTGGAATTGTTGGTGTTTCTTTGATCATTCGTAAAATGATTTTCTCAAAGTATCTCTATAATTAAATCAGCTTCATCAGCAGACTAAAGCACCTGACTGTAACTAGTTCCCTTGTCCAATTAAGACCTCGATCCGTCTACTCATACATTGCAGCCCCAAGAAAAGTCACTTCTTACATTTCTATATCCACGTCGGCCATCTCCGGGGCGCCGGCCACAGGCTTAAACTAATTAGGCCCCCTGGTCTATGTCAATGTTGTCGCTGCACGCGGCCCGGTTTAATGCGTGTGTCTCCATTAGCCCCTCTCTCCCTTAGTTTAAACACCCTGTGCACTGACAATTCGCTAAAATTGATTTGTGTTAGGGGAGATGTGTGTCCTGCAGTACTTCGTTACTCTCTGTTTGATGTTGTTATCTTGTTGGCTGTTGCATTTGCAAACAAGGGTATGGACATGTTTTTATGTATGTGTGTGTGTGTATAAATATTTTCTTTTTTTTAAGGATTTCGAGGCGGTGTCTGTGTTATCTCTGGAGAGAATTGTATATCTTTTTACTTGGAGCCGACGGTTAAAAATATAACCTATATGTTGATCCAGCCCGGTCAAGCTTTTTTGAGTTTTCTTTTTATTCATTTTTATTATACCTACTTAACACTATATAAAACGCTGCTGCTAGTAAGTATTGTAAATAATAAACCGTTCTTTAGATTACGAAGCTAGTTTGAAAATACTTTAATTAAACAAAATCTTTCTAACCTATGTCAAACATCGTTATCAGAAATGAGTCTTCTTTCAAAGTATTTATTTATGTTTTGTTTGTGTATCTGTTGAAAATTGTTCCTTGTGGAGCTTGCTATTCTTAGAAGATTGTATTCTCTGATTGTCAAGTTGCTCTTATCATATCAAAAATTGTAAGCACTTCGTTGTGTCTCTTCTGTTTGTTACGAGTCGCCTGAGTTATCTTGACGCAACAAAATGAAATATTTATTTTAGTCCGATGTTTCCAAATTGTGATTGCTTTTTAATTTTATCTCTGCTGATGTCTTTGTTCTGATATTTTTTGTTTGTTTAATATTAAATCATAGCATTTCGTTTATTTGTTTGGTTAAGGCATTTTAAATTGCTCCGATTTTGCCTTCGTGTTTACCTATAATAAGTCAAGTATTTAAAAATCAGTTCTCAAGAATTTCAATATTAAGTTGACTATGTGAACTAATATTTCATAGTGACCTATTTGATAATATCTAGAACTCCTTGTCGTAAACTTGTTTGTGGCAGACTCAGTGACAGCATTGTCAATTAAATATGAGTAGATATAACATTGTACAAGTATGTATAGGATCCTAATACTAATATTATAAATACGAAAGTTTGTGAGGATAGGCTGATATGATGATGATGATGATGATGATGATGATAGATATTGACTTAACACATAGGATAATTTTTATTCCGTGTTTGTGTTTCTCTGGGATAATTTACGACTTTGCTTAATTAAGAACTCCGAAGTCCCGCGACTGCGTCTGCCTAGACGTAGTCGCGGGCAGAAGTTAGTGTAATATATAAACACATTAAAACATGACTGTAAACGGATGGAGAGGGAGAGGAAATCCAAAGTAAAGATGAATGGATTACATGAAGTAGTATGATATCTATGGAGATATCATACTACTTCATGTAATCCATTGCAAACTATGGAGTTAGGACTAAATTCCAGATCCTTAAACATCGTCGCACAGTTGCCAGCCTATCGGTCTTTTATCGGGTACATTTCGAAGAGTGTGCTTTGGCACTTTGGTGCAATTGCATAACTTATTTCCCCATCCCCATTCCATCATCGGAGGAACAGAGATACGGCAAAGCGTCACCGCTATATTGTTGAAGTTACACGGTCTCGAACCAAGCGCTTTGATTCCACATTTATTGTGCCAACTGCCAGTCTGTGGATTTCGCCGCCCGATCTGTTCCACGATAAGTATAATCTGGGTATCTTTAAGACACGAGTGAACCGGTTCATCCTAATCAAGCGTGCTCCACTTTAGACCGCATCACTTAAGATCAGGTGAGTTTCGGTCAAACGCAAGCCTATTGGATTATAAGAAAAAAGAAAGAAAAGGGAGTCAGTGACGATAACATAATATAAGTATAATTTATAAAAGATATATATTACTTAATATTGTTGCTAAATATTAGTATAAGATAGTTGAGTTCTTCCCCTCGTCCGCTCTGGAGGTGCAGCGTAACGTTCGTTGCTCCTACGCCCCCAGAAGTGACTGTCACTTCTGTGTCCGTCCGCGAGAGATCCCGAGCGATGATACCCTGAAACACAATTAATTAATCATTAATTATCTAATTTTAATGAACATCAATGTCAGTTTTGTTTTTAATTAGACCATTAAAAGCACTTCCGAATGTCATTTACAAGAAAAAAATTATAGAATCTAGTTGGCCTTTCCAAAAGGTAAAGTGAGAGTAGGGTGGTTGTGGGTAATTTTGCTTCAATATGTTCGTTTTGTGGTTCTTAGCCAGAACAAGTTCAGAACAACGATGATCTTATTTGGGATCATGTAAAATCAAATACAATATCGGACTTAGGTATAGGTACACTTCTTCCTAGAGTAGGTACCCTAGTCATATCATTTAGTTTGAAAAACCTGAAGTGACGACCACGACCACTCTGTCAAGAGTAACACTGACGAAGAAGAAGAAGAGGAAAACATCAGGGATAACTCTTTGTGTAAGTTAACAGTCACTACTCAGGGAGGCAATCCTAACTTTTAAGCACTTTGCATTGTGTTAGTGTCAATCTGTCAAAAGTTCCTCTAATTTAGATACATTTTTGTCAATTTTTTATCATTGATTGTTGCTGAGATGGATGGATGGATTGTTGGAGGAGCTCGTGGCTAAGTAAAAGCCGTACAGATCGACCGGTCATGATGGTTCAGTTACGCTTGCCGCGGTCGGGCGTGGATGGGTGACCATCCATTTCATACCGAAACCCTACATGCCTCGGTAAGCACGTAAAGCCGTTGGTCTCAGCTGTCATTCGTAGATCTTTGACAGTCGTTATAGGTAGTCAGAAGCTAGAAAATCTGACAACCAGTCCTGCCAGCAGCAGTGTTACCCAGCAACTGGGTTGTGATGATCAGATAGGCAGTCACTCCATGTAAAACTGTGATATTCAGCTGCATTTGGTTAGACTGGAAGCCGACCCTAACGAAGGTGGAAAAATTCTAAGCAGATGATGATGATGATGATTGTTGCTGAGATGAAATTGCAACTATTGAATGTTTTAATTGCGAGAATTGACCTTCTGATCTACAAATGTTAGTTTTAGTTGACACAGAGCTTTTTGGTCAAGGTCAAGGACTTCGAAGTCGACCCGAAACACTGGTAGGTATAACTTTGTAGCATGCAAGGCCGTTTGCCGCATTCTGAGGGTCAGACGGGCATTCAATCCTTGTGCAAAACAGATGTTCAACAGTGTATGTTCAGGCTGGAAGCCAAATATTTGGCAAAGCTTGAAAATAGCTCTAATACAGCTAATTGATTACATAGTTGTCTCATAAGATGCTATCAGTGATACATCGCGTGTTTTATTAGTGATTAAAATCATATAAAAGTCACATTTTCAGATTATAGGAAGGCAGTGGGTCTAAATGTGTATTATTATAATATCATTATGGTAATAGTAGATACATACGGCGGGATCACAATAGAATTGAGGCGTATGATGGAAGGTCGTTGACCCTACTCTATTGCTCTAAAGTTACTACAGATCATGAGAACAGCAAGTTTTACAAGCACATAAAACAATTATAGGCGCTATTCATCAGTTATCAAGGACGTCGTGGCTATTTTTATCCTCCTCAAAATCGGTGTTAAAACATTGTGAGTTTCTATAATAATAACCATAACTAGTATGTGTTTATGACTTTTAGTGAAAAGTTTAATTTATTATTAGACTTTTTTACCACACTAGAATTACTTTCTCTCTTCAAAAATTGTCTGCTATTAAATTGTCAACTATTTTTTTTCACTCCCAGCAGATATTTAGTAACTTTTTGCATGTCTGTCCCAGCAAAAAGAAAAAGGTCTTGTTGCTAAACCGCCTACGGGTTACAAATCCCTTCTTATTTTTACAACATGCTTGAGAGTCTCAGCAGCTGTCACTTTTCTTCAATCCAAGATTAGCAAGGGACTGGAAATATGTTGGTTGAATTCTATTTAGTCGGTAAGTACTGTGAGCAAAAGAATTAAGTATGCAGACAACTAATAACAATTGAAGTTTACTAAATTAATGAGTATCCTGAAATACCAAGGTTTTGTCCTCAATTGTTTAATGTTTATTGCTTACTTGAATAACAATGCATAATGCATAGTAATTGTTAGCGTGTTATTACTTACCTATTATTATATGGGTAAGTAGGATTTAACCCCCGACTTCGTCCGCGTTAAAGTCGGTTATCACGGATGCAGACGAAGTCGCGGATTAATAAGTAGCCTATGTCGTTTCTGTTGATTCAATCTTAGCCTGTATCAAATTTCATCAAAATCAGTGCAGTGGTTAAGCTCTGAAAGCGTAACAAACAAGGAACCGAACTCACTTTCGCATTTATAATATTAAGTATGGATATATACAGACATTAACTATACCTAATAAAAAATAACCTCTTGAGGTATTATCATCAGCCTAGCTTTCGGAACAAATATTGGGGTCGGCTCCAGTCTAACTGAATGTACGTTTCAATTTTACCTGCACATTCAATTCTTTTGCTGAATGTACGTAAATATATTATTTCGAAGAGCCTATTTAATATGCACACGCGACATCGTTTCCGAAGCAATTTGCGACACGCTACCGATCCGTGTTGTAGGCTGTGTTCATCAAAGTTTCATCAAAGCTAAGTGGGAAAAATATTCTCTTTTTTTCATCATGCTTTTTTCGTTCGGTTTGGTTTACTTTGATGATGTGTTTGCATGCCATTTCCGCTGGTTTCGCTGGTTTGGCAACGGATTTCGGAACAGTGAATGAAAGCTTTTTAAGCTTTTGAACTGGTTGTACATTTTTAATGGATTCAATAGACGCACTTTGTAAAATTATGTTTATCTGGGATTGATTGGAAATGGAACGGATGGTGCAAAAAATATATAAAAAAAATGTGTTAAACATTTTTGCTGCTTATTTTTAAATTTTCTCAAAAGGAACGATTGGTCGGATATTTTCATTGTGGATAGGTGGCCCCGTGGATCTACAAATGTTGTTAGTAGAGTATCAGATAATGCTACAAAAGTCAGCATGTTGTACCAGACGTATGAAAGAGAGTAAAAGAATTGGATAGATGACACCACCAATCAATTGACATACTTTTAAGAGCTGTCAAAACGCGATTCTCCCATAGAGTTTGTTGATTTTGATTATTTATTGACGAACAAAATATCTAATTTTACAGTAAATGGAAAATTAATCGGATTTTTAGGGCTTCATATCGTATGGTTAACTATATGTATAAACGTTGACCTACTTGTGTCGGCTATATATCACTGTTAGTAGCTGAGTCGGTTAACCGAAGCTTCGAAACTAATTTGCGATAGCTAACACTTAATCAAGTGTGTAGAGGAGTTCTGTTTTGGAATTTACTAGCTTTTGCTCACGACTTCGTCCGCGTGGATGTTGGTTATCGCGGATGCCAACGAAGTTGCGGATTAAAGAGTAGCCTATGTCCTTCCTCGAACTACAGAGGGCAAATACTCATCGATTTTGCAATGGAAAACAAATTAGCAATCATCAACACTTTTTATAAGAAAAACCCAAAGAAAAGGTGGACATGGCGCTCACCGTCCGGACAATACAAAAACGAAATAGATTTAATTCTCTCCAACCAACCACAAATGTTTTAAAACATCGAAACATTAACTTTAAACTATCCGTCAGACCACAGACCGCTCCGAGCAACAATTTCACTCAAAAAACCAATGAAAAGCAGAGCCAAATTTAAAAATAATCAATATAGTACACTCAAAAGCGAAGAAGAAATCTTACTTTATAAGAAGAGTTCTAAAATCATCTACCAGATATAAACAATAAGTCCTTAAACGAGTCTGTACAAGTTTATCACGATAAACTAATAGATTCTATCCAAACCAGCTTACAAAGTGCATGGAAAGCAGAATATACAACTAAAAACCGCAGTACATTAACAGACCGCACAAACAACCTTAAAAAAAAAAAACAAGAACTGCAAAAAACCAAAAATAAAACACGAACCCTGAAGAATGAACTTAAAGCTCCATATAAACTCACAATCAAATATATAAAAATGGATTACAAGAAACATAGAATAAAAATTATTAAAAAGCATATATAATAATAATAATAATAATAATAACATTTATTTGCATAAAACATGGTGTACAAAGTTGTTTTAAAAGACATTAAAGAGCATACATGTTTTGCTTAATATCATAGCTATATATATAAAAGACAGGAAGCCTAAAAAGAGGATATAAAGAGCTTCAGATAAAAACAACATGGATCGAGGGTTTAGAAGAGTCTGGTCGAACGAAGATTTCTTCTTCGCTTTTGAGTGTACTATATTGATTATTTTTAAATTTGGCTCTGCTTTGGGAGTACTTCCTTAAAACCGACGTGGGTATGCACCGAGATGTGGTCTCAGTGGACAAGGGCCTCACCCCGCTCTCCTTAGCGAACGAGAACTGGCGCAAACCTGTAGTACTAGATACTAATGACCGCAAGAAGGTATGGCAGAGCAAGGAGCTTCACGGGCGCTTCTACCGGGCCCTACATGGGCCTGATGTAGATTTCTTGGCGTCCGTATCCTGGCTGCGTTTTGGTGACCTGTTTGGGGAAACCGAAGGTTTTGTCTGTGCGATTATGGATGAAGTTATGATGACGAACAACTACCGGAGGTATATTGTGAAGGACGGCACGGTTGACATTTGTCGGGTATGCCACCGGCCGGGTGAATCAATCCGACACATTATCTCTGGGTGCTCTCGTCTAGCTAACGGAGACTACTTGCATAGACACAACCTTGTAGCTAGGATTATCCACCAGCAACTTGCTCTAAAGTACAGGCTTGTGGAGTCGGAAGTACCGTACTACAGGTATGTGCCCGACCCAGTTCTCGAAAATGGCAATATCACGTTGTATTGGGATCGATCTATCATCACTGACAGGACTATTGTCGCCAATAAGCCTGACATAGTGGTGATAGATCGATTAGAGCGTCGCGCAATGATTGTTGATATAGCGGTTCCGCATGACGAGAACCTCGTGAAAACCGAGAAAGATAAACAAATTAAATATCTTGACTTGGCTCGCGAGGTTGTCGACATGTGGGATGTGAATACAGCAGTCATTGTGCCGATAGTCGTTACGGCCAATGGACTAATTTCCAAGAGCCTCGACCAACACCTAAGGAGGCTCTCGTTGGGCAGCTGGATCAAGGGCTTGATACAGAAAGCGGTACTCCTGGACACGGCGCGTATTGTTAGGAGATTCCTCTCTCAGGAGCCCTGACCACCGGTAGCTTGGACCGTATTCCCGATACCGGTGGGCTACTATTTTTTATATTTTTAAATGTTTTTATTTTTTTATGAATATTTAAAAATGTAATTTAATATGGTATATGAAATAAATAAATGTGAATAATAATAACATTTATTTGCATAAAACATAGTGTTCAAAGTTGTTTTAAAAGACATTAAAGAGCATACATGTTTTGCTTAATATCATAGCTATATATATAACAGACAGGAAGCCTAAAAAGAGGATATAAAGAGCTTCAGATAAAAACAACATGGATCGAGGGTTTAGAAGAGTCTGGTCGAACGAAATACAGCCGTAACGGCATCATAAACATTGCAACGGACTTCTACAAAAATCTATACAAATCTACTACACAGAATCACAGTGATGTTACCTACCCATGCGAGTCCATAACCATAACATCCGAAAGTCCAACTTACATGGTCGAGTCAATAGATTGCAAGGAAATTATAGAGACAATACAAAAACTAAAACCTGAAGAAAGTCCAGGATCGGATAATATCACTAATGATGCTATAAAGGCGGCCCACACCATCCTGGCCGCACCTTTGCTATATCTATTTAACCTGATTTTGGAAACCTCAGAAACACCTTCACAATGGTCTGAATCCAATATTATCCTGCTCTATAAAAAAGGAGATCCTAAAGACATTGGCAATTACAGACTAGAAAGCAGAATATACAACTAAAAACCGCAGTACATTAACAGACCGCACAAACAACCTTAAAAAAAAAAAAACAAGAACTGCAAAAAACCAAAAATAAAACACGAACCCTGAAGAATGAACTTAAAGCTCCATATAAACTCACAATCAAATATATAAAAATGGATTACAAGAAACATAGAATAAAAATTATTAAAAAGCATATATAATAATAATAATAATAATAATAACATTTATTTGCATAAAACATGGTGTACAAAGTGGTTTTAAAAGACATTAAAGAGCATACATGTTTTGCTTAATATCATAGCTATATATATAAAAGACAGGAAGCCTAAAAAGAGGATATAAAGAGCTTCAGATAAAAACAACATGGATCGAGGGTTTAGAAGAGTCTGGTCGAACGAAATACAGCCGTAACGGCATCATAAACATTGCAACGGACTTCTACAAAAATCTATACAAATCTACGACACAGAATCACAGTGATGTTACCTACCCAAGCGAGTCCATAACCATAACATCCGAAAGTCCAACTTACATGGTCGAGTCAATAGATTGCAAGGAAATTATAGAGACAATACAAAAACTAAAACCTGAAAAAAGTCCAGGATCGGATAATATCACTAATGATGCTATAAAGGCGGCCCACACCATCCTGGCCGCACCTTTGCTATATCTATTTAACCTGATTTTGGAAACCTCAGAAACACCTTCACAATGGTCTGAATCCAATATTATCCTGCTCTATAAAAAAGGAGATCCTAAACACATTGGCAATTACAGACCAATAAGCCTGCTGCCAACTATATGTAAACTTTTTTCCACAATAATAAACAACAGAATTAGTACAGCACTAGAGCAAAAGCAGCCGATCGAACAAGCTGGTTCTAGAAAGGGTTTTTTCCACCATAGACCACAAACATACTTTAGAGCTAATAATTGAAAAATACCTGGAATACCATAGACCTTTGTATATTGCGTTTATTGATTATCAAAAAGCCTTCGACACCATTTCGCACGAAAGCATCTGGGAAACAAAATAGATATACTGAAAAATATATAAAACAAGTGCACTAGTAAAGTAAAACTAGAAACTATTGGCCCAAGCTTTCCAGTGAAAAGAGGAGTCCGGCAAGGGGACCCTCTATCACCAAAAATTTTTATTGCGGTACTAGAATACATCATAAGTAAACTTGACTGGAACAACAAAGGTTTGTTTATACAAGGCAAATATTTAAACCACCTTAGATTCGCAGATGACCTAGTGCTGCTCTCAGAAACTGCTTCGCAACTACAAGATATGATTGAATCTCTTCACAAGTCTAGCAAACGGGCAGGCCTCGAAATGAACATATTAAAAACAAAAGCTATGTCAAACCACATAAAGACCAACATAACAATTAATGGCAAACCTTTAGAGTACGTAGAACAATATATTTACTTGGGAAAACAGATTGGATTTAGTAAAAATAGAAATGAACTAGAAGTTGAGAGGCGAGTCAAGAATACCTGGAACAAATACCGGAGTTGTAAAGAAATATTCAAAAGCGCTATGCCCATAAACCTAAAACAGAAAGTAATGGACTCATGTCTTATCCCCTGCTTGACATACGCATGTCAAACATGGAAATTCACAAATAAAATAATTACATGCCAAAGAGGAATGGAACGCAGCATGGTCAATATAAAAAAAATACAGAAGATAAGACACACAAAAATAAGAGCTACGACAAAAACTATATAGACGCTCTAAACCACGCTTTAAAATTAAAATTTAAATGGGCTGGTCACGTGGCGCGTCTCAAAGACCAGAGATGGACCAAAACGGTCACAACATGGAAAGGACCACAGGGCAAGCGCTACAAAGGAAGACAGTACGCGCGTTGGGATGACGACATCAAAAAAATTGCTGGACAACAATGGCAACTTATAGCTAAAGACCGGGAAATATGGCAATCTTTGGAGGAGGCCTTCACCTTGAGGGGGGTTCCTGTTACCAAAAAAAAGTAAAAAAAAAGAAAAAAAAAAGAAAAAACAATACTTACATAGATAGTTCAAACTAATATTTTTTTCAACAAACAAACAAATCTAAAAACTGTAAAATTAATAGGAAATAAAAGGCTTTTTTATTTTATTTTTTATTTTATTTTTGTCCTTCCTCAAGGTTCAAGCTATTTTTATTCCAAATTTCATCAAAATCGGTTCTGCCGTTTCATTGTGAAAGCGTAACAGGCAGAGTTACTTTCGCATTTGTAATATTAAGTATGGAAGTTTGGATGGAAGTACGGATTAGTGTCATCTACCCAATTACTAGTTGTTGACCTATTCTTCAATAAGAATCATATAACCATAGTATTAATTTACACGTAAATAAAGGTCTATAAATAAAATAAATCCCAGTACAAAATATCATGAGAATGTTTCCACTAAATGCGTTGTACGTAGCAGAGGCTTTCATGTCAGGCATAAATTATCAGCGTAATATAGATAAATCAATTGCTAAGCAATTACCCCTAAGACTGAATCTCGACTAAATAATTGCAATCTACGTTTATTCCTTTAGAGAGAATATAAACGAGATAAAACACTATGCATAAATGAATGTGCAGTAGGTACGCAATGTTTGTGTCAGAGAATTGTAAACAATAGGTATAACCTACGTATAACTTGTCAACTCGTAACATCCGCTGTGTCTGAGTAAATTACCTTAAGGCTAGAAAAAACCTCCAAACTTTCTCAGATTTTACCTCCTGTTACGATTGCGCATGTGTCGGTTATAATGTTTCTTACAAAACACAGTTTGTTTTAACGGAAATGCATCGTATATAATTTTTGTTTGTGCAACGCAATGTCCAAATATACACCCCCAAGTATGCAGTTAGTCCAAATATTCATAAATAAAAGTCAAATTCTAATCTTAGTCAACATTCTCTTGCCCCTTTTCCCAATTTATTCAGAGCTGGCGCAGCATTTATTCTTCTTTCATAGGTTACACCTATATTAATTGTCGACTCCTAAGACACCCCTTTTCCAATCATATCACTTTTCGCACAGTAATCCCTAATACATAATGAGCTACTCGTGTCATTACCACGGTCCAATCATTTCAGCTTAATCGTGTCAAGTGTGTGTGTCGCATGCATAACTAGGTAACTCAATCAAGACAAAACGTAGAGAATTCTGTCTGTAGTACAGTATGGTCTACTAAACATTAGAATTTTACACGCTATATATTCTGACAAATGCTGTCAATCGTCAAGTCTCCTCAGCCGACCGCGACGTCAGGAAGAAATAAAAGTTATTTCAGGAATTCATAATTTCTTGTACCTAAAAATAATTGGAATAGTTCCAATTGTCACAATTGCTCTATGTCCTATGATATCAAAACAGTCTACTATATCTTCACGTCTATTTTCGCATTTCACAGGCGATGTTTCGTCGAGTGTTTGCAATTTTATCCATGGATTTTGATTGAATACTTTTGTACATGTATAGAATGTGAGCTTCGCATATTTACTAATTAAACTTTGATTTTAGTTTTTATAATTCGACCTGTACTTAATTGTTTTCCTCCAGAGTAGAAGCTATTGGAAGAACAACAAGTAGGTACTTATTGTTCGTTTTCACTTTTACAACGATCAAAATTTAAGTCATTACCTTAATAATTCTATCCTTCGAATCAATGTATTTGTAATCCTTGTCTCTCCTTATTAGCGGTATACTTCTGTATTTCACTTTCTCCGTCGATATTAACAAATTGTTCGCCCTCGTTCCGACTATAAAGTCTTTCCCTTCATTTAAACACGCGCACAGCAAAAACACAAACACGAAAATAAACACGAACTTCATTTTTAAAGTTTTTTTTTTAACTACAACATTTTGAGGTTATGTGTGCGCTCTCACATTCGTGGAGCAGAACTGTTTTGATTATGAGGAAAATTATTTATCTGTGACGGCGTTTGACGCCATTCGACCTTGCCTCGGCCTCAGACTATATCTGAATATGACTTAATACTAGGTACGTCTTATGTACCTGCTGTATAGCAAAAACTGTCGCTTTGTAACTTTATTCGCAGACAAGAAATAAAGCTGATCTAAATTCCTAGCCGAAATGGTTTAGCTAAGTCTAGCTAGCCACAAAAAATATTAATATTGATATTCGTATCACAATTTAAGAATCCGCAAGATTACTGATAAACTAATAAATCTTGCCTATCGCTGTACAACTTTTATCGCCAGTGTTCACCTAATCAAGCGCAGCCTGCCTTCCTAATTATATAGGTTTCAAGAAGTTTAATTTACATCTTCTACATGCGACGCAAAGATTAACTGCCCACACGATGATACCAAGCTTTGCATTTAAAATAATTACTGGTTGTACATTTAGAAGACGTTGGCTTAGGCACAGTCCGACTTGGGACCTCCAAGCATTAATAAAGTGCAGCCGCAAGCAACACTGATGAACAGTGGCGCTACTGAGCAATGGCGCTACCGAGCAATTGCGCTACTGGCCGCTACTGCATTGGCAAGATAAATATCGATGTTGCTTTATGAGAATTAATAATGAACAGTATCTTATCTATACTAATGTATTATCTCTCTCTTATTGTATTTCTTGTGAAGATTAATATTTCTATCGTATCATGTGATTCTCTTGATTTATTATTACATGCGTAAGTTATGGCTGTCGCTTGTGTCTAGATGTATCTATTTAAATTTTTCTTTAAATATATGATTAATACATTGTTTTTTTTTTACCTTTACATTATAAACTTAATGTAGGACAATTAAATTACATTCACATTTAACGGGACAAAATAAACAAAAATCATTGCTGTTCGATTTCTACAGAATTGCCAATCGATAGTCAACAAAATAATACCGCTAAATTGAGCGGGATTGAGTTATTCAGAAATTGAATCGCTATCAATTAAATCGAACAGTGATTGACGCGTTTAATTTAAAATGAATATATTTGAATTTAAATAAAGGAACGGAAGGTATCTAACAGATGGTTGGAGGAATGCGAAATGACTTGGCACTTTTGCGACGACACAGAACTACACAAGCTAGAAAGCATTACGCTAGAAGTGGAATGCCGCATTGTCTCCATATTTACGCCAGCAGTACGCTCATTATTCATGCGTCTGAAGTACGACAGCTTTACACGTATACTTTGCACACTACTCGGAAACAATTTTCATTAAAACACGCAGTACGCTGATTGCTCTTCGCTTTTATCGTTTTGTTTTTGTCATCAAAAACTTTTTAATTTAGTATTTTCATGGTAAGGATATTTTGGCACGTAAATAAGAAAGGTTGCTGAAATGTTTATAGCAAGATCAGCGGACTGTCCATTCTTGTGACTTTGTGGCTACTATTTTTGTTAGAATGCTTGACCGTAAGACCTTGTTTGTGCAACATAAACTTTTATGTTTACAGGAACTGTCCTTGCGTTTTTACGAGGACAAGTGTCACTGACATTACTGTAAAAAGTACCTACCTACTGAAGCTGTTATGCACTGTTGTCGAGTACTCGTCGTGATGCCCTAGTGGTTAGGTAAGGCTGCCTCTCATACATGAGACTATGGGTCAGATATCGGGCAAGTATCAATGTGACTTGTTAAATTCTCGTGCAGTTTCTAAGTACGTCATGGATATCAGGAATTACACATACTAGAAATTTCTCCTGTGTTGTGGGTTCGGTTACAAACATATTATACTTATGTACCCATACACAATCAACCAGACCCGGAACAACTATCTGCAGTGCAGGCCATACAAATATTTCTTTCGTGCGGAAATCGAACCCGCGAAGCGCACCGCTGCAGTCAATCGCTCAACCACTGAAGGAAAAACCGGACAAGTGAGAGTCGGACTCGCTCACCGAGGGTTCCGTACAAATTTGTAGGTACATATCAATACTAATATTATAAATGAGAAAGTAACTCTGTCTGTAACGCTTCCACGATGGCTGAACCAATTTTGATCAAATTTTGTATGAAAATAGCTTGAACCCTGAGAAGGCACATAGGATACTTTTTAATCCAAGACTTTGTCTGCATCTGCGATAACTGACATTCACACGGACAAAATCGCGGACAAAACAAAGCGCGCACATTATAAAGAAAGAATATTATATTTTTTTATGATTTAATTACAAATGTATAGTTTTCAGACGTTTCCTGTATAGTATAAGACGATATTACTTGCCAAATTTCATACTTGTAGGTCAACGGAAAGTACCTACCCTATAAATTTTGATTCCCTTAAAAGTGTCGAAATGTAGGTTTTTTGCGACATAAACGGCTGTATCTTTTTTCACGATAACTTAGAAGTTTGATATTTTCACAAGGGACTGTGGGTGGACCTAAGAATATGGTTTTAATTTAAACTCGATACCTCTACGCGTTCCCGAGATAAAGGGTCATGACAGACAGACGGACAACAAAGTGATCCTACAAGGGTTCCGTTTTTTCCTTTTGAGGTACGGAACCCTAAAATCTAAAGTCAATCTAAACTTGAATAAATATAAATACAATAACTGGCAATCTGAGCAAGTGTGGTCACATGGTGATCAATGCTCGTCTCTAGATGAGAAGAGTCTTTTGCCCGGCAATGCCACAATAATAGGTTGGTAGTATTATTATTATACTGTTGTGACCCTGACGGGGTCATGGTACCACACACCCTTCTTTGTGAGAAAATAAAATATTAATAATAATAATCTTATATATGTATAAAAATCTTCTGTGCGTGTGTATGAAAGTGAACTCCTCTTAAACGGCGGGCCCGATTTCGATAAAAAAAATTGTGTGTGTTCCAGTGGATTCGAGAATGGTTTAGATTCACAATTGGACCCGGCAGGTGGCGCTATAGTCGGGTTGCAGGACAACGTCTGCCGGGCCCGCTAGTTTTGTGTAAAATATTTCATAAAAAAAAACTGTCACACTGACTGTCAAGCCCATATAATTTAATATTAAAATAATACGATTTACCAATCATAAACTACACATACAAGGCTGAACATAGCTAACTCATCCAGTCCCTATACAGTTCCTACTCCGTTTTTATGGTATTAGACAAGAAGAGGGCAAAAAGCGATAGTTTTTAGGTTAAATTGTTGAAATATGGTATTAGTAGGTTTTGCTTGCGACTTCGTCCGCGTGAATGTCAAAAAGTTGTCTATGTCCTTCCCCAGGGTTTAAGGCATGTTCATGGTTTCAGGTACTTGTAATCTTCTATCAAATTTCTCTAAAATCGGTTTAGCCGTTTCATCGTGGAAGCGTAACAGGCAAAGTTACTTTCGCATTTATAATAATACTAGCTTTTGCCAGCGACTTCGTCCGCCTGAATGTCGGTTATGGGAGTGCAGACGAAGTCGCGGATTAAAAGTAGCCTATGTCCTTTCTTGGGGTTTAAGCTATCTTCATACAAAATTTCTTCAAAATCGTGAAGAGAGTTACTTTTGCATTTATAATATTAGTATGAATAAGTATAGGTATGAAAGTATGCATTAATATGGATTTGCTGCATTTTAGTGATATTTTTAATGTTAATGACAACGCTCTGCGCGTTCAATACAACAATGCATTCAGGGTGTTGATGGGGTTGCCGCGCTACTGCAGTGCTTCCGGCATGTTCACAGAAGCGGGTATAGATGGCTTTCGCACCATCATGCGCAAGCGATGCGCCTCCATCATGCGCAGGGTACGCGGCAGCCCCAACAGCATCTTGAGCACTATAGCGGACAGGTGGGACAGTCCCATACTGGGGCATTGGATACGCCTACATGCCACTGTGGCGTATACTTAATAATAGTTTTAATTGTTTTATTTTCCTGGTAGATGTAAGTGCTAACACTAGTTTCTAAGTTATGTATTGTACTAACCAAATGGACATTCGTCTGAAATAAAAGAGTTATTATTATTATTAAAAAGTTTACACCATGCATCGGTCAAGAACGCCCCCTTGGGCTCGGCTTTGTATTTATCGTGAAATAACGAAGCTTATTACATGCTAACATTAAAATAGCAATAGCGTTGTTACGAAATTTGTCTATGTTAATGAACGTGGTATAGCCAACAGACTTCCTCTCGTTTAATTACCAGCTATTCCATACATATATAAATCGTAAATCTCGCAATGCAGTCCTGCCCTTGCATATTCGTTGACAAGTGCGTGCAGTTGGGTGTTATTTCAGACTGCCACGTCACCGCTTTGATCTCCTTTTTTTTGCCGAACACTCGTTTAATCTGACGACAAATAACTCACACAAGAACGCGGTACTCTTTTTGATTTTATCCAAAGTGTACACAAGATGTTCTCAAGTTTTAAATGCGAACACTTCATTAGTGAGATCACCCGTCTCGGTTTGTTTGTTGAAGATCTCAGAGATTCGCATTTCAATGTTTACTTTTGAGCTGAGGGAATACTTTTAAAAGAACTGGGAGGCGATCGCGCTATTTTGTAAAATGATCAAATGTCTAAAGATCAGTTTTGGTTCAGTTCTATATTACGATTTTGGTTCGGTTGAACGAAATTCGGTATCGCGCTAAAGTTCAAGTGATGACCAAAGTTGAACTGAAACTGAACCATCAGTTTCATACAAAACGTAGTCTAGCATTATTTTGATAACTAAACTCGGTGAAATTTTGAAGAAATGATCAGCCAGTCTATTTAAATAAGAACTAATTTAAGTTCTCGCTTCTGTTTCCGGAGTAAAACTATTAGGTATTCTGCAACTCGATGAAAACAACAAAGGAACTATTAATTAATCTCTGACTAGAGCCATTTATTCCTAGTTTCTGAGGTGATTTAACTGGACTATATCTATTCGATAGTGCTATTGGTTCGATATTGCGTTTACGAGCACTCAGTTAAGGAAGAAAATCATTAAAATAGATAACTTTGTCGAATGAATAGCTATCGAAAGTTTATCCGAAGACCTCAGAAATCGGGCATAAGTGAAAACATAGGTGAAGCCAACTATTTTTACGTTGTGAATAATTCGCGGGTGATTTTTAGTTAACACATAACGATAGTTAAAACATAATTTAAAATAGGTAGTAACTAAATACTTTTGCAAAGATACATGAATATTAAAAATAGTTAAATTGGTCAAAAAACAGAGAAAAAGGTAAATAAAGAGTTACAGTAAAATATCAGGTTGTTGTTTGGGATTCAGTATTTTGGTTTTAAAGACTTTTATTGAATCAAATAAGTAGTCAGTTTAGTTAATAATTATGGCTAGACTACATGGAGCGTGCTGTCGAAAATATCCGCTTAAAATGTTAGTTACTTTGGGCATTTACCTTTTATATACCTATCTTGTAATGTATTCCCAAACATAAGCCGATTTTAGTTGTAGATTAAGCCGGATTATCCAATGTAAAAATTAACTTAAATGAATATTTTATAAGTTCGATAGAGATGTTGATATTAATCCCAAATAGAGAACATTTATTACAAGAAATTGAATATCAACGATTTGTCGTGAGATAAATCCAATGTCTCACTTAAGGAGATTATGGTATAATTTATTGCAAAAATTCCATTTAGTTTTCATAATTCCGATTAGAGATATCAACATAAGTAAAATATCTACGATAAACATGTCTCGAGTATTATAAAGTGCGACTATATTATTCATGTAACGGTATAAATACTGCGTTATGGTAATTGAGTTTTTAAATGCAAATGTAATGGACACCTACATTGTTAGGGTCGATATTCGGATATCTATGGTCTATATGCATATCGTCACGTCATCGGATAACCGTAGATTCGATACTGTTGCGGTCACGGTACTTTAGCTCAAACTTCACATTGTTATTGCCCTTTACTATTTAAATTAAATGGATTGTGAAATCGATCAATCGTTCACACATTCATTATGTACCAAGTCATCCGTCACCGAAAAATCGATAGTTACTGAATTATAAGTGGGGAGGCGTACATGGCACAGCTATTACCTCCCGTCGCTATTTCCGATAGTCGTATCTCAGTGGGAACGGCATTGGAATGTAAAATCGGGTAAAATGCATACGTGAGGCTGCAATTTGGCATGATTGAGCCGGGGACAATAGAGCGTTGGCCGTCACAGCGAGACGGGTAATTCGCGATAAATTGGCGGATATACTTTCGATCCGTGAACCGACGTGCTCCCCTAAAGCAACGAATTTTGTTTTAAAAAAATGGACAAGGTTTAAAATTGCATTATTAATTGCTGAACAACATTCTTTTAACTTTTTATTTTTGGGAATTCATTACGAAATGAGAAGGGTCAAGATGGGAATTAAGTAAAATTAAATTTCTTTGATCAGTCATTTGTCATTTCGCAATTTGTAGAGGTCAACTTAAATTAATGGTGCTGTCAGTGATGGGTTAGCAAAACTACTGTTTATGCAGGTGTTGGTATTTTTTTTCTCTTCAAAATCATTAGCGTCATTAATTTTGCCATTGATTACATAATTTACATATTCAACTGTCTAGAATGAACAAATTAATCAATAATTTTATTTGTTCAAATAATAATAATAATATGTGGGGACATTTTCACACACGGCCATCTGACCCCAAACTAGGGAGACCCTGTACTATGGGTGTCAGACAGCTGATATACATACACAAATACATTTTTTTTTTTTGTAAATACATACATATAATAGATAAACAACACAACAATACTTGCAGTGTGGACCCAAAAAATGTTTGCGAACCTTTTACTTTTTACTCTCGAGTCTAAAGTTCTGATGATATAGCTACGTGCTATCTTATTTATAGACATGCTGGGTAGCCTATGATTGGCGACTATATAAATCCGAGGCCGAATAATCCCGTCACATACCGTAGCTATAATATATATTAATATACTATGCTATATATTATATTATGACACCACACACGGTAGTTATAATATAATAATATATTTTCGCCCTTATTAAGTCTGCGGTTGTTGTTTGCTGCACATTTTTGAAATATATATTAATATGCCTTGCTATATCTGTCCATATATTGTGGTGACCTGATAAAAATATATATTAAAGCTGGGTCTGTGGTCACTCGAAGATTACTATAGAAAATATATCGAAACATGCCTTGCTATGAATTATATTATAGCTACGTCTGTGACGCGCTTTATGATTTATATATTCTTAGAGT
Source organism: Charanyca ferruginea (assembly GCA_947361185.1). Lineage (NCBI taxonomy): Eukaryota > Metazoa > Arthropoda > Insecta > Lepidoptera > Noctuidae > Charanyca > Charanyca ferruginea. The sequence goes on from OX376073.1 coordinate 11,124,811, forward strand.
TAATGTAAACAGAAGCTGTTAGCAAAACTTAAAGTTTATAAGTATGAATTAATAAAAAGAAATACTCAAAACAATTGAAGTACTAGAGAGGTTGTAAAGCAGAGAGGCTTTATGTAATAAAGCCATCTATGGTTAGAACATTCTGAATACTTCTAGAAAGATAGGTGATTCGATTATATTTGAATGATGTAGAATATAGTTTTAATACTATGACAGAGACTGTCAGACCCAGCCGTCAGGGACAGTCATGTATTTCACCTCTAACTAATATTCCTATATTATCTTAATATAGACTTTTAACAGTTCTGCTACGTATCATTTAACGTAGCTAGTACTGTACAGTACCTATCTATTGAAACACGGTTCACTATGCATATCCTCACAATAATACTTACCTGATCATCACATCCTACTATACCTACTAATAAACGCGAAAGTTTGTGAGAATGGATGGATGGATTTTGTATACCTTTTCACGTTTAATCGGCTGAAAAGATTTGGCTGAAACGTGGAAAATATTATAGATCATCAACTATGCTTCAACTTTCTGACTAATTGACTCTTTGACAATTCAAAAATGCATACTGATATAGCTTAGAATATAGGATAATTATACCGTTTTATACGTTCTCGTAGAATTATATACTAACTCTGGCGCAGACGAAGCCGCGGGCAGAAATTGGTATAATAATACAAGCATAATTGAGTCAACTGTCCGATCTGTTATACTAAACGCTTCACCCGACCCCCCCTGTACAAGCGAATTGATATTTCCTCTTTCCAACGAATACATAGTTAATTGTGTTTCCGGACGTCAGTCATTGTTTGAGGGCCAATACGTGAATGGTAATGCATTAACGACTATAATAGTATTTTTTTATTCGATTATTGAGAGGAAGGGTTATCGTTTTGACGGTCGACGTGGTATGTTACGTGACTGCGTATCGATTCATTAACCATTATTCGATTATTAAACTGAAACATTCGATTCGATTGTATTTATTTATTGATTTGGAAAAACAGGTGGTCAATAAATACGAGTAGAATAATAAAGGTTGTAGAGCGTTTATTCTTCTATTTATTTCAGCTGTACTTAGTTCTACTAGGTATTCATACTTTATTCTATCGTATTTTATACGTTCCACTTTAAAACTTTCTGAAATTATAAGATCTTTTGAAAGTTGAGTGACCTCTTACAGTAATCTGAAAGTAAGGGATGATATTCTGCGAACCATAAAATTGTTCAAACCAATGCGATTTTCTACAAAAATAAGCCTCGGAAACCTCCTTATCGTTCATTTAGTAATCGTATTTTAGTTTTATATCTGGATTTTAAAGGAAACAATGAAGCTATTTTATTAAGGTTCCTTATCCTATTGTTATGCAAGAATTTTTATGACTGCGACACCAACAACGCACGCAAGTTCTTGCTTTGATTTATTTCAGCAGACGATTAATTGCGACGCCATAATTAATTTTCACCTACGTCCTACTAAGTAGGTAATTTTATTTATTCTGTGTATGATTTCATAGAGAGAAACACGAATGTTTTTTTCATTATCAAAACAAAATCTCAAAAAGTATATCTAACTTATTAAGCTGAAAGGCTAGTAGGTATTTTATGCGACAGAGCCGAATTAAGGGGGTTTTTGAACTCACGCGGGCGAAGTCAAGCGCAAAAGTCTACCATAAAGTTTTACCTTAGCTTACCCCTAACATTACGACCACTCAATTACGTATATCATTGGTACAACACTAATTTTCTGCTCCGCTACCAATACCATAATTTAAAACTTTTAATTAATGTGTTACCGTAAACTACCCTACCATTACTTAAGCTCGAACTTTTGGTGAATGTTAATCGGCTATCATTATCATTTTATGGTGTTGTCAAAACATTGACAGCCAATTAAAGTTGATGGATCTCCCTTCAATTATTACTGACAGGTGTAAATTAGTATTCAGAAGTAATTCGTGGGTCAGTTGCTGAATTATTCGTACCTACTGAAAATTGATGATTTGCGGTCTGACAGTTTGAATGGTAAATTAATATCATATTGTGTAAAGCTTAAAGAAAAATACAATAAAATGAGAAGGAGATCCTTTAACTTTTCTTCATCATTGACACCCGTCAACTGCTGAATATGAACCTAAACTGGAAATTAAAAGATGTAATTGCATAAACAGAAAACTCGAAAGTAGGTTATTGTACCTACTTACTAATTGTTCAGAATGATGAAACATTTTTATTATTTGACAATCACTCAAATCATGAAAAAAAAACAGCTGTTGATTCATTTCATTTTTGTTAACTTGAGTATGTAATAACGTGTGGCATTGTTTGCTTAAAATGAGGCTCCAAACACTAATCCCTTTTTGTAAACTGAAGCATAAATTTTATTATTATTTAATTGTTGACACGTGGAAATAATTTAGATCAGATAATTTCAGCGTTTTTTTTTAAATATCTTCTTTTATTTCTAAGATAACCGCTTTGATACTCCCAAAGCCCAATCGAAATGTCATAAAAGCTTGATTTAATTAAAATAGCTAAGGAAAAACATACCAAATCCTATCTTCATTACAAACCCTATAAAAGTAATAACAACTAAATAATTAAATAGCTTAACAATGTACAGTAACAATTAAGATTTATATTTACGGCGTCGCGTGATGGGTATGAAAGTAAAAAATAATAATTTCGTTTTAGTAAAGCACCATGTTCACGATACGAGCGAGCGTAAGTAAATTATACGTTAATTATATGGCGACAACATTATTTCACGAATGCTTTTTTTACGGCGACAAAGGAAATCAATAATACTATTATTCGTCATGTGACCCGAAGGCTGGCCTATCAGCCTATTAGCATTGCCATACAACGTGGCAATGCTGCCGGCTTGTTGGACACGTGTCCCATTGACAGCGATGTTGATCATGAGCTTTTTGATGCTCTAGGACAATTATGAGCTTTCCCCTCCCTTTTTTTGAAATTGTACATAATATTATTACTTTTAGTTTAAGTTTTGTAAACACATCATCATCATTTCAACCGAAAGACGTCGACTGCTGGACATAGGCCTCCCCAAGGGGGGGTGTTGCCATAATCGCCACGCTTGGCAGGCGGATTGGCGATCGCAGTATGGTTGTTACAAAGACACAGAGAACGCTGCTGCCCATTCTCTGGTAAGTCCCTTAGTCGCCTCTTACGACACCCACGGGAAGATATGGGATGGTGATATTCTTTACGTCCGACACCTCACGGACAGACACACACGATGTAAACACACATCTACTTAATTCGATTAAGTTATAAACAAAGAAAAAAATATTTTTAAATAACAAATAATGTGTATTTCTCTAAAATAATACTTTATTTTTGCCCTAAAAACTAGATTAATTTTCAATTAACTGTAAAATCAGATTATCAGTTGCTTAAAAATCAATAAATAGTTTGTCAATTGAGTTGCTAAATAAGCGACGTCACAGTTTGCTATTGCCTACAAAATGTATGATCCCAATCGCGTTTAGCAAATTGAAATGTATTTATTTATTTATCCTTTATTTTAGGCAACTAAAGTCCATAAAACCCAATACATAGTTATAAGTATAAAACAATAATTATAAACTAATACGTACTTACATTTTAAACAGGAGACTTAAAAACTACTGAACACGAAGTGTCGGCGTCGTGTTACGCTGCAAGGAATCGCGTAGCTGACCGCGGAAACACCGATATAGCATACCTTTCGGTCAAAACGTTCCTTGAGGAAGGTAACTAAATGTTGAGTAGGAACGCGCACCACGAACGACTTGAAATTGGTGTTATAAAATAAAGTAACAAAAAAATAAAAGAAAGTAAAAAAAGAATGTCAATTATTTGGCGTTGTCTACTACCCGATTAATACTTCTTATCCTTCTTTGTATGAGAAGATGTCTTTGCCCTACATCAACAGCCATCACAGTATTTACAATTCCATTTCACGACTGCTATTAATTTTGTTGACAAAGAAAATCAATATTCCTAATGTTGTTTAAACAAATGGAATATTGGATTTTGGGTGATACTCGTACCAACGTCTTTTGTTTGTTGGTGGTAGAAAGCAATATTTCATTTGAGAACTTCAATTACAATAATGGTTTAGACGTGGCGCGTGTCACCGTAATTACTTGGCTATTACTTTAGCTACTGTAACTTGAAAAGTCAATACCTAGCTTTAATTAATTTGGTGTTTTCTGAATGTTTGCGGTAGACAGTTTATTAGTCCTCATTACGTATATGAAATAAATTCAGATAACAATACCTACAAGAAGGTATAAAGCGATCATAGTGGATGGACGCAGGTTGCCGAAGACTGGTCGGTCGGCGATCTCTGGGAGGCCTACGTTCTATGATGTTGAGGATGATGATAGGTATTTTCTTTAGATTAAAATAATATATATGATAGGTACGGTTATGGTATAATAGGAGACCAAAGTATGAGTCCAATCTAATTCCAAAGTAAAAATAAAAAAATCCTTATGACGAAAAACGGTATTCGAGCACATCATCAGAAATCATCAACAGTAGTTAACTGCTGAACTTAGGCCGCTCCATTAGAATCATAATAAATTCGATTCTCAACCAAATTTATTGACCCATACATTACCAGCCACCAATTGAAGACTCTATGTTAGCTTAAATAGGTACCTACATCCGACATTGAATAAATATAAAATCATTTATTATTTGTTAGGTTGCGTGAAGCTGGACTACACATACATACCGACAGATAAACACATAAAATTTAAAAAAATATATTTTTGACATCAGTCATGCACCTCCTAGCAATTTACTTGTTATCAAAAGTATCGAATGTAAAGTTATGACTTAGCTACGATTTTATTATAAGCATAAATATAGATAGGTAGCAATACCAATCCCAACTTATTTGTGAAATGGCAGTTTTTGGAATTAATACTGTATAACTCAAACTCAAACTCAAATCATTTATTTCAAATAAACTATTTACAGGAACTTTTGAATTGTCAAGGAGTCAGTCAGTCAAAAAGTTGCAGCAGTTGCCCGTTCCAAACAGTAGTTTTCTATGGAGAAGAACGAGCAAGAAACTCCATGAACACTCTTTTAAAATCAATAGAATATTACAAATTTAGGTTACATCATTCATGTTGAATCTAGAGGTACAATGTGAGAACAATGTAACAAGTTGTGCACGTTAAAAGAGGTCTAGTGGCAATGAAATTAGACAATTCAAAATAAATTTAAAATAACCGAGGCAGCTAAGAGATGACCAGTCTCTACTGACGGCGCCCGTTCACGAACATGACGCACGGATCGGCACCATTTAGTTCAACCATTTTGAAGGGAACCAAATGATCCAACACATGCGCCACCATCAGCGAGACATTCAAGTGAGCATGACAAACACTCAACCGCCAGGGCATATTCAAGTCAACGAAAGACATCTCGTAAATGGTGGCTTTAAAGTACATAGTGCTCACATGTATGTGCTATGCAAAATTTTATAATACTAATAGTTTGAGTTTATACAATACAAAGATAATGTAGTTCTACATCTTCAGCAGCTCCAAAAAATAGTCACCACTGCTAATCAATAAATCTATGAACTCTTATGGCTGTGGAGCTAGACCAGCATCCAGCCAATCATTTTTATCAGTGATGTAATCATCCAATTTATAATATGCTCGGCTGCATAGTGTGCGTTTAATAAAGGACTTAAATTTTGTCTCATTAAGTTGAACAATTAAGTATAAAAGACAAAAGTACCCAGTTGCTTATCCCACGTGTTCTGTTTTCGCTTAATGCTCTCTTGGACGCCAAGCCTGACTACGACATTGTTCGCGGACGAATGGAAGACGATCTTGTCAGTATGTTTGGAGTATTATTAGATAAGCAGGTAAATGTAGTTAAGTTATTATATCTTTTGTTGTTATTTTATTTATGTCTTTAACTAATGTAAATGGCCAATATCAGTTTTATGTTAAAGTAAAAATAAATAAATAAGGTTGTTTTTATTTGAACTTTTAAGTTGTATGACTATTTCACACATAACTTAGTTGGACAGTACCCTTGATTATACATTATACCACACCATATAAAGGAAAAACAAATAAATACCACATAAGCCAGCCAGATAACGTATTAATCAAAAGTCCAACAAATATCCAGACAAGTAATTGCGATATCAAAGTAAGTAATCCTAAATCGTTCCAGTTACCGTCTGAAAGGCGACTATTGTGTGAGCATTACCGCGGCTTTGTTAAAATCATATTATAATAAGGGGACACGCGAACTATTGGTATAATACCTCTAACACGACATAAAGCTTCGCGTGGTTGTCGACCGTCGCAGCACGCGATTCAGGAAAATGTGAAAAGGAACACATTTATGTTATGCTACGTGAAGTATGAAGGATAGATTCCTAGGAAGGAATGCGACAAAATTATGGGAAAATTAGAAAAGTTACATTATATTATTGTATTATGTAAATAGTTCAAAAAAACATTGTATTTTTGTTCAAAACTTGATGCGGTTAGTGTTTGCTTGCCAATACATCTAAGAAGAACACGTCATACACAAATACAAACTAGGTCAAAGTCTCTTTTAAAGACCATTAAGTTTCTTATATTGGTCAAGTCATAATGCGAACCATACCAGTTAATTTGTATATAATATTCAATATGCAATTATGTATTTAGTTATTGATCCACTGAGATTGATCGCGTCGTCTCTTTAAAATATCGCTATTCTAAAATAAAATACTTCTTAGTTTAGCCAACCCATTCACAGTTTCATGTACTAACGCAACGTAAACATGTCACTCTGTTAATTTTAGTTGGCTATGCTGAAAGTATACTCTGTGGTCATAAAATATTAATAGCCACGAACATGATGTTCTTGTTTTTATTTCATAATTTCGTTAAATTTGAATAAAAATCACATAAAAGTTTTTCAATTACATTCATGCACGTCAGTGTACGCCGTACGTAATTTTTCACGTAATTTTAATTTTATAAATTTGCCACAAACATACGGAAGCATAACGAGTTGTATGGCTATACGTATATATTGTAACAGAAAATGAGGTAGACAGAGAAATAAAAAATAATATAATCTGACTGTAAAATGTGTAGCACAAACAAAGCGCACCATAAACAAAATAGAACATGCTTAATAATTCCATAGACACAAAGAATCGATAAACGTCCCTCAAGTATAAATTGTTATGCAGGTTTTTAGATGGCTATGTTACCCATCCATTTATAATCCTGATTGAGCTACGTATAATAATTAAAACCATAATCGTATTACATCCTGCTACGCCGTAGCCGCTTCGTGGATACCCCTGTAACCCCTCCTCATCAATTCATATTAGAAGATTAATTGTACCCAAATATTCAAATGTGTGTATGTAGGTCGGAACCGTCAAACTGAAGCAGGTAAACCACATGTGGGTATTCCATGATATATTTAGAGCCGCAGCAGACATGCTACTTTTAACATCGACGATCGGCGATTTTGCGACTTTATCAGTGCTGCAACGAAATTTGGCGAGTATTTGCGTTGGGTCGTTGAAATAGAGTAGCTTTTGAACCGATTGAGCATCCACTAAATAACTGAGAAGGGCATCCGACTGAATACGTGCAGAGGGAACGTTCAGTCGCTATTTCGAGCTTCAAACCGACTTCATTTTTGGTCGTGGATGCCTCAAGAATGCGGGTTTAGTCGTTATAACCAGCTTTCGAAATGCGACCCAATCGCTGATCGCTGATCCTAAAAATGGCAAGTCTGCGAAGGCCCTTATGGAGAAACGTCATTTCCCTCCGATATTGCTTTCATTAACCGCTGGATACAAGTTGGCAGGCCACACCTCGCCGTGACCTCACCGCAAGGGGCGCGTCTGCGAATTAGCGAGTCATTGTTTTGTTTACATTTACACGTCAGCAGTTTGATGAGGAACTGGTTACACGGATTCATAATGAGCTTTAATATGACTGGACGGCTTGCGAAGCTGGTTTTATGATTCACGTAAGCTGAAGACGGTTGGGCTGTGTTGTGTTGTGAACGTTTGGAGTGTAAAAAATGAATGCATATTATGATGATTTTTGGTGGTTGACAAAAATGGATTAGCAGATTGGTACGTGAAATTGATTGTGGTGTACATACATCTTAGAAAAAAATATGATAATAATATTTCTGTGATCAAAAAAATCTGCAAAATTGATTGCTAATCCGTAGCCTAACTAGAATGATAATTCAATATCGCAGTATCGGTTCGCGCTTTTGATCCTGACAAATAGATCATTGGCGCCCTCACATCATCTCCTTTCTGAAGAGGGGCTGAGTTTCGGTTATCCTTTAAGGAGTACGAAATATTACAAGATCCTCTGTCGAAAGTGCCAATATGATATAGTGGGACCCTTTTATCGCTGCTTCCTCGGTCCGTGTCGGTCTGATCGCGACGAGGGTAGATAAGGGCTTCTCTCATATTATTATTGCAAGGGTGCGTGAAATTTTGCAGATATGTACGGCATGGTACGGATCAAGGATCATGGGATAATAAGGCCCATTGTTAGCTTCACGAATTCCTTCGGTTTTGTTAAGATCTTTAAATATAGAGTTTTTTGGAAATGAGATATTGATGTGGTGGAATTGAATGGAACAATATGTTAGGTATGTATTACTCACTTTGGAAAAGGTTTGAATATAGGTACACAATTGGAAAATGTATTCAGCGCTATGTGTTTGCTGGTTTATGAATAAATTCATATTGAACCAAATATCTTCGGTAAGTCGCTGTAATTCTCAATGGAGTGATAACAGCTACGAGCAGCACATTGCATAGCAACAGATGTATAGATGTACCTTAGTTACAAACTAAGCTCAAATTCAGAATATTTAATAGATTCTCAAAGTTTTAAAACCATAAAAAACTACGTAACTACGTTTCGAGTTTTAAAGGCTTTTAACTTACATGTGTCTTATCCCCGTTAGTAAAACGTACTTTTTTTGTGAAAAATTAATTGTCAACAATCTACGCAACATCGCTATTCAACAGCTAACGCATACTTGACTATGTTTCTCACAAGATCATTTTGTTCGAGTGACCGGGGATAAAAGTCAAATTTTTTATTATATTATAACCTTAGGTAATATAGTACTTACATTATACTGAAAATACAAATAAATAAATCCATCTTAAAATGACGCACGTATTCATTACGTACAAATAAACTGACATTGAAAAAGCTGTGTTTGTATCGCCACCTCCCCAGGGACAATGGGGTTTCGCCTTTATCCCCGCGGTGCTCCAATTAGTGGTAAAAGTAAAAATGTGCAGCGGAACCACGCATTACCTTGCCCCATGGGGTCCAAGGTCCCACGTGGCATCTAATGGTGTCTCTTTACTTAGAGGGTGCCTAGTTTTAGCTGCATATGGACCGCTAGTTAAATCAATAAGTGAGGAAGAAAGTGGTGTTTTATTTTGCAACAGATTTTATGGTTGTTCGGTGGGTCCATGTTTATGCATAGAGGTCGTGGTGGGGTTTTTTATTGGAATAATGATGAGTAAGGGATGATATTCCATTATGCTTGTACATTTTTAATGCAAAAGGTGAGTGTCTTGTTGATTTCAGCTGTAGTAGGTAGATAACTATGACCATTATAATGACAGGTGTTTGTACGGGTCAACAATACTGTGATGAACATTTTCCTTTGTCAAATGTCAAAGATTTGTCATCAAAAACTACTTTCTTAGGTCTTGTAATAAGTCATTTCTCGCCAAAGTACTTATTTTTAAGACATTTATATATTTTTATGAAAAATGCCAATGATAGTGCTCTTTTTCTTTTTATTGGTTGTGGAATGAGAACTCTTTTGATCTTCTAGGATACATTTTAATGACAAATTAAAAACGAGTTCATTCGCAATATTAAAACATCACCTAAAAGATACACAGATAAATAAATTCTTGGAAGAAATTAGTAACTGTTGACACATTGGTCCACTAGTGGTCGTTATTATCAAAATACCCGGTTTTTTATTTCTCGGCATGTTTTTAACTAATCTGTCATGTTGACACTTGTGATACCATTAACTTTTCTAAACTAAATTATAATGTGTTTTGTAGATTAATAGGCGTTACGACATATTACGTTTCACAGCAAATGTACCTAAGTAAATGGTATCTAACATCAATCTTTTGGATTTATAGGCAGGTAGTTAGTTGAGAATTACTAGAGAAGCGCGCGAGGGCGGAGGACATATTTATTGCTCGACGAGATAAAAAACAAGAAATTGTCGGCAGTTTTTACGTCTTTTGAAAGTTCTATAAAAATCATTGGTGTCCCTTTGTTGGTGTTTTACTTGTAATGGCCGCGGTGAAAGAATTCTTGTAACACTGTCAACAAGGTTTACATATTTTTATTAGGCAAACTGAGAGGTAACATAATAATCTTCGCTATATTAATGTAGACTTCCAAGTTTTATTTGGTACAACTTTTCATCTTCAGTTTAATTAAGATCGGGAAGCTCGGCCAGATTGCGATCATTTGCTTTTCTTATTAGTCATTTTCTTTCGTAGCCGATGAGAGGGCCGGAAAACTTTGTACTCCACTGAACAAGAAAAGGGGAGCGTTCCGCCGTAAAGTAAAAAAGATTCCGCCCAAGTAATGAGAATATTTCGGAATGAGACCATTTCCGTGAGCATCCCTTTACGTAAGGGAAAACCGGAGCGAATAATCCTGATATCGGCATTAGAACCGGCACTGTTGCTTTAGTCCGGTCCCTTCGCATAAAAAACAAAAGTTATTTGAACGTCGGATTTGTGGATATTTGACGCGAGCCGTCGCGATATCAACCCTGAACCGAACTGCCGATGGAGTGTCGTCTGACAGAGAGTTTTTTACTGCACTCGAGGGAAATTCACCGATTCCCGCCATAAAGCCGTGTTCACTGCGAAAACGAAACATGAAACAACAATTTGCCGGGTCGTCCTGCATGCTGCAAGGCGCAGCCATGTGTACCACTATTGATGTTCGAACTTATAACACGTCTGCACGCTCTAGAAGTCTTGAGTTGGGACGAGTGCTCGCTTCAATGTCGTAAAATGCACAACAAAATGACTTTATGTACATCGTACGAACGCCGACATGTCGGGCCCGGCTGTTCTATTTAACGTTCCAGTTTTATAGATCTTGTCTTCTATTTGAATTTTAATTCTACATGATCATTGTGCCGATGCCGTAATGTGCATGTATAACGAGATTTATACCGGTCTCTGAGGTTCTAGCGATGATTATCGTAGTGTTAGTTTCGCTAGATCCTAATCGATAGTTAATCGGGAATCGATTATGCAGATGTGCGCCTGCGCTAACAGTAATCTTACCTTCTTTATCGATAAATCGATTAGTGGTCTCGGTGGAAATTTAGAAATTAGTCGTTGGCAGCAAGCAAATTGGAATATTCAAGATAAACAGAAATTGTTATTATTACTTTATCCCCATAAGTATTAACTTTCAGCAGATGGTTCAGATAAGTGTTGTTAAGATTGGTTTTTATTTGCATAATATTATAAAATAATACGAATATCGTATAAAACGTCAGATAAATAAATTTTTACAGGCAGGTTTAGCATAAATGTGTGGAGCATGTTCGATTCAAACAATATGAGAAATATATTGAGCGGAAACTGACTACACATGGAATGAGTGTTTTTTTCAATTTTGTGTGTTCGGCTGTCAAATGTTTTTTTCACTGCAACAATTTCTATAGCTCTGCGGGAGTTTACACGAACATTGTATACGTTTCCTGATCCCAATTCAATCCGGTGTGTCCGTGTGCACCGCATGTGGTTCATTGGTTAACTGAATTATACGTACGCCGATGAAATCGGACGGCCGTACTGTCCGTCCGAATCTATTTTATGTTATTGTTCGCTCTCGTATTAAAAAAGTTTTATATAATTTATGGAAAAGACCAAGTTTTTGTTCGTGTCAAAGTTATGCGCTATTATAAAGCGGCATTGAATGAAATCGTATTCAATGAAAGTCGTAACTTTGTAGAATGGAAAATTCAATTTTTAGTACGTCTAACTTTAATTTCTTGAAAGTTCTTTGGTAAAGTGTACGTATTCGTTGATACCAGATACTCATGCTGACTCTAGTCATTTCGATAAAGAAATGAGAAAATAATGCAATAGGAATATTTGTTGAGATACGTCCGTAAACATAGCTTTGGGTAGTGTATCAAATATCTAAGATCGAAATCCTTGAGGAAATCTCTAACTAGCTGAATATTTTTATCAGCGGATCTATGTTACTTCTCCAATTGCTGATACCGATCTGGCAACGGAGAAACATAAAATATATCAATATTACCCACGCAACATGTAAGTCAATGAGTAGATAGATGGCTTACCATATTCTTGTAGGTGATGATATGTGTAAAAATATTGGAAATGATTTCGATATTGCAGCATCTGAATTGGTTCTAGTGTTGCTTAATATAAATTTGATTCTGGTATGAATTGGAGTTATGGAAAACCTAGTGGGGCTTTGATTCAGCGGTTTCGCTCCTGTTAGTGTCTAAACACACTATGCCGAAGTTACGCGACCTAAGTTCGGCGGCTGATTTTACGTTCCGACGTATTCGGCTGATATGACACACATTCAGTGTCTCGAGCGCTGTCGTGGCGTCGTGTCGTGTTATCTACACAGTTGGACAGACAGACGCAAAACAAAGTGATCTTGTTATTAATGTGTGCTCACAGAATAAGTTGCCGCTGAACTTACGCCCGAGCGATGTTAGGCTGTACGCTATGACGCGACGTAATTTCGGCATAGTGTGTCGTCAGTAATTCAAATAGCATTGCAGGCGTAATAAATTGTGCTGAACTTCGGTCGCGTAACTTCGGCACAGTGTGTTTAGACACTTAAGCTCTTCCATTCTAATTTTTTTGGGACGTTGTATATTGGTTAATTTTATGACAATTTCGAACGATATTTTAATCGTTGTCTTTGAACTGGTTGTTTTTGATGACGTTAGTAGAATTGCTGCCCCAGCAATTCTACTAACGTTTAGGAATGTATTGATTCTCAGTCTCAATCTGTCAATAATGTCACTATTTCAACTACATTTTGACATTTATTGTCGCAGACAAGAATTGCGGCTAGAATTTCCTACGTTTTTAATTAGAACAATTGCCCTTGAAAAATTTTTCTCGTTGTCTTTGAACTTGTTGTCGTCAACAACCTGACAAAGCAACATCTTATTTATTTGTTTCTTTATATAGTAACTTGATTTACTCTAGCGCAGTGTAGCAGCTGCTGGTTAAAATTAATTCGTTAGTGAAATGTAGTTAATCCGGCGTCTGCGGGGTTCCTTGTGTCGTGTCGCCGCCGGCGTCCTGTGGAGCACTTGAACTTCGTACCTTTGACTTTATGAAGGCTCTTGACGTCATTATGGAAGTTGGTTTGCTTGTGACGGTTTCTTTTGTTTTTTATTTTTTATAATATAAGGTTTGTCATTTAGGATTGTTTTAGGCTTTGTTAACGCCTGTTTGATATTAATTTGATGATTTTAATTTGATTTTGATTTGATTTTATGATTTTAATTTAATTTTATGATTTTAATTAAATATTTATGATTTGAATTTGATTTAAATGGTTTAATTTTAATGATGATAATAAATTTAAATTTTATTTATGTTATTTTATTTATTATTTTTATTGTAATTGAAATTTTATTTGAAATTGTATTTTATGACCTGGAAGTGGTTGAAATAAATGATTTTGAATTTGAATTTGAATTTGATAGACTTCAAAAAGGTTTTCGTCTACAATTTTGCGGTTTAATTCTCAAGTCAAGAGATTTAAAGCTTAAAGGCAGTAATAGTAAGTAAAGTAAGTAGATTTGGAAATAAACCAACTGCTCCAAATTCAAGATCCGAATAAAGATGTTCTATATTGAAATTACATATATTTAGATACTAATTAAATGGCACTGAAATATGCATATTTCTTACTTGTTTCTGATACTTACCCGGACAATTCGTAGTTTAAAGCAAAGCGTTTTACTAAGCTCTTGTTAGTGTAGTCCAAAATCTACGAATCTCCAAAAATGTCATTAGCTAGGTATCTACTTTATTCATCTATTTTCATGCTCAGCTTTGTTAGTCTGGCGGATAAACTTCACCTATATCACGGTAAGAGCTCCCTATGCTTGTACTATGCACTTCCCAAAATTGTCGGTTCATTTCAACATTTGCATCCATTGCGTGTATAACATCATGGCTTTAACAAAGAGGCTGTAGAAGATGCGCAATGTATTGTAAATGGTTCAAAAAGTTTGGACCTTTTTGTTCCCGTGGTAAGGTGTAAGTCGCGGAAACGAGCTCTCGCCTTTATTCCGCCCCGCTGGTCCACGGTACACTAAAATTTTCCAGGAAACTGCAATGTTATTAGGGTAGGGAGTCTCAGTCCCCGCGCGTCGGATGAATTCAACTAGGAAGGCAATTTCCACTTTATGACGTGCTATGGAGAACGCGCGTATTAGGCAAGTACAGTATCCATGGTTTACGGTGTTTTGGATGTAAAGGATTTGTGATCGGTAGGCTAACAAGGAAATTTTGTTTAGGCATACATACTTTTGTTTCATATAAGTATTTTTTACTTTTAGTTATATAAGACTACCTTTCTGTACACATTAAAACCCAATATAATAGCCAGGAATTGATCTAGTTTAATTTATGTTGAAAATTTCATGTGTCGGAAAATGTGACTTTTCAACGATAACAGTTTTATCACAAAGATCGCATTTTAAAGTATCCTGATTGAAGCATGGTCATAGGAAGTCAACAGATTAAATTCTTCTTTATTCTCCCATGTTATGAGATACACCATCTTCAGGATAATGCTGTGGATTAAAAAAAACCATAACAGATGTGCTTAAATTTTTTATAGGATTCACTCTACATATAAAATAATGTTGGGAGCACTTTGCATATGATGAGAAAACGTTAAAAATATGAGTTACATTGTCGATGGAACATTGTCATTTTGGCAGTTGTTTTAAACATCAAGATTATATTATATTTATAATATGCAACGAAAAAGAAAAAGAAAAGAAGTTTAGGTCCATGATGAAGTATTTTTATTACAATAACCTATAGACCACAACAAAGCTAATTTTGTACGGAACGGGCTGTTGGTATAATTTCCTTGAAGACGTAGAGTAAATAACTATACAAAATGGTAAAATGAACAGATATTTTTTCTAAATTACTTTACCATTTGTTGCTATAATTCAGAAAAAGTAAATTAAAAGTTAAAAGTCACTTGCAACTATTAAATTTTTACAGCATTGCGACTCTACGTCTTTAAGGAAACTTTACCGACAGCCCGCTCTATACAAAAGTAGTCGTCATATTTAAATGTCTTAGTAAAGTCATATTTTGGTCTGTAAGTTATTATATTCAATGATATTGAGATATGATAAGGGCTATATTTAGGCTTGCGGTTAATCAATTTCCTTGTACAAGATTTTGATCTGCGTATCATTTAAAATTGATTTGTTGAGAAACTAAGTTATCAGAACCGTTACCGCTTCATTATCTCATCATCGCTCTCTCCTGCATGCTGCGAAGCCGAATACCCTGGTGTATATTGTAACAAATCTACTAGGACCTTTATAATAAAAAACTTAGTAGACTTGCACATGTCAAATTTCATAATTTAAAAAAAATGGGGGGTGAGGAGGTTGGATACGTCGATGAGTATCTCTATCTTGGTCAATTAGTCTCTTTCCAGGCAAGACAAAACAAAGAAGTTGCTAGACGCACCGAAAATGCCTGGAAGAGTTATTGGGCAATGAAAGACCTCATGAAGGGCACTCTTCCACTGTCGCTTAAGAAAAGGCTCATCGACGTGTGTATTCTTCCCATCCTCACATATGGTTCACAAACATGGTCTTTGACAAATCAACAGAGGTCCACCCTTTCGGTTTGCCAGAGAGCTATGGAACGGAGTATTCTGGGTATAAAACTGCAAGACCGGGTTAGGAATATCACCATCCGTTCCATTACAAAAATAACTGACGTCACTCGGAAAGCTGTCATGCTGAAATGGAATTGGGCTGGACACATCTGCCGCATGTCAGACGATCATTGGGCCAAACGTACAACCCAATGGGTTCCTCTACATGGCAAGCGACATCGATGCAGGCCCAGGCGGAGATGGCGGGATGATCTAGATTCCTTCGAAAAAGACTGGCCCCAATTAGCCCTTAACAGAGAGAGTTGGAAGGAGAGTGGAGAGGCCTTTGCCCAGCAGTGGGAAAATCCAGGCTGAAATATATATATATAAAAAAATGGGATGAGTAAACTAAACACAGAATAATATAAAAAGTCTAGCCTAAAACGCACTGTGAGAGGATAATATTAATAGGAAGGTAAGGTAAGGAAATAGAAGTCATAACAAAATAATAATATATATTGATTTTCAGCCAATTTCAATTTAAATGCATTTGAATGCAAATTGTAAGAAAAACAATTAGAGAATTATGAATTCATGAATGATTAATGTAAGTATATCAAAAATTATAATATTTCCTTTAGTGCAACTAAAGGATACTAACATAGTTTTAAGTTTTATTTACTAATACAATTATTATATTCTTATATGTATGCTTAGGTTAAGGTATTTATCTATGGGTCTTTGTTACCTGAAAATAAATAGTTTATTATTATTCACATTTATTTATTTCATAAATACCATATTAAATTCAATTTTTAAATATTTATATAAAAATAAAAACGTTTAAAAATAAAAAAAATAGTAGCCCACCGGTATCGGGAATAGGGTCTAAGCTACCGGTGTTCAGGGCTCCTGAGAGAGGAATCTCCAGACTATACGCGCCGTGTCTAGGAGTACCGCTTTCTGTATCAAGCCCTTGATCCAGCTGCCCAACGAGAGCCTCCTTATGTGTTGGTCGAGGCTCTTGGAAATGAGTCCATTGGCCGTAACGACTATCGGCACAATGACTGCTGTATTTACATCCCACATGTTGACAACCTCGCGAGCCAAGTCAAGATACTTAATTTGTTTATCTTTCTCGGTTTTCACGAGGTTCTCGTCATGCGGATTATTATTATTATTATAATCATCTTCCTGCCCTTATCCCATGTTACTTGGGGTCGGCACAACTCGCTTTTTTCGTCCATTTCGTCAAACATCACAGTATCACTGACCCACTTCTCTTTGATATAATTCTTCACACAATTCATCCAAATTTTCTTCGGCCTTTCTCTTTCCACATTTATAAGCTAAACGCTTATTGACTGCATTATTGCTTATTTGCATGCCGATTTATGGCGAAATGTGTCTCTGCACTAACAATAAGACACAACATAAGATGGTAGGTACTGAATGAATGGCAGGTCATGAATAAAAGCTACTAGTCCCTTTTTACCCGACTACGGCAAAGCCAAAGGAGGGTTATGAGTTTGACAGGCTATGTATGTATGTATGTATGTATGTATGTATGTATGTATGTATGTATGTTCATCTGTACGCGCATAGCTCCTAAACTACTTATCAGAACTGAACAAATGAGGTATCGTTAGAAGCGTCTTGATCGTCCGCTGGTTATAGGCTATATGACGTGTCACCGAATCCAATGTGGCGCCCTCTGGCGGACAACAAAACCAAGATTTAAAAAAAAAATGAAGACAAGCATACCGTGTTTGGTATCATTTTAAAGGGGTTCACTAGTACCATTCAAATATATAATATTTAGTTGTGTTTTGTCACAAATTATTTAAAAAAAGAAAAGATTACCAAATAAATTAAGATACGCATACCGTGTTTAGTATCATTAGAAAGGGGTTCACTAGTACCTTTTAAATATATAATGCTTAGCTGTGACTCCAAAATGGTTTAAATAAAAAAAAATAGTTTAAAAACTAAAACCCGACTACAACAAAAAGTGATCTAAAAAGTACGAAACAAGAAAATATTTCACACAGAAATCAAGACATAGGTACAAAATAGTCAAGGTAAGCCGTGGTTGCATGCCATTATAATTCATGTTCATCGCACTCATATGGGACACAGGCATGCAACCATGGCTTACCTTGACTATTTTGTACCTATGTCTTGATTTCTGTGTGAAATATTTTCTTGTTTCGTACTTTTTAGATCACTTTTTGTTGTAGTCGGGTTTTAGTTTTTAAACTATTTTTTTTTATTCATAAAGGGGGCGTAGCTCATGTGGAGATTATGATGCAATAGCCGTTAGATAATGAACTCTATGGTTAGAATATTCTGGATGCTTCTAGAAAGATAGATGATTCGATTATATTCGAATGATGTAGAATATCGTTTATATAACAAGCTTCTGTCAGACCACGAGCCGTCTAGGCTGGGTCATGTATTTCACCTCTAATTAATATGTTATCTCAATATAGATCTCTAACAGTTCTGTTACGTCTTATTTAACGTCCCTTACAGTACCTACCATCTTATGTATACCAGCATTTATACAAATAAATGTTTTGACTTTGACTAAAATACTTTTGTATGGAGCGCGTTGCCGGGAACGTCGTCTTAATTTTCTTTAAAAAATCTCTTAAAAATTTAACGGGTTTTTTTTTAGTATCGCTGAAAATAGTTTTTCAAAACACTTTGCTGTCATTATTTAGGTACGTACTTTTTTCCTTACATTTCTCATTTTCCAGAAGAAAGACCGTTCAATTTGAATCTAATCCTGTAGTCGAGGTCTCGTCTCGGAAGTGAGCAGTAATCGTCTCGTTCACCTTGCTGCTCGGAGGTGATTCAGGAAATTTACACAGAAATGTGGAGCTCGCAACGAATCCCGAGATCAAAACTGAAATAATTATGAAATTGTTCGTCATTTTTTGTAGATTGGCGTCGTTTAACAAGAAATTTTGGTTTTTTATTTTCTTAAGCTGAAGGGAGAGCTTCTTTGTGAATTCTTTGGAAAATTTTGCTTGACCTAAGTACGAATCGGTGGTTTCTTTTTAAATATCTTTATCCTAGATAAGATGTTATAAATGAAGCTAATTAATTTGGTTCCCTCTAGCTGGGGAAAATATTACCCTAACATTTTGGGTATCAGATTTATTGTGATAATTAATTTACCTAATTATTTATACGTTAAAGTTTTATACATCTAACTTTGAGGGAAGTTTTTGTATTAGGTCCGTTGACACCTTAAGGTAGGGTTATAAAGAAATTCATAAACCAGCGGTCACGTTTGGTGACAAACATTACATTCACTTTATATCTTCCCCTTTTAATATTTACCAGGTGCCGTTTCTCCCCTTTATTGCTAGACTTGTAATAATCCTCGCAAACATCTTTTCTCTAGAGGAAGTCGGGTTAATAATGCTTTCTATAAGCGCGGCTTTTGTGTTTATTACCCCTGCTTAAGCATACAGCTATTGTAGATGTTATTAGAGCAATATCTCTTGGTTTACCTGTGTTTGTGTGATATTAACGATGCTGTGAATTAAGACTTACAAGTGCATATGAACAATGAGAACAGTGAATGGTATGTTGTGTAGGTGTTTTATTCTTTTAGTAATCTAAAAGAGTAAATTTTATACATTTTACTAGTACCTTAAATAGAACAAACACCCCGTACCCCGTACCGTAGATAGTCTAATGACTATCTTCTGCCCTCGACTTCGACCAATGTCCAAATCTGTCCAACGGGAACACAGAAACGTGATAAAAATTATAGATCAATATCTATATGTGTGCCAAATACCAGCTAATGCGAAAAGAGGTCACAAACATTTTTCCATCCTCACAAACGTTTACGTTTATAATAGTGGTAGGAAGTAGAATTTGATTAGAAAAGAAAAGTTTTATTGAAAACAAAAACCTATGCATTACCAAAATAACTTATTCCAACAACAATACATAAGTTCCACCTGAAGCTTTTCCCAATAGAAATAACCAATGACCCAAATCCTTCGACAAAGAAAAAAGATCCCTACTTTCCCTTTGTCAGCGAAACTTGGAAACAGTTACCATAAATGAGACCTTTTCCCATCGGTATAACGTTGCCAAAGTCGACCGCCACTTCGTTTGATAAATAGCAGAGATACATTTTCATTAGGCTCGTGTATAAATTACCTGATAGTAACAATAAGGTTAGAGTTTGGAGCGAGACAAAAAACAAAAGCGACAAGGAAATTAATTAGAGAGAACATAAAAGAAAATATCGTTCTTTTAATAGCAGTCTCGCGTATTTCCAATAACGGATTTCATTGGAATGACGTCTGAGAAAAATCTTTCTTTGCTAGTTTTAATGGAGGTACTTTTATTTGGTGTCGTAATTCAGGTGAACTGAGAATCTGGAGGGTTCTAAGGAAAATGAGAGGTGAAAGGAGTTTTGCAAATGACTAGGGATAATGTGCGGATGTTTGTGAAGACATGACCGTTATCTCGGCAACATTAGCTTTGATGGTTATTGGTTGTGTTAATAATATAGGATTTGTACGAACTTTCGCTGTATTGCGCGGTTAATCTGTTTTAGGAACCGGAAAAACCGTAATTCATAGAGTAATGTGGTTTTAATGGTAATGCTGATGATGATGATTGTGTAATGCAGCTTCAGCTGGTCAACTCTGCAGTCATCATCTGCCTAGCCTTTTCCCAACTACATATGTTGGGGTCGGCTTCCAGTCTAACTGGATGCAGCTGAATACCAGTGTTTTACATGGAGTGACTGCCTATCTGAACTCCACAACCCAGTTACAAGGTAACACGATAGTCTTTTGTAAGACTGGTTACCAGACTTTCTGGCTTCTGACTACCCATAATGACTGTCAAAGATTTACTTACAACAGCCGGGGCCAACAATTTTACGTGCTTTCCGAAGCACGGAGGAGTTTCGGTATGTCACCCATCCACGGGCAGACTGCGGCAAGCCAGGCTTGACCTTGATCGATCGTTCCGTATGGCTTTTACTTAGCCACGAGCTCCTCAATTTTCAACTCTGGAGTCAAAATTTGAAAGTGTAGGAAGTAAGAGTATGTAAAGTATTCACATAGAATCAGATAAGCCATTATGGTTTTATTATTCTCTCGTATACATACATCAAAATTGCTAACGACTGCTCTCGAGTCTGGTGTAATATTTCTTCCGCCCACAAGAGTGCGTCTTATGGGACTTGAAACGACGTAGCATCAATTTATTCGTAATTTTGCATTTGCAAAAACACGGTCTCCCATATCTACATCCCCAGTTTCACAATTTCATCGATCAACAATATCAGGATTAACAGCTGCAGTAAAATGTTCACGTGGTTTATCGCCATAAGTGCCAGTGTCCAGCCCAAAATATTTAGGAGCAGAAACAATAAAATTTACAGGAACCGCTATACAAATAAAATTAGCAATAAATTGAGACCTTCTGCGGTTGCTCCACCTGCGCACATCGCACGGGGGTGACCAGGCCATAACTCAACGGAATTGTGCCCGGAGGCCATCGTGCTACGTAAACAATAATAAATACTAACCCTTGTTCGCATCAAATAAAACGTTATGTGCTGTGCCCACAAATTGGTGGTCTCCATGCGTCCGTGTAGCCGGTGGAAGATATTAATTAGCTGCTGACAATTATAAGTGGAAGTAATCACGTTTGTAATTTTAGGAACAAACCACGTAGTCGTAATAGTGGAGCAAGCCATCCCGCTGCGATAATGTCATTGTCTACGACAGCTTTTGGGTATGGGTGCTTTATCTGAGAATTATATCCAGTGTATTTTTCAACCGTATATGTACAGGTCTTGTGACCTTTGACCAGCTATGGAACAATAGTGGGTTAAAATTTAGTATACGGTAGCAGGGACTAGGGAGCCCCCGACCCGCTACCACTCCCATGAAAGGAGTATGTAAGTAAGTATAAGTAAGTAAGTAAGTAAGTAAGTAAGTCAGTAAGTAAGTAAGTAAGTAAGTAAGTAAGTAAGTAAGTAAGTAAGTGTAAGTGTAGTAGTAGTAGTGTGGTGTAAGTATGGAGTTTCTTGCCCATTCTTCTCCATACGAAACTACCTTTTGGAAGGGGCAACTAGAATCACCTTTTTTTATTTTTATGACGTTCAAAAGTGCCTTTAATGGTCTAATTGAAATAAATGATTTAACTTTGACTTTGACTTTAACGGCCCGTTTCTGAGATAAACGATTTTTTGTAACCTAAGCTCAAAACACTAAAGTTGCCTAAAAGGCGTCAAATGTCTGCAATGGTTACGACAATGGCACACAGACGGCCGACCTAACGTCGACCGAGCCCAGGCTCCTATTTCTATTTCCAGGGTTTAAACCTAACCAAACCGAACCTTAGGGGTGCCTCTGACGTCGACCTAAAATCTAAGATCCATTTTATCAATTTTGCACGATATTTTACACCACAAACAATATATTATTTGGTCAGATGTG
This sequence comes from Charanyca ferruginea, assembly GCA_947361185.1. NCBI lineage: Eukaryota > Metazoa > Arthropoda > Insecta > Lepidoptera > Noctuidae > Charanyca > Charanyca ferruginea. Next base: position 11,147,295 of record OX376073.1, read on the forward strand.
GTTGCTAATCGCTTTAATGTATTATGATGTGATTTAAGGTTAGTAACTTATTTTATTAATTTCTCGAAAACTACGCATTCCTTTTAATGACAATGGTAGCGTTATAATCAGGGACCCAATCCCGACCAACATCCACAATTTTAATCTCCCCACCCCCTTTTAAATTCTACCGTTTCCTAATATGTTGCTTTATACGTTTTATTTATTAAGTCAGAGCGATACCTATAGTTTAGATTTAAAGCCTATAACAGAGGGCATATTTATTGTAAATAGATAAAAGTAGGTTCTCATAAGTCATACTTAAAATTATTCACCAAACATTGTATAAAACCTAATCTAAAACCATCCAAAACATGAATACTAAACTCCATAAAGCTAGTTATAAATATTCCATTAGCGTTGTAAATGATAAGTGACAAGCTACAGGGTGACACTATTTCGCTATTAGCCGCCCAATCCTCCCGGGGCGAGGGAGTGACAATATGTCTCATGTATCCTCACTGCGACTCAGCCTCATATCAGGGTACTACGGTGAAAGATCGTCGACTATTCATCCTATGTGTTATGATGTTGTTTTCGCTTACGAAGATAGATATTCGTGTGGATTGGACAAGGAATATTGTAGTAAGTTTGCACGATCATTTTACTTGATCGAATAGTGGAAGTGAATTTACGCTTTCGATATTTACAGTGGTATGCTGTAAAGGTGTGTAACGTTTGAAATTATAACAAAACTTCTATGATCTAATTTCATTTAACATACTTTTTTTAATACAACGATGAAATGATGTAATGAATTATTGATATAATTTCATTTTACCTAATTTTATACGGTGTAATGAACATTTTCTATAATGCACATTTAAACAAATATTCATATTCAGTTACTATAATATTGGAAATCTATAAGCAACGTCTAGCATAATTTAGTTATTGAATCATTTGGGTTAGATGAGGTTATAACAGTATGTTTCCTGATATTTACTTATTCATTACAGAATTTTGGCTGAAAATCAGTTAATATAAAAATTATGTCATATGAAAATTAGGGCAACTTAACGTTAATATAATAAAAACTTTTTTCTAAAAAAAAACAACCGCCTCAAAAACTAAAAAGTGATGAATAATTTTAGCACAGAACACACATTAATTTAGTTTCGGAAGTCGGTGGCAATACAAAACAACAAACAGAACAAAGCCATCGCCACCGACTTCCGAAACTAAAGTAATGTGTGTTCTGTGCTAAAGTTATTTATCAATTTTTAGTTCTTGAAAGCGGTTTTTTTTTTTTGAAAAAAGTTTTTATTTTCCGATTTTTAAGTATCGCCTTATCATCCAAATCTATTAAAATACCGCGGCACAGTTAAATCAGATATTGAAAGTCCTCCAAAGATTGAAGAAATAACGTCATCTATGTAATTTTTATGGGATTTTGTTGATTTTTTTAAAAGGGCCGAACCAATTTCGATAAAATTTATTTGGGACCATTTCAGAATAAACCCCTTTCAAACAAAACAAGAATTTTGCAAATCCGTCTATATGACGGAGTTATGCCCGAACATACATAAAAAAAATATATAAACATCCGAATTGATAACCTCCTCCTTTTTGAAGACGGTTAAAAAGAGCATTATACAAATTGAAAATTATATGAAATGAACGTTATACTAAATGTTATTAGAGCAAAAAAAGGTTATTATGAAATATAACATTAGATCACATGAAATTAGGTTATTTGTTTTTATAGCATCTGAAAATTATATTACCTGAACATTATCTCAAGTGATATTATACTATCTGTTATTATGCCATATATTACACACCCATTCTGTAAATAGGTATCTCTCGGTTAATTTAAGTGAAGTGAGTTTGACGTAAGCTGTCAGGAAAGGTGGAATGACAGTTCGCGCCATCTTTTACCGAGGGAGTTTTTACAGAATTACAATTCAATTTAATGGCAATGTAGTTTTGTTGCATGATAATATTTCCTAGAATTTTATATTTGAAATGTATATTTTCGTTTTCTTTTTCATCTTCTCTATTCAATGAAGTGACCAAGTTATTTACAATGTTTTTATTGCCATTTATGTCTTGTTGATGTGTATGTGCTTGTGGCTTACACATATCTAGGTAGTTCCATAGTTCCTCTAAGAGTGCACTGTCTGTCAAACACTCGGTATTAAATTAGCGGTCATTTGTGATACCAGTGTTCTTATTTCTACACCTCCCAGTTGAAAATATAATATTTCAGTGGTGACGAAGATGTGATAGAAATAATAACACAGGTAATATAAAACAGAATAATAAAATATCTAGCGTGAATTTATTTACAATTAGTATCTTAACAAGTTCATTATATTTCTCAACAAGGTCTACCCATTTCAGGCCACCACCTTCTATAATAACTTTTTATACCTATTTCTTTCCCTTTCTTCAATAAGGAAGTATGTAATAATCCTGTATTAAATTCCAAGAACACAGTATATTTTGTGTAGGTGCGGCAAGTATCTCCCTTGTGTAATGAATATAGCCCAAGCTCTACTAAGACAAAGTGGATTGGTATTGGTGGTCGAACATAGACTTCGCTTAGAGATTGCCTTAACGGTCTAGGAGGATTTCGCTATTGAGATACTATTATATTGCATCTTGGTTGGTCTCGGCTTTGGGATCAAGTTAGGAGATAAGAGTTTTCTCCTCTTTTGGAGCGGTAGATATAGCACCTGTAAAGAATAATTAAATTTTTTGCCCCTAAGGTGCTAAATTGTAAAAAATCTGTCAAGATTCCATTTATATTTTGTCTCTCATGAAAGATCCCGATACCCATATTTACGAAGATGACACATTCTCCAATCTCTTCTTTAACATTGAACAAAGTACTAGTTACATTTCAAATTACTTTGAAGAACAGTTCATAAGTGGGCACTACAATTGTTACAATCGTCATTTCAAATTCTAAACCTAAACTCAAAAAACATGCCACGAAACTTGAATTTTTATTATCTCAATACCCAGATTCGTTAAACACTATGCTGTGACTTACATTAAAATTATTACACGAAAATGTAATAAAAGGACCGTAAAATTGCACTTTCGACACCTTTAGCTACCGGGGAGGCGTGATAGCCAATATTTATGGGTTCAGATAAAGGACGAAAAGTTGTTCATTGGTTCCCCATTATCCTTAATAAGTATGGATTAGTCAGGGTGGGGCTGTATGGACCTCGTCGTAAATTAGTCGAAGACGCTCTTTATAATAGAAGTTTATTATCAGACTAACTTTTTGTGACGGGTTTACTTATAATATTCTATCTAGGCACACCGTTCTGTGTGGGTTGCATTGTCGTTACACTTTCGAGTTATGTGTGTGTTGTCTTTTAGAGCTGTCGTGTTAGAAAGCGTTTTAAAAACTTAGTTAATTTGCATTCTTAAAAGGTTTTACTTGTATTGAAAAAGTTCATAAGAGACTATATTTTTTTAAAGCTACAAATAACAAAATGTTGACCGAAGAAAATTTTAAAATTTCTACTAAATCACCCAACCTAGCTCAACAACACGTACAAACTTCCTTACACATAATTTTAACCATATCAGTGTAATAGTACAGATTTTATGGACGCATTTGTGTGCGTTGTGATAAGTGTGGTTTACGGCCCATATATTACAGGGCACTAAAATTGAGGGTACAGGAACCAGAGCCAGGTAGGACGTCTGCACGCTACCTTGAATTAATTATGGCTTTAAATAGTTGTGTCTTTAAATATTTATGTCTGTAAGTTGCCGATTAGATAGTTTACTTTATGCGATTGGAAGCTAGTCTTGACTCTGATAATGGGTAGTGTAGTTGCTATAAAATATCTTGAACTAGAGTTATGAATTTCAAAATATTTATGACTGAGGTTTTGTCGATAAATATGTAGGTATGTAGGTTGGTACATTAACGAGCATGAGAATGTCATTTACACAAATTTCAAACGAGGTTTTCTCGTGATTGTATTTTTGATTTAAGACCTATTTCACAGTAGTTGGTATGCGTTTTAAAATACCTAATAGATTGAAACCCATTTCAGTCAATTCTTTAGGAGCAAATCATTTACGAATGTTGCCAAGTGGTATGTACAGAGGCCAGCACATTAAGCTACAACAATCTGTCAAATTTATTTAATAGATTTTCAAGTTTATTACAAAGTACCTATAAGGAAGGTTCTTATTCAATTGGGGAAGTCTGACAGTTTGGTATGGCTTGATGTGCTGGCGTCTGTACTTATTCTTCAATCACTATCATTTTCCTGTGATTGAATTTCTATTCGTTATACTTTTCTCATTCTCGATAGTTCGATGTAATTTACTCGTAATTCGTAGTGATGCTAAATAATACTCAAACAAACATTTTTTTTTTACTGCCTCGTTGGTCTCGTGCTCCGACTGCTCAGCGGAGGGTTCTGGGACGATTTTCAGGGCGGGCAGTGTTTATTGGGTTTTCCCATTAGGAATTTCCATAGTGGGAATTACTCAGTACCAGCCGTTTGAAAGTTGGCGGTGTAACACTCCCGCGCCTGCGCCTATTCTCTCTCCGGTCGTGTCGGATTGCCCTCCTATTGGACTATAAAAGTGAAGGAAGAGGGAGTGCAACTATGTTTGCGCACACACCATATGCATTATAATATCTCCTGTGGCTACTCTCCATTAACATTGGCCACTGTGACTGAAAATGTAATAATAACAACAGCCCTTATACGAACCCATATTTTCCCTAATATTACTCTGTTACAATTAAAATGGGTTTACCAGAAATTGGCCTCAAATTCGATACGCAACGGTGGGCAGAGAAGCGGAAAATACAAGACATTCCTAATTTGATCAGTGTGGTAATCCAATCATTTTCGACCTATGTCACGTTGACTTGGGCTATGCGACCAATCTCGGTGACAAATTATTTATCACATTTTTCTTGGAATATTATACGACAATATTTTGGGATGGTTGTGTTATTGGCAACTGGGTTTTGTGATTTGTTTTGTCGCTTATTATTTATATTTATTATATTATAACCTTATGAATAAAACAAAATATGAAAAAGGTGTTATTGTGTTGGTTACGAATCAGTGAATGTTTAATAATATTTAGGTATTATATATTTTTTTATACAAGTTCGAAGGATACAATTTAGTATCTCTGATTTAGTCTGTATTTTTCAAAACTAAACGTTTTTTCTTGTTATTTACTAATTGATATTGATACCTACTGACTCATAAAGAAAAATCGCCTTATTTTATTATTTCAATCAGCTAAAAGCTTAACTCTACCGTAATACTTGGAGTTCAGACATAAATTATGATAAATTCTTTCAATTCATAGTTTTTCACTTGTTTAATTTCTAAATGGGATCGATACCAGACATTTCTTTTTAGCGATTGTCAGTTCTCATTAGGCGTATAAAAATAAATGGTGTCCCGACGAGACGACACTCACAGGGAGGGAAATGAAGGGAGGAATTTTTGCTTCGCTCATTTTTGTAATTGGCTTATTAATGTTAATGACTGTCTGAATTGGCTGAGATGGGAATACTATCTGTAAGCAGTTTTTTTTATCAATATCTGAGATTTTTGTCTGAGGAAGTTTTAAAAAATAATCGGTACAGCGGGTATAGTCCATCATACACACTGTATTTCTTACAACATTATATAGGACTACAATACGGATAAAAGAGTTTCGTTACTTTATTAAGTATACGTTATTTTATTTTAAACTCTAAACCCAAAAACTTTGATAATAAAAAAGGGTCCTCTTCAAATTCGCTTGCCTTTACAAAAACCCCTGATATAAATAGCTGACCTCTTTCTTCATACCATTTCCTATAATTTATGACGTTAGTATATGTACAGAACCCGCTATCAAAGCAATATGTCAAACGCATCCGTGCCGGGAAACCGCACACCCGTCACCTGCAGATATTTGTCAAAACTCAAACTAAACAAAGTTATTGATACAGCTAGACGGGCCTACTACAACTGAAAACTCTACCTTATGATCTAAAACAGAGGGGTGATGAGTACGGTTTTTGAGGTGCCGAAATAGAAAGTGTTTGGATCGCTTCCACCAATATTGTATCAATATGTATTAGCCTGTCAGATGTGGTTGCGGGCGGATGTCGGAACTGCTGGATTTATTGTCTAACTTTAATCGTAATCCTACTTCCGCACATTGTTTCGTGCTGTGAAAAATTAGATGTAAAAGTTGACACCAGCTTTGTTGGAAACAAAAAGTTTAAGTACGAATATAAATCGGTTCTAATTTATATTGGAGACAGATAAAAATGGAGTAAAGTAAAGCATTTTCTCTCTATGTTGGTAATCAGTTGACTTTAATTAGTGAGCCATAAAATAACTTAGATCTTCATTAAAGATTGAGAAAGTAAAATTTTATCGAGTTCCTTAATTACCGTTTAAAACTCGAAAATCACATAGTCTACAGTGATTCATCTATTTTATTTGTCACTCCACGTGCAATAACGAAGCGCCAATGTTCATTGAAATGGCCCTAATTTGACATTTGAAAACGAGGATAAGTCCTATAAAACCGATCTCAATTACCATTTTAACAGGAATCGAACGTTCCGGAATTGAATCGCTGATTAATCGATTCTAACTCGTTCAGGCCTTTTTCTTTTTTAAGTTGTCCAATTGTCCCATCAGTATCGAATTCTTTTTTTCGTGCAGGAATGTTTCATTCACCTTTGTCCTATTAACGACTCGACGAAACAAACGACCTATCAAATGTCTGAAGAAGTCGCGTGTCTACTAAAAACACACATAAATCGAATGCACCTAAAATCGCAATTGGATCACGTAGTCACTTCATTTCCCGGAATCCTCATAGCGTTTCGAAGGATCCTGCCTGGGAGGCACCTACCTGAACCCCCGAGGGTGTTGGGGTAATTTATGACCCAAGATAACGAGGGCTCACAGTGGTCTTATCGACTTCCCTAGCGCTTTTTATTTTACTCTCTCTAGTGCCTTTTTTATAAGCAAATCGTCTATTAGAAACGATATCGACCGCAGATACTGCAAGTGGGGGCCAAAACTGTAGCATGCAATTTTTTTTTTGCGTCTAGACGTTTTATGGCAATATTACCTTCCAATTCTGTCAAACCATCACGTGCTTCACTTCACCGTTGATATTCGCTGCACCTGTGAGCTGTACTGACTTTAACGATATCTCTTTAAAGAAAACTTTAGTTTTTAAAACCGCTTTTGAATTTTAAGACCCATCGTAAAACTCTACACAGAAATTCACGTTTTGACAAAAATTTATACTGACTTTTATCGACGCTGTGTGGTGACTTGTGTCTAACGCAGGACAGGATAGGTAGGTACTGAAATTTTATTCTTGCATCTCACAAAAGATGGTTAAGGTAGTACTATGACGATATGATACTATAGTCTCTTATCAGAACGACTATCATCGTCATCATGTCAGCCTTTAGACGCCCACTGCTGGGCATTTGTCTCCCTCAAGGGGAGTTCAGCAATCACCATGCTTGACCGATACATATTGGCGATCGCAGTAGGTGCTATGGTATCCAGAATGATAATGTTGTTCAAAACGATTCATGGCAATTTCGCATTAACTGTTTTATATTAAGCAACAAACCATCATTACTTTCCCTACATAACCAACACGATAAGTACTCAATTTTTCACATTCAATACGTAAATAGGTGAAGGGAAACTCGAGGCGCCAATCACCGCGGCGAGCGCTTGAAGAATGGCGTTCATTTCCCGGACCGATCTCATTCTTTCCGCGCCAACATTATCATAACTAGAAGCTATTATTTACTTTTCAAGGAATATTACGCCATTGGAAGAAAAGTAAGAAATTTTAAATGGTTTGTTCTGATTTTTCTGCAATTGGATCGGAAAGGTTTTTCGTTTTGCTGTTTTTCAGGCAATTCTATTTTCTTTAATGTTTTTTTTTAGAATTGAAATGAGACAATTGTGAGAAAAATAAATACATGAGTTTTGAATTGGAATTAAAAAAAGTGTTTTAACCACTTCTATTTGAGTTTCCAGACAAGTAATGAACTTACAATTCTCAGTAAAATCAACAGCATAATCTTAACAATAACTTAGGCATAGCGATCGTTAAGTATAATGTGTGAACTTGCTCCCAAGAAACTGTAACGCATATTTACACCTAAACTTCCTAAGGGACGGTTTAGGACTAAATCGTTAAAGCTAATCTTCGGTGACCATCTGGCGTCTGACATGAAACCCTAAGGTCCTTTCCACATATTCACAGTTCTCTTATAGACTGGTCACTAAATATACAGGCGGTTTTTGTAGAGTTTACGTGAGGGAGCGGCTTAAACATAACACCCTATAATTACTACGCGAAGCTATACGTCTAATTCAACCATCAACACTACATGAAATAGGGCTACTACAGATTAGTCTTCAAACGATTGAAGCGAAGACAACAGACATTATTCAATTATGCGCGTCCAGGTTGGCCTATTAAACGCGTTTTATCCTTATTGAAATTCGAAAGATCCAGTTCAAAACGAGATGAGATTTGTGCCCGTGGGATACAATTTAGATGATTTCACAGCAAAACAGCAGCTGGGTAGCAGCGGCTGCCCATTATGCACAGATCTCAATGTGATTACTCGGAAGGAGATGTTTGATAAACAGCTCATTTATCAGTTTGCCAGCGGCTTTTAAAGAAATATTAATTTTGTTGGGAACTTAGCGTTGAAGAGCTAACCGGGCGCTGTCTAGACGCCGCATGATATAAAATGTAAAAAACGGAGCGGAAAGTACATTCTTTTTGCATTTTACTCTGTCTGTTGAACATGTCTAGTTGGTTGGTACTCTCATTCTGTTTACATCTCCGTTGTTATTAGTCTGGGAGGTTGACTTGGTTGTTTAGTCGGAATAATTTAATATTTTGAAAATATGTATATCGGGCGAAGACTAGTGGAAAGTTCAGGCCCGCAAGACTTTAGGAATTATAATTATGATTTATATTTATGCAAGATTGAATTAATTAATTTTATGTTTCGTTACGTATTTGTACCTACATCTAGATTAATATTATTAAGGGGTAAAGAAGTATTTCAAAAGTTCAACGATTATTTAAGCTACATATTCCCTAAGAGTTTTGTTAAAGAAAATGGGATATAAAAGAAAATTCACGTAGACCAACATATTGCCGGGGCAATTGAAAGATTAAGTTAGTACTCATTATTAGTAGTAGTGCATTAATTATTGACAATATAACGTAACGATACTGATATTACCTTGAAAAACAAAAAAATGGAATTTTGACTTCAACAACTCTGACTTAACCATCTTTACCTGGGTAAAATAAGTCGCGGGCAAAGGCTTGTAAATAAATAAAAAGAAGTTCGGTATTAAAACGCATTGCGACTGCTGGATTAGTTCATGAACACGAATTCTCATGAGTCAATGAGACTTCTATTGCTGCACCCATAAACAAGCTTCAAATATTTATAAATACAGTCAGAAATCCAACGAAAAGTTAACCAATAAAACACAACGCAATAAATAACTCTTGATTGATATGCAAAAACAACAAACCGTTTCGTACAAAGTAATAACTGCAAAACACAAACCAAACAAAGTTAATACAATGCCTGCATATCTACGTACAAAGTTATTAAAACTCTGTTTATCCGATCCCGTGATTCAAAATCCAATTTGGTGTTAGATTCGATTTCGGTGGGAATAAATCGGATATGCCATTTGTTACGATGCGTTTGTACAAATTTATGTACGCGACTGTACCTATTGAAATTTTGTTTATGAATGTATTTCTGTGGTAATACCGAACGACAAAAGGCCTAGCGCGAACGCGCGGAGTGAACGCAAAGTTTTGATCGATTTTGTAAATATGTAGATGTTTCATCATTTACCTAGCTATTTCTCAAACACTTTGGGATTGCTTCCAGTCTAGCCAGATTCAGCTGAATACCGTGTGTATATATGAATCTGACTCCCAGAACCCTGTTCTTGGGTAACACGATACCCATTGGTAAGAGTGGTTGTCACACTTTCTAGCTTCTGACTACCCATAACGACTGACAAAGATAGGTATACTAATGGCAGTCCGGACCAACGGCTTAATGTGCTTTCTGGGGCACAGAGGTGTCTCGGTATGAAATGGATGGGCCATCTAAGAACCGACCGCGACAAACGTAGCTTAAACATGGCCGATCGATCTGTACGGCGAGCTTCTCAATAAGGTACTTGTTTCCCACAGGACATTTATTTCGTTTTAAGGCTTTATTTGTACCTATCAATGCTTGTAGTATACAATTAAAATAAAATGCTATAGGATACTCGAATATCGAATTCGAAAATCGACTCGAATCGTTTGGGTCGTTTAGGTTTAAGAACTACTTTATTTCTCATAAAGCTTTACACATAATTCACTTCCTGAGAAACACTATCTAAAACTAAGATTAGTAATTAGAACGCATAGAGGTACGTCTATAAAATTACAAAACAAAATAGTAAAGAGAAAAAATGTGGGTAAACATGTGGCGACACTACTGCTTACCCAACGGACGCGCGACGCGGGGCCGCCGCGCCGCCATCGCAGCCCGTGAGGTGCGCCGGCGACGGCCCGCGCGCGCCCCCCGCCAGTCTACAGCTATCCGTGACGGCGAATGCACGCTGCAATTATCTAACCTCGCTAGCTAAACTGTTCAACTTTCGTTCGCTATAATCTCTCACTATCATTCTCAGTTTCCTTCTTTAAATCTTTCTAGTCTTTCTATCTTCTCAATTTCATCAAACATTGCTATGCCTGTATAGACGCTTTGCTCGCGAGTGAAACTATTGTAATGTGGAACCAAGCCTAAATAAACTGTGTCGTGTTTACATGGCTATAGTTATTATTTAAATAACTCCCGTTAGGTTTCCCACATATTGGTGACCCCGCGTTGAACAATAAAGACTGTGAGTGCCGTGCGCGAGTGTTTATAGACGTTAAAGACAATAAATATCGCATCGCGTTTCGGCCATATTCTTTTTTGCAAGTCACTCGTCGTTATAAGCCGTGCCCTTGAAAACAGCTGTAAGGTCATTGCCGACCGTTACGATGCAAGACGATACTGCGTTGTCGACCGGGTTATACAGGGTTGGCGTAAAGGTACCCGAGTTTTGGCCAGATCGCCCTGATGTGTGGTTTGCGCAGCTAGAAGCGCAATTTAGTCTCGCAAATACGACTGCGGACTCGACCAAATTCTACCACGTCATAGCACACTTAGGAAACCAGTATGCAGCGGAGGTTCTGGACATTATCCAGTCTCCACCAAAGGAGGACAAGTACCTTACCCTGAAGACAGAGCTTATCAAACGGCTGTCGGCCTCCCAGGTAAAGAAAGTACAGCAACTCTTGATGCACGAAGAGATGGGAGACCGAAAGCCATCTCAGTTCCTTCGCCACCTTCAGGGTCTGGCAGGATCAACTGTGCCGGAAGAATTTATGCGCACCCTGTGGTCGAGTCGCCTTCCTCAACATATACAGACTGTCATTGCCACACAAACCGATACCCTTGCGAAGATAGCTGATACAGCTGACAAGGTCCACGAGATCGCACCATCGTCGCCTCAAGTAGCCGCTATCGCTGGCACCAGTACACGGCAATCAGATACCAGCAACGTAACCCTCATGCAGGAGATGATGAAGAATATGGCTGACCTCACGTTACAAGTAGCAGCTTTAACAGCAGAAGTAAGGTCTAGACCAAGAGAACGGACATATTCACGCGACAGGAACTCCTCAAGACGTCGTTCACCATCCAGTCATCGATCTCCATCTAGTAATGGTATATGCTGGTACCATCGCAGATTTAAGGAAAAATCATACAAGTGTACGAGACCATGCAACTACGATGCGGGAAACTCTCCGGGCAGTCGTCAGTAGCGGCCAACGACTGTCCGCAATCTCCAGGCCGACTGTTTGTGACCGACCGCAAGACTAAGGTACAATTCCTCGTGGACACCGGGTCGGACCTATGCGTATTTCCACGCACTGCGGCCAAAATCAAACAATGTAAGTCCGAGTTTAACCTGTATGCTGCAAACGGGTCAGAAATACCCACTTACGGCTTTGCTCATTTATCGTTGGACTTTGGTCTTCGTCGTGAATTTTCATGGAGGTTTATCGTTGCCGACGTAACCAAAGCAATTATAGGGATAGATTTCCTCTCACACTACAACTTACTTGTAGATTGCAGACGACACTGCTTGATAGATAACACAACGTCATTAGTCACTGACGCTTATCCTGTAAAGCCTAATGAGAGCGTTTCTTCTATCAAAACTAGCATCTGTGAAAGTGGTAATAGGTACTTATCCATCCTCAAACAATATCCCAACCTCACAAGGCCATCAGGTACACCCAAGCAAAGTACACATAACACAGTACATTATATTAAAACTACTCCAGGTCCGCCGATTGCAAGTCGACCGCGACGTTTACCGCCTGATAAGTTACAGATTGCCAAGCAGGAATTCGACGAAATGATCAAGAATGGTACAGCGCGCCCATCAGACAGCCCGTGGTCATCACCACTACACTTAGCACCAAAGAAAGACAGCGGATGGCGGCCATGCGGTGACTACCGAGCGCTAAATTCACGGACGATTCCAGATAAGTATCCGATAAAACATATCCACGACTTCAATCTTAACCTAACTGGTTGCACAGTGTTTACAAAAATCGATTTAGTAAAAGCATTTAACCAGATATCAATATACCCGCCGGATATATGCAAAACAGCGATAGTAACACCGTTTGGCTTATATGAGTTTCCAATGATGACGTTTGGCCTAAGAAACGCAGGTCAAACGTTTCAGAGATTTATAGATGAAGTCACTAGAGGGTTGGATTTCTGTTATGCCTACGTCGACGACATCTTATTGTATTCTCATAGTCCAGAAGAGCATGAACACCATTTACATACACTTTTCAGTAGGCTGGATCAATACGGAGTGCTGTTGAACACATCGAAGTGTGTCTTCGCAGCTCCGGAAGTCACATTCCTCGGATACCGCGTCTCAGGCGAGGGCATACGACCTCTGGATGAAAAGGTAGACGCTATAAAGAATTTCCCGGAACCAAAAACAGTTAAGGAACTAAGGAGATTCCTCGGTATGTACAATTTCTATCATAGATTTATACCACAGTGCGCTGAGCTACAGGCGTCATTGAATGAAATGCTAAAAGGATATACAAAAAGCTCGCAAAAGATCGAATTTAATGAAGAGCAGCGTCGCGCTCTGCAGAATTGTAAAACAGCGTTGAGTAACGCAGCGTTACTAGCTCATCCTAACGTCAACGGAAAACTAGCATTAGTGACAGATGCCTCAAGTACCGCAATCGGTGGCGTATTACAACAGTGGAACAGCGGTTCTTGGCAACCATTGGCGTTCTTTTCTCGAAAACTAACCCCCGCTCAAGTTAAATATAGCCCATATGACCGAGAGCTGTTAGCCATATACAAATCTATACAATACTTCCGTCATATGCTCGAAGCCAGAGTGTTTACAATTTATACCGATCATCGACCGCTCACACATGCCTTCGAAACAAGCAAGGATAGCAATAACCGTCCGCCAAGGCAATTCCGATACCTCGATTATATCGCTCAATTTACTACGGATGTTCGCCATATTTCAGGAAAGGACAACGTTGTAGCTGACACGCTTTCGAGGATAGATGAGGTCGTCGCATCAATAAATTTCGAGATGCTGGCTAAAGAACAAGAAACAGACCCAGAGCTAAGGAAGCTGATGACTGAAGGAAGTTCACTAAAACTGAAAAAGATTCACCTACCCGGTAAGAAAATTCAACTTATTTGTGATACGAGCACCCCGTCACCTAGACCCTTTGTCGTTAAGTCCATGAGACGTCAAGCTTTTGAGGGCATGCATGGCCTTAGTCACCCAGGCGCCAATGCGACTACTAAGCTGGTGACTCATAACTTTGTATGGCCGGAAATACGAAAGGACTGTCGGGATTGGTGCCGTGCGTGTCTTGCCTGTCAACGTGCAAAGATATCACGTCACGTAACATCACCGCTGAGCTCATATTCCCTACCAGCAGCGAGATTCTTGAATATCCATATCGACTTAATCGGACCAATGCCTTCATCGAATGGATTCAAGTACTGTCTAACAGCTATTGATAGATTCACGCGATGGCCTGAGGCAATTCCGATAGCCGACATCACAGCAGAGACAACAGCAAAAGCCTTACTATCAGGATGGATATCACGCTTTGGTTGTCCAGCAAGCATAACTACGGACCGCGGAAGACAGTTTGAGTCCACCCTATTCAAATCTCTAGCCGAACTAACAGGATCACAACATAAGATGACTACTGCTTATCACCCAGCAGCAAATGGGATAATCGAGCGCTTTCATAGACAACTGAAAGCCGCAATTATGTGTCACGCTAACCAGTATTGGACTGAATCCTTACCGCTAGTGTTATTAGGTATACGTAGTGCCTGGAAGCAGGACCTGCAATCCTCGGCAGCCGAATTAATATATGGAGAACCTCTGCGACTACCAGGTCATTTCTTTGATTCAACAAAATATACAGATATACCTGACGTTACAGATTTCATCTCAAGACTACGATCATTTGCTGAGAGTATAAGACCTTGTCCAGCATCACGACACACACAAAAACGTATTTTTGTGTTCAAGGACCTACAGACATCAGAACAAGTGTTTTTACGACAAGATGCCTTGCGTTCATCTTTACAACCCGCATACACAGGCCCCTACAAGGTCGTTGAAAGAGGTGCTAAGACGTTCAAGATATTAGTTAAGAACAAAGAAGTAACTGTATCAATTGATCGTTTAAAACCAGCATATACGCTAGACACATTACAAGAAACTATAAATAATACGCAAAATCAACAAAACGCTAATCCATTAACGACACGTTCAGGTCGTAAAGTTCGTTTCACAGATTTCTATCGCCCGTAGCAACGGTCTCAGCGGAGGAGTGATGTGGCGACACTACTGCTTACCCAACGGACGCGCGACGCGGGGCCGCCGCGCCGCCATCGCAGCCCGTGAGGTGCGCCGGCGACGGCCCGCGCGCGCCCCCCGCCAGTCTACAGCTATCCGTGACGGCGAATGCACGCTGCAATTATCTAACCTCGCTAGCTAAACTGTTCAACTTTCGTTCGCTATAATCTCTCACTATCATTCTCAGTTTCCTTCTTTAAATCTTTCTAGTCTTTCTATCTTCTCAAT
Source organism: Charanyca ferruginea (assembly GCA_947361185.1). NCBI lineage: Eukaryota > Metazoa > Arthropoda > Insecta > Lepidoptera > Noctuidae > Charanyca > Charanyca ferruginea. The sequence goes on from OX376073.1 coordinate 11,162,597, forward strand.
TTCATCAAACATTGCTATGCCTGTATAGACGCTTTGCTCGCGAGTGAAACTATTGTAATGTGGAACCAAGCCTAAATAAACTGTGTCGTGTTTACATGGCTATAGTTATTATTTAAATAACTCCCGTTAGGTTTCCCACAAACAGATAAGTTTTAACCAAGCACTACGTGGATGTATTAAATTTGATTTTTACTAGAAGTGACATTGGTGCCATAGTCTGTTTTTAGAGAGTTTCTTTGTTAATGTTATGGTTTTATTTTTTTAAGACTATTTTATTTTTAGTTTTTTACTTTTTTACAAGACATAGCTGTAGGTTCTTTTGGCAACTATCGCTAGCAAGGCTGAAACAGGATTTGGTGAGTGTAGGGTCCTCCACTGGTGAGAATGGTGACGGTCTGCCTACATGTGGGTGGCCAACAAACTATTCGCCGCACAAAGGCGAGTTATGGTTATAGTTTGAGCGGCGATACCTAGTCAGTTGGCTACCTATATGCGGGTAATCCGTCACCATTCCAGTTATTGGGACCCTCCAATAACTGGAATGGTGACGGTTTACCATTTACCACCCAACAAATACTGTTTCAATCTTCCTTGCGATAGTTACCAAAAGTAAGGCTATATATCTTGTCTTAAACTAAATACTTTTATGTTAGCGCGCTTATTCAAGGCCTATGGTACGATTTGGTTTCGATAACGAACGTTTCTACGATAATTTTGACATGATTGCGATGTGTGATATGAATTACAAGGTACAATTTGGAAATGAACTGTGTTTATGAAATATTGAATGTATTTGAATATATAGAAAGGATATTTGATGTAATACATATTACAGTCGCAAAATAAAAGATAAGGCTTTTATCTGATAGAATGGAGTTTTTTCTTTAAAAGTCTATCTAAATGGAAATGTGGCTTTGGTATTCGATCACAAATGTTCATATCTTTATAGTTTTGGCAGGCGACCAATAAAGTTTTGTTATCTTCTTAGAAAACTAAAGTAAGATCTTAGAAGTAAGTAGTTTTTTTCCAAAGATTTTCTCATAACATTAATTCATTTAGGAAGCTTTTCTGGCTAGTCTTTTAGAATATTTTAACTAAGAAATATACTCGAGCCAACAGAAAAAAACTCCAATTGAGATAAGACCACTTTTTTTTCGGTTAATGGAAAATGCTTATCTAAAATTAGGATTTCCAAGAAAATTCCACGTTTTTACAGTTAATTAGAATAATTTGGAAACATTACTCGGTTTTTACTGAGTTTTATATAGAACAGACGACTTAATTAATAAAAAAACGGAGCGTTTCAGCGAAAACTTTCCGGGCGGAATTAGCTTGGACGGAAGCGGATTCCGGGTGAAGGGTCGGCCATTAATCATTCACGTTTCGCGCCAAAACGCCTTTCATAAAAATATATTAAAGTTTCCCTCTCGTCATACTCCAATCCCAACGCGTTGCATGTTAATTTGCTGTCATAAAATATGGATATTCAGCTTTTTATGTTCCTTTGGAATGTCTCTAGAAATTTTGCAGTAAGATCTGCATGACCGTGACTTCAAAGGAATTCAACTCGTACAAAAAAGCCGCCATCCAACACCGTTGAAAATCAAAAACAAGTTAATTTTATTTAAACGGTTTACCCAAATTAGGGTATCGGTCGGATGTGACCTAAAATTACTTGAGCTTGTTTCGGAGAGTACTGCAATCAAGCATTTATGTCTGAAATATTGACACTCCGAAATTCCTGTTCAACCTTTATTTTTATTTTTTTTTGTTGAACTGAACGCAATGACTGTTTAAAGTTCAACCAAAAACAGAAAATGGAAAATAGTTATCTATTGAACCAATAAACCTATCGCTCAATGATCACAATTTGAGTTATTTTCCTGTACCTACTCCATCCATGTTATTGTATCATTTGATAGGCAATTATTTTATTCAGAATTTTAATTGATTGAATGTTTTACAATATGTTAAACTGTTTGTTTTAATACTTTCTATAAATTAATTATTTTAATTTTACTCCCAATACCAAGAGCCTAAATGGTTTTAGGAATAAAAATATTATCATTTTTGTAACACTATCAGTTCAATGTCTGTTTATAAGCTTATTTTAACCAATATTTACAAGAATAATAAAAAAGAAAACCTAAAATATTAAACTAAAAAAACTAACACAATAAGGCATCATAGAATTCGTCCACATCGCCGTCATCTGGAAATGTACCCAAGAGACTGGCTGCATTGCCATGTTGGATGGCAATGCTTAACCTCTGCCCAAAGTAAAAACTAGCTCTTGGATCACGGGAAGTGTCAACCAACCTTTTGGACATTTCCTTAAAAAGAAGATGAGCACTCGGACCCCACTTATATATTTTACATTTCTATAAGACAAACCCGCGATTTCGTCCGCGTGAATGCAGACGAAGTTGCCGGATTAAGAACCCTATACCCCTAGTTGGTTGGTTGGTTGTTGTCCTATCCTTGTAACAAAATTTAATCTTAATCGGTGCAAGCGTTTCTTTGTGGAAACGTAACAAACATACAGACAGATTTACTTCCATTAACATGAGTATAGATAGAGATCATTTGTAGGTATTACATATTTTATTAGAAATGTGTTACAATTAAAATTTTCACATCGGACACCTTAACCTCGGAATTCTATCACTAATTGTGTTAAATTATTATACTATTTATACTCATACATATTCTTGCAAATAAAATATTCTTGTCCATATTCTGTACGATTAATATTAAACAGACTTAAAGTTACAACTAAACTTCGATTAGAAAACCGAATTGGAAATTAAAGTCACCAGGGTCCCATAAATACGCTTAGAAGCCCGAGGGACGATCGCAGGTTCGTTCTACTGCTACCAGTAAATTGATACAACCCTAGGGTATTTTAAACTATCCTATCAATTACATTTGGTATTGATAAGTTAGGATGGTTTCACCGATCTTAACTACCTTTTTAAAGATGACTTAATTTATTTATAATGTACAATATTTACAGAAAGAAAAACCTGTAACTATTAAAGAAAAAAAATACTAATATAACATGGTATCAAAAAATTCCTCCACATCGCCTTCATCTGGGAATGTGCCCAAGAGACTGGCTGCTTTGCCACGTTGGGTGGCAATGCTTAAACTCTGCCCAAAGTAGAAACCAGTTCATGGATCACGAGAAGTGTCAACTAACCTTTTGGAAATTTCCTTAAAAAGAAAATGAGCACTCGGACCCCAGGACCCAAGGGTTTCAACCCCAAACAGCTCGAAAATAAAGTCACTAAGGGTACTATACTTTCGCCGTTTGAGGTTTTCTGCAGCCGCAGCAGCAGCACTAGCACAGCACACTGAACTAGGAAGATGGGATGGCGCAAGAGTAGCGACGCACGTAGCGTCATACACTAAAGGCTTTCTTTCCTTACAAGATTATTAAGAAGAAAACTTATAACTATTAAAGAAATAATAATAAAATAAACTAAGTATTAAACTAAAAAATTAATACAATAAGGTATTGAAAAATTCCTCCACATCGCCGTCAACTGGGAATGTGCCCGGGACTGGCGGCATTGCCACGTTAGATGGCAATGCTTGCGTTTGCATTGCCTCTTTGCCTCTCTTCGCCTATATTGTTTTCTCTAGAAGCAACAAGAATAATGTAACCAGTATTTTGTAAAAACTTGATTTAAAAGAGTGTCCGTAGAGTTCCTTGCTCGTTCTTCTCTATAGAGAACCTACCTACGTTTTAGAACGAGCAACTAGCTTCAACTTTCTGACTAATTCAAAAGTGCTTGTAAATGGTTTAATTGAAATAAATGCTTTGACTTTCACTTACCTCTAACCAAGGTAGAAACCAGCTCTTGGATCAAGGGAAGTGTCGACTAACCATTTGGACCTTTTCTTGAAAAGAGCACTTAAATGAATTATCTGGATCAAGTAGTTAAGATTAGCACAGATTTATTAAAAGCACGTACGATCCGAACCACTCATTTAATTTGGCTAAACCTCCAGTACTCCCACGGTCCATGTACTCCTAAGCACAATAATAATAATACCTATAATAAAATAATCATTTATTTTAGTAAGTTATTCCCATATTAAAAACTACAAAACTACAAATTAAATAAAAATATACATAAAAGTTCATTACACATTAACAAACAAACAATAATCACTTGATAAATGGTGCCAAACTGGCATGCAAGTGCATCCACCTCTCCAACACCACGTGAACACCACCGACCGTTCGGACAATACGCTCAGGGGGCCAAGTCTGCTATTTTTATAATTTCGTCACTCTAACACGATCCCATTGTCATTTTGCTAAAAGTTCGTAATCTGCCAAATTGAGCAAGCAATGACTGCACAATGACGTTGTAATGGTAGGTCACTGATCAAAGGAACCGTCAAAATTTTAGCAGATTGTCAGTGGTTGACCATTGGAAAGTAATAATGACGCCATTATATTAGTAGATTATCAAACTTGTCAAAATCAACAATATTATGAAATCAGTGATAGACCATTCTGACACTATTGTAATAGCAGACTTGAGGCCCAGGATACTGCTACTGTGCTATGTCGGAAGCGACTTGGTAGCGAGGCGCTCCGCTTCCTATTATTATTAACATACAAGCCATCGGTTTCCGTCTGCGTGAACGTAGTAGAAGTGTTGCAAAGAACACAATAAAAAAAAAGTGGTTTTTAATGTCAAAAATAAAAGTTTTTTACATCCCGAATGTTATGTCGCTGTTCTTGGTGGACCATTTAAGATCTTATATTATTTTCTGTTCATATTTTTTTCGTCAATATTTAAACCATTCATTGAATATAGAAAGACTTGTAACAATAACTTACTAGATTCATATCATGGCATTAGAAGCCAAACAGGTCTTTTGTCTTTTGACATCAACATAAAATTCGAGATCAAACAACACCAAAAATAACCGTTCTCTAAGCTTACATCAATATTTCAGGTGATATTTCAAAAGCGGATAAATCGTCGCCATTAATACGAAACACCCTACACGTGTTAGATCAAAGTACCTATAGAATAAAAGAAAGAAAGCTCTCGGGAAAAATCAACTCAACTCACATATTTCGACGATTTTTCCACGTCTCATTTGTTACTTGTCCTAACTTTCGTACTACGTGCGAGAAATTCTTATTTCGTTACTTAATAAAGTCGATGGAAGCCAGATTTAGAGAGAAGATAGCTCTGGCTTCTAGAGTTTTCTGTTTAAGCAGAGTTGAAAAAGGTGTTTGTTTTATCTTCGTTGTAGAAACTGAAGCCTTTTAGATTCCTATCTGCCTCATTTCTGTTGAGATAGTTTTTATTTCTGTGTTTTCTGTTTCTTTTTGCACATTTAAAACACTACAGTAAAGTTTTTCTCCGGTAAATACGGGTTAAAACACATTTTATTCCAGAAAATAAACGAAAAGATACTTCAAACACAAAGGATCTGAGCACTAAAAATATCTTACCTAGCCAAATCGGCGATATATTTCCTGGACGTACTCAAACTACCGACCGTAACCCATTACCATTTCAACAAATGTGGACTCTCATTGTGGATGGAAGTACCCTGGCCGAGTTACGAGCTACGGGTAGTAAGGACCATACTAACGTCCCATCTGCCAAACCATTGCAGATATTACCGTCGTTATGTGATAAGAATCCACGAATCGAATAAAACACGAATCAATTCCGTCGAATAACAAAGGACTATAGAATACGTCTTTGTAGGAAATAAATTGGTTTTGAAATGAAAAAAGAAATGTGGGCCTTTTTGGGTATTATAATGGAGCAGTATTATTTCTATTCGATGGAAAATATATTTTTAAGTGGGTTCGGATTTATGTCGGCACAATGAACAGTTTTATTTTCTAGTTCGCAATTTTATTTGCTGTCGATTTTCCTTTAAGTTTCTTTCCAAGAAAGGTCTTGAGGTCAGATTATACGTTCTAAGAAAATGAGATTAGCCTAATCTAAAAGTTCTAAGTTGAAATAAGAAATTTGGGGCAAATAGTTAGGTATTGTTAGTTTGAGTATAACTAGTGTAAGGAACCTACCTCTTATTATCGACCCTTTCTTCATTTAGAATGATTGTTTTATGAACATATTCATAGATGTAAACACACTTCTAAATCAATCTTCAAAAGAACCCCAACATATGGCAGATAGATATCTATCGATGATCCGTACAACAATAATAAACCTCCTATTTAAAGCTCATACAATAAAAGGCCTACCTCAGATACAAAAGAAAATAAAACGCTGAATATAACTCGTCAAATAAAGACGGAACATTAAGCAGGAGAAAGTTATAAGCACATACTTACCGCGTTAAACGGCGAATAAGGGTTAATGCTCAATGATTAATCGCAGACATAACCCGACTCAACCCGTCTCAACCCTCTCCATTCGTAATATTTCCGTATGTTTAAAGAAAAAGCCTGCAAGACATGTGTCCTGTCAAGAGAGACTCTTGAGAGGTGTCGCGCAAGACTGATGAAAAGAAAAACGAAAATATCAAAAGGATGTATTCTTTTGGCTGAAGCGAAATGTTTTTTTTTTCTATGCACTGCGTTGCTCGTGTTTACCGCAAATATTTTTTTTTGAAGAAACAATACATTTTTGTGATGCATTTCTCCTTTCCTAATCATAGGTACAACACTGCATAAGAAGCAGTTTCACGTATTATCTCGTAATTAATGCAAATTTGAAATCACATAATAGATGTATTTTTTCATTTGTATCGGTTCACCAACAAAACTGTTTTTGAACATAGGTCTATGTTCAAAATCTGTCGTCTGTTTTTAAAATCAAACCCTGAAATGTCCATTTATTTTTTTGGTGTATCCACAGCTAATAATCTCCATACCCAACCGCCCAGACGAAAAAACTCGATCGGATTCACACTGCGAAAAAAATAATCCATTTCATATTTACGCAACATTTAATCTCCGCTTTTACGATACTTTTTTATAGCAAAATATGTAATCCAGAATTAATCCAGAAAGGTACGAAGCGGGTCCAACGTCACGTATCACTTCAATTAACTTGCATTTTAAAATCTCTCCAGTGTCTATAAAAGTGTTTTAATTAAAAAGAAAAGGAAGAAGCAGGGAGTGAGTTGCAAATCCGGCTTAGCTGGGGTTTTGCGGACGAGGAAACTTTCCCTGGTAAAAACCGTTTTTCATGTTACCACTGGGGGGAAGTCTTACTATTAGTGAAGTCGACTGGGCTCTAGTTATATATTCATAAAGTTGATGCTGGGAGCTAAGCCGGTGGAAAGGTATAGCTTACAGTAAGTGGGCACATTGACTTAGCTATGGCCACAGTCGATTCAGCAATATTGGTTCTAGATTAATTGCCATGAGAATAAGTTACTGAGGTTTATAGGTACCTTAATATTCTAAAGGAGGGTTTACGTTATAAGGAAGAAGAAGAACTCTACTTGAACGATAACGAATAAACTTTTCAAATAATTTTCAAAACGTATTAATCTATCTATGAACATTTGTGGTTTTTACTGCTGCTTAACTTCGCAAGTCTAATAAAATTTTATTGGAGCTAACTTTAACGATTACTTCCTACGAATTAAGATTAAGATAAGAACCACAAAATTTTCTCTAACTGTCTTGAATTATCACTAAAGTCTACACTGAATAAATGACTATTAAATCGTATCACTTATAGAAGTGCCAGTCAATCGTGAACGGTGTTATATTTTTGGTAAACAAAATCTAAGTAGGTAAAGGTTCCTTTACTACAGAATTAAATAAAATTCTAAATCAGGAGGTTTCCATGCTTCCGAAGAGCATAACAGTAGAATGCTGTACCTACTAAGTTAAGATTATTGCGAGTGCAACATCGAATGCTCGTTTAAACATGAAACAGTGAGCACTGTTTCATGTTTAAACGTGATTTGTATTGGTGAATTAGAGGTTTTGTTATTCGAGATCCCATGGTTTCGGCATTATTTTTTCGTAGTAGCGTGTATTCGTTGTAAAAACTTACGCACATTCGAGGAAGTCGTAATCGGCGTTACACTTCTCTCAGTCATGTAACGCACTCCCTTGAAAGCTCTTGTCAAAATGAATATTGCGTTCTGTGCGTGTTAACGAAATCCCATTCAACTAACAATTTACGCAATACAATTCAAGATTTCCCTAGCGATAAATCCTAAGTTCTATGTTAGACTTAACAATTTCAAGTATGAGGTGTTGTTCCACATACAAGTCCTTATTCAGAGCTAATAAATAGCAGCTTACTCTTTCTGTCTCGCATGGAACTCCATTGTTTCCTAACTACGGTGCACAATGCCTGACATGTGTATAGATAAGTATTTAGGTACCGAAGTGGAGCTGCCTTAACAAAAGGGAGAGAATAGTCACACATCGTTAGTATTAGATTTACACCGCAATAGTGGCGGGTTAAGAATGTTTTGTATAACAATGTTACGGATATTTTGTATTTGTCTACTCATTTAATTCATTGGTCAAGTAGGAGAGTCGTAGCGTTTTTGGAACCCATGGTGTGGAGTCAAAATCCTGAAGTGGCAATTCTTTAAAAAGTACCGAATGGTTCAAAGTGACCTTGTGAGGCAGTTTTTTTTAAGTACCAAATGAATTAAAGTGGATCAAAGCGACCTTAAACGCCAGTTCTCTGAAAAGTACCAAATAGTTCAAAGTGACCTTCAGAGGCAGCTCTTTAAAAAGTATCCAATGGTTCAAAGTGATTTAAAGAGGCAATTCTTTGGATAGCATTAAATGGTTTAAAGTGGTCTTAAAAGGCAATTATTTGAACACTACCGAATGGTTTAAAGTGACCTTAAGAGTTAGTTATACTGAAGTGTCGAATAGTTTAAAGTGACCTTATGAGGAAGTTCTTTGAAAGCACCGAATTATGAAAAGTTACCTTAAGAGCCAGTTCTTTGAAGAGTATCAAATGGTTCAAAGTGAAGAAATCACGAATATGGTATATCAAGCTTTTATTGCCTCTGAAGTACACAAGAAGTATTCTATAATAAAGCCATGAAATACATATAAATTAGAAAAAACTTTTTTTATTACAGACCTTAAAAGTAATTCTTATTCATTACTGTGAGATAAGCAGAATCGTAAAAAAAGACATTCAATTTAATCTCATGACAGCATAAAAAAAGAGGTGGAATTTTTAGACAATGTTACTTTATTGAAACCTTATTGAAGGGAACGACGAAATTTGCATAATTCGAGGCATTTTATCATCGTGCTCGCTTTGTTCCGAGAACTTGTTTGATGTTTTATATCTTTTCCGCAGCACTGAATCCCTAGTCCATCTAGATAGGTATTCAGTGTATATTCAGGTTCTAAGGATAGTTATCAGTACCTACTTACATACGGTACCTTTCTATCGCTAAAATGTTGTATTATAAACGTCCACTTTCTTTATTAATTTATTTTCATAAAATTACTTGCTTTCTAACTCGCCATGTCGGTGTTGTCATCACGATGGGGACCTACCTATACGCCTAGTAGTGCTTGATTCGGAAGAGACAGCGCAAAAAGAGCAGCAATAAAGTATCAGTTATTATTAGTTTCAATAGAACTAAGATCTTTCACTAATAGGGTTGAAAATTAAGTGCTTGATATAATTCCACTCGGCATTTTTTAACTTTCACGTAATTTAGTAGGTACCTACTCTATTACGGGTATATTTTCGTTCATAATCGTTCAACCGTCATTCAGTATTGGTGTCACATATCCTTCATGTATCTGAGATTCTGAGCTATTTGCCATATCACTACTGGCATCTGAGACATCGGATCGATTGCCCTCTGACGTACCTACACAATTATCAGGAGACTCCCAAATTCCGGCAGTATGATGTTACCCATCATCCTCTTAATGTAGAATCTGTTCGTCTTACGACTCCCGAGGGAGGTGATCTAGTGATGTATCGTAGCTGAAATTAAACCACATGAGATGTCTGTACATGTTGGTACAGACATCGTTGTCGCGTAGCAAAATACATGAAGACTGTAATAAGATACTAAGGAGTCTTTCAATTTAACCCGCCACTTGTGACGTGAATTTGACTTACACCTCTGGTGACGCCGGTCCTACGCACCGGGTTTTTCAACTTAGGATTTTCCTAACAAGCAATACTTCATGCTACTTTTACTTGATCAAATATTAAAAATACATGTCTTTTGAACAATAAAACACAGTTATATCATAAATCACATTTAGTTTATTAATTTTTACACCCAACAAAGAAAACTAGAAATCACGAAGTTCTTTTGTAATGCTTATTTTCCAATATCAAAACTAGTACCTAAGAATATTATTTTTTTACACCTAAATGAGGCTTAGTCAGTTTTATGACACTAGGAACTATACAAAACAAACAAAAAAGGTTATTCCTCCTAACAAAAAAAATACTCTTCCAGAATTTACTCTTCTTCAAGAGCCGAGCAGCTTATGTTGGCACTATAATGCTCTAAACATAAATATTTCTTGCAATGGTGGTATATCGTGATTTTTTGTTTTTTAGCCATCCGTAGTCATAGCTCCGACCATTTCTTGAAGGACCGGCAGGCTAGGTTCATCATCAATCTTCAAAATTTCCGCAAGCCTTTGTCTCATCAATCGAAGTAAGTTCAACTGAGCCTGCTTTCGGATATAAAGTGCAATTAGTTGCAAGTTTAGCCAACTAATCATATTATGAAAATACAACCAAAAATAAATAGATACAACATAGGCTTACCAAAAAGTGAAAATTCAAATATTGAACTATGACTATTTGACTTATGTAATTGGTGACCCCTGTCTCACGCACCGGGTTGGCACCAAAACTCAGAGATGTGGCGTCCATGTCGCCGGCGCGTCAGGGTAGACTACCGGTGGACCACTCGAAATGAGGAAAGTATCTACACGAGATCACAACTCAATTCGATGGCGGTTAAAAATGTTATACGACTTTTTCGAATCACCCGGTCTCACAGACCTATAGATACGCCACAAATGGCGGGTTAAGCGTTTGATGCAGGAATGCTGCGGTTCCGTAGCGGTGCGGGTGCCATCTGCCCACGGATAGGCTTTCCAGGTTTTAAATCCGAAAACCGAACATACTAGCCAGTTTAGCTGGACATTTGGGTAAGAAAGCCGGACATTTGGGTAAAAAGGCCGGACAGTGGAAGACACAGAGGACAGTGCTAGTCTGCTCGCTTGCGTTAGCGGTACAAGGCGGGTGGAGCGGAAACCAGTACAATTATTGACAAAAGTAAAAAATATATATATATTGTGTACTTCGTAATTGGCGTAATTTTCAGTAAGTTCATATTGTTATTTTAATTGTAAGCTGTGAAGTAACCTGAAAGTACCTGAAGTACCTTTATTCACACAATAAACATCTGTAATTCAGTTTAAAATACTTTAAGATGACATTATTGTCGCAACTTATGTTCGAATCCAGACTCTTACACATAAACACGAGGCCTTTGTCATTAAAATAAGTACCAACCTAAGTATTCAAGACCCAAAAAAAGACCAAAAAGTTCCTACTTCGTAATCAACTGTGCAATCTACATTACGATAACAGCCTTAAGCTACCTCATTTGTAGGAAGGCTCACATAAAACATCGCGCTATATTGCTCGCACGTGCAGAGTAGTTAAACATTTTTTTCTTGGGGAAACTCGCTGGCGTCGTGTGCAAGGAAAATTAAAATAAAGCTTTAAACTTGTGAACAAGTTTTAGTACGTCTGCTAACACTCGAGCCTCATAAAAAGTACCTCCGACAACTCAATGTATTTTTAGACATTTTTATTCGCGAGGAGAACGGAAAAAGTGGAGCGGAGGGGACTTGAAATAGTCTTTGTTTCCTTTCATTATGCAGGGTAGTGCAGGCAAGTTGGAAGTTGTTCTGCTTAAAACGGGAGACGCGGGTTTTATTGAATTTGGTATATTGCAGTTTTGAAGTATTGTGGCTTTCCAATAAATTGCTTTTTGTTAAAGTTGTATTGTTTGACGTAAGTTTTTTGTCCGGCTTTTTTATTAATTACTCTTTTTAACCGACTTAAAAAAAAAGGAGGTTATCAGTTCGACCCGTATGTTTGTATGTATGTTTGGCCGCGCGTTTGGCTGAACCGATTTTGATGTGTTTTTCAGAAAAGTGTTTGTTACATTCTAGAGAAGGTTTTAGTATACAACAAACCGAAATTTATTCAGCGCTTTTTAAAAAAAAACAACAAATACCGAGAAGACGTTTTCGTTTCTTCCATCTTTCCATCTTTGGAGGACTTTCAATCTCTGTTTTAACTGTGTTGCCGTTCCTTAATGGATTTAGGTGATAATGAGGCACTGAAAAGAGGAAAATATAAACTTTTTTGAAAGAAGAGAACCGTCTTCAAAAAAAACTAAAAAAATCCTCCGAATTCATCCGAAACTAAAGTCATGTGTGTTTTGTGTTTAAGTTATTTATAATTTTTTAGTTTTTTTTTTATGGCGGTTCTCTTTTTTCAAAAAAGGTTTTGTTTTACCCTATGCAGGTACGATGAATGGCCAGACACAATTTGTATAAGTACCGCTTTATTAAAGTTAACTGGAGTCAATAGATTTTAATCTTTAGTGCGTACTTTTGACAAAGTACTCACTAAGGATCGGTAGGAATCATTTTGCATTGATGAATTGGGTAGGTAGGTAGCTTATAATCATATTTCCATTTCTGGCAAAAACTATTGAAAAAATATAGGTACCTATGTATTATTTTTTTCTGACCAAGCGGTGGTTATCGATCAAATATCAAACACGTAGGCAGAATTCAATACAAATTACCCAATAGGTTGGTATAATAACAAATGACTAACGCAATGCAGCTACCTACGTAAAAACCCTTAAAATGATTAATGAGCAAATAAAAGTAAGAATGACAAATCGTAATCACCACAAACATTCACTTCTACGGTTATTGTCAATGTGCACACGATTATATACTTACCTATCATAAACAAGTTTAATGATCAATTACATCAAATGCAAGATGGTTGGCGCTTAAATAACTAAAATTAAAGTACAATCGCGTTAAGTTACGATGCGAAAGGCCGGTATCAGCTTTAGAACGACCCACGCTGTTTTTGTTGTGTGGTACAAATTACGAGCGATTATAAAAATTTGAAGACAGATAGCATGTTTGTACATCCAAAAAATATTTCATGCTGAGAATACCTTTATACAAAACATACTTAAAAATAAGAAATGTCCTATTACAATAGAGATAATCCAATAGCTTAAAATGTGTTTAGCTAATACAACGGATGTCTGGGAAACATTGCTTTTAACGATGAGACCGTCGCCCATCTTTACCATTCTTAACAACGATAAAACGGCCATCTCCTCTCAGTGTAAATCTATGTATCAAGTGTGTTTATTTATGGACGGAAAAGAGTCATGTGAAGGCTTATTCCAGTATTCAAAGACGTTCAAAATCGAATCGCTATATCTCATCTCAGTGACAATGAATCATCATCATCATCATCATCATCAGTCTGAAGACGTCCACTGCTGGACATAGGCCTCCCCCAAAGGGGGTTTTTTGCCATAATTGTCACGCTAGGCAGGCGGGTTGGCGATCGCAGTATGGTTGTTACAAAGGCACAGAGAACGCTGCTGCCCATTCTCAGTGACAATGAATATCTAAATCTAAAAAAAAAGTATATAAAATAGAGGTAATTTGACAAATTAAAGCCTGAGTCTGACTGGAGATTGGGTGTCGTGTGGTGCCGGTCGCGAACAGCATCACCCCATTTTTACCCGTGGGTGTTTTGAAGGCGACAGACGGATATTGACAGAGGATGGGCAGCAGCGTCCGTCCGAGTAGGTACCATAACACCTACTGCGATCGCCAACATGCATCGGCCAAGCGTGGCGATTACGGCTGAATGCGCCCTTGGGGAGACCTATGCCCAGCAGTGGGCGTCTAGGTTGACATGGCATGATAATACTTAGTCTGAGATTAGCGCTTGCTTGCTTGCGAGAATCGCCCCTCAGTTCTTTGCCACTAACACACTAACTAACTGACTAACTAGGACAATCTACAGTCTAGACAAAATCAAACTGATTGCTAATTAAAACTACTTAATTTATACTTAATATATTATATACATTATATTTAATTCCTGCTTTGGTTCACACACTAGTTCATAGTTTGTTGAAATGTGAGGAGTGGTTGTCTACTTTTTCAATAATTGTAAATACACACAATAATGTGAACACTATGTATCTATGTATACAACTTAGATGTCTTTCTTTTTTTTGTAATACTTTGTACATACTTCAATATAGTGTTTTTTATGCAAGGTCCATCGTATTCACGTATAGTCATATAACTAAAAACTGTATTGCGAAATATTGTACCCAAACATTTTTTTTTTAAGAATAAGTATGGAGTTTCTTGCCCATTCTTCTCTATACGAAACTACCTTTTGGAAGGGACAACTAGAATCCACCTTGTTATATGACGTTCAAAAGTGCCTTTTAATGGTCTAATTGAAATAAATGATTTGACTTTGACTTTGACTTTGAACCGTTAATATTGTTTCCTGGCTTAAGTGTAACCTTAGGAAATAGGTAAACGTTTCAGCTTCTCACTTGCCCAACAAATCCTAGAGCGTGCAGTTTCAAGATAGCTATTAGCAGGTTGCAAATTATGTTCGGTCGGCGTCGGCGCAACGCAGCGTAGGCGCAGGCGCCGAGGCAAGATCTACGCTATACTTCACTATAATTATAATTGGAAATTAATAACAGCAAAACTGATGGCCTACCATTAATTCTCGAATATCGTCATGATTGTAAATCGTTATAACTTAATCGTCACGTTTCACTTTCATGTAATCGTTTATAGGTCTTTCACTTGACCTTCAGCTGTACCTGCACCTTAATTTCCTTCAAAATCAAAGCATTTATTTCAATTAAACCATTTACAGGCACTTTTGAATTGTCAATGAGTCGGTCAGTTAGTCAAAAAGTTGAAGCTAGTTGTTCGTTCCAAAACGTAGGTAGGTCTCTATGGAGAAGAACGAGCAAGAAACTCCACGGACACTCTTAAATCAAGTTTTTACAAAATACTGGTTGCATTATTCTTGTTGCTTCTATATGTGAAAAAAAACCGGACAAGTGCGAGTCGGACTCGCCCACCGAGGGTTCCGTACATATTTGTAGGTACATATTATAGTATATGTTGTAACACATACTATATATACTTTTTATAAGCATGCAATCATTTTTCATAATTGCTGTCTACATGTTACAATACTTGTTTTTATAGATTCATGGAATCTTTTATATTTTAAATAGGCCTTTAAAGGTACTTACATTATATCCCATCGAGCATAAAGACTGTGTGTCTCAGATCATAGTTCCCTTTTTATAAATCTGGAAAATAAATAATGTTTTGTTATGACATGTTTGTCAATGACAGTTGTCAATCTTGACAATTGTCAGTAATTCTTTTAATGAGTTTACGGCTTATATAACTTAAAACCTTCAAACTGATGTCGAATATATGTGTGTATTGCTGTATTTTATACTAAACAGCTGGACACCCGCTAATGTATCTGGTGTTCTTAAAAATCCTTTACGCACTAATCGAATAAAATAACTGGCAGTCTACAATAATTGAGTCTGGCCGGTACTATATACCCCGCTATATGAAAATACGGGCGTTCCCGAAATAAAATTCATACTTGGAAAGTAATATGAATTTCGGAAGAGCCGACAGTAAAGAAACCTGTCAAATGGGTCAGTCTAGATCTCGCTGTCGCTTAAGTAACACGCTGATTTACTTCTACTTTACTTACTACAAGTCTACCGGTCCACAACCAAAAGTCGGTAACGGTCCTGAGTCGTGCCGTCGTGCTGTCGCGTGCCTGCTGCTCCCAGGGCGGGTCTTACTGTTAAGATCCCCGGGCACTTCCGTCCCAAAGCTAGGAGCCGACCGCGGCAGTCTTATCTTCGGCCGTTCCTGTTTGCCGGCCAGGCTGTAGAGCCTGGAAATCTCAGCCTAACTTAGTGCGTCTAGGTTAGTGTTCTTATATCTCTGTTTTTGATACTCATCGCATTATTTCGAGAGCTATTGAATTGTTACAATATCCATACTTCTATACTAATCCATACCTACTATCCATACATTAATCTACTTAATATTATAAATGCGTTTTTTGCGACATAAACGGCCGTATCTTTTTTCACGTTAACAAAGAGGGTTAATTTTTTTACAGCATCAAGGGACCGTAGACTTGAGTATATGGTTTTAATTTCAACTCAATACCTCCACGCGTTCCCGAGATAAAGAGTCTTGACAGACAGACAGACCGACAGACAGACAGACGGACAACAAAGTGATCCTATAAGGGTTCCGTTTTTCCTTTTGAGGTACGGAACCCTAAAAATGACGGCAATCTAGCAACACAAAACTGGTTAAGAGTTGACCAATCTCTACTGACAGCGCCCGTTCACGAATATGTCACGTGGATCAGCACCATTCAGCTCAACCATTTTTAACGGAGCCGAATGAACCCACGCTTTATTAATTTTATAGTACCTACTACGAGTAAAAATCTATTTTAAGATTAGACTTTTTCATTATTATTTTATATTGTATTTCAAATAAATTAAGTGATCCCTTGTTTAAATTCTAAGAGTAATATTTCTAGTATTAAATTGATAATAATTATGATTTATCTTTATGGCTTTAAATCTGCCATCATTTATAACTTCTTATCTAACGCACCGCTATGACATCGTGAAATTTTCAAAATAGTGATAAATTGCCACGATATTTTCAACAATTATATACCAAAGTTATCTTCCTACAAATATTAATTCGACGCTTTGTAATTTATGTAATACCGTTATTTACAATATAAAATTAAGTACAAAATATAAAGGGTGGAAGGACGCGCAAACATTGATTCATAAGGTAATTCTAGACCCCAAAGTGCAAAAGTACTTTGCAATTGGCGTAAAAAAGAACAGCTAATCCATCCAAAAGTGCAATACTTAACACGTTCAGACCGGTACCTCATCAATAGGTACTTGGTATCCTACGGCGCAAATCTTCCTGTGGCCACCGGTGGTACATCACCGCCCCATGAACCAAAAATCTTGCCGGGCACACACAGGATTGCACAGGAATTATGCTTTCTCTCTCTTTCTTAAGCTAGTATTAGTATTATTCTCTTATTATTGTTTTGTCTCATCAATCAGATCCGCGAGTGCCGTGCTGACGTAATAAAATAATTTTCATTTTATACTATCCATGATGGCATTTCATTTTATATATATTTCAATTTTGATTAACATTTTTTATTATTAAATTTTATCAACGTTATTTAGTATTAAATAACTTGCATTTCGTACAATTTATGTTGTGATTACGTCAGTTTTTTTTTCTAATACTTAAATAAAAATTTTCAATATTGATTTTTGTTTACTTTTCGAAATAACATCCACCTCCTGAGCTGCACTATGAAAATCTGTCAATTTTACTAGGCGGGGACGGTAAATACAACACTTTCTCTCAAAGCGGCGCGAATTTCTTAGTATATTGAAAGTATAGTGTGATGTGGCCACCGGTGGTGCACCTCGCCGTGTCAGCAAATACTCCGTGCTCCTCCAGTGGTACACGCCGGTTTGAACGTGTTAAAAGACCAAAATGATCGTATCCATGATAACAGTTTTTATGGTAGCAGTTTGCGCCCACCATATATAAAAAAAAAGACGGGTTGCACTCCGGGAGTGCCGGCAGAAGTGAAAACTTGATTATTAACGTTGAGCATGTTTGATATTTTGGAATGGTTAAGGAATAATTTTGCACCAATTGCTTTATCAGTATAAAAGTACTATCATTTATGTGGTAGAATACAATATTCATTTATTGCGCTATCGTACACAAACATGACAATTTATATTACATTAAAAATTTAACACTATTACAATTATTTTACTCTACTCTCCATCCGTCTTACGCTTTTTCGATCAGGTCACGTGTCCTGACGCGAGTTTAAGATTTTATACCCATTACAGAAAAAGTGCTCAACGCCGCTAAAGAAGTTTTCACTTCAAAAACTCGTCACCTTTTGTCAACAACTAAAAAGGAATTAACCTCTAAATTGGCCTGACGTGTCCCTAAATAGACTGCCTTTCAGGTAAGAACTCCTTACGTATCCAGTGAAGCAAACATCCACCAGTCACCTCGCGTAATAGACAGCGGTGGTCGCCATTAATCAGTCTTTAGACGGGTTAAGCGGAGGAAATACCCGTAAATAGCTGAATGCAAAACACGGCAGTTGTCTGTTCATCAATCAATGGGTGTCGTTCGGGAAAAGCGTGCACACTTGGGCGTTCCGAACGCAGCGTTTTATGATCAACGTCGTTTGATCTGTGCTTTTGGTGTGGCAGGATAATCTTGCGTAAATAATTATTATGTGGATTAAGTGTGTTATATTTGAATAGCATCTATTTTATTTTCTTATTTATGAAGTACATTCTGACGTAGTTTGGTACTACAGCAGTAACAAAGGTCATTAAAATCGAATAATTAAAAAAAAACCGTGCTCTGCCCCTCATTTCTAAATTGGAATTAGGTTTCTACGTAACACGTGCTACAAAGTTACCTCAAATAATAGATTCAGCTGCATACACATGGAAGTGAAGAAGATCCACAATACAATATCATTTTCCCTAAAACTCAAAAAATCAAAGGTCAGCTTTTAAATTGCTGGCTCATATTACGTGTAGCGTTTCAACCGCCCCTTCGATACCCAGCCTACAGTAAAATGCAACCGCTCTTGTCTTATTTGCTCTCAATAGAAGTAGCTATTTATACTATAAACTATTTATTATTGACATCCGCGATTTATGTCCTTTAAGGCGTATTTTAATGCAGCAAACTTGTAAAGTAGGTGGTATTATTGTCATATTTTGCTCTGAATATTTTTTAATTCTGCGAAAGGTTAATTTATCTTTCTTAGGATCAAAACAGATATACATCGGTGACGAGTGGTCGTGTAAAGAACAATAATTTTAGTGTTCACGCTTACACTACGGTCGATTGACATATGACGAAATGGCCACCTCCAGACGTTCTCAGAATTTCGTTGCTTAGATATTTTTTGCTGTTTACAAAGTAGCACAAAGATAGTGGTAGGTGACAGACACTGGTAAACCTATAAAGAACGTTTTTTATTTTCTCTTTCAGTTTGTTCACAAAAGAAAATGTTTGAAGATGTATGTATATACAGTCGGAAATGTTTTAAAATCGTAACTTTTCGAAACACACTTAAATGGATATATAGTGTGAAGAATGCAATGATTATAAATGTCAATAGAAGAATTATTATTAGAAGGATATTCATGAAAATGGAGTAAGGGAAAGCTAGCGGTGTAAAAAGCACGAAAAATATTCACTTTTCTTTCCAATTTCGTAGATTTTTTCAATGTTAAATTCGAAAGTTTCAAGAAAATTTTCCAGCATTTATTTCATGTCTGTTTCAAAAATTTAAAAGAATGGCTTTTAAATTTTTCAAATCATCAAGAGAAAAAATCCTGAAGAATCCTATTTCTTTCCACAGGATTATTCCTGTATTTTTTTCTGTGTAACATGCGAAAAAAACACAATTTGTGTCCTTCGTAAAAAAAAATTGTTTTCGGCATTTTCAACGCTTTTGAAAGCATGACGATTGACAGAACAGAATGGAAGAAGAAAACATGTAGCGCCGACCTCAAGTAAGTTAAGCCAAAGGAAGGAAGATGATGATGATCCAAATATTCATACACAGCAGAATTTTATTTTTAATAGTTTGTAGATATAGTCTGGCTACTGTGCCCAATATTTACGATTGCTATCAATTTGTAAGGTCATATCAATACTCTTCAATCTAGGTGAAAATGAATATGTATTATTCATTGACTAAAATGTTTGGCTTAATTGGGTGTGCGTGCAAATTATGATTTAGTAAGCGAGAATGGACTGTCTGTCTAAATAAATAAGCCAATTTATGGAATTAGGTCAAAAAAATAACAATAACGTTTTGTTATTACGATGCTACTTATAATATATGCTAAGACGCTTCTTTTTATGGATTTGAACATGGTGGACAATAAAAATTTTGTTACCAGAATATCATGACCCCTCACACATCTCGTTGGGTTGGTATTTTAGACGAAAAGGGAGGTTTTCTTCTAGTTTCAGAGCTCAATATTGCGTGGCCATTTTCTCCTATTGCCAGTGCATGCACGTACGACGTAGGCGACATCCGTATGGCTACTGTTTTCCTCGCTGATTACAAATGCACTGAATTTACTTCTTGTTTCAATGTTGGAATAAAAAATGTATTTTATTTACTGCTTTGTTGCAATATTGTAACGCCCACTACAGTTTTTATGAATATTTTTATAATCATAACACGGTGTTCTATTGTAACTTTTCAAATAGTCTGTGGGTTGCATCAACTTTGAGGCCGTTGTTTAAGGCAATAGCATAAACAATGGGCATAAATTGTAAAATAAAATGTTTCATTTCCCTTTACTGTAATTTATTTCTGTTAAATGTTTGGACATGGTTTAAGTGTGATTTCGTAAAAATGCCTGAGTTCCTGAGGTAAGTACCGGTATTACCCAAACTTTTCCGAAGTAGAGCCATCAAGAATTTAATCTTTACTTATTAAAAAGCGGCCAAGTGCGAGTCGGACTCGTCCATGAAGAAAAACTACTTACTAAATCTCGTTCAAATCAATTTTCGGTGGAAAAATATATGATATTAGTTTTATCATTCTCTTATTTTAGAAGTTACGGGGGGGGGGGGGGACACATTTTACCACTTTGGAAGTGTCTCTCGCGCAAACTATTCAGTTTAGAAAAAAATGATATTAGAAACCTCAACATCATTTTTGAAGACCTATCCATAGATATCCCACAGGGGTTCGATGAAAAAAAATTTTTGAGTTTCAGTTCTAAGTATGGGGAACCCCTAAAATTTATTGTTTTTTTATCTATTTTTGTGTGAAAATCTTAATGCGGTTCACAGAATACATCTACTTACCAAGTTTCAACAGTATAGTTCTTATAGTTTTGGAAAAAATGGGCTGTGACATACAGACGGACAGACAGACAGACAGACATGACGAATCCATAAGGGTTCCGTTTTTTGCCATTTGACTACGGAACCCTAAAAATGAATGGCTGAGATGACCAATTTGCATGGATGTGACGTAATTTTAAACGACATGGTAGACGGTGGTGTCAATATCTTTCGGTATCAGAACCAGTTCAATTAGTAGCCAGAGCCAACCTTTAATTAAGGAGATTGTTAATACTTAACAATCTCCTCTCGCGGTATTACATACGCACGTCATTGCATCGTTTATTTTGAGTGTTGGAACCTAAGTACCTACATTACATGGGGCCGGGATCAATTTTCAAGATGGATCTTAGAATTTAAAATTCTGAAGTCTGTTTAAAATAAATCGATTGGAAAATTGTATGCATCCAAACATTAGAGACTACAGGAACGTCTATTAAAATTTTATATTTGGTTGGTAATCTAGCTTGGTATTTATAATTAATAATTTGATACCAAAACCTAAAGTTTGTAATCAAGAAGCCGCGATTGGTACCGCCACCAATTTTACTATAATTATGACTTATTACTAAGCCGCGGGCGTCGTTACCATTGCTTGTGTGGGCACAATTTCATACGTCCTACATAGTTATTTCACCTTGGACCAGTCATAACAAGGCATTCTATAATACATTCACAACGAATTCAATAATAAAGAGTTCAAAAAGGATTGCAGAGCGACCAGCCTCACCTATTAGCAGCTCACCCGTGTATGAGTTGTATTGTGCGAACTGTGAATGACCTCTTCAGCATAATAATGGGCGAAGGGATGCGCAGGAGCGCGTGCGGCGGAGGGGCGACCGGTTTGAAATTAGAACGTTTTTTATACGATCCCATTGGCTTTGTCGGCGCCCGCCTGGTGCGCATGCGCTAACTCGACAAATGCGTCAAATGAAATAAGCCGTATTTTATTCCCTTTCCTTTTTGAATAGGCCTTCAAAGTTTCGATCGTGGGGGTTTGTTTGGACAAAAACTTAGTAAAGATTATGGGTACGCTTTTGTTGAAGTTTTGTATAGAAATTTAATATCGGAGAATTTGTGATTGATTGGACACACATTGATTTTGTGAACCTCAACCCTACTGCTGACGTACGGCTGATGGATTGCTATTATTCTGAACCCTACGATTTTGGCTGATAACATTTTACTGACGCCAACTTATTCAACTTTGACCGTCGTGATTATTCAGTCAATTTTACGTAGGTACTCACAAAGGTAAGAACCGAAGTTTCTTTAATACTTACCTTTTGACGCTAAAACTTAAAATCACCGACTGTATAATTCAAAAAGTAAACGCCGACTAGAAAATTTTAAAATTATTATGCATACTTGTATTAGGTTGTTAACCCATTTATCGACATTTATCGACCGAGTAAATGCATTCTACACAGTTCCTACGTCAGCAAATTGTATTCATTAAAAATGATCAGGATCACCATGGTAACGGAGCGTAAGATTCTTTCGCAATACCAAAAAGGTGAAAATAAACATTTTAAAAGTCTGTTTGTGGAAAACAGCAAGTAGGCAATGTTGTTTAACAGATCATAAAAAAGTTTCTCGAGTGTTAAGTATTCTCGCAACTGACTTAGAACAAATTGGGTTTGTTCACTAAGTGTTTACGCAACTTTGCCCCAAACACAATACTTTTTACTTCTGTGACAGTCAAATCAAGTGATAATGGTTCTTTACACCATAATAGAGTTACATACAGTTTGGAGCACTCGCCTATCCCCCCATTTGGGACAGAGTAAACAGAGATGAGGGAGGGAGACGCGATAGTACGACGCAAGACTCGAAGCCGTATGGTCGTGTAAACGGTGGAACCGAGCTCCGGACGCGATGCCGACTTTGTTTACCGAACTTTTTATTCAAATAAAATGACATTTTGAATCTTCGAATTTCGAACGCATGGAGATTACAGCATGCTAGTGGATAAAATAAATAGTGGAACCTCTATAGTGAAATTGTAAACATGTAAATTATCGATGGTGTGAAAATTAAGAATAATTTGGTGGCAGTATGGTGGATGCTGGTGTTAATGAGTGCGATAACACCATAAATGGAAGGAACCAATTTGTGTTTCTTGTATTTGTGCATTTACTTCTCATTGGACTGAATGGAACTAATGGTAACTATTACTTTTTTGTTTGTTTTGATTTGAACTTTGTTTAAGATTAATATATGGTTGAATAGATGCAAGTAGCAAAAAGTTTCAGGAAATTGGCTTTTGTTAATTTTACGTTAGGCTGTTCTGTTTAATATTAAGTTATACTCACTCTTTAATGTTAAAATCGGTTGTTACAATGACTACAAATAAATTAAAGTTCAAAATCTTTACATTCAACCATTATTCTCATGACTATGTTAAATGTAACAATAAAATAAAAATGATACAATTATAAAAGATGAACTTTTATTATGTAGAGTTGCACATTGACATACACAAGCTATTATTGTAAAAACATTATAGTTACTATATAAGTAAGGCATAAACATTCCACAAGCACAATTAACGTTGTTAAAGATCTTGATAATCCAATAACAATAATGCACATAAAAAATTGGACGTTATTGCTCCTAAGTGCTGTACCGTAAAACCTCTTTCAATTGACCGGAGCTTACATTTTTATCAGATCGGTTCTCCATCAGGTAATTAAAAAAAACAGTATCCAATTAATAAAATGTAGTTCCGCTGTTCGGTAGCCGATACAAAACAATGTAACCTTTTTTTCTCTTTTTTTAACGCTACCTTAATTAATGTTAACGGCCAGTTAAGTGGACTTTGGGCTTTTATGAGTTTATAGTGGGAACTTTTTGGCCTCATTCTGGATTAATGGCTATGGTATGTGGTAGACAGTAATTGTAGTATATATTTATAAGCATCAATTATGTTAAAGTTACCAGCGATAATAAGCCAATTAATATTCATAGAAAAAGTAAACATAGATAAAAAATATTTGATGAAATTGATGTATGAGTTAACAAGAATAAAATAATATAAAAGTTTCACTAATAAATGGGAGAATTATTTAACCATAAAATGGAAATTTAAACATTGTACATTTTCGTTTAAAAACTTTCACGTTCTCACATTTTCGTCAATGATATTGATCATAAAAGCTTATTTTAGTTTTATGGACTTTCCATTTAATTGGTATTAATTAAAATTTTATTAGGTGTAACATCAAAAATAGGTTGTAATTTGAAGTTCGTGGGCAGAAATGTGTGTTTCCGTAAACATCCGTTGAAGGGGCGGGGTTTATGTATTTTTGCGCGCTTGCTTTGTCTTTTCAGGAAGTATATACAGACAGAGACAATCTTTGTCGCGTTCGTTGAAGTCGCTTCCTGTTAAAATAATAAGATGGCTTTCGATTTATTTGATGTTCAAGTAAAATTGAATATGTGGTTTTAATAATGATCAAATTATAGCATTTATGTGATAACTAGTTTTTACCTTTTAAGAGTAATAAATCCCACTAGTTCTACCGCAGAACTGTTTAGTAGAACTAGTGGGAACAATCCTTACCTTGAAGAGGGTCAGAATTTTTTCCAAGATCTGCCCTGAAGTTTTGTTTCTGTTTCTTTTCAGAGTAGTCGGTTAAGAAATAACGAGCTCATCTAGTTTAAAAAATATTTTTTAATTACAGAATAAAATATTGATGACATTGCAATTTTAGTTCAGTTAAACTTAGATAGGTTGCTTATATGTACATATCGGATCATCCGGGCCCACTCAGCATTTAAAATTTGGCACATATATATATATTAATATGGTAGACCGTAGGTAATCAGAAGGACGCTGCTGGGAGGAGGGATCCTCTGGGCCATATCCCTCTGTCGCCTTCAACAACACCCACGAGTAGAAATGGGGTGGTGCTATCCGCGATCGCCAACATGCATCGGTCAAGCATGGCGATTACAGCGGAATCCTTCCTTGGGGGAGACCTATGCTAAGCAGTAGGTGTCTATAGGTTGACATGATGATGATGATAGATTAGTATTAATCAATCTTAACACATAGGATATTTACTTATCTGTTTTTGTGTTCCTGTAGAAAAAAATCAAACTTTGGTTTAATGCTTAAGTCTACGTTAAGGTAGAAGTTAGTGTTTTTGTAAACGATGAAAGTATTTAAATTTGTTAAAACAGCATTTTATACATTATAATATCCATACTATCCATACTATCCATACTATTCATACTATCCATACTATCCATACTATCCATACTATCCATACTATCCATACTATCCATACTACCCATAATATCCATACTATCCATACTTACTATTATAAATGCGAAAGTAACTCTATCGGTTCGCTTTCACGATAAAACGGCTCAACCGATTTTGATGAAATTTGATATGAAAATAGCTTGAACCCTGGGGAAGGACATAGGCTACTTTTTCATCCGCGGCTTTGTCTGCATCCGCGATAACCGATATTCACGCGGACGAAGTCGCGGGCAAAAGGTAGTATCATAACAAAACGCATAACTAGTTTAGTCAGATCGTGCAGAAGCGCGAATGTATACTTAAAAGCTCTAAACATGATTATATACTCAACTTTTTGCATGAATACAGGTCAACGACCTTTGCTTTTTTCGTTAAGTATACAGAATGATAGGTAGATAGATGGTTTACCAATGCGATAAATTCACGTATTTGACAACCGTGTGATTTTATGATTTTATCGTTATCATACTTCGATTCTAGATTTATATGGAGTAGGTATGGACATAACTGTGATATAAGTAATAGATACATCATAGTCAGGTAAACATATTTATTTATTACATGCCACAATCATTCAAATAATGATTCTACAAGGCGATAAGAATTAAAACTAATATGAACAAGGTAACTATGGTTACCGTATTTATAGGGTTCTGCAGTGCACCCAAAGCGTGCTGAATGGCACCCTATTGCTAAGGGCCTTTGCACACAGCGTATTTTAAACGCGCCGTCGACGTGCGTTTTAGGAATGCGCTTCGTTAATTTAATAAAATAATAGATATATATATACATAATAATAATAGCCCATTATGGGGGCTACCTCGACAGAGCAGCAGCAGGGTGCGCATGTGGCGCCGAGTTGCAAACCATGCCCCACCTCCTGTCATGTCCTTTGTGCCCCAAAGCATGCGATCGGGGTGAATTATGCGCTGCCACCGACGACGCCGTGGAAATGCCTAAATTTTGGGCCAAACAAATGTAAATATAAAAGACTGTCGTGCCAGCGATACGAAGAAGAAGAAGATAGCCCATTATCCACTCACTGCTGTTATTATTATAGGTAGATAGGTATATCTCTATTATTTGAATAAATTAACGAAGCGCATTTCTAAAACTAGCGTCGACGGCGCGTTTTAAATACGCCGTGTACAAAGGCCCTAAGACTAAGCTGTTTTTCTGTGTATCCGTCTGCCATAGGGTAGTATCTTATAAGCCGTAACAAGTAGAGATTTGAAATATTCACAGAGTGTGTAAGTATTACAAAGGCCACAGCAAAAATTAAATGAAATTTAAAATGTTAGGAGCCCATCATCATGTCAACCTTTTGACACCCACTGCTGGGCATAGGTTTCCCCTGAACCCCCTCTGTTTAGCCATAATCGCCATGCTTGGCCGATGCATGTTTGCTGTCGCAGTAGGTACTAGGTGTTATGGTGCTCAGAAGGACGCTGCTGCCCATCCTCTGGTCAATATCCCTCTGTCGCCTTCTACGACACCCAAGGGTAGAAATGGGGTATGCTATTCGCGGCCTATATAGCTAAGGAGGCCATAGATGAAACATAATTTTTAAATGTAGTATTAAATATTGTACAGTGATACGGAACCCTTTTAAATAATGAAGTGGTTCTAAATAATCACATTACATACATTGTGTCAAACTGTCTGATAAAAAAGTATAAAATATATTAATCGATTTATTTCTACCGGCTGCACGGTGCACCCACACTGTGCAACAGAAAGACAAACATTGTCATAGTTATATTGTGTCGCGTTATCACTGACAGTGACAGGTATTAATAAAGGACAACTACCGATGTTGCGCTTGAGTTGGTCGTAGGGTTGCCTGGGTTTAACAATTTTTATTTAAAAAAAGTAAGTTCCTGACAACGAACTTTCGCAATTTTAAATATGAGATAGGTACTAAAACTATAAAGTAACAATTGTAAGTTGGAATGTAGGAAGTAAACTCCGAAACTATTCCTCCGTTAACTAAAAATGTTAAACTGATAGAAAGCTACGCTACTGCCGAATATCCTAGGTAGGATATATTTTATGGTATCTATCTATATTGGAATAAACTTACATGCTAAAATAGTTAAAATAAGAATATAAAGTTGTATATACAATCTTTAGTATACTAACGACCTGGCCCGGCTTCGCAAGGGTGCAGAGTAGATTAAACTATACGTATAAACCTTCCTCCTGAATCACTCTATCTATTACTGAAAATTGCATCAAAATTCGTTACGTAGTTTATAAGATCAAAGCGTACATACAGCGGGAGTTACTTTATTTTATACTATGTAAATAAAGTAATTTTATTATTAACTTATTTTATTTAATTGTTGTGTAATAAAATTGTAATCTATAAAATACCCCATCTTTTCAACAACGTTATTTTAAAATATCATTTATGCGTTCAAGAGCTTTATATAAATATCAATTGTAGAACTTCAAAAGTTAAATTACGTAACCTACTTTTTTAATACCCTTTTTGTAAGAAGGTTCCCCTAACTTTTCGCTTCGTTGCACAGAAAAGGTCTACAATTAAATCACAGACTGCAATTATCTAGTTAATAACATAGAAAGGGTAGTTATTATTTCAGATTCATTTTATATCATGCAGCTGTAACCTGGTTCATTATTTTTCTATTGAATTATTAGTACACTGCCATCTACTATGATTTCTAAATTATCCTACAAGAACACAAAAGCTGGATAAAAATCATTCGTAATGCAGGTATATAATTTTCAGCTAATTTCTTTCAGCCGTCTAAGCGTGAAACAAAATCCAAGGTCCTACCATCTTCACAAACTTTTTCGTTTCTAATAAGGGTAAATTTTAATGTATCTGTGATAAAATGTCCCAATGTCTATTATATATTCATCATCAGAATTTATTGTTTGAAGTGTCTTGCTAAAGTATTATCAGTCCGTCTGCAACAGATAATATAATTCTAACGTCCGTCTACGCACTGTTAATAAAAAAACAGGCATCTTTCCTAGTAGTCGACCTTTGACCTCTTCTAAAATTTTTGTTATAACAGATTGCGGTTTTGACTTTCTATAAAAACATGATTGACGTAAGTCAAAGTTATCTGCAATATTTTTTATCAGGTTCCATTTTAAAAAAGCTTCATACGGCCAACCCTATGAAAAGAAACAAAACTTAAAAAATAAATCACAATTATTACAATACCCGAGTGTCGTTTTATCTTTACGTCTATCTAAATGCAGTGGAACGGACATACGGACACACGGACGGTATTGAGAGATCCATAATGTTACTTTTTCTAAAGACGCGGCTCTTCTATGAATAAGGAATGCTTTGCGGATGGAGTAGGCGTCAATCGTTTCGTTTATCGGTATGAGTTACGTTTAATGCTACACTATTGTAATGACAACTTAATACGATGTATGCATGAATAATAAAGTGGTGTGTCTTTGTACTAAAATATAGAGAGGTAGGTGCATTATTCCGTTAGTAAATATAAAAAATAGTTAGTACGTTTATAATATTTGAAAAAAGAACAATTTAATGGTTTGGCAATTATTATACTTATTAACGGAAAAACTGAAATGATGTTAGCAAGCTATGTATGTATTTATTTAACAAAAACCATCAAACATTTGGGCACATTGCCCGTAGAGCCGATGACCGATAGGGCACAAAGGTCCTGGGGGCCAAATCTGCTATTTTTATAATTTCGTCATTCCAACACGATCCCATTGTCATTTTGCTAAAGGTTCGTAATCTGCTAAATTCATAATGGTCGATCATTGACTGCACAATGACGTTCTAATGGTAGGTCACTGATCAAAGGAACTGTCAAAATTTTAGCAGATTACCGCCTAAGTCAGTCATTCAATTGTCATTTTGTACGAGATTACCATTCTATATCATTTCTTTCAATGGCGTGTCAGTGGTTGACCATTGGAAAATCATAATGACGCCATTATATTAGTAGATTACCAAACTTGTCAAAATCAACAATTTATGAAATCAATGATAGACCATTCTGACACTATTGTAATAGCAGACTTGAGGCCCTGGAGTGGTGGCTGCGCATCGGCTGACGCAGAGTCGGCAGGCCCCCCACAAGATGGACCGACGACCTGGTCCAAGCCGCGGGAAGCCGCTGGATGAACGCGGCGCGGGACCGACATAGGTGGAGATCTTTGGGGGAGGCCTATGCCTTACAATGGGCGTTTATAGGTTGATATGAATGAATGATTGAATCAGCAAATACAATTTTGTAATATGGATTTATGCGTAAAAAAAAGGTTTTTCAACATTTTAATGTCGGATCCACGTCGGATCGTGTAATAAAATAAATTAGCACGCGCACGTACTACACATGCATAGTTTTTGCTCAGGAGTCATCCATCAAAAACAAGACATGCGAATTGATTTCTTTTGAATGCGTTTAAAAATAGCGACAGCTCCACCCAGTTAAGCAGTAAGTCATCAGTACAATGATTGATCATCAATTTAGTCTAGAATTAGAGCGTGATGCACATTCTTTACTTATTGATGGAATCAATGAACAGAAACCATTTTCACTGCAGTTTTTTATGTCAACTTCATTGGTTGGTGCAAAAAATAGCGTACCGTTTAGTATTATAATTACCGAGCGTGCAGTGTAAACGTAACGTAAATTAGATCTATTTTGAAATTGGAAATACCCATTTCGAACATAAAATCTATTCAGTTTGAAAGCTTTATTCATGTTAATGATTGACACTAATTAAATAAGTGTTTGTTGTATAAAATTAAACCAAAATGTTTGAGATTTATAGTCGTATTTCCAATTCGAGTATTGAATCAAATCCTCTTACGTTAGCACGTTCGTGCCTTTGGGACCACTATGTTCAAATAATTAACATTTTACTCTAAAGACTTACGTTATAATTTTTACTAAATACCCACGTTACATTATATTATTATCTTTATATTTTGTTATCGTATCACAGAACGGTGTGATGTTGTTGTCTGTTACGATTCACACGAAAATTGAAGTGGTTTGTCTGCCAGAGATCAGTAAGTAGGTGCTTATATTCTAAAAACCGATAAAAATACACTTGGCCATAGAATCCGTATAGGTATGCACTTGACAAAAAAAAATACAGACGTCTAGATTGTCAAAGGGGGTAAAAAAGTCATAATAATACCAGATTATTATTGTCCCACTACAGGGCAAAGGCCTCTTCTCAAACAGAGAAGACACAAGCATTGATCACCATGTTTACTCAAGGCCGATTGGCGATTTCAGATTTATGTCAGTTATTAGTCCCAGGTTTCCTCACTATGTTTTCCTTAACCGATGCTAGTGATGTCCATTTTAAACATAGTAGTACACATATGTATTGAAAAAGCCACATTATTTAATATATACCAAGGTACACAAGTTATAATATTTTCATGAACTGCTAAGTTGATTTAGGTATCTACATGTTCTTTGAAACACAGAAACGTTGAAGTCACCGATATTAATATATAAATGAGTCATGTTCATCAAGTTTAACTACAGTGTGATAACATAGAACATACAAGGATCGTTTGTGTTTTAAGGGGTTAAAAACCTCAAGTATGTGGAACAACATCCATTATTCATGGTTTTAGTGTGTGACCTTATAAGTCAAGATTCGTGTTCTGCCTAAGTCAGACTAAGTTTCAGCTTACATAATGGATACTGAAATTAAGCTAAAAAAATAAAGTTTAGATCAGCTTTATGTTTAGTTTCCATGAAATTTACGCTTGAAATAAGCTTTATTCAATATTTGTTCATGGTTTCCACAAAATTATTAGTCATTATGCGCCGCCGTCATCTAAAACTGTCGCCAGAGCTGAGTCCCCAGTGTGTCGTACTTTATGAATGCTTAACGCTCTTCTGACCATCAATCCTGAATGTGATCTGTTTGCCGATGAATGGAGTAGAATTATGCGTGTATGCCTGATGTATTGCGAGAGGAAGTATGCTAGGGCGTTCTCCAAATATGTTAGTTCTTTTTTTTTTGTTGTATACCGTAACTGTGTTAATAAAATTAATGTAATTGGTGTTACCGTTTTATTTAACAATAAACAATTATCATCATCATCAGCTAGAAGACGTCGACTGTTGAACAAATACCTCCCCCATAGAGCATCCAACGGTTAGCCACGACCTTGACGATGTCGTCGGTCTATCTGGTGGGAGGCCTACCAACTCTGCGTCTTCCAGTTCGTGGTCCGTAGACGCGAATCAAAAACCTTTCTTCGAGCGAAGTGGCCCTGGCCATTGCCTTCAACTTACATATTCTGAGAGCTTATTCACTTTAAAGAGATAAAACCTTAGGTCTTCGGCGAATTTTCTCGTTCGTTTATTAGTACTCAAATAATGAATGGACATTAGGTAGGTTTCAGAGCTTTACTTTATTTTTTTCACAAAATGCTATGGTTCTATCTACTTTTCCATTTAAATAATAAAGTCAACGTCACTATCAAGTAATTTACTTTAATTGGATCATTAAAATGAACTTTTGAACGTCATTTACAAAAATATTGGATTTAGTTGCCTCTTCCGAAAGGTTCGTACCTATAGAGAAGAATATTTATAAGAATTTGGTTTTCAGCCATGATGGATCCACCGAAAACTAACGTCTCCACCAGAATATCAGAATTAAAAGAACGGATCGGAATAGCTCATAAAATTGCTCTTGATCTATTTTATGACATTGGTCCCTCTCACCTCTCGAACTAGTGTAATAATACCGAAGAGTTATGTGTCTTTCTCCAATCGGTCTGCAAATCGTGGAAGGGAAGTTGGAGTAATATCCTTCTGAAATCAAATTGTTGACGACATTGGGAAGCCCGTTTATGACCAGCAGTAGATTGTTATGAACTGATAGGATATTACTATTAACGTGTAGTTATAGGGAAATGTCTCCTACATTTTGTCTGCAACCAAACCAATAAGCTATTAACTCCTTGTTTACTTGTGAATCTTCTGATCTTTAATTAAGGGAATATTCCCCGGAAGCGCGCTCTATATAATCGTAGTCATATTTTGGTATAAATTAATTAAGCTGATTAAATTTTGTAGATAGGATTAGGGCAAGGATGAAATGATACGTAGGTACAAAGTCAACATCATTTTGAAATTACGTTAAAGTGAGTTTGTTTTTGTAGTCCTTATTTGGTCTACGAAATTTAATGGATGGCTGAACCATTTGGAATGGGCAACTAGATTCAAATTTTACAATATGACGTTCAAAAGTGCCTTTTAATGGTCTAATTGAAATAAATGATTTGACTTTGACTTTGACTTTGACTTTAATTGTTCGGAATATTTTTTTTTTTATGGTGTACCTAAATTTGAATAGTCCTCTTAACTCTGAAGTTACTTATGAGCTCCTGAAGCAATATAGGTTTCACAAGATGAAACCAAAACAGGCTAATACTTAAGAAAAACTTATATTTTATTCTATGCTTTTTTTCATTTTTATAATAATTATAAAAATGAGCTTATTACTGCCTGACTGCAGGGCAAGAGCAAGAGTCTCTTTTCATACTCTCAGACTTTGGCACGACGCTGTCTCAAGACGCATTGGCAATTTGTGGTTTGCCGGATATCGAAGCCTCATGCATAGGTGAGAGGCGTCGTATAGAGTTCCAATTAGTAACATTGTGCACGAATGTAATGTAAACATAAAATGTAAATATAATATTTTTAAATTATCACAAAACGATGACAGCTGGCGTATTTGAAGCTCAAAATATATTTGCATATGGTCCAAGAGAGACACAAACAGATGTTACAACAAAATATACATGTGCACTTCATGTTAGACACATGTTAGACTACTCATACAAAAGTCTAGATGTCATTACGAGTCTAATAGTTTATATTTACAATTGTTACAAAACTAAAAACATAATTATTTTTATTTGCGGTTTTGAGTGTATTAGTCGGCAAACATCTTGAACAATCATTGCGCAGAAATTGCTGCCGCTGGCTTGTGTGAAAACAAATGACCATACCACTCAATCAATTTGTATAATACGGTACGGTAGGGACCGACAAGTGTTTTGATATTTTAGAATTAAAGTTTTGTGTACAGTAACGTCGTAAATCAGTGTATAAAGTCTAAGTCAAAGCCTTTATTTCAATAAAACCATTTACAGACACTTTTGAATTGTCAAAAATCAGTTAGTTAGAAAGTTGAAGCTAGATGCTCGTTCCAAAACGTAGACTAGGTTTCTATCGCGAAAAACGAGCAAGGAACTCCACGGACACTCCTTTTAATCAAGTTATCTCATTTTTTTACTAAAAACACTGTATCTGTGTATCTAAAGGTATATTGGTAGTCGAAATCGTCGAACCTATGGCAATAAATCGAGTATACTGACACGAAAGGTCTATAAATGCTCTATCACCTTTTTGATAACATCAAATAGTAATTTGATGAGTGAACATAGTAATGTTCACTCACTACTCAAAGCGTGTAACATCTGCTCTTGTTCCTTCTTCAACCTACTCTAGCTCCATGTTAGGCATTCGTGGTTGCAGTTGATGAAAAACGTTTTCTTCTACCATTCTCCCCGTTAGACGTCGCATTCTCATTGACTCTCACATTCTCTACAGCACAGAACAGAGCGCCTCGCATCAAGGAACACCCATCAAACACAGTGTCGGGACGCAGTGAACCCGCGACCCTGAGATGTGTAGTGGAAGGCAGACCCAAGCCCTATGTGCAATGGTACAAGGATGGATTTCCTCTGCCACAAGCTGAAGACGGACACAGAGTGCTGTTGGAAGACGGGCTGCTATTTTTAAGGTATATTTGTAATTTTTGTATTAAGTAAACGGCGTTTTCGACAGGGGCTTTCGGATGACTGGTGGGCAGAAAAAGTGCTGTGCAGATGGCTGAACTATAGTGTGCTTATTCTGATATTGCAACAAGCATACCATAGTGTAGTACGTCTTTGCAGCATATATCAGCAGCCACCCACAGCCCTGACCTTGCAATAATACTAACATCTATATGCAAACATTTTTTAAACTAAGTCCGTAGCCTACAAACGAGTCCGTGTACTCTTGATGTCTTTCAAAACATAACATAACATCTCATCTCATCATACATAACATCATTCATACCATGTAAGTACAATATTTTTTGGCAATTTCATTTTCCTGTAAGTGTCTTCCGTTGCTCCAGTTCCGGAACAATAACATTATGAAGCGGCGGTGTGTGATCAAAAAGTGTTTTGTAACGATCCTAATCTGAATAAAGAGGTTGAATTTAAATTTTCTTTGCACTGGAAACACCGTTTTGAATTTAAATACTATTTTGTAGTACTGCGTAAGTGTAACGTTAGTATATTGATTAACTTTGGAAATGGTAAAAAAACTGCTGAGGAAAGCATTGGCAGCAAATCTAAGTCACACTTTTAAAGTTATTGTTTACATCAAACCTCAAACATAAGAAAGAAATTCAGTACTAAATAAAGCTC
Organism: Charanyca ferruginea; assembly: GCA_947361185.1. Lineage (NCBI taxonomy): Eukaryota > Metazoa > Arthropoda > Insecta > Lepidoptera > Noctuidae > Charanyca > Charanyca ferruginea. The sequence continues at coordinate 11,197,493 of OX376073.1, forward strand.
TTAAATCTTTTACTTCCTCCTCATGAATCTAGCCATAACAAACACCACTTACGTGCAATCGAGACAGCTCATAAGATTCATGTCCCCAGGGTTAACCGGGGCAAGAAGGAGAGCGACGAGGGTGTATACTGGTGCGTAGCACGCAACCTGGCAGGCGAAGCCGTCAGTCACAATGCCTCGCTTAACGTCGCCGGTGAGTCCTAGAACATGTACAAGAAGTAGGAAGCGGGCAGAAGGGAGAAGGGGGGGAAGTAGATATTTGCATACAAATGTTTGTCGGATGTCGGAGTACTGTTTAACCTTTGTTGGAGTGATTAACGGGTAGTGGTGGTGGCACCTTCGATAGCATGTGTAAGTTTATGTTTTTAGATAAAGAAGTGATGGTCCGAAATCTGATAAATGGCTTTTAACCACAGATATAGATAGACATAGTTAACGCAAGAGCAATTACTTCGCGTGCCTATTTTCGTGTTACCGTGCCTATTTTCCTAATACCAAATTTAGGAAAAACCAAAACATGCTTATTACATTGTGACGTCCAAAAAATGGCACGCTTGGTTTTTATACAGATCGTGATACTTGCGTTATCTAGGTCTATCTATATCTGTGCTTTTAACACTGTTGGTAAGGAAGTTGGCCCTAGAATATTTAAAGGCCGACTGACATTTAAAAAATCAACAATACGAGTATTATCTGCATCAAATAGAAAGAAAGTAATTTTCATATAGAGAATCTTTTTATTTACCAGGCAAATCTTTGTATAGAATCCTGACAAATGTGTATTTACCTATCGGAACGCAAATCAGCAATTTCGTTCTTGAATTAGACCAATCAGTTGAGTGAAAACTGCCTATCGTAAACACAGTTATAAATCAATCTGCTTCGGTTTCCAATATTCAGTAGCATTCCTACCTACGCTATACTTACCTTACTATTAAAGGGAGAGTAGAAATAAGTATACTAGCTTTTTATGATTTCTTGTGACGTAGTTAATAAGATGGTTGTGCTATGTCATGATTGTGAAGTGATCAGATAATCGAAAGCATATATAGTCTAAAACTAATTTTTCGGTAAAAAAGTATGGATACGAATTCTTTGAAAAATGTCCATGACTATAACAAAATCCAGGGATTTGTTCGATACAAAAGTCTATGTAATACTAAGCCACCACCTGAAGGTTAGGTAATCCCTGGTCATGTGTCGTACGTAGAAATTTAGTGACATTTAATTTTTACCTCACGCGGCAATGTCCTCCTTCCTTAGTTCAAAGCTACGTAGTAATAGTGACATATTTTCTAGTTCTTCGTGACGAATTCCGAGCAGAGCCAAGAGATGTGCACGTAGCGGCTGGTGAACCAGCTTTATTGGAATGCTCACCACCTCGAGGAGTTCCAGAACCTTCGATCCACTGGCTCAAAGATGGACAGGCGTATGATGTTGAAGTCAATGGCAGGTAATGAACTGTTTCATATTATGGTATAGTAAGTACAAAAAAAGTTGCAGTTGAACGTTTCTTCAAGTAAATCGAACTTTAAATGGTTTCAGCAACAATTAAAAAAAAAGTAAAATTCTCTGGTTTTTGTCAAAAAATGTCAAGTAACAAAGATATTTCCTTTCAGGGTAACAGTAACAAATACAGGAAACTTAAAGATCTTAGAAACATTACCGACAGACAGCGGTCTGTTTAGATGTGTAGCATCAAACATAGCCGGCGAAAGGCAGTCGAGAGCCGCGGCCCTAATTGTTTTAAGACGACCACACTTTGTTGTTAAACCTAGTAACGTGACCGCCTTGGTTGGGCAAACTGTCGAGTTTAACTGTCAGGTAATGTAATGTACTGCCTTTAGGGTACAATTTATGTCATGCCATAATAGTTTTAAATGTAATGTTCTAACACTTTCGTAATTACTTTTAGAGTTATGATGCAAGTGTAAAAATAACATGGGTCAAAGAGGACGGCTCGTTGCCTTCCCATGCCACTATAATCCGAGGGCTATTAAGGCTAGAACATGTGTCTGCTACGGACGCCGGCGTCTATTCCTGCCGAGCCGACAGTCACGCCGGCACCAGTATCACCAGCGCAACACTCACGGTTTACTGTAAGCTCTGTCTCTTTTTAGATCGATTTTATTGCATCAATAATTCTAACAACTGTCCGATCTATTTTAATACGGCCATCTGTTCCAGCCTTACCGCACTTCACGCAAATACCATCCAATCTGACCGCATGGGAGGGCGATGTGGTTTCCATCCCATGTGAAGCTAAAGGATTACCAACACCAACCACCTTTTGGATCCTCGAGGGTATCCAGGATTCTTTACTCTTCCCGGAGTGTACGAAAAGTAATTCGAGCTTATTATATTTGGACGGGGCGCGTTCTGAGCACAGTGGGAGAGTGATTTGCACAGCTGTCAACGCAGCTGGCAGTATTATGCAAGAGGCTTATCTTAAAGTGCTAAAAAAAGGAAACAATGAACTAAAAGAACCTTCTTTGGATCGTGAATATAGTATAGTTTATGAACGTGAGACGCACATGACGCAATACGAACTAGTTCAAGCGAGGAAATATTTGCAACAAAATGTGCTAGTTCTGAAAAGAGTAGAGGCATTATCTTCCACATCTTTAAAAGTTGTGTGGGATGTAAGTAATTGCATTGTAATTTTTTTACGTTCCATTCATTGTGCAGCGCGAAATATTCACGTTTGGTTGTTTATAGGTATTGACCGACTACAATGAATACTTGGAAGGTGTTAAAATTTGGTACAATGGAACCACATTAAATTGGCGCAATGCAACCGATGAAGAAATTACATTACTCAATCCAGTACATCCAGATTTCCTGTGCGCAAACGGGTCTCTGATGAACGTTGACAATAGTGGATCATCGAGCTACATCCTCACTGGGTTGATGGCATATACACAATACGATATATTTCTGATGCCGTTCTATAAGATGTTGTTGGGCAAACCTTCGAATTTGATGACAGGGTTCACGAACGAGGATGGTGAGGATTCTTTTTCGGTTTTTGTTTGTGTATGGGTTGTGGTTGCATACTTAATGTTTTGGTAATATTTTAGTGCCTTCTGCGCCACCCCAAAGCGTTACAGCGGGTGTAATAAACGCAACGGCGGCGTGGATACGATGGGAACCGCCACCTGTGAATACGTGGAACGGTGAACTCACAGGGTACTTGGTAAGTTTTGTTTTCCAATTATTGTTTAATTATGATTATTGTTTTGCTCGATAAAGTTTTCTGTTCGGTATTAAAATGTGTTTACAATCAATGTTTCCGATTGTTACGGGGTCATATTTGAATGTTTTAACAAAACTGTTTTTAATTATTGTTACTCTGGTTCATTTTGTACGGATTGTATTCATAATGTGGTTATCTATACTAATACATATTAGAAAATGAAATTGGTTTGTTTGTAAGTTTGTATGTAGGGGGTAATCTCCGAAACTACTCATCTGATTTCAAAACTTCTTTCACCAATAGGAAGCCACATTATTCCTGAGTGCTATAAGCTATATATTGCATTATCAAAAAGTTTAGGATCCTTGAGAAAATTCACACGGACTAAGTCCCGGGCAAAGTGCTGGTAAAACATAATATTTTGTTCAACTGGAACTTGATTGTTGAATATATCGATGTGTCGTGTTGTAGCTATTTAAAATGATTGTCAATCGAATTCACGGATAGTTTAAGTTGATCTTGACAGACAATTTACTAGTCAATCAATTTTCCTTACTTTACATAGTGTAGAACTCAGATTATGAAACCAAAGGCAGATAGACCGCGCGTAACACTGAGAGTGAATCCAAAAAAGCAAATACAAATTCAAAAGCGAATGCCTACAATCTTGTGATTGTATTAGCTTTTGAATTTGTCTTTGTACTTTTATTCGTTTTTTTAACGATGCGTCGTTTCGTGCTATACTAAGGATTAAGTATTCTGTGACTAAGGGCGGGTTGCTTCAACTATACATTACTGACCGGTAATAGTCAAAAATGGCGCTAACTATCGTCAAATAACAAAAATGGGTTGTTTCACAAAATCTTACGTCAAATAGTTACTATTACCATAACTGACCAGTCATCGTAATTTTGAGTTGTCAAACAGCTACTTCAAACATCAAAATATTATGGAATCTCTTTTTGAATAACTTTAACTGACTGATTTTTATGTCATGAAACAACCCGTTACATTTAAACGTACGTTAAACATCGCACGTCATAGTAACTTTTGAACCGTCCGTATGTAACGTTAACCGACTGTTTGAAACAACCAGCCCTTACTCGTGTCAGTACAGCACGAAGCGCGTTATAGGTACTCGGTTTTGAATTTGTATTTGCTTTTTTGGCTTCACTCTCAGTGTTCCGTGCGGTATATCTGCCTTTTGATTCATAATCTGAGGTGTAGATGTTAATGTTAAATGAAACAATTGCACGTCTTTTAATGCGACCACTATAAGCAGATCTCTTGAACACAGATCGAGATCCGCGTGGGTGGTAGTACTGGTGGTCGCGTGGTGGGTCAGATGTCGCTAGGTGCCCGCACCCGCGCGGCTGCGGCAAGCTCCTTGCGCGCCGGCGGGCGGTATAGCGCACGCGCTGCCGCCGTCACGCGACGCGGACACGGCCCGTTCAGTGCGCCCGCGCATATACACATGCTGCCCACGCAGTCACAGAGACACTACGTGCAGTAAGTGATGCTTCCGATCATTTAAATCGGGTTTTTACTGCTCTGCCTCTAGCGATGCAGTTACGCCTCTTATCAATAATGTAGGTAGATTTTGGGGGACTGTGCAAGTGCTTATGGATAAAAAGCAGTTCTGTTTGCATTCTTCTAAACCTATAAATCCACCTATACACCTGCCATGTTATCTCTTCACCACCCTTGATTGACTGGTAGTGAATACCTAAGGCATTAAGTCCGCTTTTGTACCTTTGTGCATGTATAATAAATAAATAAATGAAACCATGTCACAAGTAAACATTGCTCACTCAACAAAGCCACAATCAGACTTGATCCAGCTCATACTCTAAAAGCTAATTAAGTCTTCGACAGTCATAAACTACATTTCTATTTACGATCAACAAAAAAATTATACTCTAACATTGCGAGTAATAGCGTCTCATTATCTTATGCTAATTTTGACACTAAAACTCTGTTTTTTTTTACGATTTCCTGCTTAACAATCACTTGTTTCTCATTACTAGACTCAACGCAACAAATCCGTCTTTTGCAATGGAACTGCGTAATTACAATTTATTTTTGTTCTTCAGGACTGAACCACCAAAAGACTCAAACATAACGCACATATTTCAAGAAACGTGGCTCCTAGCTCTTGGCCTAACATTATTCTCCATAATCGCAATCGGAGTGTTTAGCGTTTATTACGTCAAGCGCCGAAGCAATATTCAGAGAAAGAAATCAACTGGTAATTGACTTTCTTGTATACAAACAGTACAGTGTTTTAAGTACATGTAATTGAAACATTGATCTCGATTGTAGGTCAGTCAATTGTGACGGCTCAACAGTGTCTATTGAATAAAGACACTATCTGGTTAAGAGACCGGCCGGTATTCGCCGCCCCTACCGATCCTACTTTAGATGTTAGCAGCTGTCACCAAAGTCTTCTACATGGTGAGTATCACTTGCTATCTATTCTGATAATCGAGTGTTTATTTTTAGTTTCTTTGACATATTTCTCACGATATAAGATATCGTGTCATGTGATAAATATGTTGTGACTTGAAATTGATGTAGGTATTATCAAACTGTCTAAATCTTTGTTCGAGAAGTGGCCTACGAAGAAGATTTAAATGCTGATTGCATTTAAATCTTCTTCGTAGGCCACTTCTAACAGTACACTTTAAGTAATCTAACATTTCCTCAGGTGGGCAATCAACGAGCATTCTAAGTGTCGAACCAGAATACAGTCTACCTCAGAATTCCATTCAAGGATTAGACGCGTCGAGTGTTGACAGAATGCGGCGCGGACCACCGGAACCTTACGCATCCAGCGCCATTTACACAGAACTCAATTTCAAGGTACGCTTTGATAAGCTTTTCGAGAACTCCATTGTTGACTTAAGATAAGATTCCAACGAATTTGCATACGTTAATACTATCATATATCAAATACCTCACAAAATGTTCATACGTGTAACAATAAATATCATTTTCCAAACAGGACAATAACGACATCGGAGACTTGAGAAATTGTCCAGAAAGACGATCTCATAACAATAGCATTGTTAGGTCGTGTAATGGAAGCATTCAGTACTCGAATGGAGAATGTTCGACGTGTTGCCATAGCACGTCTAGCAGATCAACTAAAGACTATAGAGAGCCGAGGCATGAGAACGCACATAATGACATTAATGTTCTGGAGGACGACTGTGCCTCTTGTCATACAAATAGGTCCGGATCAAGAAGTCGACAAGACAAAAGCAAAGTGTGTCCGGCGAGTGATTTAGAGTACGACTATCCGCAGTGGCACTGGTTGGGCAGGGAGAACAGTTTCAAAATTCCCATTCAGACGAGTAGACATTCGAATGTAGCGAGGTCGGAGCAGGGCTGTCAAATAAATCTGTGTGATATACTGCCGCCACCGCCGTATGAGGTAAATTGATTTTGTTTACAATTTACCCCTATCACATCAGTGTTTTTCGTTGTAATGGACAATGCGGATATTTAGATTTAATGCATTTTTCACAGAGTCCAGAGAGCAAAAACGTGTATGGAACTCCAAATACATAATTAGATATCTACAATGTTGGATGAAGAAATGAAAGCAATAATCAACATTATCTTTTCAAATTTTAAGGATAAGCTACTGATTTTTGAAGTTGTTAGTGATGTTCATATTGTGGAACTGAAAAATTCAATTTGTATTAGGTGTAGGTAGATAACGTATATCTTAATATTCGTCAGACAACATCATAACCATTGTAGATTAGCCATAGTAGTGCTTGTAATATGTAGATACCGAACTTTTGATATTTGTATCTCGTAATTTATTCCTAATCTATATTCTAGTCACAGTACATAGGACTAGTTCTGCCATTGGTGAACACTGTATTTTCTTGTAAGCTAATCTTTTGTAGGTACCTATACCACGACTTGAGGTTGTTACAACTTTGACTGTACACGTATGGATAAAAAGTTAAAGCCCTGCATTTTACTGCCATATACCTTTAGGACTTTCTAGAATATTAGTTATATAATCTTTGACTGTGATATTTATATTAAATTTGTGTATTAGAAATTAATGTAACCCTAGTGTAATTACCTAACTTTCCCCAACTTTCAAACTTTTTAATACTTCACATACGTAACGTAAGAGACAACAATTTGATCTGTATTCAAAAATATTTTCAGAAACAGTTGTGTTTGTACCCGAAACAGAAATCTGAAATATAGCAACTTTATAACGAAAACGAGGTTTTATTTGTGTAATTTAGTAGACAGTAAACCACATTTCCTGTTGTCAGTGCCGCATTATTACTTCGAGGAATTATTATTTAATTCAAGGAATAGTCCAATAAAAGTTGGTACCTATGAAAACTCTGCTTTTAGTCTTGATTCGGTTCTTGTGTCCGAACAACTTTATAGTAGGAACAAAGATATAAAACGCGCTAAAAGGGGGCATAAATAACATACAATTTAGTAATAAAGAACGTTGTTACCTGCGGCCTACAAGCCTCTAACCGAGTCGTAAACTAAGGCAACTTGTAAACCAACTTGTCGGTGCAAAGATTTATTTTATGATTTTATTGTTAATTATAAAAATAATCTGCGCTAATCTTGTTACTATGTTAAGTGTGCAGCAAATTGCTTACTTTCAGAAAGCAGTATATCATTAATCAATCGTGGACCGTATGTGATACATTTCGAGCCCGAAAAACTGAATAGCACGGACTTATTCTCCGGGCGAAAGGTTTCGGGTTAAGAGCATTTGGCAATAAATCTTTGAGTCCAATTTATTCCTGTCTTGCTTACGTATCGGCTACGTTTATTGCTACCTTTTTGGTGCCGAAAGAGCTTTCCTTTATCAGCAGATTTTCGGAACGGACAAAGGACTATTCCATTTAAATGATATCCACCAAGTGGAAAATTTGCTGAAATTCTGTCTGGTGTTTAAGTATATAAGTTTATTTGCTATTTCAATAACAGCAATAGGAGTATTACTGAATGTATGGTAGTAAAACGTTGTTTACGACGAGGTAAGTACGTATCTTGTATGACTATAAGGCCAATTTAATTCTATCTTGTTTAGAATATCTCTCAATACACATGTTTTTGATTTTATCTATAGAAGATAATTTAAATATTATTGTTCTTAATTGGATAGTGAAGATGAGATATTACAATTAGTATTGTAGTAATTGTGTAATAACATTGTAAATTATTTAAGAAAATAACCAGATGAAAAAAGGCTGTAATGTAAGAATATTGCGTAGGTTTAGAGGTTGATTTGAATAGCTCATTATCATGTCAACCTCTAGACGCCCACTGCTGGGCATAAGTTCAGCCTTAATGGCCATGCTTGGTCGATACATGTTGGCGATCGCAGCTGGTGTTTTGGTACACAGAAGGACGCTGTTACCCATCCTCTGGTTAATATCCCTCTGTCGCCTTCTACGACACCCACGGGTAGAAATGGGTTGGTGCTATTCGCGGCCGGCACCTCACGGCGAATTTTAACAGCTACCTAATAAAAAATCTATTAAGAAACAGTAACCGATGGATAAAAATAATGGAATAAATACTGATCGGTCTAGTTTCAAAATTGTGTTAATATATTCCAGTTCTGTTAGGAGGTTCGTCACACAAAACAGAATGGTACCTATTCAACTTTGTCTATAAGCCTGAAAGGCCACCGTATAATTACACGACCGTGAATAAAATTTGAATGGTCGTAAAGTTACAAGGACCTAAATAAGCCATATAAAAATAGAATTAACTGCATGTTGACGCTCAAAGGCTCACTATTCACTATAATATTCAATAGTTTACTCTTGTTAATGTCACTGTATTCACGCGTTACAAAAATAGATAAAATAAGTAAATAAAGCTTTTAGGTCAGTCTGGTCATTCTCAGATAATACGTTATCTTGTGTTGATTGTTTTTTTTGACGTTTTGAACGATGTTTTCGATAAGTATCTAATGAGAATGCTTTCTTCAGAATGCTGTATTTGTGTTGGTTTATGATCTGTGCGTCCGACGCACACAATAAAATTGTCGTTATTTTTATGTTTCATAGAAATGTGTGCAGGGGAAGAAAATGTCGCTTGTGTAGCATAAAATGTACAAACTGCATTTTAAAATGTCATTCGTGGTTGCATTTGTAATAGGGCAGGAGTATTATTATTAGGCACAGTACTATTAAGTACGAATGCTTCTATTAATTATAGAATAATTATCTACAAATCGGGCAATATGTGGATACCCACATATAATGTGGGCAAGGTCACACCACCTTATCAATATTATATTGATCAATTCGTTAAACAAGGATAGCTATAGGTATCGTTGAACACCATGAACCAGCATGATATTTTTCAATTTCAGTACCTACATAGGTACCTTAAAGATATTTAGGTCTTTTTTAGTTTAAAATAACTTAAGTGTAGGTCTAACTTTCAATAATTCATCGATGCTCACTCACTCTCCAGTTCAAGAGTAGGTACAGCTATACCAACTTAGGTCGCATTATCACTTAAGATCAGGTGAATTGTGGTCAAATGCAAGCCTATTTGATAATAAAAAAAAACCTAAGTATTACCTATATTTAAACCTAAGATTCCCCCAGAGAGACCCCCCGTGGGGTGTCCGGGCTAGAATAGCACCCCCCATTTCATCCCGAGAGTGTCTTCGAAGACGACTAAGGCAAAATTCGGAAGTCGGGTAGCAGCGGCTTTCGTGTGTGGGGATTATGGCAACCCTCCCCGGGTTGCCATCCCCTTATAGGGAGGCCTTTGTTCAGCAGTGGACGTCTTCAGGCTGATGATGATGACGATGAAACCTAAGATAAGTATTAGACAAACATAATATTCACTTCAATAAGTAACCTAAATCCAATTTTAATTTCCAACTGTTTTCCCATACAAATCGAGGAAGCACACAAGCATTGTTTAACTAATGTTGTTGTATTGTTGTTTTATTAATGTCAATGCTAAATAAAATAGAGGATTCACCTTAGGTAATATTTATCCATAGTATCCACCGAATACATGCAGACAGATTTAGTTGAACTGGATATAATGTGTTCACATTGATTTTGAGCTCGCATAACATTAGGGAACAATGCACATAGCTTTGTCCAAGCGGTTCGGTTCATTTGGTGCTAACAATAGTGCAGAATATTAATCAAATCAATAATTTAGTTTCGTATTTGAGTATGTTAATGATTTCCGAATAAGTTCATTTATACCAAAATAGTAATATTATTTCGAGTAATACCTATTGCATGTTTTTAGAGCACTTTTAGGTAGCTCTAACTTTTCTGACGCAAGTAGGTACTTACCATAGAGATTTATGAGATACTTTTAACTTCAAAATGTTTAAAGAAAATGCCTGTCAGAACGTGGAATGCCCGCCATTCTGCGTATCAGTTTTCGATTGAAACGCATTGTTTTTGGTATGCCATCTCACAGGTTTTCTTAGGAGGTTATAAAACAAAAACTTATTAACTATGCGACTACACGCTAAGGGCCCCTGTACCCCGGGGTACGGGTTTCGGCTTAGGGCGTCGCTTGGGGAGGACAGGCTAGATCGAATCTTGATCGAAACGCATAAATGCAAAATGTACCATGAAATGTATCGAAGCTCTTACTATTCGTACGGCCATTTTGCATTTCAAGGCGGTAGCTTTTTTCATAGTAAGGACCTGTAAATACATATATGTCAGTGGTACCGACTGAAGAATTCACCAGCAATTCAATATTTTGCGAAAACAAAACCTGTTTTTTCTTATTTGTAGGCGACACCTAAATGTAATGCTTGAACTATTTTCACTGGGAAGATACACTTACCTCGATGTGAACGAAGCTATGCACAATTACTATAGCACAATTCGATTTTCAACTGTCGGCAGCGTAATTTCTTCAGTAATTTCTCATTACACAAAGATGCCTTTGTAAGGGAATAGATACTGGAAATATGTGTCAAAGTAGAAGTAGTTTTTGATTTACACCGAATGACATTGTGCGAAACACATAGCATCAACATCAACAGACTATAAAATATAATTTTAACATTTCCAAACCCGCGAGAAAATATTATAACGTTTGGTGCAAAGCAAACCACGTAGCCGAATTTGCATAATGCCCAGCCGTAAGTCAAAAATATAAAACAAAAACATTATCCAGATACCGCCCTTACCTCCGAATATAAACCACGATAATCAGCACCTGCCATCTGACGTCATCTTGACCCACCCAAAATATTATACAAAATACAAAATAATGTTGTTTCCAACGAACTCATTACTTATTAATATATCACGGATGCAAATATTCCAGGGAAGTTAAGAGCTGAAATTAATCTGTAAGTATAATTTATGTTAATACATATCGGTTTCTGCTACATTTTCATGGGGGAAACATTTATCATAAGACGGTGATCGCGGAAATAGGTTTAGTTTGCAAAATGTAGTAGTTACCTACGACCGCGACGTCTTGCCTAACATTATCAGATTTGAATATGTTAGTTTAATAGGGATGAAAACAATCAATTTTTACTAGGACCTACCTTGAAATCGCTAATCAATCGCGCACCGGTCTGTCATGATATCTCTTTACCACCTTGACTGGTAGAGAATGCCTATTAAATAAAATAAAAAAAAACAATTGGTTTATACATTTTTGTTCGTATAACGTGACAAAACGTTAGTTTTTAAAAAGTCGGTCGGAAAACAATATATTGATAATAAAACTCTTAAAAGACGTCGGTCATTCAAACTAAGCTGTATTTTTTAATAGGAATTAAATGTTGGATATTATTATTGGGGTGGTGTTATTATCTTTTTCATATATTTGGGCAAGAAGAATACATTATACTGTCCAGTTCTTTTAGACTAATAAACGGATCTTCCTTCTTGATTTAAACAATCTACCCAATCAAAACAATCGTATCACGGATCTAGTATAGAGCCTACAAAAACTAGTTATTACTGCACTCCCCTCCTCACTGCACTAATCCATTAGTCGTACATGAAAACTTAATACAAATGCCAATAAAAACAGTCGGACAGGTATTACCGACCACTCTCGCAGCCCTAGGGTGCACGTGGACCTCACTAGCGAGCTTTCTACTGAATTTTACAGTGAATACTGTAAATGTCTACGTTAAAATATATTTTAGCGATACCGAATGCAGTAACGTAGAATTTATGAAGATTATTTTGTAAAATTACGACTAGAAACTACTGTAAAGTTTAAGTAGGTAGGTATTGAATGTCGGCAATATTGATAACTTTACGTAAATACTTAAAAAGTTGCTGAAAAATGTGCATTGAATTAGTTGGAGAAATTTACAGATCTTTATAAATTGATGTAACTTGCTTGCGGATAGGTACATACATAGGTGCAAAAGCAAGAGGTAGCAGCGACCAGTAAAAATAAGTAAAAAGTTTTTCATATTCATTTATTTTCTGGATCTTACAGACGTCTACTGCACTAGATTTTCAATAATAATAAAAATAAAGACCTATTATTGTCCCAGAGGGCAGAGTCATCTTGTCATATAGAGGAGCAATCGACAACACGGTTGGCGCAGTGGGTGAGCGATTGGCTGCTGCTTTGCGTGTTGCGGGTTCGATTCCCGCACGGAAAAAATATTTGTATAGCCTACAGATAGTTGGCCGGGTCTAGCTGTTTGTGTATGTGAGTTTATATGTTTGTAAACGCACTCACGACATAGGAGAAATTGCTGTGTGGGGCAACGTTTAAAAAAAAGTAGTAACGTACTTAAGGCGGATTGACGATTTCAGACTCTTTTTTTTTATTATAAGTCCAAGTTTCCTCACGATTGTACTAGCCCTATTGATTTTCTTAGATAAACTTAAAACAACAATGTTGCTTGCGCCGGTAACGGACTCACAACCTCGTATATGAGAGGCGTACACCATTACTACAGGGCCATTACGATGTGTATCCTCACAAAAATACTAAGTACTCATTTTCTTTATTACAAATACAACAACAGCTACGAATCTGTATAGTAAAACAGAAGCCGTCTGTGTTCTTGTTACTGAAATGAGTTAATTTATACAGAAGCGCGAGTCGTGGTCTAAATTTAATTGTTCTTGACGCTAACGCATAAATCTTGGTGAAATCCTAGCGGAAGCAATTTACATAAACGTCGTCATTCCATGGCAATACTATCCTTTAATCGTGCCCGGTTGTATGGTAATTATGTGTAAGTGGTGACTTAAGGAATTCGCCTCTTTAGAAATGTTATTGTTTTGTTCTATTTAGAGGAGAAAGGAAGCTTTAAATAATGTTTATTTACTTTTAAAGGGGTTTTTAAAATAATCTTTGGGATTCCTAAAAAGCTGTTTTATTAAACTATCATCATCATTTCAGCCGAAAGACGTCCACTGCTAGACATAGGCCTCCCTCAAGGGAGGGGGGGGGGGGTTACCATAATCGCCACGCTTGGCAGGCAGGTTGGCGATCGCAGTATGGTTGTTACAAAGGCACAGAGAAGGCTGCTGCCCACATTATTGAACTATGTTTGGACGAAATAGTACCTTATTAGGTAAGCAGTCACTTACTCTAATATATGTTGATACATTTTGGCTTCACTTTTTAAAAGGTTCTACATTTTCCTTTTTTAGAACTAAGGATAATATTTATTACGTTATTTATACAATATAAAGCATCAAAAACTCCTCCACATCGCCGTCACCTGGGAATGTGCCCAAGAGACGAGCGGTATTGCCACGTTAGATGCCAATGTTTAACTTATGACCAAGGTAAACACCAGCTCTTGGATCAAGGGAAGTGTCAACCAACCTTTTGGATATTTCCTTAAAAAGAAGATGAACATTCAGACCTCACGACCCGAGGATTTAAACCTCAAATGGCGTGAAAATAAAGTTATCACCAAGGTATTTTTACAGACGCAGCAGCAGCACCAGCACAGCACGTTAATCTAGGAAGTTTGGATGGCGAAAGAGTATCGACGCACGTAGCGTCCTTCACTAAAAGGCCTACCCAACTTCCAAGGAATAAAATAGAAATAGACTCTACATTTATATTAGAAAATATTTCTGCCATAAAGAGCGAACCCAGAAACTCTCAGTAATTCAGTTAATTACGTAATTAAAACAATGAGGAGGAGAGACTTATATATGTCCAACAGTGGACCTTTAGTAAGCTAAAGTGACGATGATGACGTCAACCTAATACAATTTGGTAAATCTGTTACATTATTACCGAGCAATAACAATTGCTCATTGATTTGTTGTCACTTAGTAAAGATTTTAAATTATTTCGAAAAATGGAGAAAATATAACTTGGGTTTGATCTTTTTCCGGATGCAGCTGGTTACCAGTGTTCTACATGGAGCGCCTGCCTATCTGAACTTCAGAACCCAGTTGCTGGACAGGAAAGCCCTTGGTAAGAATTTTTGTTTTTTGGTGCGCGGTGGAAATGCTCATTGACTTTCTCCATCGTGGGGGTGACGGAGGGGCAGGCCGAACTCTTACCGGATAAAACCACCGCGGTGTTCCGCCTCTGCCTGTGCGGTGCCCCCACCGCTCCCAAGTCCCACCCCTTGGTAAGACAATTTGTCAGATTTTCTAGCTTCTGACTCACTATAACGACAGTCAAAGATCTACGAATGACAGCCGGGAGCAACGGCTTTACGTGCTTTCGGGACACGGAAATGGATGGTCACCCATCCACACACCGACCACGGCAAGCGTAGCTTAAATATCATGACCCGTCGATCCGTACAGCGTTTACTTAGACAGAGCTTCTCTGTGGCAAAACTAAACAAACAAATTAAAATCATCTTCTCTCTCAATATAGTGATCTAATTAAAGTCTTTACTGTAGAATTTGTCGTAGCGAAAACAAATTCATACCCAAAGATGATATTACCTAAACATTTGTCCTGAATTGAAGATATCTCTTGATGAAATTGGCCCTAGGTTTGAAGCATCCTATTTAGTTACAAAGAGCTTAATCCCGGTGTGTAGCGGAGTGTGAAGCGAGCTGGTCGAAGGTCACAATTAGACGAGGCGTTTAATTACAGAATTCAGGGTAACAGCGTGGCTTCACCTCCCCTAGTCTTTCACAGGATTCCTCTCTTCGGGTCATGTTTTGTTATTAAGGGAAAGCGGAGAAACGTAGAACATTTTGATATTAATTGCTTTTTTATTTAAGTATCTGTTTAGTTATTTCAAAAACTTATATTTTGTTACAATCAATTTGTATTGCTTTAAACTATTTCATGAGTTTCATCATATTTTTGACTGATCTAACTCGAATCGCAGCTGCTCAGCTTTTACTACATTGTAGAAAAAAATAACTGGTGAATATTTATTGGTTAGTAAATAACACTATCTTATGCAAAACATGTTCGTAGTTTGGCTAGCCACCTCACCGCGCGTAGTGCTTATGAATAAAAAATTCGATCGAGTCTGGAATGAAACTAGGTACTAGAAAAATAAGAACTATAGTAAAACCGTATAGGTATACAACCTAAATTGAAAAGTAATTTGGTTCTTCTTTATAAGTTAAGTTTGCGTTTTGCCTCAACTCACCTGATCTTAAGTGATGAATGATGATGCGGTCTAAGATGGAGCACGCTTCCCTAGGATGAACAGGTTCACTTGTGCCTTGAAGATAACCAGATTATACTTACCGGGGAACGGCGGGCAGTTAAAAAAATTACTGGCCAGAAATAGTCATCGCTCACTATAACAGCACCTTTTCAACACTGCAACGCCCTGGCCATTGCTGCCAGCGCGCCGCCTGCGAACCGTCACCTATTTATCTTGTCATTATAAAACATATTTTAACACTCATGATTTAAAGCTCTAACTTAAGAAGCAAATTATTTTCTGCGTGGGAGCCGTGCTGGTATAGTATAACGTGTCTTAAAAGTTTTGGATAATCGCTTTCGCTTGGCCAATGTGTCCTCCCCCTTTCCGAAGCTAGGGTTGTCCGTAACTCGATCGTAGTATTATCATCAAACTAAATTGTTACGTAGAGAGCTCTGGTGTACACGACAGAGGTTAAGTTCTATCAGGTATAAGGGGTGGGCAAATAACACGTTGCGTTGAAATTGTAGACATGGAATCGTGTTTGACTAGCGAAGTGAATTATTTAATGTTGGTAGGAGGCACGTTGTTCGTACTGATTAGTTGCTGGCTTTCTACTACATTTTAAGTATAGCTCATTGCTGAACTGACGCCAGAGTAGTGATCCTAAAAGGCTGGTACTCCATGTCAAGCACCTACATACATTTAAACTGGTGAATTTCAACTACGTACAAGTAAGCAAACCCTAGGTCACAAAAAGTGGTCGGTTAGTCTATTTTTAGGCTGAGACTGCACAGTACTGCTTTATACAAGAATATACGACTCGATAAAAAGAACAAAATCCAACATTAACTAAATTGTCTGCTGTCCCGATAGAGTAATTTCCCCAAGGCTCGCTCATA
Organism: Charanyca ferruginea; assembly: GCA_947361185.1. Classification (NCBI taxonomy): domain Eukaryota; kingdom Metazoa; phylum Arthropoda; class Insecta; order Lepidoptera; family Noctuidae; genus Charanyca; species Charanyca ferruginea. The sequence continues at coordinate 11,214,183 of OX376073.1, forward strand.
AATGAAAAGGGCGGTAATTTTACTAAATTAATGACAGATTAAACACTGTATTGCCTTTAATAAACCCTCCGATAGTAAATTGTTGCTAAGCCGTCATTATGTGGATTACCCGTAGCTCGATACGGTTATTATAATCAAGTGGAATTACACCTTTATTCGACGCATTTTTGTGTAATGGTCGCGTTTTATCGAATCTATAAAAGCTGTGTTACGATAAAATAGATTAACTTCACTTACTCAGTTTTATTAATACCGGCCTATTTATTGTTCCATTGCAGGGCAAAGGCCTCTTCTCATACAGACCGGTCATGAGCATGGATCGCCATGCTTCCTAAAGGCGGATTGGTGATTTCATTTAGTGATGTCCGATGTAAGATTATGAAACAAAAGGCAGATAGACCGCGCGGAACACTGAGAATGAAGCCAAAAAAGCAAATAGCAACTAGCTGTAGGCCATACAAATATTTGTTTGCGGGAATCGAACCCGCGACACGCAGCACAATAGTCAATCGCTCAACCAATGCGCCAACCGTATTGTCAAAAAAAAAATATAGAATATATGTACATAAATATGAAATTGAAAAACCCACACTGTTTTTTTCCCGTGCCGGGATGCAGACCTTCAACCTCGTGCCTTATCTAATGGGTCATTATTGATGAAAATATATGAATATATAATAAAAAAAGACATTAAAGACTAGCAATGTTTTTGAATCGCTTATAGCTGTAGAATAGAACACTGTGCATAATAACTTTCACTCACAACTTTGACTAAGTATCCAAAAAGTTTAAAATTTAGCAAAGGTACATTGCACGGTCTTGGTTTAGTACTAAAGCAGTTTTAAACAATAACAACAGTGATGTTTCTCTATTTACGGCTCGTACTTACAAAATATTATATCAGGCAACACTGGTGTCACGAAGCGCTACCAACCTTATTGCTTCAGGCGTTTTGTTTAATTTAGATTAAGATTTTATAATGGTACTGATGAAATAATATTGTTCTTAGCTTCAAGCAATGGCCATTATAGAATACCATAGAGTATCAGATTATGGCTATTTAAATAGCACTAGTGCAGGAAATCTTTTTAAAACGAATCTCTCATACAGTCAAACTTCAAATGTTGTCACAATTGTATTTCTGTCTTACATGACCATAAAACCGACTGACTGAAAAAAAAATAGTCTCAACGCTTTGTCACATTGTATATTTTTGGGCTGACAACATTCTACCAAAGAGCTTGTAAAATGCTACTGCGTGCAATAAAATGCTACCGTTATAAATCACAGCTTTTTAATTTGTCTAAAGACATTCATAGCCGTACGTTGAATGCTTTGAAAGTATTTTTTCCCCCTTTATTTCCATTTATTCCCATCCGACGTCATAAAACATTGGTAGTGATGTCCATAGCTGTCACTGTGCCTCACATCGCGTGACGTATTTCCTTGTTATTGCGATAGGGCCCTTCATTTTCTACTTGGCACTCAATTGAAGGTTTCTTCCTTCTTAATTGCAACTTTTTTTAAAGTGGAATGAAGGATATTTAAATATGTCTATTATGTCCTTCATTCCTTTCAAAGAAAAAGGTTTAAATTGATTAGTAGACCGTTGTATGGTTCAAGATTGCTATCTTAAGTTACAGCGGTATAAGATACAACTCGTGCAATTAAATCTTAGTTAATTATAATCAAAACCAGTCGTGTTAAGTGCGAGTAATCAACCTTGGACCTTCAACTTGCAAAAGTTACTTCGTCCGTGAGAATTTGCTTCACTACATTGTAGCTTTTTACAACAGCGAATATCATCCCAATTACTTTGCGAAAGAAGGTCATAAAATGCACACTATCTAACATAGCAATAGCATTGAAACATCGCCTTGAACTCACGGGTTCTTCTACTTTTTATTCCTTATCACAAGTGAGTCGTAGGTACCTACGAAGAGCTCTAACAAATTACCGCTTTAAGAGATACGTCGCAGCCGCCTGTTATCTGCGCTTCGCCCACACAAGACCGAGTTTTACGGCATTCTATTATCTGTTACCACTGGCTAGGCTGAAAATAAACTGCATTGACAACCCCTCACTGTGTTTATCGAGTTCCAGTTCTCAAATGAACAGTTCATTTGGAGTAGGAGTGGAGTCCTGTGCTACGCTTGTTTAAAAATATGATTCGTTTGTATGTTATGTTTTAAGTACCTATTATGTTGCCTTCGATACATAAAAAAGGAAAACTTGACTGACTGAATGACGTATCAGCACCAAAGAGAATAATAAAGAGAAAAATAGTCTTTGATCAGCGCACAGCCGAAACTTCTGCATCTAGGAACGTGAATCTTTTGACACTGCTTTCTTTATAATGTAAGCAAGTACTAAGGAGTGATTTTTGGAAATTCTACCCCTAAGGGGGTAAAATAAGTGATAAAAGTTTGTATGAAATTCCGTCATTGTTTTAACACATGAAACTTGGTATTTAGCTGTTTGGTTATTTTTTTTTTAACTGCCCGCTAAAAATGATCTAGTGGTGTTTAGTTTGTAGGGGAAGTATGAAATCTACGCGTACGGATAACGTCGCGAACAAAGTAGGTACTAATATTTTTATAGGCATGTATTTCTGTGACAAATAAACTATTTTTATTTTCTTTCTTTTTTCCCAATAGATACTGTGTAGCAATTTGTATAAAAATTATTTCAACCCGTCTTAACACAGATTTGACATTTAGTAAGAAGGCCTAATAAAAGCTGTTGCGCACAGAAAAGGCCTAATAAATCTAACAAGTCACCCAATATCTCTTAGTTGGCATCAAGAGGCAATTACATTAGCCGAAGTGAAACGAAAACGAAATATCAAAATGAAGAATGCGACGATCGAAAGACGTTGGTCGTTAGACATCTTTCCCGAAAGCATTCAGTCTATACTGAAATGTAGTTTGCAAAAAGAGAATGCGACATCAAAGCGTTGGCCGTTGAGGCGATCCGGTCGACGGAGACGTGATACGGTTTAGAAATAACCACAGTAGTCGCAACAAGAACTGTCGACGTCTCAAGACAAGCCTGCACTCGCCCACGGCGATGCAACTGTGAATGTCCGTGTCGAATCCGCCGTGAATTATTTCAGTGGACTTGTTACGTTCCATTTCAGTGAGTTTACACTGTCCTCGCTTTTGTGTCGATAATAACTCACCGGACAGCCGGTTGTCTCCATAAATTGGTTCATTAGTTACCATTCTTATTCATAACGACGTCGTATGCGACTTTATTTTGCGTTAACGATTTGAGCAAAACAAAAAATTGAAAATTCTCGTTTCGTCGCTCAAGATTATCCATTTTCGAAGCCGTGGGTATATTTTATGCAAATAATTGGATTTTATGTGAAACTCGGCTTAATCAAAATTCACAGGGTTTCATACATAAACATGTAGGGTCCTCTATTACTTACGCGATGAAAATTTTGAGTCTGAACGCATATAAATGTGTTGCGGTTACGTTATTGACGCCCCCTCCTGAAATAATTACACGTTATGCGAGTTCCGAAAATTACACGAATCCCCCCTTGTAGAGCCGAGCGTGGCGGCGCAGCGGTAATGGCTCGTTAAAGTTGATGAGAGCTTGTGCCCTCGCCCCGCCTCGCTGCCTCGCCGCCTCGCGAGGCGCCGCTGACAGCACGCCTTCCTTCCTGACACATAAAACAAGTTTGGCGGTTCCACTACGCCGCTTTTGACATTATTTCCCGCAATATTCCTCAAATATATACCATTCAAAGCGAAATGTCCTACTTCATTTCAATCAATCATAATTATTTACATTTTATTGCAACGTTATGTCTCATCGTATTGACGCACGTATATCACGTCTTCCAGCGTGAATGTTAACGCACTCGTTAAAGATGAAAATAGTTACTTATTCATACCGAGTAGGTATAGGTACGTCTGTACTGATGTCGGTGACATAATAAATGTCAACGAGATCAAAATACTACTGGCGGCGGCGCAATGCACGGCGAGGCTTTACCGATCCCTCTAATTATATCTAACGGGCCTCGGTGCCCGTTTACACCGAGACATTAAAATTAACTGCCGAGTGCGTTTGATCTTTCCATTAGAGCATCACTATAAATAAAGTTACTACTAAAAAGACTACAAAGTAATGAGTCAATCCCAAATGGCGCAATATTTGAAACAATGTAGGTTACCTATCTTTTATTGTCTCTGCAGCTTAAAGTAAAGCTGCATGATCAAACTCAATAAGACTACAATATCGCGGGACGTCGCGACTTTGATTTTGACTTTGTTACTTTCGCATTTTGCAGATCGAAATATTCCGCTTGGTGAAATTCGTTTAACTCCAGTAACATTTCGGTACGGGGTTAATAAAATTTCGAGGCAAAAGGCGAGCCACGAGCGAGACCGGCAAAAAGTCGACAGAATTACTTATTCGTTTATTTGTAGCGAGATAAAAGTCGCACGCGCTGCATTGTTCTACAAATGGTGTGTAAAAACAAAAGGCGAGCGCAGACGCGCGTCCTCCGACGACCGACATCGGTCATAATTAATTGCACTCATTCGCAGAAATCTGTCGACAAACAAATACACCGGCGGTGAAATGTCGTTTTATCACTCGCCGCCGTGTTCATAAATAAATAATATCAATAAAGTAACTCATGTCACTTCAATTAAGTTGACGGAAATATCTTGTCTTGTTCCGATTGTAAACATGACTGGACAACAAGGGACTTTGGTTTTGGAATAATTTAACCTTTACTACATTCGTTCGAATATGTACTTACCCGTTATCAATAACATTATTTTATGGTCTTACGATATCTCAATCATTGTGTTATCGCCGAAACAATAGCACGAAGTTTTCGTTATTCTTTAGATCTTCATTCAGATTACTTACGATAAGTTACCAGTTTTACAGAACTGACTTTTATTTTTCGAACAAAAGCAAGTTACAATCTCGTATGTAGAAAAACCAGTCTGAAATATCGCCCTCCATCGCTCCACGCTCTACTTACTGGCAAGAAAAATGTACATACATGTACGTTAACAGCGCAGAGCCCTAGCACTTTACCCATGGGTCCAATGCCGCAACCTCATGGTATCACCATGATTGAGTCAATAAAACACCGAGGCACCGAGAAGCTACGCGATCACATGAGCAAAATGCAACTAGGACCTTATTCCATTCTCTCGAACGACGTGACTTCGAATATATTCCATCCTGTTCTCACGTATTAACAATGAAAGAGAGACAGAAACTCACATCGAAAAGCTTGTATTAGATGACGAAAGTATTCTATTCTCACTCTGCGGCAAAGTGCCAATGAAAATCGAACGAGGTCCTTAATAGGGTAGTTTGTTTTATCCGTAAGAGCTTAGCACTTGCCTTTAGTGCAATAAACATTAATTTTTGCTTGAACGTTGCTAACGCAGTTTATGTTTAACAAGTTCCTAGTAAAAAGTAATTGTGGAATAAGGCAACACTTAAAGCGTCTATAGATGTTAGTTTTAGTATCTCGACTGAAACGTGGGTACTGATATAAGTAAGTTTACTGGAAGAGATTTATCACTTTGTGTGTTATCCTGAGAAGTTACGAATAAGCAAAAGAAAAGTCGGAACAGGAAAAACGTATGTTTTATAAGGAAACGGCTTTGCTATTATGCTTACGTCCGTACTTATCAGATTTTTTTTACGCAACAATATAAAGGATCTACTAAATCCTCTTGAATGTTTTGCCATGTTGCAAATGTGTATTCTTCCACCTTACTATTTGTAGATTCTCATTTCTTACGGCTGCAGCGTAACTAAAGGAAATAATTCCTTTTTATGATCATGGCACTGGCACACATTCGGACAGGTTTGTTTAATAAACCAGTGCACAGTGTTTGTATGACTAAGAATACAGGAAACAAAAATCGGGTCATTTGTATTCAAAGTCGAATGCTGGGAGGTACGTGTGTTAGGGACTGTTGAGGATATTTTACAAGTCGTACTACTTTGTTGCAGTCCGACGACTGTTAGGACATTTTAAAGTAGACCACGTATTGGAAATCAAGTGTATCGCAAAGACAAAGACCATTCAGTGAAATGTTGCATTTATGTTGCAATGAAAGTCCGTTTTGCAAACAAATTTTATTACGCTAACCGAAGAGCGGTTGGGTTTCAATTCATCAAAGTGAAACTTTTGTGGTTAGCAGTAAAATTCTTTGAAGTGAGCAAATATTTTATAGTTCTAAGCGAACCATAATATCTCTGTGAAGAACGCACACTGTGCTCGCGAAGTTAGTCGAGAGCGGTTTTGCAAGTAAAATCAAATATTTGCTACGGTCGTAGTTTCGAAATGGAAACGGCAATATTAAAAGACTTTAGTAGGTGCACCTGAAAATAAAAACCAAAGATTACAGTAATATATCTTTAGCATTTTTATATATCCGCGACATACTCCGTGTAAATGTCATTTATCGCGATTTAAAAAGTAGCAGAGTTTTTAATTAAATAATTTTAGCAGTTAAGCCTGAAACCGTACCTACCAAACCAACTCATTTTCGCATTTAGAATAACAGTATGGAAGTATGGTTGTATTGTACAAAAAATATTCGAATACAAAAGGTTTGAAATAATCAGAAACTAGAGGCATTTCAAGTCGACCCATATCCTATCAAAAGAATGTCACAGGATAAATCGTCACACGCAACAGCAACAAAAAAGCGACGTATCATTATGACGTGTTATTAATCATTTCGCACAATGCATGTCAGTTTCGTTTAGGGGAGAAAATAAAGGAAGGCTTGAGCTATTATACCGGCAAAATGTTTGGTTTTATGGCTGGTAAAGGACGATTTGAAAGGATACTGTAACCCATTTTTTGGAAAATACCGATACTCATTCGTGCTTTATACCGTACACTTAAAAATACCAGCCTATTACTACCTATTCCGCTGGGTCACGCTTACTCAAGGCGGATTGGCGATTTCAGACTTATGTTAATTATAAGTCCTGGTTTTCTCATGTCAGAAATGCCCAAGATAAACTTAGAATATACAAAGGACGTGAAAAAGCTACATTGGTACTTTCCCGGTATAGCATGAGAAGCGAGCGCCTTAATCTCAGGGACAACTTTTGGCCTACCTACAGTATTAAGGCGACGATATACGCCGGCGACCTTGAGCGACCAGAGAATCGTATGCGCTGCGTCCAATATTTTTATTTATAATTATTTTATTTATAATTTATAATTAAATAAAAGATTAGAGAGTATTCTTTAACTTAAAAAAAAGGCGTATACTAAAAGATAGATAATAAAATTGTCTGTAAGATAGTAAAAGTTTCCTTTAAATATTCCTGGTAGATTTTGTGTGATTTATTTATTTACACTTCAAAGGTACAAAGGCGGACTTAATGCCTTCGGCATTCTTTACCAGTCAACCCAGCAATGCCATGCAATGTTGATTATCAATGTTTTGTTTGCGTCAGACACAACTTCACGATTTAATTAAACTATTTAATATGAACTTAATCAAAAATATTCACATACTAAATGATTAAGAAAATGTTCTAGTTTAACATATATTTTTTTCAAATCATTTACACTACACATTTTGACGTGATTGTCAGTTTAAAATCTGCAAAAGTCGCTTGTTAGCGCTGAGATAAAATCATGTGTTGCATATGAATTTCTCCTTTGACACTATGTCATTTAGGTGTACGCTCTATGAGCTAATCTAGGCTTATTTCGCAAATTATAATACAGTATTAGGCAGACCAGTGACCATTCTGTAAACTGTTCAGTGTAGTTGAATTTTATACGAGCCATCTTGATAAATTGGCTGATTTTCTACCTTTAGTTAAAGGCGTTCACAGGTAAAAACCGTTTACGATATTTTATAAGGACCTGTTATGCACTGGGGAAGGTACAAATTGTTAGCAAAACGTTTTGGGGTCTGAGTATATTATTAAAACCTGAGATCGATTATAGGTACCTAACGTTCGTACGTTTTTTGACATGTTTAAATAAATGTGAGCAGGGTGCATCGTCGCAGTCATGTAAAACATCGCATTACCCGTGTCGCGGCAGGGTCGTCGCTCGCCACGGTCGCAACAACTCAATTACGCACCTAAAATAACAGCCGCTATGCCGTGGGTGGTCTCACACCCGGAATAGACAAGTGAACGTTCAAAAACGGTTGTAATAAGCGGATCTCCGCGGTTTATGTTCTTTTTTTGATAGTATTAGATGATTGTTTAATTTGAATTTATTGATGTGTTCCAGTTTTACTCTTTTGATTTATGGAAACCTGGTAGTTTGGTTGAAGTTTAGCATGATGTTTATGGGCTGAGATGTCAGTTTTGTGATTAACAGTTATAACCGTAATTACAAGTGTAATTTGCTTGTATTTAACATAATATTCTGTATAAAAAAATTAGAACAATGACTGCTTTGAAATAATTTGACAGTACCTGACCTAACACACCATAATTTATCTTTGTATGCTTAACTGCTAATGTTAATATTAGAAAGTGATCTGCTGTCAGGCTAATCTCCGGGCGCCATTTTTCATCCATCTTCTCGTCTGCGCGAGCGCATGACAGCGTCGCGTTTGTTTGAGATGCGCTTCCTGTCGTTGGAACGTGTTTGTCTAATTTCCGAACTGTTAGTTTAGTTAAAAAAGTTCAGATAGACGCGCAAATTGATGCAAGTCACGAGAAACGACAGGTTCCCAGTGAAGATATGTTTGTTAATTTCAAAGTAATTATGGGTCATCCAATTTAAGTGGGTTAGTCTTGTAACCGCTGCTAAGAAACGCGTGTTTTTATTTCATAAAATAAGTGGGACATGGATATATAAATAAGAAAAAAAATATAACTTATTACATAAACATTCAATTAAACTAAACCTCATTAAACAAAACATTGCGAGTAATACAATGACCAGCGGTCTATAAACGAGACCCATTAATCCAACAACGTTCTAAATCACTCTGCTATAAAACAATAGCAGATAGGTGATAGTTATCATAAAATAATTTAGTTAAACAAATCGACAGTTGCATTTCTCCCACAGTGATAGTAATAAAATAAAATCGGGCTGCGATTGCTCGGTGCCGAGCACGATGCTGTCCTAGCAACGATTTATATACCCGTGATTCATTCCACTGTTGACAGTTATAGCCCGAGTCGGATATTGCACTTTTGCACCGCATTCCCACTTCTGAATTATGGGTTATAATAACCGAAGACGGCTCCCACATTGAATATGACACTTAAAAAGTTTATCGTTCAAACGTTACGAAAGATTTTACGGAAGACATTTTGCTAATTCATTCGAAAGCTTTCTATTGCTTTGTAGTGGCACCCGAGTGACAGACGGATCGGTATCCATTTCACCTGATTCGACCTTTAAACATTCAATTGAATTTAAAATATAATAGCGTTCGTTAAAACCCGGTCCACTCTCCAAGACCCAGTTAACTACAACTCTAACTGGTTACCATAAAACAATAAACGTTATTTACAACTGAACGTTGTTTTTATTTTTATTTATACTACTTTTTGTTCCATGCAAGTCCCATAAAATAATCCGTAAATTTCTATCGAATCGGACGTTTCTGGGACTGATCGCTCATCCCGCCCATATTTATAGCTCTTTGATTTATTTTGTTAGCTCTTTATTGCCCTTCTAACGACAAGCATTCTACTCTGAAGATTAATCACTCACGTCAACGTGATTTAGCAGAGCAACCGATATTTAATGTGCGCTATTTAGATAGAATACGATCCCTGTTTATATTTAGACGATCCACTAAGCGGTTAAATGTTCAATCGTCAAAGTAATAATTCATTATATGACTACTATAAAATGGCACTTTGGAGAATAATTAGATATTGTATAGTAGGAATGTCGTTACCAGTTACGATACTCAAGGAGATAAACAGCATTAATTGGCACCGCAGCTAATAAAAGTTAGTAACATGCGGATTCATGTTCCTGCTAAAATATCTCGCGACCAGCACTTACCAGCTTTTATATCATATTGAATACTAACATGCAAATATTAATGAATTTAAATCTATATAATTTTCTGTACGATTAGCTGCTGTACTCTAAGTATAGTATTACAGGCTATTACTATCGTTTCGTGTTGATGGGCGCGTGTTGAAAATTAAAAGGCTATTAGATGTCGTCCCACGCGCCGCGGCAGGTTGTGGGGTTTGTTCCCAGGCGTTTTAAAGTACATAAGTACAAGTGGTAGGTACGGTAATAGGGCCTGCAATTGCGCGGGCCGTCGAGACACGACCGTGGGCGGTGGCGCCACAGCCGACTTTGATAGCGCAAACTTAGTATTAGTGTTGTACCCAGTATCAGTTTGAAACAGTGATTAGTAGTACCGTAGTTGCAAATTTCAATAATTACAAAATCGACCAATGGTTGACGACCACGGTTTAACAACTTTTAGTTAAACCTAGCCAGCCTTCGTTCTACTAAGCAGTGCTATAAAATAAGTCCTAAAAGCTGGTGTTTAGACAGACATTATTTGCTAAGTGGCCTCTTATTAAGTTGCGGTTTGGTATTTTGATGTCAAATCGCCGAGGAATGGGGTAATCTAGTAGTGAAATATGTGTGTCTAATTTATAACAACCTCCGATCTTGGATTACGCTCGCTAAGATTTCAAAATTAGAATTGCTGTCTAAAATCAAATCATTTCTCAATACAATGTAAAAGGACTGTACCTAACCTTATTTTAATTCAAAGTCAGATGTTTAAATAAACATTTTTAAACTGAGATTTATTTCCCACAAAGCACGTTAACACGTCTCCATATCCGGCAGAAAAGTAACATAATGCCTGTATTCCATTAGGCGGATAAAATAAAACGAATTAATAAAAGTTACCAACGAGCGTTGCAAATCATTGAAATGTCGACAGGCGTATTTCACACATTTACCTTTTGTTCTGTTATTAAAATGAATATTTAATAACCATGTCTGATGACGTATGCCTGAGTGTTAATGCTGAAGGATTTTCATTTAAATCGAATACAGAGAATGAATTATGTGTGAAGTTAAGCCCCTTTCTCTGATGTCGTTAGCGGAACTTCAAAATTTACTTTCTTTGAAACTGTGTGACCGAAATAGTGTTAATGTATTGGCGGTTACATTGATTTCTGATAGATAATGTAGTTCAAAGTTAATAGAGTATGTACTGATATAGTGAATTTACTTGTATTTTTAGGACACAAGACTAAAGTCGACCTTGGACAAGTGTTCTTCACCCGGAAAATATTGATCGTAGAACCATTGCGGACCCATCATATCACTGGCCATACCTACTGGTGGTATAGTGGGTCTTAAACTATACCACTCACCTAACCTAACCGAAATGATTCACCAACAATAGAGGGAATCTGGCGCTCGGCGGTCGTTACCGCGGCACGACTCGCTTCGCTCACTCGCCTTCGCGCTTTAATGGTCTCAGTTCTAACCTAACCCAAACAACTTTCTCAGTGGTAGAGTTTTAGATCCACCATAATACCAGGGGTAAGGCCAGTGGTATGGTTGATCCGCATACCGAGGAACCTGTCAATGACTTTAAAACTTAAAATATTTTTGATCGAAATAAACTATCGATATCAGCAGCACAGGTGTAAGATGTCTGGTTATGTAAATAATTGTGTGTGAAACATTCGCCACAAATCTTCAGAGATTCATTGCTCCTGGACCAGCAATTAAGGCAAAGCAGTCTCCGACTAGACACCGCTGAATTTACTATACCCGCCTCTTGCCACTATTTGCATAATAATTTTCACTTATGAATAGATATTAAGGCGTTATTGCACTTATAAATATTAACAGCTCATCTGAGTCGAGCCAATGGGAGGGGCAAGCTTTTAAATATGATTTTCTTGTCAGCTTGTTGACGGGTGGAATTCTTTTGCTTCAGGAAGTGGTACATGATAAATGACAGATATAATTCTGCTTTAATGAGCGTTTGTGTTGTACAAATGCGTCTATTAACAGTGTGTTGTCAGCGATCGGTAAATGGAGACTATTTGCGGTGAAAATAATGTGATGCCGCCTCAAGCAAAGCTTTACTAGTAAGTTTTTCATTGTTATGAAGATTTAGTTGTGATATTTATTAAAGGATAACGTTATAAGCAGTTTTATCAAGTACCTACCGATAAAATTTCATTTGAACAGAAAAAAAATACGTGGAAAATTTGATCGGTGTACATTTGTATATGTTTTAAAACATCAAAGTTATTTAAACCAACCTACTTTTAAAATTATGTAAATAATAAGATATCTGTTTTGTTTACAATCTTAAAAACGATTTTGTATTCAAAAGTCGTGTATCTTTGATATCGCTATCTGAGTCAAAAGACAAATACCGTTTTCAATACTGAACATCGTCCAAAATAAAGCTGTTATCATTCTACGTATGCTAATAGATACTTCCAGCCCACCTATATTAAAATAGAAGAACTTATAGCAAAAGATCAAAAGAAACTCATAGACGATACAGATAACGCGTAATGAAGCAATTTCAATGTAAAATCTTTAGGGTTCCTCAAGCCAGGTATCGGTGAACAGTGATAAAGTTATAAAATCGCTTGGCGTGATGCGTGACCGCACTTCCAAACACTGCTATCTCTGGGGGAGTTTTATTGAAAAAGTTCAATCCGTGATCCGAATGCATAAAGAAAGGTAACCAGTAAAATATGAATAATAATATCTGTTATGTTCTCGGCGCGTACCTTATGGAATCCGGGAAGTATTAGGAAGGTGTGCTTTATGTGTGAGATCCACTAAAGTGGAGCTGTCGTATGTAAAATATATGTTTTTTGTTTTTTTTTTTGTATATGTTTGAACTGTCGTACTAGTTACATATATTTGTTGTGGTTACACTATTTTACGTACGCTGTGTTCAGTATAGGCAAGTGAACTTTTCAACATAGAAAGATCCATGACGATTTTGAATCATTGCACGAATTTTATTGCAATACAGGATTGTACATGTGACGACACAGGTAAGTATTCTTCATTTCGTAAAATATATCCTCCCCTTTGATTGTGAGACTTGCTTATATGTAAATCATGTTTCTAAGTCCTAACGTGCCTGAATTAGGTAAACCTATGTATTAGGAAAAAAAAACTTGAGAGGTGTCAAGGGACACCCGGATGGAACGAAGTTCCTTTCGATTAATTAGTGAAGGAATTGTAATAAAATTTTATTACAATTCCTTCACTAATTAATGTGATGCGTTAAAGTGAATTTAAGTGGCTTTAAGCCAGGCCAAAAAAAAAGCGAGGAATGAAAAGTTATTATGGCTGCTTACATTGTAAGTAAGTAATTTTAAAGATTAACATATTCTAACATGTTATTACAATGCGTAGTTATTTAGATAGAAAGACCAATAAATTATTTCTGCGCCATCTATTGGCCGTTCGTAATTCGATCTCGAAGAGCACAGTTGCGCCAATAACGTTAATAGATGGCTCTTAAATCAAATATACAAAAGTGTCGTGACAACTTTTCGTAAGAATTTTTTCCGTCTAGCCCCCTTTCACAACGCGCGATAAGGAACTTCGTTCCAAAAATATAATCACAGAGTTATTAAGCATATACATACTTAGCGTAGGTAACAGTGGAAATGTGTAAAAAAGTGACAGTAGAAACATTAGATATATGAATATGCTGAATAGTTTGTTTTTTAGAATAGATAGTACTTAACTAGATTTTTCCTAGAAGTTTCACTTACTCCCCGCCTATCGAAACCCTGTATCTCTTATCGGTAGTAAGGTAGGCGTTAAACGACACACGCTCGGCACAAAGCTTGGGCTTCATACGATTGGTCATTAATCACATATTCGGAGCTCCCGTCAATCAATCTTGTGACATCCGCAAACGAAGCGGTTTGCTCGCTTCAAATCGTTTACATTGCCTGTCGGGATAGAGTTTTAGCGAGATGTACTGTATAAACTAGTCATGTGATAGTGTTATGTAATGTATGATTTGGTACCTACAGACTAGCTTTGTTCCCGTGGTCTATTCCACAGGGACTATGACACAGAATTAAATTTTCCGAAAATAAGAACCTGTGTTATTTTCGGAAAAAGAAGCCTTGTCACTCTCAGGCCTATAAATCTATCTCTATAAAAATAATTACGTCGATTTTTTGCTCCGTTGCTGCGTTAATGCAGTTTGTACTTCATCCTCTTCATTGTGTTGCGGGTTCGATTCCCAGTTTAGTCCAGGGTAAACATTTGTGTGATGAGCACTTGTGTTTGCCTTGTGTCTGGGTGTTGTTTATCTATATATGTACGTATTTACAAAAAAAATGTATTTGTGTATGTATATCAGCTGTCTGACACCCATAGTACAGGGTCTCCCTAGTTTGGGGTCAGATGGCCGTGTGTGAAAATGTCCCCACATATTATTATTATTATTATTATTATCCACTAAATACGCATTTTTTATAAACAAACTAGCACTATGCCCGCGACTTCGTCCGCGTTAATTTTCTCAAGGAACCCTCATTTTTTGATAATTCAATATAACCTACAGTGTTCAGGGAGAACGTAGCTTCCTATTGGTGAAACAATTTTTGAAATCGGATGAGTAGTTTCGGAGATACACACAAACTTACCAAACAAATTTTACCTCTCTCTTTAGTAGGAAAGTACTAAAAGAATTACATTTTGCACACCTGATTACAGCCCATGGCTATGACTTGTATTTAATTGGAAAGACATCGTTCTCTTTGAAATAAAGCTTATCAAAGATGAAAGGAGAATACTCTTTTTAAAATTCATAGTCTATGCATAGAATTTTTACATAAAGATGAACGTTTTATGGTAAATAAATCCACTTTCATCTTTTCATCGAGAAAAGTATTTCCTGAAGTAAGAAGAATATTATTGCTATCTAAATGACACAGCCACAAAATTAAGTCTTGTAGTCTAGGGTCTAGAGTCTAAGGTCTTGTAGTCAAAGCAATATTTTAAAGGATCAGTTACTGCCTACACGCAAAAACAAGATAAGGGTGGAGTAGATATTGGCAATACCACAATTAAATATGTTGCAAACAGTGAATTTGTTTCTACTTAATTAATGCCTATTTTAATTATAATTGCTGTTGATCGACTATTGCCACTCAATGATACGTAACTAATTACTTAAATACATGGTTTGTTAGCTAAAGCAAGCCGTGTGGTCTCCAGTTACTAGGAGGTAGGGTTAAAACTAGATTGTTGGAGTATGCTGACTAAGGAAATACTAGGTAAGTACCTGTTCATAAAAAATACACGTTTGTTATTATTATATGGCAAAATAGCCACCAGCCCTTATGTTAGGAGACACTTGCATCATAAATCACTAAATATATTTTGAGCGAAACTAATTTAAAACATCGTTCTATTTCTGCCAATCATTTGAAGTTGACAGAGACAGAGTGATGATTTAAATATGTTTCGTACTAAATGTATTTAGTGAGTAACGGGCCCATATGATGACCGCCGCCTATTGACATCTGGACTATGGATCTATGGATCTGGACAACTGGCGATAAAGCGGCAAGGACAACAGGATTAGTAGGTACACTAGTGGTAGTGGCTGCTGCACTGCGTGTTGCGGGTTCGATTCTCGCTCTAAACACATATTTGTATAGAGATATTGTACGTGCGAGTTCAAGTTTGTAACCGCACCCATGATAACTTTTTATATGGGGCAAGCCCGCCACACTATTCCCTAACCACTGTAACTCCTGTAAGCCAGAATCAACAGTGGCGACCACCAGAAAAGCGCCAGAGCAATGAATCTCGACGAGTCCCAGCAAAACGATTCAACTGTCTTGGATCCCGCAACGAAATTAATCAGAAGAGAACAGCGGAGGAGTAAGAAAAAAACATATTTTCCACTTCCCTCCAAATCAAGCAGGAGACAGAACAGAACTAGGCCAATAGGCACAAAAGGGACGTTTACAACTGGGAGAAACCCAGTTGCTAAGCACCACGGATTATAATTGACATACTTACTGGGCCCTAAAAAGTGCCCATGATAACTATAGGAGTAATTACTAGGGGCAACGTAATAAAAAAGCTGAAATGTCTTAGGTGCCTATAATAAAACCAATTAGCCTATAATTGTCCCACTGCAGAGCAAAAGCCTCTTCTCATACAAAGAAGGCACGAGTATTGATCACCACGCTTCTTCAAATCGGAATGATGATTTCAGAATTATATCAATTATAAGTCCAGGTTTCTTCACAATGTTTTCCTTCACCGATGTCAATGATGTCCAAGATAAACTTAGGAAGTACATATGAATTGAAAAGGTCACATTGGTCGCTCGTGCCCGATTGCGAAGCCACAACCTCGTGCATCAGAGGCGTGCCATAACCACTGGGCCTATAATGACATCAAAACCTTTCAAACTGAAACATGGCAACGCTGTTTGACGGCATACATATGTAGGTAAGGTATAGGCAAAGAGATAATAATAATAATAGTAATAATAATAATATGTGGGGACATTTCACACGCAGCAGTCAATCGCTTAACCACTGCGCCAACCGTGTTGTCTAGATATGTCAAGGATAGTATCTAGTCTGCTCTGTCTAGTTTGCTGACCTCCTACAGAAACTCAAAGTCACGCAGCGTGCAATGGAGAGAGCTATGCTCGGAGTTCCTTTGCGCGATAAAATCCAGAACGAGGAAGTCCTCCGAAGAACTAAGGTCACCGACATAGCTCTCCAAATTTGCAAGTGAAGTCAATGGGAAGGCCACATCGCTCGAAGAACCGATAACCGATGGGGAAGAAAGGTTCTTGAGTGGCGACCACGAACCGGAAGATGCAGCGTTGGTAGGCCTCCCACCAGATGGACCGACGACATCGTTAAGGTCGCGGGTAACCGGTGGAAGCAAGCGGTAAGTTTCCGCTCATTGTGGCGTTTTATGGGGGAAGCTTTTCTTCAACAGTTGACGTCTTCCGGCTGATGATGATGACTATCTAGTACCTACCTACAATTCAGATTAAACCAAGCTAATTCAGAAAACAAACAAAACATCAAAAATATCCTGAAAACATGATAAAAATAATTGTAACAAAAACAAACCGCTTGAAAGGTCCGAACGATATTTCAAAATTACTGCTCGCGTGAAAATTGTTAATAAAAAATATCTTAATTGTAATGGATGGCGTGTTCTGTGATACAACAATAATAAATTACGTCGTAATTATATCGCTCAGACCGTGTTTACCATAATGAGCGAGATAAAGTGGGACGTAGTAATTTCTCTAGCGTTTACCTTAATAAATGGCATAGAACGGGTACGGGGCTATGTTAGATGTTTGTAGAAGCTGTTTGTTTTGATGCTAACTCTTGAATTCTCTAAATTGCTTAACATAATAGTAGGTAGGTACTGTTTGCAAACAACAGCTGATATTTTTAGAATCATCCGAATCATCTAAAATATTTTTTTTGTGTGGGTGGTACCTATTTTCATTCAAAAAATATTTTTCATTTACTAACGTAAAATGTAATGTCACGAATTATAGGAACATGCCGTTTGGTGCACACCGCGAATAGCACCACTCCATTTCTACTCGTGGGGGTCGTAGAAGGCGGAAGGAATGAATCAGAGGATGGGCAGCAGCGTCCTTCGGAGAACCATAAAACCTACTGCGATCGTCATACATAGCGATTACGGCTAGACCCCCCTTGGGGTGACTTATGCCCAGCAGTGAGCGTCTTAAGGTTGACATGATGATGATAGGAGCTAGAGCATAGAATTTCTTACTTACTCATACAAATCCTAAACATTTCTACTGAAACTTACCTTCATGAAATGATTCGTTATAGTAAACTGCTGGGTTTATTCAGTAAAAATGTCTCTCGGTCGATTTAGGTGGAGTGCGCTTGAGGTCAGGTTCTTGTTATCCAATACCTGGGTTGTGGAGGTCAGGTAGGCAGTCACTTCATGTAAAACACAAGTATTCAGCTGCATCTAGTTAGACTAGAAGCCGACCCCAATTTAGTTGGGAAAAGACTGATGATGATGATGAGCTTGAGGTGAACTATTATCCCAAACGTATCACTCCAGGAGATTTTACAGAATAGCACCGCAGATGGTTGTAAAATATAAACAGTTTCGGGCTGAAACAATTGTACAGACACCAGCACATCAAGCTACAACAATCTGTCAAATTTCTTTGATAGATTTTCGACTTTATCACAAATTGTTAAGGTTCATATTCAATTAGGAAAATTTGACAGTTTGGTATAACTTGATGTGTTAGCGTCTGTACAAAGTTAATTAGGTACCTCTCCTTTTTCGAACGCAGCTCAATACAATGTATACCATTCAGGGCCACTTACAGTATTGTAAAAACCATGTTAGCTTTAATTAACAATACAGGTTCAACAAAGTAATAAAAGGTTTTTAAATTAAAAGAACACAGAAATGCAATTCACTTCAGGTGGAAGAGCACCCTCGAAAAACCATTGTTTCTTTGCACGTGAATGCAGAATTGTTCGACTATATTTTTAAAATGTCTGCTATATTAATGAAAGCAAAATAGACGGCTGTACGTCTCTCAATGAACAAATGGGAAAATCCCGTCTGCAGAAATGATGAGAGGCATTTGCTCTTCAGGTAGACAATATAGGATAAAGTAATTGTACAATGGTTAATTACGTTTATGTAATTAAAACTTGGGTTGGTTTCACGGGGTAGTTTCGTATAGAAAAGAATGGACCTGAAACTATTTTTCTCAAACACTTTTAAAACAAATGTTTTTTTCAATTGATTTGAATGGTTTGAATATATTAATTACTTAGCACAGCACGTGAAATAAAAACAGTAAACTAGGGTAGGTATTACAAATTAAAAATTAATAGCTAAAATGTCTTATTTCTAAAACTTTTAGTTTAAAGACATAATTTATTGAGCATCATACATAATAAATCGGTGACTCCGGGTAGTTAACAACTTAGACCAGCTGACTAATAAATCATTACACTAGGACATTAGCTATTCGATCAATTAGTGCGACACGTCTTTAGAAGAACCACACGGCTTTGAGTGACGTCTTTCAGAAACTATTTTTCAATAGGATTGTAACAATTGAAGAAGTACAGGTAGGTACGATACCGTGTCCAGTATCACTTTTGTGAAAAGTGCAATATTTTTAATTATACAAATCCTAAACGACAAAACATGCAGCTTCTTGACAATTCCAAGTAGGATCTCTCTTGACAAAATTATTAATAGAACAAATCATCAATCACAATGCCAAACATTCTCACAAAGATTTGCCGTTTCTCGGAATAAAACAAGAATACATCAATTATAAGAAACAAAGGTTTTTAAATGACCACCAATCACCTCGGAAGTCAGCCAAATATCGGAAAGACATCCTTTCAAGTGTTTTAATTATTATCATCTCGAAACAAAACAACATCCGACAAAGATAATGACTACTTCCCATTAAGTACGAACAAAGCTGTTATAAGAACATATTTACAGGAACTGAATGTAATTACAACGATAATAATTTGGCTTAATTAAAGTAGGGGTAAATTAACGAGGTCCACATGCGTTTAATGTTTAAGTTAACCGCTAAGTAGTGGGTGAAACGAAGTTATCGAGGATAGACTTTTTTGTAAGATTTTGTATTAGCTTCTAGGTTCCTTCTATCATTTTAAGAACGTTGTGAGATTGCAAGATAGGATGTTTTTAGTATGCCACGCAATTGCTCACGCAAATTTTGGATCACTTTCAGGCAGCAAAACAGAACTCCAACTGTTTAAAGAAGATTTAGATAGATAATTATGAAAAATAAAAACTAATTAAAAATGCGTTCTTGAAAATTAGTTTTATTTGCGTACTGCAGTGTGGTGGTAGTAGGTGCATTAGGAACATCAATCTCTCGAACGCGTGTGGCATACAGTAACTAAACGTAATGATTATGAAAATGTGCATAGGGTCATGCACGTTTGTGTATGTGGACCAATACCGCATGTTTGTCTCAAAAGAGAAAAAATAAATGGAATAGAGACCGTTAAGACAAACTCCACATTACGAAGACCATTAAAAGAATTTCGTTCTATCCAAGGACAAACATGAACAAAAGGATTCCATTTTCCAATTTTCAGTACGCAATCCTAAAAATGCTAACAAGTAATATGCCGTGATCCTATGAAATGAGATCGTTAGGAGGTTTCTTTTAAAATAATTTGGATCTGTGCCAACGGCTCGGCTCGCAACTGGTGGTGGATTTAACCCTTAATGCTCACAGAATTAAAAGCTTCCAATTCTATTTACCGTCCGCTGGTTTGCATGTTAACAGAGAATGTTACCTATATTATATAAATAGGTAATGTATTGTTTTTAACCGAATTAAAAAAAAACTCAGTTTGTCCCGTATGTTTGTATGTGCGTTCTCCGCGATTATCTCCCGTTTGGGTGAACCAATTTTGATGCAGTTTTCAGCAAAGTATTTGTTACATTATTACGGTATACAACAAACGAAAAAATATTCAGCGCTTTTTCAAAAATCAACCTAAAACAAAAATGTATAGGTACTATCGTGGACACACCCGCCTGACCACCACTAAGTTCATTTTTGCTTGCACTCAAAAGATGGAAGCGCTCTCTACCCCGCCCCGTTGACTTCGCAGGCGCCAAGGGATTTTTTTTTCAACTGAGCAGGCGAAAAAGTCTGCGATAGTACATAGATTACGTTTTTGTTGCTCTAATATTTGGAGGACCTTCAATTTCTGTTTTAACTGTGATGCCGTTTCTTAATGTATTTGGGTGATATGGAGGTACTAAAATGCGGAAAATACTTTTTTTTTTACAAAAAAGAGAACCGGCTTAAAAAAACTAAAAAGTGATAAATGTTTTAGCACAGAACACACATGGCTTTACTTTCAGAAGTTGGTACCAATACAAAACAACAAACAGAACAAAGCCACCTAAAAAGGTTTTTGTATAAAGTCTTTAAAACAATGAGTAAAATTGTGTGCGATGGAGATATTAATTGCGTCGCGATGGCGTTTCGTTAAATTAATGATTTATTCATGAGAGCGGATGAATTTATTTCTCGTGCTGCATTCTAATTTGATGAATGTAAAAGTGTGTTTGTTGTTGCAAGTTTCTATCATTTTGGGATGATTTATGTATTTTTGTAATGGTTATGTAAAGACGCTGGTGAAAACGCGATGAGATGTTTTTTTTTATATTCTTATACAGGCTTGCGTTTGACCACAACTCCATGTCGATGTAAGAAGTCCATCTGTTTGTGTATGGTAATGCACGAATCGAACTTTCCTAAATTAATGACGTGTTAGATAATATTTTGCGGGCAGTATCTAAGTAACAAAAGGAAAAAGGAAGAAAAGGAGACGTTTTATATTCACGATTCCTTTTTTAAATGACATTTGTGTGTGCTCTTAAATCTCCATATGGCATCCAAACTTTCCTAAGTTATAACTTTGTTCATTCTTCACTACAGAGGGAGATACCTAATAATAGCGTAATAAGAAGAAAAGTTTTTATTACACCAAACAAAACTATTATAACTGGCAACACAGTTTGCCAGTTAAGTCCATAAAGTTGCCGTGTGCTGACCCTTTGAGCTTCTTTTATTATGCTTCCGTGGTTCGAACATCACTGTTTATAGCCAATAAATTTTGCACGAAAAACGTAAACTTTTTCGGCTATACGGAAAACTTTGCATTATTCCTGCTAACTCGCATAAAAAGGGGTAAAGGGCGATTCCTACTTTATATGTAAAAGGTTGTATGCTTTTGTGTATCACGGAATTTACGAAGTAAAGATAACGATATTTGTATTTTTGTGTATTGCTTTTGTTTATTGCAGTGTGAGTTACCTACTGTTTTTTATCAGGGTGATATTTCTATCTGGTTCCCATGTACAAATCCTACCCATAATATAGATAGGTATTATAGATAGAGAATGGTCTGTCTACTGTATATTATTCTAGTTAAATTATGACCATTTCATAAATGTACAGATGCCAGCTGCAGATCAAGCTTCAATAATCTGTAATTTTTTTTTTTAAATATTTCAACTTCATGTCAAAATAATAAAGTTCATATTCAATTGGGAAAATTTAAAAGTTTAGTATAACTTGCTGTGCTGGCGTCTGTACCGATAGTCGCGTAATGATAAGAATTCCTACAAGTGTCTCAAAGAAAATCAGACTACGGTGTCACATATCCCATAAATATTTAACGATTGCCAAGATATATTACTCGTGTTAAAAATTAATTTGAAAACTATCGATTCCGGTCATAGATATGGTGTGGGTATTGATTTCCAATTTGATAAATAAGAATTTTAGACTTGTAGCATTGCATATTCATCCGTTATATTCTGTTCATCTCATGATGAGATGAACAGTTTCGAAATTTAAAAGAACTGTAGGTTATATAGAGACTGGCTGGTTTCGAGAAATACAACCTTATTTGTATTGTTTATGATTATAAAAGAAACTCTCTTTTAGAATTTAAAAGGAATTGTCGTGTGAGCTGTCAGGTCGAACTAAGAATATAAAAAGCTTTTTACAAAAAAGACAACCGCCTTCAAAAAGTGAAAAATAACTTTAGCACTAAACACACATTGACTTTAGTTTCGAAATTCAGTGGCTTTGTTCTGTTTGTTGTTTTGTATTGCCACCGACTTCCGAAACTAAAGTTAATGTGTGTTCTGTGCTAAAGTGATTTTTCACTTTTTGAAGGCGGTTGTCTTTTTTGTAAAAAGCTTTTTATTTTCCGCTTTTTAGTACCTCCGTCTCATCCAAATTTATTATGAAGAGATTGAAAGTTAACTACTACAAAGATTGATGAAACTAAAACGTCGTCTATGTAAAATTTTTGGGTATTTGTTTATTTTTCAAAAAGTGCTGAATCAATCGGTTTACGTTTGCCGGAGAAATCGCGTAACAAATCGCGCACATACTTAATGCAAATTTAAGACTTATACGGTTTTCTCATGGATGCCATTGTCAGAACTGGACCAATTAAACCAATTAAAATGGGACCACACGGAAAGCACTAGCTTTCAAATAAAAAAAGAATCATCAAAATCGGTTTACACAATCCCAAGAAATCAGGTAACAAACATAAAAAAAAAAAATATAACCGAGATAACCTCCTCCTTTTTTGAAGTCGGTTGAAAATATATGTAACTTAGTAAAATTATTCGATATAAAAGTAATACAAAGAGAATTGAGTATCATTAATAGATACTACCTGTCCTGGTTGTCATAGTACATACCTACCTAAAATTGATACGTAATTCGTAATAAAAAATACCATAATATTAGCGCCTATAACCTAGATGCAAAATTTCATAGAATTAATTTACTTGGCCGAAATATGACTAAATTGGGTACTTGACACCATCAATCAATTGACATACTTTGATGAGCTGTCAAAACGAGTTTCCTACATTGATTTTGTATGGCAATAGCGGCCTGTGACGTCACTTATTTACCAACTCAATTGACTAACTATTAATTGATTTCAAAGCAACATAAAATCGAATTTTACAGTTAATTGAAAATTAATCGGGTTTTCGGGGCTAAAATAAAGTGTATTTTAAGATAAGTTGTATTTTGGAATTATGGAATAATGGTGTCAACAACCCAATTGTATGTAGCGCAATGGCACACTTACGATAATACCATTTTAACCTTTCGAATGTCTATATGTTATACAGTCCGACATAAGCAGCGGGGGTTTGACCTTCAACACTTTCGCCCGACAGTCGTTGAGTTAATGGAAGGTGTATCAAACTCAAAACTGTGATAGGTAATTATTATAGCTATCATCGACTAAATTTGATTTGTTATAATGGATGTCGATTAAAAAACAAACACCGTTACACAAAAATTCGTTATACAAAAAATTCGTTACACAAAATTCTACAATCACAAACACGACACTGAAAAACCCTTTTAAAAAACACAATAGATCTGAAACCAATCAAATACAGATATATGTATTCGATACCGGATTCCCATATCCAATCGGACGAGAGGCAGTCGAGTCATCTCGCAGAAATATGGCATGCAATAAAATATCGATACAGGAAATAGGGAAGCAATCGCTAGCATCAGGAATCCCGGACAATCGTTGGAAAAACTCATATGAATTCGGATAGCAGTATGAACTGTACGAATTGCCGTTCGTATTCAATATCATTATGGTAATGTCGGTATACCCACATAAATCTTTAGTGGTAAACATGATAAGTTAATACATACGCAATAAGTAACAAAGTTGTAGTATTGAATTACTATACTGCCTGGTTTTTATTTATTTGTTATTGAGAGATAAAATTTTATAACATACCTGTAGGTATTGTTTTATTTAAATTCGATGGAAAGGGATTACAGCAGTAGCTACAATGTAGGTAAATTGTAGGTGCTGTAGAGGCTTTACGTACGCCAATAACTGTTTGCTTTATGAAAAACACTATGCATCCTTCTAGAATGTAGATGCATTATATTCGATGATTTAAAATATAGTTATATACTATGACAGATAGACTGTCAGGCCGCCCACCGTCTGGCATGGTCATGTTATTCCTATCTTATCCCAATATAGAGTTCTATAAGTTCATTTACGTTTGATTCCTCATAGATAGTGATCCGATAATATACGCCATACGGAAAAACCTCTACAGTACCTACGTACTACTATAATTGCATATAACCTTCTGAAAATCATACACAGCGATGGAAAATAATTCAAACAATTCATAATTAAACCGCAATCCTCATCAATCATCAATAAAAATATTGACTAAAGAGACAACCAGTGATCCTTTTATCCCGATTATAATAGGAATTACGAAAGTAATTAGGTAGTTACCTATTCTAAATGTAGATAGGAGTCTCTATAAATAAAACACTGTTGCTCTTGATACTAAACAATAAACTTACAAATAGTAGATTTATTCCTAAACAAAATCAAAGAACTTTGAGGGAATCTTAATGTTAATCAAATCAAGTTTTTCAACTACAAAAATAGAGCAAAATTCTAATAATCAAAGAGAACAATGACGTCACCGTTGTTAACAAAACAGATCATAATCCTCATATTTAATTAATCCACCGAACCATTTCTAACTCTAATACGATTTGCAGCCTAGCAGGAGACGGATGTACTGCAATTGAAGCGGATAAACAAATGCCCCGTACATTCGTAGTCTGGTGCTACGTTCAGCCACAAAACAGATGAGTACAGAAGGCCATTTTCATACAACAAGTGGAAACGGGGGCACAAACAGCGAGTGGTATGTATTTGCCATCGCGAGGAGATCTTATTAAGTAGCAACCGCGGGCTAACCGATCAAGCTTGCGTCTCGGAAAGTACGTAAAGTCATCGGTTCCGCCTGCATACGGGTAAACACAAGACCAAAAGTCTCGCAATAAGTCTCACCAACAGTTGCCGTGTTACCCAGACTGGGCAGTGAACCGACTCCAGCATAGTAGTAGTGTTAGTGGTGGTTGTTAGTGTAGTTTTTAATTTATTTCTTTATATAAACTATAAGCAACAAAAGCTACAAACGTGCCAGTGCCTTAAACCAGTAAAGCAAAGGTGGTGAAGAGATAACATAGCAGGTGGAAATTATTATACGAGCGTACAACAAAATTAATAATTAAAAAGCAAAATAAAAATACACAAATACAATACATGATGATCATGATGAAGTAATTATATTTAGAACTAGCTTTTGCCCGCGAGTTCGTCCGCGTGAATGTCAGTTATCGGGGATGCAAACGAAGTCGCGTATTAAAAAGTAGCATATGTCCTTCCCTATAGGGTTCAAGCTATTTTCATACCAAATTTCTTAAAATCGGTTCAGCCGTTTCATCGTGAAAGCGTAATAGACAGAGTTACTTTCGCATTCATAATATTATGAAGTATATATAAGTAGGTATGGATAACATACATAATATATACAAAACACACATTCATCTCCAAAATACATAACTTTAAAAAGAATAGAAAGAGAGTGGAGATGGAAAATGGGTGAATGAAGATAGGAGGCAGTTTGAGATCGCCGTACGTTTTTAGTTAAGTGTACGGTGAGAGTCGACCTTCTGTGCCTGTCTATTTTGTGCTTCAGCCCAACAGATTCAACCGACGGATGAATGAGTTCGATCTCGATCGTGAGGGGATGTCTATTGGATCTGTTGATCTGTGTCGAACAATAGATGTTGTCGTTGCGTTGTATAGACTACAGTTTTTTTTTTCATTCAGTGCGATGGTAATCATTTTGCAGTTTTTGTTTTTTGTTTGGGACTTTTTCTGCGAGTCGTATTTTGTTTGTGGTGTTAACAATTGACTACATGGGTTAGGTACGTAAAGCTCAAGCGAAGTAGGATTAGGTACAGGTTAACAGTATATAAAGTTTTTATCGTTTTTGACAGCATTATAATGGTGCATTTACAGCCGGCGAACAGTGAGCACCAACGTTCTTCGAATTACTTACATACGACATCTAAAAATCTACATAAGTAAGAACCTTCCTGCAATCGACATAATTTTATTATTTATTAGAATATTGTAAGTACCTTTGATAGGCCTTGAAAGACTTGCACATAATTTATGTACAGTCAACAGCAAAAGTAGATGATCAAAATCAGGAATTCAATACTAATGAACGGAGTTCGCGTCAGAACTGTGTGGCGTCGCGTCGAAGTGATTCAAAAGAAGGATGTGTGTGACAATCACATACTTTTGAATCACTTCGACGTCATCATCTACTTTTGCTGTTGACTTTACAACAATATGAAACCTAACCCTCTCATTCTACAGCAAAAGATAACAAGAATATAGAAACCACCGGCACACGAAGGGAGGCTGAGTGAAATTGACAGATTTATTTGCGTTCGATAAACCCGGGATTGCGACTGGCTGCATTTTTTACAACGCCCAACCCTACGCTCGACGGCTGTAGTAAATTCATTGGAATCCTGAAAATTAGCTGCAGTTTTGTACAGTGGATTTTCACTCTCACAGTCTGAAATATTTATTAGTTTAGCGTGCGTAGAAATAGGTGTCTGCACCTATTAATCGTGATAGTGTCATGTTTTGGGATTTAGTGATGAACCATAATATTTTATCGATGTTTTTATTACAACGTAGGTAGAAAAAACCGGACAAGTGCGAGTCGGACTCGTCCACCGAGGGTTCCGTACATATTAGTAGGTACATATCCATACTTCTATACTAATCCATACCTACTATCCATACTTTAATCTACTTAATATTATAAATGCCTTTTTTGCGACACGTGTATGTCGCATTTTTTTTTGCCGTATCTTTTTTGCACGTTAACATAGAGGGTTGTTTTTTTTTATAGCATCAAGGGACCGTAGACTTTAGTATATGGTTTTAATTTCAATTTGATACCTCCACGCGTTCCCGAGATAAAAATTCTTGACAGACAGACATACAGACAGACCGACAACAAAGTGATACTATAAGTGTTCCGTTTTTTCCTTTTGAGGTACGGAACCCTAAAAATGACTATCACGGTTTGGTTTAGTCGTGTATTCGATATTTCATTGATTTATGGAAATGCCTATTTCCGCTGTTACGTTCACAAAGCGGTTATTGTGGGCCAGTGTTCAGCAATGAACCTTTATGGGCAGTTATGAATGGATTAAATACACCAACACACGCGCATCACTAATAATGACACAATAAATTTTACCTGACCATTTCTGGATAAGAAAACACGGCAAAAATCCGACACAATAGGAAGGTACCTACTACATACGCTCGTAAAATTTCCGTTCCACCACAATTTGGTTTTAACACCGCGTGTGTACCAACGTTGGTTGTCACAAACCACGTTACGGTCGGCGCGATGCGGCAAGGAAGCGGTAATTTCCCCTGAGATGCCGCGTATCGACGGACCCGCCTCAATTGTTGTCACAACGCTCTTAATGCTCGTGGACACAGTGCTCTGACGGTTGATGAGCAGAGTTGTGTAAATAATAAAGCATTTTTTCCGCTAGCAATCCCTTGTGGAATAACAGATATGTACTCACTGAGATTACAGTCGGATATAGCCTTGTTGCACCGGGATTTCATACTGAAATTGACTGACGGGGAAGGGCTACTGAAATATTCTGGAATATGTCACATATTAAATAAAGGCTGAGTAGATTATTGTTGCCTTCTTTTTCTATTTTCTCTGTATCAATTTTGTCTGTCTGTTCGTGAAATATCTGTTTATAATGTAATTTTAGATTTTAAAATGAATAAAACACTTAACAGCAATTTATTACAGAAACTGCTGTTTCTTGAAGTCAGATAAAGTTATGGTCTGGTCTATATATCATACCAACCTAGATGTAACTTCACAAAAGAAAATTGCATCTGCGCTTTTCAGTCTGCAGAAGCTGTAAAAATCAACGTAGAGGAACAGACTAGGTACCTACTGCAAAGCGTAGTTTAAAATATCTAATTTTAATAAAAGTATCTAAGCTTTTCTTGTTACTTCACCATTAATTTAAACTGAAGAAGAGAAACTAATCTTCGGAGAAATATATCATAGACACTTATTTAATGAGCTATGAAGATGTGATTGTGTATTAAAATGACACTTTCATCGATTACTATCTTTACATAATCATTCTTCTGGGCGATGTGAATGAACTCCTCCTAAACGGGTGGACCGATGTAGATGAAATTTTTGTGTGTGTTTGAGTGTTCCAGTGGATTCAAGAATGGTTTCGATTCATAATTGGACCCTGTAGGTGGCGTTGTTGTCGGGTCTAGGACGTTTTCATTTTCAGGGCAAGACTACGTCTGCCGGGCCAATGTACAGGGCCGAAAGGTTTTCATTATACCGATCGAAAGGCTTCATCATAAGGATTATTTTTTGCTATATAACATACCTATAGTGTCAGAAATAAACGGAAGACCATGAATTTTTACATTTGATGTGAAATTTTGTTCAGAAAAATGAAAAGCTGACATAAATTGATAAATTGATTAATTGTGTATTAAAAATGTTTAAATTCATGGTCTTCCTTTTATTTCTGACACTATGTTATATAGCAATAAATAATCCTTATGATGAAGCCTTTCGATCGGTATGATAAAGCTATAGGGTGGTTATTTTTCTCGTGTAACGAGATTCGATTCCCGGTTCAACCATGTAATTATTTAAATATCTATGAATGCAGTTTAAATTTTTCTTAAATTCAAATAAAGTCTTCTTTCAGTAAAATGTTCCATCTACAATATTCAAGGTACTTTCCCTTCATGTAGCATATCCGTGGGACGTCCTGTATATTTTAAAATAGTCGTATTAATAAATTAAATGAATTGGAAGCACTTAAGTCAAAATAATAAAGCAATCCTATTAATAGTCATGTAAATGCAAATGCATAATACAAAACATTTACAAGATTTGGACACGTTTATCTACGACTATACCGTAATATTTACTAAATAATTATATTAATAAATTAATCGAATTGGTAAGCATGCTATACTAGTAAGCCAAAATAATAAACCAATCCTAATATTCATATAAATACAATATAAATAAGAAACATTTACAAGATTTGCGAAGTTGCCTTTTCGCAATTAGAATAAACAAACAAATAGACAAATGCTTTTGCATTAATAATACTTGTCGCATTACTTAGAACTTACTATGTAACATAGAAACTTGTTCTTAGTGTCAGTGTGTAGATAAGAATCTAGTTCAAATTACGGTTATAAGTCTGCCGAGTCTCTTGTAAAATAGCTGCGATTAAAGTTCCGAGCTTTTTATTAGAAATTACTTACACAAACATGCAGATACTTTTGTGTACGTGTTAATATTTGCTGAACAATCTGACCCTCTAGGTTTATCCACACTAATATTATAAATTCGAACGTCGAGTGTTTGTTTGTTACGCTTTTTCGATTGAACTTCTGAACCGATTTTGATAAATTAAATACTATTGACACAAAGTACCTACGTAAGGCTGCGGCGCGCCCGAGCAGAGAGACCACTCAGAACAAACCGCCATTTCTGTCACGCACACATTGAAATTACTTTTATAGGCATTCTCAAGCAGTTTCAAGCAGTCTTCAGTCTCGACTGTCACGTGTTGTCTAAATGAATAAATGAGAGACATTGACATTTAATGACGAACAGGTATTTTTTTTTTTATAAAAAAATGCAAAGAGTTCCGACCAGTGCCAATAAAATCTCATGTTATTACGAATAAAACCTACAGAGTCAATACAGTAGCAGCCCTAGTGAGTTTGGCAAGTTTAGATAATTATTTTTGAAGATGGCGGGAGCTGTACTTCTGTAATCTCTATATTTTGTGCTATTGTCTATATTTTAATTCAAAAGCTAGTTGGTAATAATTAATTAATGGTGTCCTAATAATTCCCTGAAAACTGGAAACTCATAGAAACTACTGATAACTATAAATGTCGCCAAAAACAACAGGGTTCGCTATTTATGTCAGAAAAGTGACTGAAACTTTTAAGAAACTATTTTTCTTTTTTCTAAAAACAGGTAAATTCGTTCCTCTAAACGGTAATAGATTTTTTTACATACTTACCCAATTATAAAACTTAGAGTAATTATTTAATAAAATGTAAATGTCCTGTAATGACAGACGTAAGATGGGAAATACATAAACTTTACTTAAAAAGTATCGTACTATAAACCGTATCATACTGCATGTCACACATTTTCTTGTCATTATCTCAAACATTTTTAATTTTATTTATAAAAACCACTTCGTGATCCTAATATAACTACAATTTAAACAAAAAATATACTCTTAAAAATAAAATGATATGATTATCATATCGTTCTGTCAAGCATGTATCTTTACAATATTGTGTACAGTTTTCTAGTAAGAGAACAAGTTTTGTTATCGTCAATAGCAGGGATTCTCAAGCTTTTATCCCCATTCTATTCGCTGTTTTAACAAACTTTTTAAAACGAGAATAGAATATTTTTTTTAAGTAATGTTAACAAAAATCAAACCTGGCAAAGAGGTAAAATAGACATAACCCCTTGCTCCTCCCCCAAAACCCCAAATCAATTTAAAAAATCAGGCCCTCCTATGGATATGAGAGGTTTGACAACCCGTCAACCCTTCTATATCTAATTGACGCACTGACCCACAAGAATAATGTTTGAAAAACCCTGGTCGATACAACAAATACGTAAGTAGACAGGCTAGTGGGCTAGTGGGCGTCTCACTATGCTACCGTGATAACGCCAGTAGCGCTGTCTTGTTTTATGAACAATCTCTGTTTGTTTGGTAGGTACTTGGCTACTCTAGTTTAAGGAGTCGTTTTTCTTGTACTTACAGTGTATAGGAAAGTCAGGGATAATGAAGTATAGTTTTATTCATTGACTTAGTATTGAAATTATATCACGTGAATATTGCATTGCTTGCATTTTTACAATTTAATAGTAATAAAAATAACGATTAAATTGTTGTATTGTTGTATTTATATTTGACGACACGATTGACTGCTGCGGTGCGTGTTGGTTCGATTACCGCACGGAACAAATATTTATACGGCCATAAGATAGTTGTTCCGGGTCTGACTGTTATGTACGTGAGTTTATCTCTTTGTAAACGCACCCACGACACAGGAGAAATTCCAAATGTGGGGCAATGTTTGAAAAAATAAAAAAAAAGGAAAGATTCACGTAATATATTTTGCTGGCTGTGCAAAGTACTTATTTGTTAGCTGCTAGCTGTTTCCATAAAAAAATATAAAAACTAATGAATAAACAACTGTTGTGCTTGCTAATTTAATTTGAATGCCTAAATAAGAAAAAGACTACTAACTTCGACAAAAGTGAAAAAGTGACAAACGAACAAACCAGACAGTGATAAAGGTAATCGATAGGTATCTACTTTGCTTTCCTGAAAATGGAATATTTTTTTTCTACTTTCAGGCGTCGGACGACTAACGTAGACAGAAAGAGAAAAAAGTTAGCGATGTGTCGGAGTTTGTCAGAACACTGCAATTCAAACAAAATATGAAAATATCCCCTCTTTCGCATACAAACAAAGGATGGTGTGTTTGAATTTCAGAAAGAAGTTTTGACAAGGATTGAATCAATGTTTTCATTTGATAAAATTTGCTTCCCAGGTTTCCCAGTAAAAGTAATTAGGTATAATACTGAACATATTATTTATTTATTTATTTACACTTCATGCACAAAGATACAAAGGCGGACTTATTACCTTAGGCATTCTCTACCAGTCAACCCAGTTATTATCAGAAAAATGTTACACTTAAATATAATATATTATAATTTACTGATATGAAAGTCGAATATTGTAATAGTCATATAACAGTAAAACTAAATGTGGTGTGGTGTGTGGTGTGGTGTGTGGTATGTGGTGAGGTGTGGTACTATTCAGACTTCGATGTTTAAAAAAGTTATATTCAAACAGATTGAGCTACAATTTCCAATTAGGCCATCTAGAAACGACCACAAGAATAATATTTTCTACCTACTCATGTGTCTAGTAATACGTTAACACTCATCCATATCATATCTGATATTCATGTTTTGTTTTTACTTAAGAATTCACAGTTTCTTGCCTGTATAATAAACGCGTTCATATCTTGAACGCGACTCATAGTGGGGAATTTCACAGAGAATTCACCGCTTATAGTGCCACCTGCGAAAATGATACTGTATTAGGAAACGAGATCAAAAACCAACCCTATTTACGTAACGTTACGAGTGATATTTGATAAGCAAGTATCAATTAATATGAAGCCACGACTATGAATTTGTGACCGTTGCAAGCGAAACTGAAGGTATCTATAGTGTTATTGGAGTTGCCTGAATAACTATCAAGTAGTAAGTATAAAGTTTAGTGCGGTATAATAAAGCATGAGGTGTTTGCCCTTTGAGTGAAATGCCAAGTTGGTAATGGGGGCTATAATACTGGCTTCAGTTTTATTTATACAAATTGAAAACAAGAATATGTTTTATTTATTAGGTAGGTAGTTAGCGCCTTTTTACACGCTAAGGTCGCCAAGCTGGCGCCAGTATGAAAATAAAAGGATGGTGCGACATTTGGCCGTGCCCGCATGCTGGACCACGACTAACGGCGGGTGTCGCCTACATTATTATATTCTTCACAAGTTGCGGGTCCACTGAACAAGGGACATAAGAAAATATCACTCCGTGGATTTGGTCCCTTCACCATGCATTTGCTGCCAGGGGGCAATTCCAGTAAATTTTAAAAAGAGTCACATTCTAATCTGTCTCAATCGCTCAAAAATGCTTCTATTTTATCTACATTTTTATAATAATAATAATATCATTTATTTCGGGTAACAAAAGAACCACAACATAATTATATAAGCTTACGGACTATCATACATATTTATAAAAACCACAAAAATATTACTAAACTATTGTACACGAAGAGATGGCGTCGTGTTGCGCTGCGTGGTGTCGCGTAGCCTTCCGCGAAATCGCCGATACACGATACCCTTCGGTCAAAACTCTTCCTTGAGGAAAGTCTTAAAATAATGCGCCGGGACTCGCACCACAAATGACTTGAAATTCGTATTGTGGCGCGACTCCAACTTCTCGACCCTTAAGGTTCAGGTGGTCTTGGCTCGAACATACTCCACGATCTCTTCAACCTTCGTGGTGTGATGCAGCCGGGATTTTTGACAAGATTTTGACTTTTATTGTCGCTGATATGAGACTGCGACCAGAGTTGGAACCATATTCGCTTTGGTTGGAACATTTTCAGTTATGAAAAAAGGCCTTCAAGTATCCACAGACAGATGACCATCATTTCTGAATATTTCCGACTTTATATGCTGTAGAAAAAGTGGTCAATCTCGTCTTAAAAACTTACTAGATAGCTACTTAAGTTAGTAGAAGTTTGGTACATAAGTTATTTAGTTTTGTTAATATACCTTACACCTTGACCAAATACCTATATTCATTTCAAATTGATAGTGCTTGTTTTAAGGTTTTTGTATTTAACTTTTGATGAGTTACCAGGAACCGCTTCTACGGCGGAACTTTAATAATAATATAATATAATAATATATGGGGACATTTTCACACACGGCCATCTGACCCCAAACTAGGGAGACCCTGTACTATGGGTGTCAGACAGCTGATATACATATACAAATACATTTTTTTTGTAAATACATACATATATAAATAAATAACACCCAGACACAAAGCAAACACAAGTGTTCATCACATAAATGTTTACCCTGGGCGGGAATCGAACCCGCAACACGCTGCGCAGCAGTCGATCGCTCAACCACTGCGCCAACCATGTCGTCGTAAATGGTGGTTACAGCACACAGTCCTTTCCCTCTCACAGAAAATAGACCTGTATCTCAGCAGTGGAAACATTATAATGCCGATTATGTAGCTGCAGTACTTTGTTAATTTGTTATCTTGGTTTTGTAATCACTAGATGAACCTATTGTTGGTTAGTTTTGTTGTGATTAAACAGCATTACTGATAACATCTACATAAAGCGACTACTGACTTGCTTCCAAATAATCTTGTTCTGTATCTTAGACTACTGTTTCTGTAGCTTGTTTAACTATTTTCACTGAATGAATGAATGAATAGTTAATTATACTGGTTAGTGATTGAATTTAGATGGTGACGTTTAAGAAGATATTGGAAAGCGCGCTGCTGAACACGCCATACAAACGGAGTCTTGTCCTATTTTGAACATTAGTAACTTAACTCGTTTCAATTTTATGGGAAACTTAGGTATCATAAAAACTGGCCAAGTGCGAGTCGGACTCGCGCACGAACGGTTCCGTACCATTATCTATACAACATTAGACATCGAGCAAAAAAGGGTAAAAAAATCGCATTTGTTGTATGTGTAAATATTTATTTTATTTTGTTTTTATTATTTGTTGTTGTAGCGGCAACAGAAATACATCATTTAATTTTGTGAAAATTTCAACTGCCTGGCTATCGCGGTTCTTGAGATACAGCCTGGTGACAGACAGACGGACGGACAGACAGCGAAGTCTTAGTAATAGGGGTCCCGTTTTTACCCTTTGAGTATGGAACCCTAAATAAGTATTTTCATTCACGTTATTGAGTCACGTATAATTTTGAAAATAAGTTATTTAGTTTTGTTAATATACCTTACACCTTGACCATATACCTATATACATTTCAAATTGATAGTACTTGTTTTAAGGTTTTTGTTTTTAATTTTTTATGAGTTACCAGGAACCGCTTCTACGGCGGAACTTTAATAATAATATAATATAATAATATGTGGGGACATTTTCACACACGGCCATCTGACCCCAAACTAGGGAGACCCTGTACTATGGGTGTCAGACAGCTGATATACATACACAAATACATTTTTTTTTTGTAAATACATACATATATAGATAAACAACACCCAGACACAAGGCAAACACAAGTGCTCATCACATAAATGTTTACCCTGGGCGGGAATCGAACCCGCAACACGCTGCGCAGCAGTCGATCGCTCAGCCACTGCGCCAACCGTGTCGTCAAACAAACTAGCCAAGCAACCAGTAATTATATATTTAACTAGCTGACGCCCGCGACTAAGTCCGCGTGAATTTCGATTATCTGTGGGGTTTTAATTTTTTTTGCACGGAACTCTAATTTTTTTTCTTAAATAAAAGTATATAAAAGAAGCCTATGTTACTCCTGAAAACATCAGCTATCTGCCAGAGAAAGTCCCGACAAAATTGGACCAGCCGTTTCGGAGATTAGTTGGAATATTCAGACAGACAGACAAAAATGTTGAAAATAGTTTTTTTGTTATTCATCATCATCATTCATCATTTCAGCCGAAAGACGTCCACTGCTGGACATAGGCCTCCCCCAAAAAATGGGGGGATTTGCCATAATCGCCACGCTTGGCAGGCCGGTTGGCGATCGCAGTATGATTGTTACAAAGGCACAGAGAACGCTGCTGCCCATTCTCTGGTGAGTCCCTTAGTCGTCTCTTACGACACCCACGGGAAGATATGGGATGGTGCTATTCTTTACGACCGACACCACACGGACTTTTTGTTATTAGTACCATGTAAACATACAAATACATTCAGTAAAATCCTGTTTTGAAATTGCAAACAGACACATTTTTATATTTATTTGTATAGATTAAAAAAAATATCCTTAATTCATAAATAAATCCTATCTGGCCTATGTTTACTCAGTTGTTGTCATATCTACACATAATTAAAAGCTATTGTACTGCAAGTATTGTGCTTAATTTTCAGTTTTATAATACTGTCGTTATTCTTATTATAGTCGATGTGTTGGCCTATTGGAATAAAGGGGTCTTTTAGTTGGTTAAAGTGTAAATTTTCCATATTATGGTCATGTAAGTGATTAATTTATACGGTAATAGCTGGTAATACTAGTATTAAATGAATTATAGTGCTAATACACGCTTTATTGGAGAAATTCTGTGATAGACTTTCAAGTCTCATCAGCCTAGCCTTTTCCGAAGTATAATAATAATAAGTTGTTATGACGAATAACTACCGGAGATTTATTGTGAAGGATGGCACGGTTGACATTTGTCGGGCATGTCACCGACCGGGAGAATCAATCCGTCACATTATCTCTGGATGTTCTCGTCTCGCTAACGAAGAGTACTTGCATAGACACAACCTTGTGGCCAGGATTATCCATCAGCAACTTGCTCTGAAATACAACCTCGTGGAATCAGAAGTACCATACTACAGGTATGTGCCCGATCCAGTTCTTGAAAATGGCAATGTCACATTGTACTGGGATCGATCCATCATCACTGACAGGACTATTGTAGCCAATAAACCTGATGTAGTGGTGGTGGATCGATTGGAGAAGCGCGCAATGATTATTGACATAGCAGTTCCGCATGACGTGAACCTCGTGAAGGTCGAGAAAGACAAGCAAATAAAGTATCTTGACTTGGCCCGCGAGGTTGTCGACATGTGGGATGTGGACTCAGCGATCATTGTGCC
This sequence comes from Charanyca ferruginea, assembly GCA_947361185.1. Lineage (NCBI taxonomy): Eukaryota > Metazoa > Arthropoda > Insecta > Lepidoptera > Noctuidae > Charanyca > Charanyca ferruginea. Next base: position 11,251,245 of record OX376073.1, read on the forward strand.
GATAGTTGTTACAGCCAATGGCTTAATTGCCAAGAGCCTCGACCAACATCTAAGGAGGCTCTCGTTAGGCGGCTGGATCAAGGGCTTGATTCAGAAGGCAGTACTTCTGGACACGGCCCGCATTGTCAGGAGGTTTCTCTCTCTGGAGCCCTGACCGCCGGTAGCTTGGACCCTGTTCCCGATACCGATGGGCTACTATTTTTTATATTTTTAAATGTTTTTATTTTTTATTAATATTTAAAAATGTATTTTATAGGTAAATATAATTAATAAATGGTGATAATAATAACTTTATTAAGCCAAAAAATACAGTTTTATACAGAAATTTTTAGATATAAGTATACAAACAAAGTTCATGCAGTAAATCTAATCTGTACAATAGTTATCACTATACCTCTTAAACTAGTTTGTACCTGTATCTTAAGAGGTAGTGCTGACCGGGGTAAAACAGTAAAAGAAAAACAACAAAAACTTAGCAAGAGGACTGTGTCAGTCTACCGTTTGGCTTACAAAATTATATAAAATAACAAAAGTAGGAGAAACGTATAAAAACGAAAATAGAAAAATTACGTTCTCTATGTTTAGAAGAGTGTGTATTGTAAGGCGGTGTGCGTGCGTGAGTGGTGTGTATGTGTGAGTGAGTGTTTGCGTATGTATATGTGATGGTGTTTTCGTATGTGTGTGTAATGTGCTTACAATGTGTATTATACATTGTATGTTAGTAAAGACTTCGTATAAGAGTATGTTGGGGCGGCTTTATGTCTAACCAGATGCAGCTGAATACCAGTGTTTTACCTGGAGCGACTGTCTGTCTGACCTCCACAGCTCAGTTACAGCCTAACACAATACCTCTTGGTATGACTAGTTGTCAAATTTTCTGGCTTCTGACTCATAACGACTGTCAAAAATCTACGAATTACAGCCGGGACTAACAGCTTTACGTGCTTTCTGAGACTGTAACAATTCTACTACTTTATGAAATATAAAGCTATGTAGAATTGTACGTTAAAATTTAATAGCTCTCACAAGAATGCGATGAGTATAAAAACAGAGATATAAAAAACACTAACCTAGACGCACTAAGTTAGGCAGAGATTTCCAGGCTCCACAGCCTGGCCGGCAAACAGGATCGGCCGAAGATAAGACTGCCGCGGTCGGCTCCTAGCTTTGGGACGGAAGTCCCTGGGGAATCTTGGCAGTAAGACCCGCCCTGGGAGCAGCAGGCACGCGACAGCACGACGGCACGACTCAGGACCGTTACCGACTTTTGGTTGTGGACCGGTAGACTTTAAGTAAATCAGCGTGTTACTTAAGCGACAGCGAGATCTAGACTGAGCCATTTGACAGGTTTCTTTCCTGTCCGCTCTTTCGAAATTCATATTATTTTCCAAGTATGAATTTTATTTCTGGAACGTCCGTATGGTCATACAGCGGAGTATTATAGTACCGGCCAGACTCAATTATTGTAGACTGCCAGTTATTTTTATTCGATTAGTGCGTATAGGATTTTTAAGAATATCAGATACATTAGCGGGTGTCCAGCTGTTTAGTATAAAATACAGCAATATACACATATATTTGACATCAGTTTGAAGGTTTTAAGTTATATAACTTCTTAAGATACAGGTACAAACTAGTTTAAGAGGTATAGTGATAACTATTGTACAGATTAGATTTACTGCATGAACTTTGTTTGTATACTTATATCTAAAAATTTCTGTATAAAACTGTATTTTTTGGCTTAATAAAGTTATTATTATCACCATTTATTAATTATATTTACCTATAAAATACATTTTTAAATATTAATAAAAAATAAAAACATTTAAAAATATAAAAAATAGTAGCCCATCGGTATCGGGAACAGGGTCCAAGCTACCGGCGGTCAGGGCTCCAGAGAGAGAAACCTCCTGACAATGCGGGCCGTGTCCAGAAGTACTGCCTTCTGAATCAAGCCCTTGATCCAGCCGCCTAACGAGAGCCTCCTTAGATGTTGGTCGAGGCTCTTGGCAATTAAGCCATTGGCAGTAACAACTATCGGCACAATGATCGCTGAGTCCACATCCCACATGTCGACAACCTCGCGGGCCAAGTCAAGATACTTTATTTGCTTGTCTTTCTCGACCTTCACGAGGTTCACGTCATGCGGAACTGCTATGTCAATAATCATTGCGCGCTTCTCCAATCGATCCACCACCACTACATCAGGTTTATTGGCTACAATAGTCCTGTCAGTGATGATGGATCGATCCCAGTACAATGTGACATTGCCATTTTCAAGAACTGGATCGGGCACATACCTGTAGTATGGTACTTCTGATTCCACGAGGTTGTATTTCAGAGCAAGTTGCTGATGGATAATCCTGGCCACAAGGTTGTGTCTATGCAAGTACTCTTCGTTAGCGAGACGAGAACCTCCAGAGATAATGTGACGGATTGATTCTCCCGGTCGGTGACATGCCCGACAAATGTCAACAGTGCCATCCTTCACAATAAATCTCCGGTAGTTATTCGTCATAATAACTTCATCCATAATTGCACAGACAAAACCTTCGGTTTCTCCAAATAGATCACCGAATCGTAGCCAGGATACGGACGCTAAGAAATCGACATCGGGCCCGTGTAGGCGTCCGTGAAGCTCCTTACTCTTCCAAACCTCCTCGCGGTCATTAGTCTTGAGCACTACAGGTATGCACCAGTTCTCTTTAGCCAAGGAGAGCGGGGTGAGGCCCTTGTCCACTGCAACTACATCTCGATGCATCCCCACGTCGGCTTCTAGGAAATATTCCCTGAGACTGCATATCTCACGGTTGTGCAGGGTCTTAGCATTTAAGAAGCCACGACCGCCACACTTCCGCGGGATATACAGTCTCATCACCGATGACCGTGGGTGATGCATCCGATATGCTGTCAACAATGTACGGACTCTCCTATCCAGGGCATCGAGTTCCGTTTGTGTCCATTTGAGTATGCCGAAAGAGTACATCAGAATTGGCATGACCCATCCGTTGAAGGCGCGCACCTTGTTTCCGCCTGACAAAACACTATTAAATACTTTCTTCAGGCGGCCAAAGAAGCGCTCCTTCAACGATTGTTTCATGTCAGAAGCATTGATGCCCAACGCTTCCGCCATACCCAAATATTTATAGGTCTCAATTGAAGAGAGGGATCTAAGGTTTATGGAATCCGAGAGCTGAATTCCCTCGGATTCCACAATCTCCCCTCGCTTGACATGCATGACTGCACATTTGTCCACACCAAATTCCATCCTGTTGGCGCTACTGAAAGTTTCTGTTACTTTCAGTAGCTCCATCAGCTGTGAACTGTTGGGGGCAAAGAGTTTTAAGTCATCCATGTAAAGAAGGTGAGATATTACCTGACCTCCTCTCTTCAACCGATAGCCTAGACTTGAATTCTCCAGCAGTGTGCTTAGAGGATTCAAGGCTAAGCAGAACCAAAGCGGACTCAAACTGTCGCCCTGAAATATACCCCGCTCTATCCTTATCGGTTCACTATTCCTCTGGATTTGTCGACATCCTGGATAGCGAAGGACGGTCCTCCACTGCCCCATACACGACATCAGGAAGGTGCGCAGAGTGGCATCGATCTTATACAAGTCTAGCACCCTCATGAGCCATGTATGCGGCACAGAGTCATAAGCCTTCTTGTAATCTATCCAACATGTCGACAGATCCTTACGGGATCGGCGAACCTGTTGACTGATGGCCATGTCAATCAGGAGCAGCTCCTTAGTACCGTGAGACCCATTCCTACATCCATTTTGAGAGGGAGACATGATACCGTTACTGTCTACGTGGTGGTTAATTTTAGCTCTCAAAATGGATGTAAAAACTTTATAGACCGTCGGCAAACATGTGATCGGTCTATAATTTTTGGGTTCCGCAGTACTACCCGATTTATGGAGCAGGTGGGTTATTCCTGTCGTCAAAAACTGGGGCAACGATCCTGATTCCAAGCATGACTGGAACCACGACGCCAAACAAACGTGCGACCTTCTGAACCATTTGATCCAGAAGTTGTGCAGCCCGTCCGGCCCTGGAGACTTCCAATTAGGCAATGGACGGACTGCACAAGCTACATCTTGGGGGCTGATAGTGATTGCCCCCATTTCTGGTATTGCGTCGCACGCTCGTTCGACTTCCTGAGTCCAATCACCCTCAGTGTGACCGACAGGCACCGACCAGATGTTGCGCCAGAACAAATTCATGGCGTCGTCATCCGGCGGGCGCGTATCAGTCACACTTTGAATCGGTCGCTCCCAAGTTCTATAAACCCACCTTTCATCGCTCTGGAATGTGCGATTCTGAAAGTATCGTTCCGCCCGTCGCTTATAGCTTCGAATACGGCTTGCCCATGCATACACCTTCTGCTTCAGGAAGTCGATGCGCTCTGTGACCCAGGACATATAGTCTCGAGGACTGATATCAGTCCCCGAGAATGCCCGCCTCACAAAGCGCATCACTCTTGGGCGAGTATTGCCCTCCCTAAAGCAGCTTAATTTGCCGATGAGCACTCTGGCCTCACTAATGCGGCGCTCAATTCTGCACTGCCACGCCGGTACGGCAGGTTTTGGTCGTGTAGCTCTGTCATCATTAGCAAATTTGACGTGAGCTACACGACATGCCGCAACAGCTGCACAGTACAGAATCGAATGCGCATCAGTGAGGTCTTCGCAACTATCAAAATAATTTGATAGTTGCGAATCCAGAGCACACACCAGCACCTTGTTTTTTTTATGCATGGGCAAACGAGGGAAGCGTGGTCTAAGCTCAGGCGGCATGAATCGATACTCTCGAATCGCACCCTCCAAAGCGCTCCTCAATTCTTCATTGCACTGGGTACTTACATGTGTAGCCATGTCATCACTCCCATCAGTCACTTGACTAGATGTTGCAGTCGGCTGTGGTTGTGCCACTTCCACAATCTGCGGCAGGGGAGCAGTGATATGGCTTCTCTGCATTTCAGTTCGGAGGCGATCAAGTACAGTGTCATCCAACATACGGTTACGCTGGATGACCCGCACCTGATCCGATAGTCGTTGTGCTGAAACGTTGACAGCTGGCTCAAGCACCTGAAACAGAGAGAGCCTCCGAACACGGTACGCGGTCAGATTACTTCCCCCCTATGTAGCCCCATAGTATGCGCGCATGACATTTTCGTTGATAGTTTGTGTCCATCTCATGCGCTGCACACTTCCGCCGGGAGCTGGGACCCTATCAGAGACCGATGGGTCTCGCGGTCCTAAACAATCCGGCGGCCGGCGTCCTCCCCGTCGATGAGCAGGTGGTGGCGTCGTAGGCGGAGAGAAATACTCGTCGCTCGAGCTCGACGCAACTGCCGAGGCCGGTATCACAACACTCACGGTTGGACTGGGTTCCGGCGGCGGTGAGGCGGAGCTGAGCGACGGGTCCGGAGGTTGTAGGCGTGCTCGACGTACTGCTGCTCTCGTTATCATTCTTATCTATATATTTTCTTTATCTTGTACCTTCGTTTTTGATTATATAGTCCATATGTATCGATGATTATATACAATTTCCAATTATTTATGCAATATATTTGTACTATGACAGATGTCATGATGAGAAATTATTATTATTATTATTATTATTTATTTTCCAGATTTATAAAAAGGGAACTATGTATAATAATTTAGCAGACACACAGTCTTTATGCTCGATGGAATATAATGTAAGTACCTACCTTTAAAGGCCCATTATAAAAGATTCCATGAATCTATAAAAACAAGTATTATAAAATGTAAACAGCAATTATGAAAAATGATTGCATGCTTATAAAAAGTAGATATAGTATGTGTTACAACATATACTATTAAGACGCGGGATGAGGAGGAAGTCCATGGACGGGTGACCATTCAACGGGGTCTCGTTGGATGGTCACCCGTCCACGGCAAGCATAGCTTAGCCTTTCGAGTAGAAACATACACCAATCAAATAACTGTTAGCAGGAGTCCTATAACAACAAAATAACACAAATTTGTTTCAGTATCTCTAACTTCATACATTTCGAAACAATTAGTTTGAATTGCTTACATATTTGAAGCTCACCTGTGTTTTGTATTCAGAAAGGTTAAAATCATAGAACCTAAGTATGTTTATTGTAGGTATTTACGCAATTTTATAACACACATGTTTTAATGCATGTAAAATACGCGTTCATATAATTCGTACTCTAAACGACTAGTTTTCACCAGCACTCCTTGATGCAAAGCGACTTCGCTCGCCAAAACCTTGTCAATAGGGATGATAAAAATTGATGAGGCTTCGTGCCTGCCAGGCTCGTAGTTTCAGGGGCGAACACTCATGTTACTGTCACGACGTCCAATCGAATTTTAAAGTGTTTGCTACTGCACCGCAAAGTGTCAAACAAGCTGTTAATTTTAAAAATGCAATTTCAAATCTGTCGGAACTTGTTGTGAAGTGAAAAATTGCTCGTACAAACACTTCATAATAAAGTGCAGTGATGAAATTATAGAAAGATTCTTTAAAAGCTGAACCTATATCCGTTCTTTTTGTTTTAAACTGGAAATCTCACTTTTAAAAATATAACCTAAACTAATATTATAAAGAGGTACCTAATATATGTTTGTTTATTTGTTACGATTTAACCCAAAAACTACTCAACCGATTTTAAAAATTCTTTTATCATTAGAAAGCTATTATTATACTTGAGTAACATAGGCTATTTATTGCATTTTAAAGAATAAGCATTTCCTTATGATATTCACGCGGATGAAGTCGCGGGTCAAAGTGCTAGTAATAAATAATAATACCAGCCTTTAATATTGTCCCACTGCAGGGCAAACGCTTCTTCTCATACAGAGAAGGCACGAGTTTTGATGACCATGACTTATAATAATTATAAGTCCAGTAGAGCCATTCTGTTACAATCTCCCTCGGTGAACACCTAGGTGAAGTGAGCTGTCATCCGTCCCGATACTAGGGATTGACAGAGCAGACGGACGGATGACAGCTCATTACATCAAGGTGTTCACCGAGGGAGATTTTAACAGAATAGATATTTAGGTTTCCTCACAAGGTTGTCCGTGATCGATGTCAGTGATGTCCAAGATAAACTTATAAAGTACCTACATAATTAAAGAATATTTTTTATGAATTTGGTTATAGCTATTTAAAATGCGAATCTGTAAAAAAAACTTGTGCGGTCGGGGGAACCCCGTAAGGAACGAAGTTCCTTCGTTCCTTTACTTACGTGTCTATACAAAAAAATATATAAAAAAAATTATCTATATTTATAAAAATAATAATAATATATTTATGCTGCGCACTCGCCTGCTCGTGTGCTCATTTGTTTGTGTAGGCTCGATACACGCACACATAAACACACGCATTTTGTTATGTGACGTTGTCTACTAATTCGCACTACCCATAAGCCGCGTTAAGGAACTTCGTTCCAACAATACAATAAGCTAGAGAGATATACTGCGTCTTAAAAAATTTAAAGAAAAATGTTTGATCCTTCAAAAGCTTTGAACACACTAACATTAACGGGACTGCGAGAAACCATTGTTGATTATCACGGAGGGTCCCTGTTTATTTAGGTAACTAAGTTTGGCCCCGACCCCAGTTCATTGACCAACTATTTAACTTTAGACAACATTGGCCTCAGAAGGACACAGTCATGTCTAATGAACCTAGTTCAGACATGTTGCCAAGTTAAATGAACTATAGTATTGTAAGCGTTCAGACCGTGCGTGCTGAGCGCTTACGATACCGGATCGAAAGTATATATGAGGTCGGAGGAAAACTACTGAAATAAAAGAAAGAAACTGCTCTAATAATTTTATTGTACTGGTAAATAGCACGTGGCCGACTGACGGCGCTAGGCTAAACAATGGCATTGATATAAAAAAAGACTAACGTTTCTACATTTGAAAAGCTTCTAGAATGAATCCAGAGTGTTTAAACGAAACATTTGGTCAATGGTTTCGACCAGTCCGTCTCCTTTGTCAATCCCTAGCATCGGGACGGATGGCAGCTCACTTCACCTAGGTGTTTACCGAGGAAGATTGTAGCAAAATAGACATACTGTAGAGCTATTTTGTTACAATCTCCCTCAGTAAGCACTACAATCGGATGACAGCTCACTTCACTTATACCCTGTTCACAATAAGATTAGACATAAACACAAACCTTTTTTACAGTCCCTTCAACCGATTTTGACTTCTATTCCGTAGGCTTAAGGATGACATTAGAGGCAAAAAAGTGGTTACAATAACAACTGTTTACTGCAGTTGCCATTTATCATGCTACCACGCAATATGAGTCAAAATCGGTCGAACGGACTGTAAAAAAGGTTTTTGTAAATGTGTAATCTTATTGTGAACAGGGTATACGTGTTCACCGAGGGAGTTTGTAACATAATAGCACTCAGCAGAATGTCATATGCATGCAACCATTACAGTATCTAAACATCAACATGTCATAAAAAAAAATTAGAAATAGTCACATAGCTATGAGGGAAATAAGTAGGGTAAAACCAGGAGAGATGGACCACATTTTTTCCAACTTTAATATCTTTTTTTTTTGCTTAATAACGAATATACAATTTAGTGTTATACTAACTAACCATCAATAGTCAAAAATTTTTTATTTTAATATGTCACGATCATAGCTTAATTTATGGAAATAATTGAAATATTTAAAAAAGTACCCTCGGTCCATCTCTCCCATACCTACTATACGAGTGAGTCGGACCACCCAGTAAGGAGAGATGGTCCTAACAAAAATAATCATTAACACTTTTTAAACATAAAAAAATTTAAAAAACCCCCAACGCAAAACATAAAAGCAATTATTTAAAAAGTAAAAAATAATATCTTTTGTTGAGCCATCAAATGTTTGTTCGTTGAAATGGCGCTATAATGTCTCGGCGGGGTACCGCGTAAGTCAAATCTCATTGCAAATCCATGAGTTCGCTATTTTACCTATTTAGCTATTGCTGACTTAGCGGTACCCCGCCGCGACATTATAGCGCCATTTCAACGAACAAACATTTGATGGCTCAACAAAAGATATTATTTTTTACTTTTTAAATAATTGCTTTTATGTTTTGCGTTGGGGGTTTTTTAAATTTTTAATTTAATTTTTATTTGAAAGTTTTTAAATGTAATTTAGTCTGGTTTTGAGAAGTTGTAGATACGTCTAAAGTTGTATTTCGTCACATGGATCTTTTTTGATATTAAAGATATCACCCTGAGAATGCGTTTGGTATATATAATTCGCCATTTTGTGGTGCCGGTCACCTTGGCCTTGAAATTTATCATAGTGTAAAGTATTCTACTAGTAAAGCCCTTTCATTTGATACCCATATTGATGGAGTTGTGAAAAAATATGTGATTAGCTATTTTGTAGCGGCGGCCATCTTGGACCGATTTTCATCAAACATAGCTAAGAACACTCCCGACTAATTCACCTTTCAAATAAAAAAAACAAAAACAAAATCGGTTCATCCGTTCGAGAGCTACGATGCCACAGACAGACACACACACACACACACACACACACACACAGACACGTCAAACTTATAACACCCCGTCGTTTTTACGTCGGGGGTTAAAAATAAACATTCAAAACGAAATTAACAATTAATATAAACAATTAAATTAAAGGAAAATCTTCAATTTGTCACTGTATTTCTGCATCGGTCGCACATATTAGGATAATTGGTGCAGCCTTCATGGGACCATCATTCACAAATGATGCACAGCAGCCATTAATCTTGACTCCTCATAGTAGGGTATCCTCATACTTAGTTTTCACCACAGCCTGCACATTCGTTGTCATTCCATTCTGTCAATTCAGGACTATCACCACAGATTAACTATCACGCAGAATTATATTCTGTTGTTCACTATCTGTCCATTCCGCTCTACATACTCCACTTTTCCTCTAATATGTTAAAGGCATATTACCTACAAAGGAAGAGGTTAAGTAATTAAAAATGTATAGATTTAAAAACAAGTGGCAACTAATCATCTAAAACCACTTAAAATTTGCAAATAAAATGTTTGACTATTGGTCCATCTCACCCATACGTAACATGGTCCATCTCTCCTAAATAGAATTGAGAGACGGACCACTTTTTCATATTAAAAGCACAATAAACAAACGAAAATTTTGAGGTTATTTTATCGTTTTATGAACATACTAACATAGAAACATCAATTCATAATCTACAAACACAATATCTTATACATACCTTCGTTTTTAAAACACCTACACAAAAAAAAACACGCTTCCGAAACCTTTTAATTAGGATTTTATTAATTTTACAAACAAAAATCTAAAAGTCTCGCTTTCTAAAGGGAGCTAACAGGGTGACAAGTGCTCGTAAGTGTTGTATGCTTAAATAAATTTAATAGTTTGGTAGAAATTACGATGGTCCGTCTCACCCGTGGGTTCATCTCTCCTGGTTTTACCCTAACCCTATATAAAGTCGATTTTTTTCTTAAACAAATCTTTACAATTTTGTTTATTAATAGCTTTTGCTCGGCAGATTGTCGGCGTGAATTTACTAATGGATTCTTAATTTTATTGATAGTAAAATATAGCCTAGAGTAGTTAGAGATTTTTAACGAAAGAATTTACAGAATGGGACCAATAATTCCGTAGACTGGCGCGGTCAAACTAAAAAACAAACAAAATCTTCAGCTTTATAATATTAATACAGATAGCTCTCCTCATAAATGACTTATTATTACAGTCCATGAATGATTTATTATATTAATATTTTGATTGTCGCCATAAGCTACGTGAAGCGATTTGTCAAATCTACATAACACCATTAATATATTTCGCAAGTCGCCGACACAATCTTCAGCATACAAGTGTCTGAGCCAGGAGTCGAACCCACGCACCTGATTTGCAACGTCCCAGAGGCACAAGTAGGTGGAGCAGCTCAGTCACCTAGCGAAGCCTAGCGGTTATTCTGTTATGTTTATGACATGACTTTGTGTTGGTGAGAGAAATATATTGCGTCGTATTGACATACTGGTGGGTAATTCTAGTTTTTCGGTACTTTCGCATTCAAATCTTAGTCTCTATCTATAAAAAAGTCTCTGTTTACATACGATTTTGACATTAATTACCGCTGAATTACAATTGCGAAAAAGAAAAGTTTTTAATTAGTAGAACTGGCTTTGTGACCGTATAGTGCTTAAGGCGAGCGCTATTTCCCAAAAAGTCTTGTCATGTTAAGGTCATTGATTGACATATTTCCCGTTCGTAATATGTTATCACTTATCACCGATATTGCTGTTGCAGGACCGACGGCCGATGGATCAAATTGTCCTAGAGTGGAGACCGTGAATCGGTATGCGCAGGGTGGGACGCCCTCCAGCCCGATGGACCGATGACCTGAAGAAGGTAGCCGATGATGACTGGATGCGAAAAGCAGAGGACCAGACAAAATGGCTCGCCATTGGGGAGGCTTATGTCCAACACTACTAATGAGATGAAGAAGTGATGATTATGAATATGTAATATTTTTTCAGGATTTACAAAGCTTTCAGCCTGGAACAAAAAATGTGGTGCTGCTTCTCAAACAATGTGACACCTGTTTTTGTGTCCTGCGTGCCCGGATGCATGCATGCTTCGGGAATTGATAGACGCAACGCTTTGGTCAGCAAACTCTTGACTAAGTTCTGAACCAGCTCCAAAAAGACTGCCATCGAGAAGCTCCGTAAAAAGTAGTATTGAGCATCTGCAAAGGACAATTATCACTATGGTGTTTTCAGCAGTCTTTAGCCAAATATACCCAATCTTGTGCGGTTCTTAACTTAACTCACAGCTAGCCGTACATTTTAGGAGCTTTAAGTATTATATTATACGTATCTTTATAATTTATTGATAATTCGTTGCACTGCTGGTTCTTTGTCACTTAAATTCTGCACATTAAGACGTCAATCTGTTAATCCTAGATTTTTGACCATACCTACCGTAATCTTGACGCCGTAAATTTGCAACAACAGAATACTCCCGTAGATATTCGACGTGGGACGGTTACGTCAGTAAGATCATGAGTTTCTGCATTTCTTATTGCATATCTAATCGCAGATATGAATAAATTCATCAAGCTATCAATGCGATATTTATTGCGTCTGGATAGGCGATTATTGCGACAGTATTGTATCGAAGTTTTGTTAAACTAGATTGATTGATTTTGAAACTGGGCAGGTCGACAACCACTTTTGATTCAAGTAGGACACTGGTATTTGTGTGAAGTCAAGTAAACAAGATTCTGAATGTTGTTCCCAGTAAGTTATTGCTATGGAGTTTCATGCTAAACTTTTCATTATAATTGTTGTTTTTAAGAGTACGTTTAGCTGCATTTAACTATTTTAAAGTAATGATATGACCATAAGAACAAATCTTCTTGGTATTTACATAAAAATGTTCAAAATCTAGTTCGACACTTATAGATTGCAACATTATAAATACTACAAGAACTAGGCTCTATTCGTTCACTTTTGTTTTTAGCACAATGAAATTTTTATTTACGGTTAGCCTGCTGTCCCACTCCTGGTCAAAGGCCTCCCTCCATGCCTTCCATCTTTCCCGATTCTGGGCTTCCTCCCACCAGTTTTGGAGGAATCCGTCCAGTTCATCAATGAATTGAAATTACATAATAATTATGTAAATCAACAAAATATTGCTGCCATGGCGCTGCAGTGCGTCAGGGATGTTTTTGCGGACAACCATATTAATAGGCTTTTCGTCATTATTAAAAAAAAGGGCGCCTCTCTGATGGCACGTGTCCGTTGTTGCACCAGCACTATTTTCAGTGTGTTCGCTGACCGGTGGGACTCCGCGATAGTACGGAGGCGGTTGCAACTCCACGATGAATTTTAATTGTATTGTTTTCTGTGTATGTACCTACTATCGTTAGATGTTAAGTTATTTGTTTATAATATTATGGACCTTGTCTGAAACAAAAAGTTTAATATTATCATTATTTATCCTTTTTTATTTAAATGAGTAAGTATGGAGATTTTTGCCCATTCTGCTCCATACGAAACTACACTTTGGAAGGGGCTACTAAGTAACTAAGATTCAGTTATTTTCTCTTGTAAATGACGTTCAAAACAAAACCTTTTATTGGTCTAACCGAAATAAATATGTAATTTAACTTTATCAGAAGACAAGAAAGTACAGTATTCAGATGTCTTTGAAATCCTTCGCAAAATGAAAACCATTTTAAAAATAGAGAACACTGTCACTTGTGACTTTCGTTGCAGATATCACCTTTTTTGTCCTACATTTTATATGTTATGTTGCTCTAGCAGGGTCTCACCGTCAAGTTTTTCAAGACGACAACGACAAGTTGGTTTTACTTATGTACAGTACGCAAAGGAGATAAGTATCCATGTCGTCGGGAATAGTTGAGGATTTCTTAGAAACCAATGGGGGCTTTCAAATGAAATTTTATTAAATTCCATTTGAAAGCCAGATTACAGACGCCTTACTCTTGGAACAGACCTCAATAAATACTAATATGGCAAACGTAAATGAAAAGATACGGAAACTGGAACTTGAGAACGACAAACTTAAGAACGAAATAGAAAAGTTACAAAACCAAGTTACAATAAAAGACGACAACACAAAACGGTTTGTTATTTACGGACTAAATGAGTACTATCACGAAACTGAAAGAGATCTTGAGGATAGAATTATATACGCATTTCAAGACACGCTGAATATTGACCTAACTGGTTATATTGAGAATCTACATCGCATAGGAAGAAATGGGCTAAAACGCCCAATACAAATAGAACTCATCAGCAAAAGAATGACGAAGTACATCATAAAACAGGCAAGATTTTTGAAAGGGCAGGGACTTTATATTTCGGAATATCTCGATTCGAACACATTACATGAAAGAAGAAAATATAGAGAAGCGCAATATCGGTCGCAAAAAAATAATGAAAATGCGTCCGAAAATACATTCACGAACCACACCTTGACTACATCACAAACCACATCTGCTACAGCCAAATCTGCTACTCCGCAGCGTAGAATCAGCCACGGTGAGGTAAGTCATAAACCACTCGAAGACCATACATTTCGACTTTAAAATATTCATACAAAACGTGCAAAGTCTCAAAAACAAAACCCATATTCTTGAGAGCCTACTAGAGAGTGAACCTTATAATGTAGTCTGCCTTACCGAGACGTGGATTAGAAATCACCAAAAAGAACTAATTACAATTAGTGGATACGAGTTCAGTTCGTCTTTCTGTAGACAAAACCACCGAGGCGGTGGAGCCGCTATTCTGACACGAACAGGATTGAACTGTAAAGAGCTACCCGATATTACCAATCTATCGGTTGAATATGTTGTGGAATGTTGTGCCATAGAAATTAAGTCACCCAAACTCATTATTATTCTTGTATACAGGCCCGATCGAAATATAGAGCAATTTTTCAACTTTTTAAATCAACTACTGAAACTCATTACACTAAAGTACAAAAACAAACGCCTCATAATCACCGGAGATTTTAACTTAGATTATTTAAAAAAAGGAAACGAATACCAGAGACTTAACAATATCATGACAGAACTAAACCTACACCAAATCATCAAAACCCCTACAAGAACCACAAATTCAACGTCAACTTGTATAGATCTTTTATTTGCAAATAATAATAACACAGAATCTCAAATAATTGTCAATAATAATGGTATCTCTGATCACAATAGCTTAATATACAGCATTGGGAACGAGAAAACGCAAAGTATTAAAAAGACACCCTACATTTCTAAAAGAATCTTCAATAATAATAATATAACAAATTTCCAATCAGCATTAAATTAAATAAACTGGAATGACATTTTTAATCAAAACTGGGACATAAATAATACTTATAATAGATTTCATGACATTCTACAATCTAATTTGAACAAACACATACCAAAAAAACGCATAAAAGTAATACAAAACAATACAAAAAATTATCTTACTAAGGGACTGAAAGAATCATGCAAAAATAAGAGATTGACTAGAATTATCTCGAATCAGCTCAATAGCGCCATATTTAAAAAACACTGCAAGGAATACTCGAAAATGTTAAAAAAATGCTTTAAAACTTCAAAAAAACTTAATTACATAAAAGAGATGAATGTCTCAAAAAATAAAACAAAAAAGATGTGGACAGTAATAAATAATATTACTAAACCTAATAAAAATAAACAAAGTCTAAAGAACATCACCTTAAAATTGAATAACACAATAATAAATTCACCAGAACAAGTTTGCACCACATTTAACGATTACTTCGTATCGGTAGGCGTTGATAACAAAAGCATAGGAGCAGTGACGCCAGTGACGTGTAGGCCATCGTTACATTCGGTGCATACGCCCGCAATAAACTCCATGTACCTCGAGCCGGTAACCGAGCGAGAGGTTTTTAATATTATACGCGGTATGCAAAATAAATGTAGCTTTGGAGTGGACGACATCCCGCCACTATTAGTAAAAAAATGCGCAAAGGAGCTAACATCGCCTCTCACTAAACTAATAAATATTTCTTTTGACGAAGGACGGTTCCCAGATAAACTTAAAATTGCGAAAGTACGCCCAATTGCAAAAAAAGGAGGAGATTCAGAAACTCCAAGTAATTTTAGGCCTATTGCACTGTTACCCGCTATCTCAAAAATTTTCGAAAAAGCAATGGCTAATCGTGTTAATAATTTTTTAGAAAAATATGATATTTTAGATAAAAATCAATTCGGTTTTAGGAAAAAATGCTCAACTACTCTAGCGGTATACAACTACGTACAGGAAATTTACAGTTGCATTAACGAACGAAAGTACGCTATTGGACTGTTCCTAGATATGACGAAGGCGTATGACAAGGTCTCACATAGAATTTTATTACAGAAACTTTACGGATCGGGTATTAGAGGGCAAGCTTTTAATTGGTTTAAATCATATTTACGAGACAGAGTACAATTCGTAGAAGTAGAATATTTCGATAGCGTTCATCAGGAAATATACAGCATAAGATCAGACATGGCTACCGTTAATACTTCAATACCCCAAGGGAGTGTGTTGGGATGTCCCTTATTTATAATGTACATAAATGACTTGCCAAAAAAAATAAGTTCGTCGTGTATTTTATTCGCGGACGATGTTTCTTTATTATTTATAACGCCTGCGAATGTTGACCATTTAGCTATTATTAAAACTTTCACAGAAACTGAGCAGTGGTTAAACGAACATAACTTAGAAATAAACCTATCTAAAACTAAAATATGCCAATTCAGAACTTATCAAAGAACACCACTAAACCTAAATATATTAACACAGCAAATAAAATTAGAAGAAATAAACGAATTTACACTTTTAGGCCTAACATTAGACACAAACCTAAATTGGAAGAAACACATAGAAAGTACAAGAGCAAAATTGTCCAAATTTATTTATGCGCTAAGAATATTGAAATGCAACACCAACTATAAAACCGCCTTATCTGCCTATTATGCGTACGCCTACTCCTGGCTAAATTATGGTATCATTCTGTGGGGAGAAAGTACGGACTTTTTGGACCTTTTCATTCAGCAAAAGAAATGTATCAGAATATTAATGAACATAGACCATCGAGAGAGTTGTAAGCCACACTTTATTAAACAACAAATTCTGACACTACCAGCAATATATATACTGCAAAGTTGTATATTTGTTAGGAAAAATAGGCACCTTTTCAAATCTAACATCGAGCTAAATGAAAACTATAACCGACGTAACAAGAATAGACTAATATTACCTAACACGAACTTAAAATGTATCGGGAAAAGCCCATATTCAAGACTAGCTAATATATTTAATAAGCTACCGGAAAGTCTAAAATCCCTACCCAATGACTCAATTTTTTTGAAACAGTTGAAATCTCTGTTGATAAGGAAAGGCTACTATACCGTTGAGGAATTTAAAGCTGACAAATTGTGAATCGATTGACCTTGTGATGACTGCTTGACGTAAATGTAAAATGATAAAATAATGCTTACTTATATGACTATAATGAACGAACCAATTGATTGATAATGTCTTGTTTTAAATAAAATGTAATATAAATTGTAATGTAATAAAATTAATGTGTGCTTGAATATTGTAATAATTAGAATCATTATTATTATTATTACTAATTTGATATGAAATCTTTGCAGTGCCCTAACAGGGTACATGTATTAATACTGTGCCATGAAATTGTAATGCATGCCTAGTAAAAAGTGTTATACATGTAAGCAAATAAATAAATAAATAAATAAATAAATAAATCATTGAACTATTTATTCTCTATAAATTGTATTTTATTTTATTCATAAAAACCTATCGGTTTCTAAGTAAGCTTCAACTGTTTCCGGCGACATGGATACTTATCTCCTTTGCGTACTGTACGTCTGGGGACTCTTGAACTTGAGGTAAAACGTTTTTTTTTACCCTGCGGGCACCCGTAGAATCGCCATCGTGCTTTTGTAACAAAAAGAAGACATTTCTCTTTAGGAATTAAATACAAATGTTGTGTTTAATGCAGGACTTCTCTGTCAATTTTCTTTTAGTCTTCTTCTTCAGCTATAGTACTTTATTTTTTTCGGTTCGGATATTCTTAAAGCAGTATTTTGAGAGTCTGACAACCTGACTAAAACTAACCGATGTTCCTCCTAATGCCTTCGGCCAGGAGTGGGAGTCGCTCGTGTATATATCCTCATCCTGGAAATTCGCACGCCTAATAATTATGACCTGTATGTCTATTCTGTTACAATCTCCCTCGGTGAAGACCTAGGTGAAGTGAACTGTCATCCGTCCCGACGCTAGGGATTGACAAAGCGGTACAATCGGATGACGCTCACTTCACCTAGTTGTTCACCGAGGGAGATTGTAACAGAATAGCACTGCTGATGTAATTCTTAATGCTATTTTAGCACCTATGATTTGACTGCCCTTTCCAAAACCACTAATAAGAGTAGCTGTAGGTATCCGCACGTTCGTGTATTATATTTAATTCAACGAATATGACTGTAAATATAACTGTATGGATTTAAATAATCTGAAGTAAATGAAATATTTATTATTTCGTCGTAACCATAAGTCCATAGACAGTTCCTCCTACACATTCACAGGCCTGCGACTGTTCGAGCAACAGACTCAAGTTTACCGCTCAAGGTTTAAAATGGTCCCACCTCCAACTTCGCAAATAACAATGTAACCATACAATGTCGAATAATTTTACGAAAACGTTAATATTAACAAGGAATATTAATTCCGTGAGTGCACTAAAATCGTATATTGCCTCTTTTATAGTTCATTGTAAGCATTCATGGCCACAATGAGGGTACTTTACCGTAAGCTGTAGGTAATATTCGAGTTGGTTTCGGTTGAAAATTCAGTGAATATACCCGTATACAATAAGTATTTTAATAACATCTAAGTATACAGCGAACGTTGAGCAAAATGCTATTGTTATTGCTGATAGAAAAACCACAGGGAAAGCTTCTTAAAATGTATAAGAAAATTGGATGAACGCTACTGCTGGTTATGATGCTTTTGGTAAGTGTGTAATAAATACTAGCTTTTGCCTCTTTCCTCTTTTTTTCTCTTTCAAGCCTATTTGTTCTTTACCATCTAAATACCTATATAAAAGCGAAAGGTCATTCACTCACTCACTTATCACGAAATATCGAAAACCGCTTGAGATATTAAGATGAAATTTGGCAGGGAGGTAGTACATAGGTAGTAGACGCCCACTAAGAACAGATTTTGCGACAGGGCCGGATTAAGGAGGTCTAATTACTTTCGCAAGTTTGAAATAGGAAATAGGTAATATTTAGTAGACGTCCGCTAACAACGGATTTTCCGACAGGGCGGAATTAAGGTCTAATGGGTCTCGCAAGTTGGAAGTCCTTAATTTTTATGCTACAGACTTGAAATTTGGCAGGGCGGTAGTTAATAGTTAGTAGACGTCCGCAAAGAACGGATTTTGTGACAGGGCCCTGTCACAAAATCCGTTCTTAGCGAACGGATTAAACAGGTCTAATGGCTCTATTAAGTTTGTATGAAAGTTTTGATTCATTTTTGAACCAGGTACCGAGCTAAAATTTAGCAAGTCTAGAGATTATTAGTAGGAGACATTTGCTAAGAAAGAATTTTGTGACAGCCTGGACTTGCTCTCGCAAGTTTATATATAGGTACTAGCTGACCCGACAGACGTTGTCCTGTCCTTATCTACCTACTTACCTGCCTATTTACCTACCCTACACCTACCCTACACCTACCGTACACCTACCCTACACCTACCCTACACCTACCGTACACCTACCGTACACCTACCCTACACCTACCCTACACCTACCCTACCCTACACCTACCCTACCCTACACCTACCCTACACCTACCCTACACCTACCCTACACCTACCCTACACCTACCCTACACCTACCCTACACCTACCCTACACCTACCCTACACCTACCCTACACCTACCCTACACCTACCCTACACCTACCCTACACCTACCCTACACCTACCCTACACCTACCCTACACCTACCCTACACCTACCCTACACCTACAATACAAAAGTTTTTTTTTTTTTTTTTTTCTCTTCGTAAGAACCATCTTCGTACTTCAAGGAATATTATAAAAAAAGAATTATCCAATTTGGTCAAGCGGTTCGCCAGTTATGCGCTTACCAACACATTTAGCGATTCATTTTTATATATAAGATGTATAAATCCTTTGCTTTTTGTACCTGTAAATTGGTAGAGAGATAGAATATAGTTAAGTCATGTCACGTAGAAACAGATTTTACGACAGGGCCAGTTTCAAGGGAATATAACCTAACTCTATGTGTTCAACAAACATTTATTGATGACTTATAATAAAACAAATAGAAAATACAATTTAATGAAATTCAAACGAATCGAGGTCTTAATATTGTTTAGTTAGATTCATAAAGTTATAGCTCAAATATTTCTTTGTATTTTCCCCTGGATAATACTGTGACTGTTTTTTGTGGTTAAAAATATGTTATAGTACTTAGAACCTGGTATTTACATATCACCATATTAATTACCAAATTCCAGGCAATATTTTATACATCTTTGTTTATCCCACATTGACCATCGTTTTCTGTAAAACTATAGATTTAATTTTAGAAAACTCACATTTAAAATATATGCTATCCATCCCCTCTACAAACATACAACAGTTTCGAGACATACTTAAGAATCGGAAAAGTTTTCTCCGCAGCACACATGTCATCCAGGACTGACCAGGTCGGTCAGACGAAAGTTGTGAAAACATCACCCACCGCCACTGAACTTCTTTCAACAGTCTCAACCCAGGAACACTTGACACTCGGAAGTGATTTGCAGTGGCCTAAATGGAAAGCGCTCAATAGAGTGTGCTCCCAAGAAGGCCGCTGCAAACACCACCTAACAATATGGGGGATTATAGATCCCACTGATACCCAGTGTGAGCGCGGTGCTCCTGACCAGACAATGGCCCACTTACTACAGTGCCCAAAGTGACCCGCCACCTGCACCTTAGAGGACATTAAAAACGCCACTAATGCTGCGATTAATGCAGCTCCTACTGGGCCTGTCTGGGCCCAAGCAGTCTAACCACGGATATGAGTCTCACACAAAAAAAAAGAACACAACCATCGATTCGAAACGAAGAAGGCCACTGTATCGTAATCACAAATGCCATCTCTTTAAATATATAATGAATTGAAATAAACTGCGGCCTGATAATAAAACGTTAAATGTGGTGTATAGGTAGGTTGTAGGTTTTACGAAAATAACAACATCTATTTTTTACAAATTGGTGCCTTAAAATAGGCATTTTCTGTTGACTGAAATATAAAAATAGTTTGCGTTCAACATCATTAAACTCCATATTATTATCTTCATAACCACGCGGACGAAGTCGCGGGCAACAGCTAGTCTTTTATATATCTGAGATAGATGAAGTAGGTCTAGATTTATCCAGTCGTTTGCAAAGTCATTGGAAATGTTCTTGCTACCCACAAATATGTGTATGATCTCATTTGAGCATTCCATTTTTTGTAAATGCTTATTACACTGACAGCATAGACTGGATCAACCAGGGTTTTAATAATCTAATCAAAATAAAATTCCAGATACTGTAAATTCTCCTTGCCTCAGCAAAAACAAACCATTCCTCTTTAATATCAGGACAATTTTATAGCAACCCGTGTAGGTACCATCAGCGTAACTTGGCGCGAGTAATTTCCTTACTGTATGTGTAATTAAAACTAAGCGCGCTACATGTTTCTGCTGTCATGAGGGAGACAGCAAGAGAACGAAAGAGAGGTGTTCACTTAACGAGGGCTAAATTATATTTACTCGTGCTGAATACATGATGGTGGAAGTTTTAACACGAGTTCTGTTCGTATCATTCAAGACGAGTATTTGAGTTCTACAGTTCTCATACCGGTTGCTAGGATAACGAAGTTCCTGTTTAGAATATTGTTCGTGTTTCCTTTGATAATATCCTGAATTAAATATTTGTATCTGCTTAGCTGACAAGTTGTTTATGTCTGTTTATGAACAGCTCTGTGTTATGAAGTTATAATAATGGTCTTGTTCGAGATGTTTATTTGGGTAAGCAAGTTTGAGCACAGATTCTGCATACTTATCTTCATTATGTTGGTAAAGGATTTCATTGGATCTGGAATTGGTCCGACCGGTTTGGGTTTTGAATATCTGTGAAGATTTGGCAATGCTGCAAACTGAAAATGACACAGTAGCAACTTGGGTGAGTTACGGGCGTGTTTAAAAAATTATAAACTTCTAAGTTCTACTCGCAAATCCGCTTAGACTTCAAAATTAACCCAAAGTTTTAATTATTCCACGCGGACACAACGGGATAAAAATGTATAGGTAGGTATATTTATTATGTGTTAAGCTAGGTCAATATTTATAGATGTGCGATATTTCAACTAATTCCGTTCCGCCGTTCTTATTTATACCAATACGCTTTCGTTTTGCTACAACTCACCTGATCTTAAGTGATAATGCAGTCTAAGGTGGAGGACGCTTTCCTAGAATGAACCGGTTCAGTCGTGCTTTGAAGATACACAGGTTAAATATGAAGAGAGTAACAAACATCCAGCCATCCATTCGTCTTTACAAACTTTCTCGTTTTTAATAAACTTATAAGTCTTAACTGGTTCTATTAATAAACCAACTCATCAGAAGGGTGTCACAGGTCCAAATAATAAACGCTTCGTGCTTAGATTCCGCGCGCTACGACTAGATATCGCCGACGTACTTGTCAAATTTGACAATAAATACTAAGTCAAATGTAAATTTTTGAACACAACCCTGCAATGAAGATAGAATTAAAAGCCAAAGTTACGCACATAAATACAATAATCAAGTTGAAGAGCGAAAAGGTTAAACTGATCAGAGACCTGTCCATTAATCTTTCAGGTTCATAAATCGAGAAATTTTAAAACGTTTAACATGCGACCCTTTCATGTTTAAATTAATGAAAGATGATTCGATCGATGAAATGCTTTAATGGACTATCAATATGCATTATGTCTACCTGTTCAGTGTCCAGCGCCATTAGTGGGGATTACAATTGTGTAAGCTTTGTGGACATTAGTTCCGAATCACATTACAGTATTACGTATAGAGTAGCTGATATATTGCCATAATCTGTTTGTGTATTAGAATTTATATTGTCCAAATTATTTTTAAAGTGTTATGTTTTATCATTTTTGGGATTAATTTGAGTAATGGTATTGTTGTTATTAAAGTGTCTTATATGCATTTTTTATTGTTGTTTATGAATATTGTTGTATTCATATTTGAATAGGTTTTGGTAAAGAAAAGTCTAAACATTATTCTAATATTGTTTTCTAACGCGTTTTTTATTTATGTTACAATATAGTGACATGTAACCGTTTGAGATTACCTTGGAAATCGTTATCGCTCCTCTTAATACCCCATTGAGCCGTTACGCGTATCCGTGCAATAGTTGTGGTAATGGCCGTTTAACCCCATTACCTGTATTGTCGCACACTATAATGGCTGGGATATACAAGGCCTAGATAATCTACGTCTACTGTTAGGGGTAATGCTTAGATTTGTCGAGGTCATTCCACACCCTTTCATTCAGGGATCAATGTTACTTTTCTTTTCAAAGATATTATTTAAATCTTTATGATAATTATGCCTTTAGGCATATAAATAGTAGAGGTGCCCTTATCGTACGAGAAAAGTGGCAACACTAAATATATTTGATGTCGTGACAAAACAAAAGAAACAGTATGTAACCATCATTTGTAGAGCACATGCAATTGTTCAAAATAAGTACCTAACATGAAAAATTTAACAATTTTTCACCTAGCAGTCCATAAACCTTAACCTGCTAATTCCTATAAACCGCTCATAAAAGTTTTCTATGTACACTTTTGTTCAGAAACACCCAAAAATAATCTAGCACATAAGCGAAATATTTAGAAATTCGAAACACGTACAAGAGAACGCCGTCGGATTAACTGGAGGACTAAGTTTACGCCCGCAAAGCGTTCCATTCGGGAGTTGGTCTGACTTAGCACCCGATAGCCGGCTAAGTTATCCGAGTTAGCGTCTGCTAACTTGCGGTTTAAGTTCAACGGTATATTATTATGTTGTCAACCCCTGACGGGTGCCGATAGTAAAGTCGGATGGAAATTTATGTATGTTCTTTTTTTACAGACTTGAATGACTCGTTCATGAATTTCAAGGTTCGTTTTATTTATGCTATGAGAGTTGAATTCCATGTAAAGTCTTGTCATTTTTTCTGTTAAAGAACTTGTCGGCAAAGTTTTTCAACCGTTCTTATTTCTATTGCCCGAATTACACTGCTAACACCTTAACCCTTAGCCACCTGACGTGTTTTTCAGTTACACTACCACCTGACGTCGGTCCTAGAGACTGGTTGCGTATTTTCCATGTTTAATAACCATTGTTTAAAATATAACATTAAATAAAAGTCACATCTGTATTTTCATTTTAAGTATTGAAACTATGCAAAAGTATGCATTAACTTATCAAAAATCAACACAACATCTATCTCTATCTAATATATAAAATTCTCGTGTCACAGTTTTCGTTCCCGTACTCCTCCGAAACGGCTTGACCGATTCTGATGAAATTTTGTGTGCATATTGGGTAGGTCTGAGAATCGGCCAACATCTATTTTTCATCCCCATCTTTCACCCCCTTTTCATCCCCCGTAGATCGGGACAGGACAACGTCTGTCGGGTCAGCTAGTCTAACTTGTATAAAATTCTCGTGTCACAGTTTTCGTTCCCGTACTCCTTCGAAACGGCTTGACCGACTCTGATGAAATTTTTTGTGCATATTGGGTAGCTCTGAGAATCGGCCAACATCTATTTTTCATCCCCATTTTTCACCCCCTTTTCATCCCCCATAGATCGGGACAGGACAACGTCTGTCGGGTCAGCTAGTCTAATATATAAAATTCTCGTGTCACAGTTTTCGTTCCCGTACTCCTCCGAAACGGCTTGACCGATTCTGATGAAATTTTGTGTGCATATTGGGTAGGTCTGAGAATAGGTCATCCCCTTTTTTCACCCCTTTTTCATCCCCCATCCAAATGTTAAGGGTTAGGGTAGGGTAGGTGTAGGGTAGGTGTAGGGTAGGTGTAGGGTAGGTGTAGGGTAGGTGTAGGGTAGGTGTAGGGTAGGTGTAGGGTAGGTGTAGGGTAGGTGTAGGGTAGGTGTAGGGTAGGTGTAGGGTAGGTGTAGGGTAGGTGTAGGGTAGGTGTAGGGTAGGTTTAGGGTAGGTGTAGGTGTAGGGTAGGTGTAGGTGTAGGGTAGGTGTAGGGTAGGTGTAGGGTAGGTGTAGGGTAGGTGTAGGGTAGGTGTAGGGTAGGTGTAGGGTAGGTGTAGGGTAGGTGTAGGGTAGGTGTAGGGTAGGTGTAGTGTAGGTGTAGGGTAGGTGTAGGGTAGGTGTAGGGTAGGTGTAGGGTAGGTGTAGGGTAGGTGTAGGGTAGGTGTAGGGTAGGTGTAGGGTAGGTGTAGGGTAGGTGTAGGGTAGGTGTAGGGTAGGTGTAGGGTAGGTGTAGGGTAGGTGTAGGGTAGGTGTAGGGTAGGTGTAGGGTAGGTGTAGGGTAGGTGTAGGGTAGGTGTAGGGTAGGTGTAGGGTAGGTGTAGGGTAGGTGTAGGGTAGGTGTAGGGTAGGTGTAGGGTAGGTGTAGGGTAGGTGTAGGGTAGGTGTAGGGTAGGTGTAGGGTAGGTGTAGGGTAGGTGTAGGGTAGGTGTAGGGTAGGTGTAGGGTAGGTGTAGGGTAGGTGTAGGGTAGGTGTAGGGTAGGTGTAGGGTAGGTGTAGGGTAGGTGTAGGGTAGGTGTAGGGTAGGTGTAGGGTAGGTGTAGGGTAGGTGTAGGGTAGGTGTAGGGTAGGTGTAGGGTAGGTGTAGGGTAGGTGTAGGGTAGGTGTAGGGTAGGTGTAGGGTAGGTGTAGGGTAGGTGTAGGGTAGGTGTAGGGTAGGTGTAGGGTAGGTGTAGGGTAGGTGTAGGGTAGGTGTAGGGTAGGTGTAGGGTAGGTGTAGGGTAGGTGTAGGGTAGGTGTAGGGTAGGTGTAGGGTAGGTGTAGGGTAGGTGTAGGGTAGGTGTAGGGTAGGTGTAGGGTAGGTGTAGGGTAGGTGTAGGGTAGGTGTAGGGTAGGTGTAGGGTAGGTGTAGGGTAGGTGTAGGGTAGGTGTAGGGTAGGTGTAGGGTAGGTGTAGGGTAGGTGTAGGGTAGGTGTAGGGTAGGTGTAGGGTAGGTGTAGGGTAGGTGTAGGGTAGGTGTAGGGTAGGTGTAGGGTAGGTGTAGGGTAGGTGTAGGGTAGGTGTAGGGTAGGTGTAGGGTAGGTGTAGGGTAGGTGTAGGGTAGGTGTAGGGTAGGTGTAGGGTAGGTGTAGGGTAGGTGTAGGGTAGGTGTAGGGTAGGTGTAGGGTAGGTGTAGGGTAGGTGTAGGGTAGGTGTAGGGTAGGTGTAGGGTAGGTGTAGGGTAGGTGTAGGGTAGGTGTAGGGTAGGTGTAGGGTAGGTGTAGGGTAGGTGTAGGGTAGGTGTAGGGTAGGTGTAGGGTAGGTGTAGGGTAGGTGTAGGGTAGGTGTAGGGTAGGTGTAGGGTAGGTGTAGGGTAGGTGTAGGGTAGGTGTAGGGTAGGTGTAGGGTAGGTGTAGGGTAGGTGTAGGGTAGGTGTAGGGTAGGTGTAGGGTAGGTGTAGGGTAGGTGTAGGGTAGGTGTAGGGTAGGTGTAGGGTAGGTGTAGGGTAGGTGTAGGGTAGGTGTAGGGTAGGTGTAGGGTAGGTGTAGGGTAGGTGTAGGGTAGGTGTAGGGTAGGTGTAGGGTAGGTGTAGGGTAGGTGTAGGGTAGGTGTAGGGTAGGTGTAGGGTAGGTGTAGGGTAGGTGTAGGGTAGGTGTAGGGTAGGTGTAGGGTAGGTGTAGGGTAGGTGTAGGGTAGGTGTAGGGTAGGTGTAGGGTAGGTGTAGGGTAGGTGTAGGGTAGGTGTAGGGTAGGTGTAGGGTAGGTGTAGGGTAGGTGTAGGGTAGGTGTAGGGTAGGTGTAGGGTAGGTGTAGGGTAGGTGTAGGGTAGGTGTAGGGTAGGTGTAGGGTAGGTGTAGGGTAGGTGTAGGGTAGGTGTAGGGTAGGTGTAGGGTAGGTGTAGGGTAGGTGTAGGGTAGGTGTAGGGTAGGTGTAGGGTAGGTGTAGGGTAGGCGTAGGGTAGGCGTAGGGTAGGCGTAGGGAAGGTGTAGGGTAGGTGTAGGGTAGGTGTAGGGTAGGTGTAGGGTAGGTGTAGGGTAGGTGTAGGGTAGGTGTAGGGTAGGTGTAGGGTAGGTGTAGGGTAGGTGTAGGGTAGGTGTAGGGTAGGTGTAGGGTAGGTGTAGGGTAGGTGTAGGGTAGGTGTAGGGTAGGTGTAGGGTAGGTGTAGGGTAGGTGTAGGGTAGGTGTAGGGTAGGTGTAGGGTAGGTGTAGGGTAGGTGTAGGGTTTTTTGTAGGGCAATTTGAAATAGCAATTCGGATTGTAACATGGAAAACACATGTAAGCTGTTTTGTATTTTTTTCTTTGGGTCACAGGCTGAACATGTCTTGCGTCTGTCAATTATTTTAGAATTTTTAGTTGTTGAAATGCTGTTATTTCATCTACTTTTGGGATTCGACAAAGGGTGCACTGAAGTTCCCTTTGCAATCCACAGCTGTGCATACGGCGTTCCAGATGACGCCTTATAAGGTCTTCTGCCAAATTTTTTTATGAAATTCAGTCTTGGCAGCGTTGGCTGAACTTGGTACTTGTTGCTGATAGTATCCATTGCAGTTGTGTCAGCCATCGTTGAGTTTTTGGAGATGTGGAGTAAATTGCACATTTCTGATCTAGCATATAAACATCGCATTTTGGTGCTATTGTAAAACATGATGTAAGCTGAAGCTCAGACCCGTCACCTTCTATTTCTGATTCGGACTGACACTCGCTTTCAATGATGTGGTCCACTGCAACATCTACGTCACTGCAATCTTCTTTCGGAAGTTCTGGTACGCTCAGGTTTTCCGAATCTGAATCAGCTTCCTCTAGCCATCGTAGTACATTTGATTAATACATCATCAAGTTACTCCTTAATACAGGCTATTTCATAGCCTAGCAAGGAGAACAGCACGTCACCCACTTGATTGCCAGAGATGTAATACTACCCACTTTGTGAAAACTGTTACATGTACTACAATCTGTTTTTATATAAATAAATAAATATTATTATTATTATCATAAAGCTACTAAAACAACTGATATACACTATAGCAAAACTAACGTAACTACCTGGCGTCGGTCTCACGGACCGTACGCGAAATATAATTACTTATAACGTTTAAATGCGCGGACATCTGGAGCTGCTGATTGCATTTCACGTACTGGCGGAGGAGGGGAAAAAGTACATGGACACACAGTTGCGTGTCGCGCATAAAAACGGAATAATTTGAGAATCAAAATCGCCAGAGTCAATGAGACCGGCGTCAGGTGGTTAAAGGTTAATACGAACTTTAGCTGGGCAACGTATTCAGATAAAACATATTATTATTTATTTTTTATTCACATTTAAGTCAGTAGATATAGAACAGCTCAACTCACACACTATCAGCATAAATGACTACATACATAATACATTGAAAATGTGAGATTATTGGCCATAAACCACGGTGTGAGCGAAACAGCGCCACTCTCTAGAAACGTAAAGTTATAATTTATTGAATGGAAATGAATTTCAATAGAATATGTATGCTCCTACAAGGTGTGGTCTGCTGAAATTCTACTCGGTATTAGTATAAACGTAAAAGTTTCTGGAGATGGATGAATGGTTGAATAGATATTTGTTACTTTCACGCATAAACGGTTAAATGAAATTAGCAAAATTTTGGCACACATATAGAATATTGATCTAGCGTAACACAGGGTAATGTTCTCGTTTTTGTATGTTATGGGATAGCTTAGGACTTTGGCTTAAGCTCTGAAGTTTGTACAGAATACGTCGCAGGCATACCTGTATTAGTTTTTCAATATTGATAAATTGAAACTCAGTTACCTGCATATGTACCTATTGTGGCTAAGTAGTACGTCCTCAATTATAGTTTCAGAAAAAGGGAAATTGAAAGATAAAAGTAAGCTCATCATCGAATCGATGTAGGTTAGGCAAATTGTCTTGAAAATTTAAAATCATGTCAAATCGATATTTTTATATGTCGTCATGAAGTAAATACTGATTTGACGAATGATTTTGATGGACATGGCTGTGTTCTTGGAACCAAAGACCTGTGAATCGCTCGAGAGTCATGTATACTTGTGGTATCCAATTTCTATGTTGCGATGGCAATAGACTAGTTAATTGGGAGGTGTGTGGGACACCTCCCATTTTCTTCCATTCATTATTTATGAATGGAATAAGTACATAATTAAAATTACGGGAACATCAATGAAGACCATACAGTTCTTTGACACATTGACTGAACTACATGACTCAAGCCGGGCAATAAAACACAATATCGCATTCAAGACTATATTCAAATGAGAGAGCCGCAATTTGCTGAAAGTCATAAAAGTCGTCGCGAAGACAGAAAAGGCGCCGCCCCGTTCGGTATCCTCAAAGTGTCGGTGCATCTATTAAAAAGTTTAAGGCGTCTATTTTTGGCTCTGTCGCCGCTGCTGCACCCAAGAATAATGTGACAACTTGTGGAAGTAACTTACATGGTATGTTGGCGCGAAAAAATTGCAAGTTTTAACAATGTAAGTACGTCTTGGGATTATGTTGGCTGCCCGCGTGAACTTGGTGAATACTTGTTTGCCAACTTGATAAAATTGTGTGATGATGTTCGTAACATTGTTTTTATTGCTGTGTTCCTAAAGCTTTTAAAATGAAATCAATAGTTACTAAATGTTCTGTATCTCTATAACTGTTTCAGCAAAATTAGATATATTGGTATTACGAATATTTTATACCAGTTCTGATAGGACCTGAATTATCTTGTTTTACAAAGTTGTTTATGTGTTTATTGTTTCAGAATGTAGATTGACAAGTCTCGGACGTTATAAAGTTGTAAATTTTATACCTACGATTAAAAGCAACATTAAAGGAGATATTGTGAGATTAATCAGAACTGGTATAAAATATTCCTAATACCAATAATCTAGTTTTGCTGAAACAGTTACAGAAATACAGAACATTTAATAAGTATTGATTTCATTTTAAAAGCTACAGCAATAAAAACAATGTTACGAACATGTAACCAATCAAAAACAATCAATGGCAGCTGAGGGGAGACGACCGTTAATGGAGACGTCCGCACTGTAAGTAGTTTTTAATATTTTTGGGATGTATCGCACAAAAATAGACCTAATATTGTCGAGGGTACATTTTTTCCTTTCTCCCTTCTGCCCTTTTAATGCAGTCTCTATTTTTGTAGGTGACATATTTTTAATTTTTCTATTATTGTAACTTGTCCCTATGTTACTTTTATTTCTATTTATTTTAAAAAAAAACTTATTAAAGATAGGTTTTAAAAAAGTCGTGATGGATAGTGTCCTAGTTGTTAAAACACCCGCCTCTCATGCACGAGGTTCGCAATCGGGCACGAACAAGTACCTAATTATAACATTTGTAACAACGATCGCAGTATGGTTGTTACAAAGGCACAGAGAACGCTGCTGCCCATTCTCTGGCCCCGTAGTTGCGTCTTACGACACCCACGGGAAGATATGGGATGGTGCTATTCATTACGTCCGACACCACACGGACTTCCGACACCACACGGACTAACAAGTACCTACTAATGTGTAACCTTTTCATTTTCATATGTTCTTTCTAAGTATATCTTGAACACCACTGAC
Source organism: Charanyca ferruginea (assembly GCA_947361185.1). Taxonomy (NCBI): domain Eukaryota; kingdom Metazoa; phylum Arthropoda; class Insecta; order Lepidoptera; family Noctuidae; genus Charanyca; species Charanyca ferruginea. The sequence goes on from OX376073.1 coordinate 11,281,698, forward strand.
ATCGGTGAAGGAAAAATCGTGAGGTAACCCGAACTTATAATTAATATTAGTCTGAAATCGCCAATCCGCTTTGAGTAAGCGTGATGATCATGCTCGAACCTTCTCTTTATGAGAAGAGGCTCGTTGCTCTGCAGTGGGACAATTACATGCTACTATTATTATTTAAAAAAATCGGCTGCGGTTGAGAACCTTAAATCTGTTTAACTTTTTTGTAACATTTAAAACAAATCAAACAAATCAAACATAAAAATAATCGAGTAACTTAATAACCTCCATGCAATATTCAAATCATGCCAGCACAAAATTACAATTTGCATGCAACTCAGGAACTTTGAAGCGACTTTTTCAATTCTCCATAGTTCAAGAACACGTCTGTAAAACTAACTAGGCGCAGACAACGCCGGCGGGGAAGTTTAAGCTGTAAATTTCAATAGCATGCAAAAGCCACAAATTTAGCTGTAACCAGTTTAAACCGGTTAAAGTTGGCTAAGTTGTTACTGTACCGCACAATAGTCTGACATGCTGTTCGCTACTTATTTGCATATTGATTTAGCACGTGAAATATGGGACAGAGGTGAATGCATTTGCTTCTAGGCGGTGAAATGTCGTGGTCTATTACAGGTGTAGATTGGCTGCCTTAAGCAATTGTCGCGGACATTCTGGCGCCTGGCTATGTCGAAGATCGTGATCGATGTTGGGGAGAGCCCTATAATAGAATTGAGCCATTCATCAAGTGAATTTGTTTTGCATGTATATCTTTTGTCAGGTCAGGTCAATAGAGTAAAGCTGTTACTGAATTGTCTGCGTATTTTAGCTACAGCTTCGTTAAATTGCAAAATCATAACAATGCAATTATATTTTTTCACTATCTTAAATTGTACTCTGGATTTGGTTCGCGTGAATGTCGGTTGTCTGAGGGGTTTTATTTTTAACTATATTTTTTATTATAGAAAAAAAAGTGCTTTCATAATATCAGCTCCTTTTTTACAAGAATAATAAAATAGAAAACCTAAAGTATTAAAATTAAAACAAAAAACAAAAACCTAACACAATAAAGCATCATAAAATTCGTCCACATCGCCGTCAACTGGAAATGTACCCAAGAGACTGGCAGCATTGACACGTTGGATGGCAATGCTTAATCTCTGACCAAGGTAAAAACCAGCTGAGTCACGGGAAGTGTCAACCAACCTTTTGGATATTTGCACTCGGACCCCACGACCCGAGGGTTTCAACCCCAAACGGCTCGAAAAAAACGTTCGAACCAAGGTTACTATACTTTCGCCGTTTGAGGTCTTCTGCAGCCGCAGCAGCAGCACCAGCACGGGATGCTGAAATAGGAAGATGGGATGGCGCAAGAGTATCGACGCACGTAGCGTCCCACACTAAAGGCCTACCCAACTTCCAAGGAAATAGAGACATGCCGTCCGGTCTCTTGCCATCGTCGCGTACCAAGCCATTGGGTTCTAAGACAGCCGGAACGCCGACGGCGACGAGAGCACGTCGAATAATGTCAATAATATTCGCGTGCCGCGCTATGCGACCCGCGCTCCGGCTGCACGACAGGCCATGGTGTCCAAGGCTGTTGACAGCTCCTTGAAAGTCCTGTCAAAATGTCGAATAAGCAGCAGTTTCGGAGATTACCCGGATCTAACAGACAAAAAAATGTTTTTTTTTTCGGTGGATTAACATTGCTTATTTTGATATTTTTAATCACATTTATTTGTTTAACAAACTTATCAAACAGTTAAAATATTTATTTCGGTGGTTTAAACAAATTAAATATGTACAAAGCTTAAAAACAAATTAAAAAATATATATATTATGTACATACAATGGAGGCCATCAAAAAACTTGTCTGCATTGCTCACAATGGGACAAGTGCCCAAAAGGCTAGCAGCATTACCACGAAGAGACATTTCTAAGCGGCTGGTCGACTCTTCACGTGACCAAAGGGCTGGCCTTTTCTTGGGCCAAAGAATTAGCATTGCCATTGAACTTGGTAATGCCGCTAGCCTTTTGGGCACTTGTCCCCTTTTGACATTACAAATACCTACTTGAATTTTATTTATTTGTATAGAGTACAGATTTCGTTATAAAGTACGATATTCACATCTAATCATTTCGGTATTTACAACTGTTATAAATACTAAACAGTTGCAAAGCCCTAGTGTGCACAAGCATCCGCAAGAATTTCAACGCAGTAATTTACTAAATCGGTGTAAGGAATATGCATAAATATTACTTAGTCCTGTAATTTCAAACGTGACTTATGAATAAGTGTATTGTATGGAGTATGAAATAGGGCTGAGCTCTTACATAAATGGTGTGTAATAATTGTTGCATGGTGGTTAGAACGTTGCTCCGGCTATTCGTAGATTTCCGATCTGATTTCTATTATCTGAGATTATGGTAATGGTATGGTAAGTAATCTACGACTACTTTTCTATACAATTAAACGTAGGTTGTTGGTCTGGCTAGCCAATTGTAATGTGAGATGTAAATTGTATCTACGGTTCCATTAAAAATTACTTAATAGTTTCACCCCTATGACCTGGTTTTTTTTTCAAACGTCCCACACTAGTTTTTTTTTCCGTAGGTATCGTCGGTGCGTCTACAAACATATAAACTCACAAAGTAATAGACTCGGAACATGTTCCTGTACACTATACAAGGTGTAACGTCAAATACGCAAAACTTGAAAATAGTTTGATTAGAATAACGAGCAGAATCAATTAAACCAATATTTAATATAGGTCACATTTTTGAAAAAATCTTCATTATACATGTTGCCCTGTCTATTTATTAATAAGTCAAGCCATCACGTGCGCAAACCTGCCAAAATAGGTAAACAAACACAAATGGTTGTCATATAATAATAGTTCATATTTCAATGCAAATACGAGTCTTGGTAAAACTAAAACAGCACATAAAACCTTTAAAAATTTTTTAATGATTTTTTTCTTTCAGAATTAGTTTAATTGAATTAAAAATCATTTGGGGTGTCTGAGGTTTTACGTGTTTAACGTTACACCTTGTAGAATAGTATAAGTCTTTAATTGCTTAGAATGTAGGTATATAAATCCTTATTGTACAATTCTGCCTTAACATGGCATGCAAATTACAAGAAGTCTTTTTTTTAATTTTTCCTACATTCAGTTTTTAACATGGTATAAAAACATTGAAATAAAACATTTTTTTAATGTACTAGTTTTACGTAATCACGTGCACAATAAATTCCGAAATTGAGATTTCATAGACCTGTACTTGGTTTTCTAGTATCTTTTAAGCTGCAAGTAGAAAATTATTCCTTTACGTAAGATGAAAATATTTGTTCTGAGCGGGAACAGAACCCGCTGCACGCAGCACACCAGCCAATCGCTCAGCCACTACGCCAACCGTGCCAGTATCACACAGGTATACAGTGGAAAGTCTTGACTTTCTGTTTTAATGTATGTATAAGTAGGTATATGTAATTACTAGTCATTTAAATAATTCCTATAAATGTTATGCAAACAAGAACTTTCGTTCATGAAAAAAAAAATCGAATTTAATTTCCCAACAGCCTTTCGTTTCGTCAACTAAACATAAAACCTTGGGGTCACGATAACACAATTATGTTTTAATTTATATACACCGCGCTGTTATCACGCAACGGCCGGTGGCTCGTTTACACGCACCTTTATCAAATGAACCGCGACTTAGTCGGGTTAAACTAATTATTAAGATAAATATTGTTTTAACTACACCTTGTTTTCGGTGAATTTACATGCCTATGAATAATATTTTGAGGTGCGTCACTGTAACTGCCGGTTAACACATTACTATTGCGATTTATGGCAATATTTCAACGATTGTTTTTTGGCTATGTGACTGAGTTAGTGCTGTATGCCATGCGATTATATTTATTGTGACCCGATTGTAGATGGTTTTGCATATCACAGTGGAGAAATAAGTTTTGTTTATTGCTTATAATTGCTAGAATTGTTGGAAGCCATAAGATAAAGATGTTTTAGAGACATTAATTAGAAAAAAACCACTTTGATATAATGGATTGAAATCACATGCAAACCGAATAATCCAACAGTGAAATCCAAAAAATTAAATAATTTAAATAACAAATTAATGCTCAGCTATTCCAAAACCAAAATACTTATATTATTATAATAGTAATGCAGTTCCTAACACACATAACATACATACAGAAGACAATATCTGAAAATTTAGGAAAAACGCAGATCTCTAAGTATATGACGCCTGAATATGACGACAAGAGAAAGTGTATGTAATATCTATTATATAGTCCTCTCCACGACAGGCGTTATCCCGAATCTTCTTCTCCATAGCCTAAAACTACTTGATCTAAAAGAAACTCTTTATATCACTCTACAGAAAGCTGCCATATTAAATACATGCTGAATTGTAAACAAGTTCATGCAATTAACTAAATAAATTTGCGTTTGGGTAAGCGTAGTGTGGGACGCCTTGCAGCACGATGGAGCGAATATTTGAAGAAGGTGGCTGGCGGTGGATAGATGTGAGCTGCCCAAGACCGGGTTGGTTGGCGATCTATGGGAGAGGCCTACATTCAGCAGTGGACTTCAATAGACTGATACATTACATTACATCATGCAATTAGATGAACACGAAATAGGCCCCCAACACAACACACCCTCAACATAATACACACCACACGCTGCATTTACTTGGCTCCGGCTCACAGCTGAAACCAGCCAAAGAGCTGAAAAAAATAACACATCCGAAAATAATAGTAGTAATTTATTCAAAACATAAATATCTATAAACAAATATGTATTGGGTTTATAATTCAATTCAATTAGCGCTATCGAAAGGGCAAACATTGATAGTGACATTAAAATAAAACATAAATCTATTACAAATCAAATTGTCTGGGGCACGGATCGTTTACGCAACAAACATGACCCTAACATCTAACATCGTGATGCAAGAGGGGAATAAAATTATCTAAACCTTCCCATAAACGCAGTCCTATGAAATGCAAGTGACATTGGTGCAAGTTGAAAGCGTGAGCGAGTCTTAATTATAATTAACTAGTCTCTGGCCGCGATTTCGTCTGCGTAGACTTATGTAGTCTCTATGTGTAGTCCTAAATTATTCCAAGGTTTCACAAAAAAGGAATAAAATTTCAATCCTGTTGTGTTAAACTAGATCAATATATATCTATATGTGTGCCAATTTTTAACTAAAATATAATAATAATAATATGTTTTAATTTAAATATGATATACATTTTGGTTAAAGGTAAATTATATTTCTAAGACTTCCGTGCCTGAACTAGGTAATCCTGTGCTTCAGTTGAGATACTAATTCTATTCAGCCGTTTAAGTGTGACAGAATAACAAATATCCATTTGCTCATCCATCCGAGCAAACCAAACTTTTTTTAGAATGAAAGATCAACGACCTGACGAAAACCAAAGTAATTCAAATACTAAAGAACTGGCTAGTTAGCTACTTGAAAGTCATCACTCAAATAATCCATTTATTAGGCACACTCAACTTCAACACCATTAAAAGTTTTTCAGCTTAAGGAAATTTATTTGAACTGTGACTGAAACCAACTTCTTTTGAAAACGGTAAGTAAAATAACTACTATAAAGCTGCATTTTTACCAAAAATGTGTAGGGATGCGTACCGTGGGATGTGTGTAAAAATTACCCATTACATCGATTCATTTACATAATTTGAGGTAGGCTTCGCTGTAATTGGTTAGTTTCGCATCGATCGCTACGCATCATAGAACGTCTGGTGGAAACGTAGCGTTAAACTTTAATGTTTTGTCCTAATTATGAAATAAATGTCTCACGTATTAATTACATTACATCTAAACAAATTAATATTACAGATTTAAAATTGTTTGTTTATTTTTATGAAATAATCTCCCGAAATACTGATCCGACAACAAACAATATTTCCCTTTTATCCGCTTGACTGTTAACATGATTCTTGGAGTCCTAAGGCCATTGCCTTTACTATTGACTATTGTGAGACAGTTAAGCTCATAGAAAGCTACAGTATTGCCAAGTGTCATAGGATAATGAAGTTTCAGTATCCTTGATAATCAACTTTTAAGCAGACGACGAAGTCGTGAACAGATTCCAGTCTAAACTATTAGTATAAAGACGTTTTTATTTTGTTTGTAAAAGGTAATCTCTGAAACTACACTCACTTGTCCAACTACATTTTTGTTTTCACTGATAGTGTCGTGGACAGATTTCAGTCTTAAACTATGAGTATAAAGACGTTTTTATTTTGTTTGTAAAAGGTAATCTCAGAAACTACACTCACTGGTCCAACTACATTTTTGTTTTTACTGATAGAGTCGTGATCAGATTCCAGTCTAAACTATTATTATAAAGCGATTTTTGGTGTACCCTTAGCCAGGCAGTGATCGAGCCGAGGTCGGATAGAAACCACAAAATGTCATTATTATATTGTCGATGAAACAGTCGATTTCAGAACGTAAAAAAAGTACGTGTATGTGAACATTTTTTTTGTCGTTTTGATTGTCAAATACTAATTTTGCCAAAAACGGTTGTTTTCGTGGGTTTGTGTTAATTATAAATGTGATTATGCCGAAAATAAATATGGTAAGTGCTATTTATTACTACTTTATGATAGTATATAAGTTTATTCATCTGTAATATTATTTGATTTATCACCATATTTGTTTTTTTTGTGAAATATTTACTCCCAAAGTTTGTGGCCCACATATAACCTCTGCCCATAAAGAACAAAGAAATGTGGTCTCTATATGGCCACTGTCCTGTAAGTTGTCTACATAATTATTAAGGACTATACTAGTAGATCACGGTGCATTAATCGTTGTTATGCTAAACCCATTAGACCAATCAAAAATCTCCTAACAAACACTGTTTGATCATTTCAGAACACGCAGAAACCACATAAAAATCGAATTGTTCGCGAACATGAAATCGAAAGAGCTTTGGAAGAAATGTATGCATCATCAGAGGATGAAATATCTGAAGAGGAAGAGGTGGGCAGTTCGGAGTGTCGGATGATATAATTCTAAATAATGTTGGGGTCCACATGCCTTATGAGGGAACCAGGAAACGATGTCGGTACTGCAGCACAAGACAAAAACCCCAAAGGTCGAAAATAATGTGCAATATCTGCCAAGTACCCTTGTGTGCAGCACCTTGTTTTGATGATTTTCACCGTTAAGTCTAATAAACATTATTTTTCTTTGTTATAGTGTGGTTTTATTATTTCTAGGATTCATTTATAGCGAGTAGTCTAACCCTTAAAAGCTGCGTAAATAACATGTAGGACAGTGGCCACATACAGACCACATGTCTGCATGGGTAGCAGGCAGTGGTCATATAGAGACCACAGGGTTTTTTTTTTCAGGAAATGAAAAAAAAAAAAACAACAAATTATATTTGATAAAACCCTATAATCTACCAAAATCAGTATTCAAAAGAAAAAAAATGGCTAGGCCTGGTTAAGGGTTAAAAAAGGTAATCTCTGAAACTACACTCACTGGTCCAACTACATTTTTTTCCACTGATAGAGTCGTGGACAGATTCAAGTCTTAACTATTATTATAAAGAGGTTTTTTTTTTGTTTGTAAAAGGTAATTTCTGAAACTACACAACTACACAAACTGGTCCACTTACATTATTTTTTCATTGATAGAGTCGTGGAGACGTTCCAGTGTAAGTTATTATTATAAAGAGGATATTTTTGTTCATAAAAGGTAATCTCTGAAACTACACTCACTGGTCTAACTAATTTTTTTGTTTCACTGATAGAGTCGTGGACAGATTCCAGTCTAAACTATTATTTTAAAGAGGATTTTTTGCTTGTAAAAGGTAATCTCTGAAACTACACTCACTGGTCCAACTACATTTCTTTCTCACTGATAGAGTCGTGGACAGATTCCAGTCTAAACTATTATTATAAGGAGGTTTTTTTTGTTTGTTTAAGGTAATCTCTGAAACTACACTCACTGGTCCAACTACATTTTTTTTCCACTGATAGAGTCGTGGACAGATTCAAGTCTTAACTATTATTATAAAGAGGTTTTTTTTTTGTTTGTAAAAGGTAATCTTTGAAACTACACTCACTGGTCCAACAACATTTCTTTTTCACTGATAGAGTCGTGGATAGATTCCAGTGTAAACAATTATTATAAAGCGATTTTTTTTGTTTAAAAAGGTAATCTCTGAAACTACACTCACTGGTCCAACTACATTTCTTTTTCACTGATAGAGTCGTGGATAGATTCCAGTCTAAACTATTATTATAAAGATTTTTTTTTGTTGTTTGTAAAAGGTAGTCTCTGAAACTACACTCACTGGTCCAACTACATTTCTTTTTCACTGATAGAGTCGTGGACAGAATCCAGTCTAAACTATTACTATAAAGATTTTTTTTTGTTGTTTTAAAAGGTAGTCTCTAAATCTACACTCACTGGTCCAGCTACATTTTTTTTTCACTGAAAGAAAGCTACGTTATTGCTGCGTATGTATATAATATTATTATTATTATTACTTTCAGTTATGTTTGTTTGAGAGCGGCGAATGCTTATGCGAGTCTCGCACCCCTGGACTTTGACTGAGATGGAACACCGCGGTGGTTTTAGCCGGTAGGAGTCCGGCATGCTCCTCTGTCACCACCACGATGTAGGAAGTTCATGAGGATATCCACCACGAAACAAAAGAAAAGTATATTTTGTTTCATACCTTGTCGCGGACTGGAGTCTATATCTCATAACTTGACACCGTCACTTACAGCTGCGTTAATGTTTTCTAAGCAATTAGTGCCCCATCCCTGATTTAAGGTTATGGTGTTCTGCACGCTTGCCTCAGTCACGTGGCATCTATCTCTTTATTTACTTGGACGTGCAATAACATACCGGGTTAATTAACACCTGGCCCACGCTTCATTTTCTAAGGGAAGTACGTAATAGCGACCCACATAGACGCATTATGACTTGTATTTAGCAGTTCCTACGTCATTTGTTTATACAGTCGTGTTAAAAGGTTTCACTGACAAACAGATTTGCTTGACTTTGTTGCTCGTTTTAGTTGACACTTTAGCGCAATGCTTTCTTTGACAGTTTATTGCTAAATGAGTATTTCCCGTCGTAATCTGCGAGAGAGACTAAGTAAACCTTTTCTATGAGAGAAGTGTATCTTGTGTAAAAAGTTACCTAAATTAGGTAGGTATTTATTCATTATTTACAATATCCACAGCTCCTTAAAAATGTCTTTTGTATTATAAAAATAATATACCTTTTAAATCCAGCTAACAAAGACCCATACCATAAACATACCTACATCACTATATTACATTATGTGTTAGTATAGTAACTTATGCCTATGTTGGTAACTTCACTGACATATGTCACTACGCGATCCTGTGGCACTTGTCCGCAGAAGCGACAGAACACCACACCCTGCGGTCATAAGTCTTCCACCATGACGAACTACATATTATTATAGCACGTTGGCAACCGCACCACGAACGCCCTGAAGTTGACGTTGCGATGCGAGTCCAACAGCCCACGTCAACTAGTCTTATAGCCAATGATCTAATATCTCCTATTATGTTCCTTAACCACTCATAATTTGAGTCTATTCTGGATTATTCTCTAAATCTGACTTCAATTTTCTATTGTTGACTAGTTTCCGCCCGCGGCTTCGTCCGTGTTGAAGTTGATATACCTGTTATCCCACTGGAATACCAAGGCGACGAGATAAAAACACGTGTGCTAAATTTTAGCTAATTTCACTCAGCCGTCAACACGTCAAATAATCATAATTATCATCAGCCGAAACACGTCTACTGTCATGAACTGCTTTGAAAAAAGGCTTCCCCCCATAATGGGGCCATTACCATAATCCATAAAAATAATTTGTTTACTTTTTGAAAGAGTTTGACATTAGTTCATTCATACATCAATTCTCACAAACTATCACGTTTCTAATATTATTAGGATAGTACAGAGTAATATATGTAGTTCAACAGTATAAGTTCCTGGTATACCAGATATGGTAGGTTTTTTGCATAATATTGTAAGACCAACAGGCTTATTTTTATTTATTTGTGCTAATTAATTTATTTGAGTAGGTAATTCAAATAAAAAGAAACCACATTCTTAGAATATAAACCGTAATCTTAATTTACTATCACAAGGTACGACCATCCATTTGCATCCCTCTCTAAGCTTAGAAAACGAACTATTAACTAATGGCGATAATATTACTGTTAACCCTAAAATGCAACCGCGCAGATTCATTACAGTGCGTAACTAAATCGGCGTGCACGCGGCTGTTTATCGCGGCGGGTCGATTAGACCCCCCACCCTTACAGAATGGCACCCTATCCTACGTACTGCATTTCAAATTATTGTTTCGTTGCGGGAAAGAGAGTACGCTATACATAAATTATAACCTTTCTCCCTCTTCCATGTTTCTTCATGTTAGATAACACAGTCTTGTGAGTGCTTCGCGTATGTTTGTCTTGTATCAGTTTACGCTACATTTAGTGCGGTTGTGGAATTAAAGCTGCTAAATTGTCAAGAAGGGTGCGGCAAGGGAGCAACAAGACGTTCTAAATCTCGGGATGTTAACCAAGTATTTTCGAAAAATAGAAAAAATCCGTTTTCTTATTTGTAATTTCTATTTTGGTCCCTTTTGTAAAATTGTCTGTTGTATTTTCGTGTTTTCCAAATAAATATTTATGTGAATCTTTTCATTTAGCTCTATATTTCAGGATTACGTACGGCAAAGTTGTCTATTTTATTAAAGCAAACAGTAATTAATAAAGATTGTTTCGTCTTAACTTGGACGTTTGAAATATTTCACCGTGTACAAAATATTAATCATTTAAATCTAACAATCGCGGATACATTTGAGAGGGGGCCTAATTGTACAAAGCCAACGGGGCTTTTATGTATCAATTATGGGATTATATGAATTATGAAGGGAGATCACAGTAATCGATGCGAAAAGGAGGGTTGCATTGGATATGAATTTTTAGACTAAACTCCCTCTTCATATAGATTTCTGTGTGAATAAAAATGTCAATCGTCTTATATCGCACAGATTTTCATCTTAAACTCACTCAGATTTCTGGAAGAATTATCAGCATAATAACGGCATAAATATGAAGATTTTCTGTTATTCACAAATTTTATCAAGGTACGATATTTAAGTTTTATTAAATACATATATAAAAGCGATTTGTAGCAAAGCACTGAGTAAATTCATGTTAGATATTATAGGAATTTCACATGATCATGGCTGGCTGGATCAGTAGTAAATATTTCCCAGAAATGTGCCGATTGTCGACTCTTGCCTATTACCCAAAACGAAGAAATCCCTTTCCTAACTTGATTTTCCAAACCTACATCAGAAGATTGGAGATGATACTTTGGCAGAACGACCACTTGAACGAGGAATTTGATTTCGAAATTGTAAGTACGTTTTTCCACTGGCTGACAATCGAGTAAATAAAGGAGCTATATTGAACTGATATAATTGTATTGCAGAAAGACTTTCTTCTAGAATAATCTCATTACGGCGACCACCTCCTTTGTAAGAATTTTCAATCATATCACCATTACCATATTTATCATCACATGATCCAATAAAATAAATATCAATTAATTTGCTATTCATTCAAACCTCAATAAAATACTTTCCACGAATAATACATAAAAATCTCACATCACGTAGGTAGATACCTAATTAGATACTCGTTTAATAGTGTCCCAATTATTATTGATGTATAGTATAATAATTAAGCCCTACACAATTATGGCAGTGATTTTTTTAATTATACATATAATTTACATCAGCACGTTGGCTCGTATTAATTTCCGGCTATTATAAAAGCCCTGGGCACGACGGTAATCGGTATATAATGTTGATTGATAGCTCATACGATTATTTTTAGTGATTTTTCATGCAACGAAATTCTGTTAAAACGGCCATAACGATAATGAAAATACGGCCAGGCTTTGGAAGAATTATAGGGGTAATAACAGCTTTCAATAAAGTATATTTTTACCTAATTCGCTTTTAAATATTCAAAGTAATCTAATAAAAAATCATATAAAATTACTTGACAGTCTACTAAATTAATTATGTTAAGAAATATTAATTTGTGTCATAAAATACAAGATCAACATTTTGTAGACTAGTTTAACTGACCTTAACTGATAATATTTTATCTAAGTTTCTTTTGAAATTAATTAAAAAGTTATGAAACTGACTCAGCTTTTTGTGTAGCGTGTACCATTTAAATGCTGTATCGAATAATTTATATACGCAAACCTAAATTAAACGGTAATTTCGCTATCTTTAAGGGTGTGATTGAGACACTACAAAACTTTAATACTACTTGTAAATTCCAACGTAAGCAAAAACGACGTGAAGAGAAGCCTATGAACGAAGAGCAGGTGGAATCTATTTCACAACCCTAAAGAGTTACCAGCACATGGAAATTTTATTCCGCTAGTTAAGAAAAATCGCTGAGTTTAAGAGAATTTTATGAAAGTTAAACGAGGCGTGAAGTCATTGCATTAAGCGAAGAGGGCTTCGCCAACACTTAATTAAGAATTCACCCCCGTTCACCCCGCCCCCAGCAGTCACAACAAAAGATTCTATGCGAGACTTTGATACCCGCTATCTTCATTAAAATTAATTCAATTTTTAATATCTCTAGAGAAATGTGCCTGTGTAGTCATGACACGTACATCTCATTTGTCACAGGATAAAATTTATTGTCGACACTTTTAACCTCTCCATTACGGCTCCATTTTGGGCTATATCATTTTAAATCCGTGTGTTTCGAAACGTGGTGTTGTTACTTAGTTCTTTTATAAAATTTATGATGTTGCCAACACCAAAATTAAATTAAGTGTTGTTATTTATTAAGGAGCTTGCAAATTCATCACTGTTTATTGCTACTAATTAAAGATGTGCCTCAACGTCATGTGCATTTGGATTTTCATTCTCACTACGAAATTATCGATAGGTACTCAAAACTTTTGTTGGATTTCCGTAGGGTGATAGTAATAGACCACTTTCTGTACAACATCATTGGCAAAAGCTTTCACTATATACGATTCTGTAATTGTAGGAACTATGAGTACATTACTTCTAACAGAATAGGTAATTGCAGCCGTAATAATTGAACTCAATTTACCAACAAAAGTGATGAACGTTACAAAATTCATGCTGCAATCCACATAGATATTAACAAAAAGGAAATAAATGGGGTGGATTCCCGATTGTTCCGTCGACTCTCATAACAATACATGCCGAATGGAACACAGCAATTCTATCGGAAAATCCATTCTGCTTCACTCATCCGCAAAAAGTATGACATCAAGCCAAATTATTATCGAGGGGCCGCGATTGCTGCTGAATAGGTACCTATTCGTAATGATTCGTTTAGGGAAATCGTGGCCGTTGGCTAGGAATATTTTCTATCATTCACCGAAAAATGTTGCAGCTATTTGAGGCTCGAATCGTAGGATTTGCAAGCGTATTTCCAAATTTTGTGTGTTCAATTGGTATATTTTTGTGTGATTTTATGAAACCATCAAATCTTATTGGTTGTCTTTCGGTCCATGTAGATAAAGACAGCATCAAGAACTAGTTACCCCCTATCCGAAGAAATTTTAATGCGTGAGGGATAACCAGATTATGACACTGTCTGTACCTATATTTCGGATACGATGCTTTATTGCTTTTTCAACCGACTTCAAACAAGGAGGAGGTTATCAATTCGTCTGTTTTTTTTTATGTTTGTTACCTGATTTCTTTGGTCTGGGTGAATTTTGATGATTCTTTTTTTATTTGAAAGCTAGTGCTTCCCGTGTGGTCCCATTTTAATTTGGTCCAGTTCTGACATTGGCATCCATGAGAAAACCGTATAAGTCTTAAATTTGCATTATGTACATTCGCGATTTGTTACGCGATTTCTCCGGCAAACGTAAACCGATTTTGAAAATTCTTTTTTTTATGGATAGGGTATGCTTCAGTGGTGGTCCCATATAAATTTTATCGAAATTGATTCAGCACTTTTTGAAAAATCAAAAAATACCGAAAATTTTTACATAGACGACGTTTTAGTTTCATCAATCTTTGTAGTAGTTAACTTTCAATCTCTTCTTAATAGATTTGAATGAGAAGGAGGTACTAAAAAGCGGAAAATAAAAAGCTTTTTACAAAAAAGACAACCGCCTTCAAAAACTAAAAAGTGAAAAATAACTTTAGCACAGAACACACATTGACTTTAGTTTCGAAATTCAGTGGCTTTGTTCTGTTTGTTGTTTTGTATTGCCACCTATATTTCGGATACGATGCTTAATTGATTTTTTTAAGGTCCTTTATTTTCAAATTCAAATTGTTTTATTTTATCTTCACAAACAATGCCATCGGTATTGGCAACAGATTAAAAAAAAACTGCGTAATATTAGTTTGTGAGAGAGTGGTCATCAGGAACGTTCCCAAAAAACGAGTGCATAATCTAAGAATGCGAACATACTTCATTTTAGTTTACATTGATAAAAAAGGACTTTATCCAAATGGCATAAGATCGGCGTTGTCGTAAATTAGTTATGTTGTTTAATTTGCCCCATCCACGACACTTTATATTGTGATTTTTGAAAGGAACTATGCGTCTAGGTTTTTGTTATATCAATGGTAATTTAGTTTGAATGTGAATACAAGAAATCATAACAACAGAAAGTAAAACACAGCTATTAACTTTCAATAAACATAAAAAATGGCAATCAAGATCAAAAGTTCATTACACTGTCCGAATTTATTATTTCACCGTCGTAGATGCAATTTCAGCTGTCATTCGTAGATCTTTGACAGTCGTTTTAGGTAGAAGCCACAATGTCTGACAGCCAGTCTTACCAAGGGGTATCGTGTTACCCAGTAACTGGGAGGTCAGACAGGCAGTCGCTTCATGTAAAACACTGGTTTTCAGCTGCATACGGTTAGACTGGAAACCAATCCCAATATAAAGGCTAGGCAGATGATGGTACTGATCGTCTAAATGCAATTCTGTAATAGCATAATTATTGCAATTTGTCACGTGAAAATATAGTTCTTTAATAAGTTTAATCGTCGAACGTTCCTGTTATTAACTATTTTCTTCGACTTGAAGTTTGCAGTGTTGACCGGTTCCATATCGGAGTAACTTATAATTACAAAGCGACTGAAGTTTTCCGTTTAAAAGCTCCGTAG
This sequence comes from Charanyca ferruginea, assembly GCA_947361185.1. Classification (NCBI taxonomy): domain Eukaryota; kingdom Metazoa; phylum Arthropoda; class Insecta; order Lepidoptera; family Noctuidae; genus Charanyca; species Charanyca ferruginea. The sequence continues at coordinate 11,296,978 of OX376073.1, forward strand.
GTAATTACAAACGAATTAAAAAAGGAACGTTGTGAATTAAAAGTTGGAATAGCACTGCGTGCTTTCGCCAGTACAATATTACTTACGTATAAAACTCGTACGTTACGAATTTATTTGGCACCATTGCTCATAAAACATCTGATTTATACAGGACGGTTCTTATTATGAACATGAGTGCTGTCGGCGTCAACTCAATAAAATATTAAAACGACATTAATATACGGAATGCATTTTTGTTTTCAACAGAATATTAACTGGTCATATTTTTGAAAGACAAAGTAGGGGCTAGTATTTATTCTCATTTGGATAAAGTTTTCACTTATGTTTATGTGCATTACGATTGCTTAAAATACAAAAAAATAATGTCAAAAATAAGCAAAACCAATTAAAATCACTCAATCAACTGGGTTGGTTAGCGATCTCTGGAGGGGGTCTACGTTCAGCAGACGTCAATAGGCTGATAATTATGATGATGAATCAACTGAATTAATAGGCGTGGAATAGGTCATGTAGTTTAATACGACAATTAAGGGCATTAAAAAGATAAGATAATTATGACGTTTATTTAGTACTGTGATCACTCGTCTGGCCGTGGTGATCAAAGGGCCTCAGTACGTGTGCATTGACTATTCTCTACAAAGTAGTCGATTAACTCGAAAATCGAATACAAAAATATTTGATTTTCGAGTTGGAAATATGTATATCCGATAGCATTTTGGTAAAATTTTGTACGACAATCACAGTTAGCATCACCCATAAAGCCTGCAAATGCATCTATCGGACATTCCCAATTTAAAAATTTGATCCAGCTTACTTTACGTTCCTCCGCGTACTCAAACAGGGCCTAGTTTGAGTTAAGGTTAAGGCGACGATTTACGCCGGCAACCTTGAGCGACCAGAGAATCGTATGGGCTGCGTCCAAAACTCTCAAAGTTTAGTCGAAAAAAAATAATAAAAGATAGTATTCATTAACTAAAAATAAAGGCGTATACTAAAAGATAGATAATAAAATTGTCTGTAAGATGGTGTAAGTTTCGTTTAATTATACCTGGTAGATTTTGTGTGATTGTTTTGTCCGCGTCAGATACAACTTCACGGGTTAATTAAACTATTTCATATGAATATATTCAAAAATATTCACATACTAAATGATTAAGAGAATGTTTTAGTTTAACATATATTGTTTTCAAATCATTTGCACTACACATTTTGACGTGATTGTCAGTTTAAAATCTGTAAAAGTCGTTAATAGCCCCTTAATACAATCATTACCTAGGTACCTCATATTCGATCATTATAGCCACGGATATCCATGATTATAGCACTAGCTATTATAATTATGAAGAAAACTATATCCTACCCTTTTATTACAACGCACAGCCGGCATTAAGCAGTCATTTGCAAGTGGAATTAATTCAGCACGGAGCAGTGACAACTTTATTATTTTTGTACAGCCAACAAACCAAACTGTCAAATTTTCCCATTCGAATATAAACCGAACAGTTTTGTAATAAAGTTGAAAATCTATCAAAGATACTTGACAGATTATTGTAGGTTGATGTGCTGCCCTATGTACAAAACCAGGAGTATGCTGTAGGACACATGGATATTACCATAAACCGTGGTTAACATTAATTTAGCTTATTGATGGATATGACACGGATAAACGAGTTATGGATATGGCATACCGTGTTTCATAAACCTGTCTGTGTGCATATTTAGTGTCAGGTGGACACGGACACGTTGAAAGCTAATCTTTCACCGCAGTGATTAACGCTTGATATACTCCGAAGAGATATTAATATGTTTTGACCTTGTGCCGTGGAACTTAAAGATATTGAAGTTCGATTTCATTGGGTACCGACGGGAATTTTAATCAATATAAAATACTGTTTAGGTGTGTTGGGGCAATTATGATGGTGACTGACGGTGCTATGCTCAGCGATTAACAGAAAACATTGTTATAATAAGTTCCATGTAATTGTATGAGTGAAAAAGTGATAAATAACTTCAGCACAGAACACACAATACTTTACTTTCGGAAGTCGGTGGCAATACAAAACAATAAACACAAAGCCACCGCCACCGAGTTCCGAAAGTAAAGTAATGTGTGTTCTGTGCTAAAGTTATTCATCACTTTTTAGTTTTTGAAGGCAGGTTTCTTTTATTTGAAAAATACTTTTTCAAGACTGAAATCCTAAGTATCATATCCATTTTCCATAGTTCCGTAATGAACCAGCAGGCGGTCGAAGGGGAACGGTTTCCCGTCGTAACTATAGCGTCATATAAAACAACACTCATTCGCACAGTCGACGTAATTAATTACTAGTTGATTATAATTCAGAAGGATATTGCAGTTGAAGTTATTCAGGGGATTCGGGTGCGGTGGGCCTTGACCTGATTTATTTTTGATATTTATTTACTCGTTAGTCCTGTGTTTGGTTAATCTAAATAAGATGGTGGAAAAGTGTGTAGTATATTTATGGTATATTTATATTGATGGTGGAAAATATATTTAATGATTGGATCTGGGGGGCAATTTCAGTAAGTATTAGTAAAGGACATGTTTCATATTGGGCCCAGTTTATCTACACAAAAAAAGAGAATGTCCGTAGAATCCGGGAAAAATACAGATAATTCATTTCAATGTATACTTTTGTGGTAGTAAATTAATATTTAACAATTATTTTATTGGATTTTCAACATAGCGTCACTCACATTTACCTACTCTATAAACCATAGATCGACTATTGATCATAGAAAGAGAACTGTCAGCTGTCAGTGTTACAACAGTGTCACTTTCGTCCGTATGTTCTATGCTTTCGTCTCGTTTTGTTTTTGATTTGGAGTTCTTTTTAACAACCTTCCATTCGTTTTTTTTTTGGTTCAACGCCGTTTTCTGTCCATCTGTTTACCTGGTTATCCACAAATCGACGCACAAAATCAGAATTATAAATGTCAAACGTCATTAATCAATAAAAATGACAGTTTACCGCCATGGCTATTTTTTTGTTGTGTGTTGCATTTTAAAGTGCAATTTCTTGTGTTTTTCCTGCTCAAAAAGCCATTTTAAAGTAATTGGACAATTGAGAACTATTTAAAATGTATTTTCCTGTTTGTAAGTATGATGTACAAAGACTGGTCCCAGGCTCCATACATTTTGAAACAACTTCTTTGACGACAGCGATTGACTGCTACGCAGCATGTCGTGGGTTCGATTCCCGCACGGAACAAATATTAGTATGGCCTACAGATAGTTGTTCCGGTTCTGGTTGGTTGTGTATGTGAGTTTATATGTTTGGAAACGCACCAACGATACAGAAGAAATTCCTAGTGTGTAGCAGCATTTCTTAAAAAGAGAAGGAAAAAAAGTAACTTTGCACCTACATTTTTGACAAGATGTCGACATTGATTGTCGCTGAAATGAAATTGCGACTACATTTAAAACGTTATTATGTAAATTACGATAATTTCCCTTTAGTTGTAAATTGAGACAATGTGTGGGTAAATTATTGCTTAAGAAGTTGATTATCAATTGAAATTGTACGCAGTTCAAATCACAACTGTCATTTTGACAGTAGCATGAAAGGGTGTCAGTTCACGAATTAATTCCTATAATGTAAGTACTCTATAATGCGCGGAAATACCAAATCACAATTTTTGACCAAAAATGTTACATATGTTACGTCTTTGAGAAGTATCATAAACGTCCGCAAAGGTTTGTACTCATAAAAATTATATTCCCTTATGAATTAAAAATTTTACATATCATAAACTCAAGGCACCATAATTACAAACACATCCAAAGTACAAAACATATAAAAGGGACAGTACAAACAGAATAATATGTCCCAAAAACTGGACCAATAAATTAAAACAACTCAAATATTAAACGTTGTAGGCATAACCTTTACAGACAATGAAAAGCTGCACGTAAATTCCGCTGAAGGAATTCATAAGGTGGGTCTTTCTTTGAAATACCTTTTCGGGGGTGCATCATAAATCAGCATAACGAGGCAGCCTTCCGTGAGGTGCCCCACGTTGGACCCCCTACCAACATTAAGCTTCTGTAATATTTTCTCACTTACGACAAAATTTTCTGTCTTCTTATTTATGTTGGGTAGAGTTTAGCCGGGTCTCGAGAACGGGCTGTCGTCTCAAGCTGTAAGGTAAGTACTACTATAGCAAAATTTGAAAGACGCGGATGTTTTTAAGTGAACGTTCAAGCGCCTAGGCTAGGCATTAGACTGCAGGCGGAATTTATAATGTTGCTGTAAATATTGCGACGTTAGAAACTCGTACTTGTACCTAGGTATATTTTATTAAATATTTATGTGCGTGATCTTACGGTCGTGAATGTGAAACATTTAACTGTAGTATCGGCGGAACTAGCAAAGATAAAGGATGATTGTTCTTGTTTGGCCAATTTTGCTCAATTGTTTAATATTTCTATTTTTGTAATAAATTTAAAATTTCATAAAATAGGCGTTTATTTGACGGTGTATTTAAATTATCTGCATACATATATTTTACAGGAATAGTAGACACTGGGAGCGGTGAATGTTAATGTGAAACCCACACCCCCGGCCATAGGCAGAGATGGAACACCGCGGTGGTTTTAGCCGGTAAGAGTCCCGTATGCCCCTCCGTCACCCCCACGATAGAGGAAGTCTATGAGGATTTCCACCGCGCAAAAAAAAAGGAATAGTAGGCACTACTAACTGTGCCATTTTTCGATGGCATTGTATGAAACCTTCGTCACTGATATTTATATAGGTTCCCTTTTGAACAGGGTTTCTGATTTGATTACTCTTAAGTTTAAAATACATATTAAATTTCTCACTGTTACCATTAACAGCAGCACTTGAAAGCTTCAAGGTTTCAGATCCAATTTGACGAGAATAATTCCGTTCTTGAGCAATATTTAATTTTAATAGCTGACAGTTACGGGCTATGACGATGACAAAGTAAACCCTGTTTCAATCTTATCTGAACTTAATGAAATTGCTTCAGGTTTACCTTAAAGGCTTGAAATTAATTAAGTCACGAGATGGTAAACAAAGTAAGTAAATGTGACTTGAACCTTTCTAGGAATACTAATTATAGCGTCGTGGTACCTAAGATGTTTGCTAAAGATAAATATTAACTTACTTTCCGCCGTTTACGATTGAAGTTGAAACGTTAACCCGGTGTTTGCGACACCATGTTTACGATCGCAGTAAAAATTAATGCTGATCGAAATTCAAATCAGTAAGTTAAGATTACAGACTATTCTTCAGGTTAGCGATTTGAATTTCAGGAGAAGGTTTCAGAGATAAAACCAAGTTTAATCGTTACCATCTGCCTAACCGTTTCTCAACTGTTTTGTGGTCGACTTCTAGTCTAACCAGATGCAGCTGCCACCCCCACCAGTGCCCCACCAGTGTTTTGCATGGAGTGACTGCCTGACTGACCTTCACAATTCGGTTACTGGGTAACACGATATCCCTCGATAAGACTGGTTGTAAGACTTTCTGGCTTCTGATTACCCATAATGACTGTCAAAAATCTACGAATGACAGCCGGTACTAACGGCTTTACGTGATTTCCGAGGCCCGGAGGGTTCTCGGTATGAAATGGATCACCCATCCACGTAGCGACCGCGGCAAACGTAGCTTAACCATGATCGATCTATTGGTACGACTTTTACTTGGCTATGAGCCCTTCAGCGATTAGCGACTGATAAATAATATATACATAGACTAGTGGGCCCGGCAAACGTTGTCTTGCCCTGAAAATAAAAAAAGAACAAAATAACCTGACTACAGTGCCACCTACCGGATCCAAATTGTGAATCTAAACCATTCTCGAATCCACTTGAACACACACTAAAAATTTCATCGAAATCGGTCCAGCCGTTTAGAAGTTCATTGACATCACACGCACAGAAGATTTATACAATTCATATAAATATATTATATCGTAACTAAAGGTAAGGACTGTTTCCTTAGGTAAAAAAATATAAAGAGGTCTTTAAAAAAAGTGCCAAAATTGATATTTTTTTAAATTCCTTCTTTATATTTATTGTCGACTAAACCGTATACACTCATAATCATGCAAATCTCCGCCCAAATCCACAGTCAAAATCACATCGACGTTGATGGCTTTACAAATTAAAAAGTTACCCAGTTTTATTTTTATTGCAGTCCTGTGTGGCTTTAATTAAATACCCATATTCATTCGGCTTGTTTGGGTCAGTTACCGTTGGACTTTATTCCCTCTTGTTGCACACTTTTTTCACCACAAAGTTTTATAGGCCAGTTCAAAGCTGTACCCACTTCAGTGGGTCTTTGTCGGATGCTCATTTAAAATCAATCGCTGCCATTCTGTCCGAGGGTGGCGACTGAGACGAGATTTCGGAGGGAATTCTTAATTAAGCTGGCCGGAGATCCTCTTTACTTAATGGAGGCCCGTCCGAAATCCTTAGAAGCACGGTAAATGAGGGCCGGCGATGTAGCCATGTCAAAAAGAGCAAGATAAGATTATCGACTGTGATAACTTTTTTTTTAATTTGCAACGTCCGTAAAAGCATTTTTATTTCTGTATAGTCCCGACGATAAATTGCGGACGTTTTTACATGACAATGGACGAAATAAAAACGTAAACGGAGAAGAGAATTTTAATACGACTCGGTATAGTTGCAAATTATTCAAATAAGCTCACATTTTCATAATTTATTCAAATAGGAAACTGCACAGTCCTTAGTAAGGTTCTAATTAAATCCAGGGCACTATCTAAAAGGAACAATATAGCCTAGACGTAATAAGCTATCGAGCCGGGTTAGACGGTTTTCAGTAAGATTATACCTACCTGCCATTATTTTTTATGAACATTTTAATAGTGGGGTAGAGTAAAAGAAAATCCGAAAGAAATATAATATAAAAGGGCGTACCTAAACTTGCGAAAACATTTGCGAGTTGAATGATTATGTAATTACATTGTTTTCATTGTTTTACTTCTGGAGACTATCTTTGTTTTCTCTGCAAGAAATACATTGTAGCTTAAAACGGGATCTAATTAAACGCTTTCTTGCTCGCTGACAGGCAGAGGAAGTTTCTTGAAAAAGTCAAACAAGTTAATTAGTTTGAACAATTCCCTGAATTTCTAGATAGGAACGTAGTCAAATGTGAATGCTACTCAATGTTTGATGTACTTCTCTTGTGGTACGTTGCGTCAAAAAAATTAGAAAGCTTGAACATTTTGTGTTTCTAAAACCAACACGTGCTAATTAATTATGGCTATGAGCAAACTATCAAGGGCCGGCTTGAGCCAGCCAGGTTAACCTCTTATCTTCGAGTTAATTGCTAACACGGGCGTATTATGAATCATCAACAGTCAGAAGACGTCCACTGTTGAACAAAGCTCTCCCCATAGAACGCTAAAACGAGCGGCAACCTGCCGCTTGCACCCACCGGTTATTCGGGACTTTGACGATGTCGTCGGTTCATCTGGTGGGAGGCCTGCCAACGCTGAATCTTCCGGTTCGTGGTCGCCACTCGAAAACTCTTTCTTCCCCATCGGTTATATGTTCTTCGAGCGATGTGGCCTGCCCATTGCCACATCATCTTGCATATTCTGAGAGCTATGTCTATGACCTTAGTTCTTCGGCGAATTACCTCGTAAGAGACTTCAAGCATAGCTCTCTCCTTGGCTCGCCGCGTATTATGTATGACATTTTGTAATTTAACTTCTGTCTGTTATGGACTTCAAAGTTATGCCCACGACTTCGTCCGCGTGAAGGTCAAGAACGTCTTAAAACATATTCTATGACACTCTGCAATATAGGTTTCTATCAGTGAAAGAATTCTAGATATCGGATGAGTAGTTTTCTCCTACTTTAACGCGTTATAATTTTAATGTAGATAGTGCTTTTGATAGTACGTCAATGATTAGAAATAAAGCAATTGAGTTTTGACATAATTAACCAAATATTCGAATACACAACTTCTCTAAACAACACTTTATACTACCCTGATAACCCGATTAACTTTCAATTAACTGTAAAATTCGATTTTTAGTTGCTTTGAAATGCATAAATAGTTAGTCAATTTATTTGGCAAAAAACTGACGTCACATTTTACTATTGCCATACAAAATCTATGGAGGAGTCACATTATGATAGCTCATAAATATTATGTCAATTGATTAATGGTGTCAAAAACCCAATTTGATAGTCCTAATCTTGAGCATTGGCTCTAATTTGAATGCAAATCAGTGTGAACGCAACTCATGCAAAGAAAATGTTTAACATCAAAAATACAAGTAACAAAGGGACAGTACAAAGACAAAGCATGATAATAAACCAACAAGAGAGAACCAGTTTCTGTTTGCTATGAGTAAGGTCGAAATCATGAAAAACAAACAGGCCTAAACAAGTATTCTTCCACGCCCGTAAGGGTTCATTAATGATAATGGATGCCTGTAATTACGCTTTGTTCGTCTAATATTAGCCTTTTATACAAGGGACCAATATAGCCTGCAACATGGTGGGATGTGGAACTAAAATTATACACACCTACTTGATTTTAAAAAAAGTATGATGTTGTTAATGGAAACAGTAGGTGGTATTAACATGTCTGATTGGAATCAACGATTGCTGTTGCCTTTTATGTTAGATTAGGTTAGGCAGTCTTCCGAGGTGGCAGCGCGTAGTGTTCCACGCGCGCCCCTCTTAGACGTCGCGGTGGTAGGCAAACACCAGAGGAGACCCGCAGAAGCGGGTGTTGCGGAAGGGTCGTGCGTTCCCGCGTACCCCCGGCATAGGTGTGAGTTGGAACACCGTGGTGGTTTTAGCCGGTAAGAGTCCGGCACACCCCCCGTCTTCCCCAAACGGAGTATCGTACATAAGGATTTCCCCACGACAAAAAGGTTAAGGTTAGGATATCTTCAAAAAAACAACTGAGCAGGTACTCCACCTGTCTCCTTCATGGCAGGTGGCCTTGAGGTCACGGATGCTCAGATGGGGGACTCTATCCATCTACTAAAGTGACCATAGAGAGGACGGTAGCACAGTGATCATGTCATCGTGTACAGCGAGGTTATGAGGAGGCCCTTTTAAATGCAACCCAGGGATGTGCCCTAATAGTCGATGCTCAGGCAGAGTTTTGGTGCGGTCTTTTGAGATGAAATAATACTCTTTCCAAGTGTTGATGGCAAATGCCTGAATGGTTTTAATAAGGTAAGAATACCACACTCCCCAGTCTTATCTCCAAAGACCGGGTGCCTCTCGAATGTCGATTGCACCGCATAGGTGCATAACGAGCGGAGTTTTGACCTTCAACATTTTTAGCCTTCCGTCTTTGAGTTACAGGTCTCCCCCCAAAAACAAAACAAAAAGAACTAATATTATGAAGAGGTAAAATTGTTTCTTGGTTTGTATGAGGTAATCTCCAGGAGTACTGATCCAATTACAAAAAATCTTTCACTGATACAAAGCTACATTGCTGCATAGGCTATTTTATGATATATTTGACTTCCATGCGAACGGAGTCGTGAGCGAAAGCAAGTAATAAATAATTTAAAAAAAGACAACCGTCAGCAAAATAGTAAAATATAATAAAACAAAAATTTTATTCGCAAGTAAGGGTTTGGTTTTGTTGTTTTGTAGCGACTTGAGAATTTCAAAATTATTTTTTACTTTTTGTAGGTGGTTGGGTGGTTTGTTTTAGTAAAAAAATTTTTTTTCACTTTTTGCCTACTTCTTATCATACAAATTAATTACGAAACGGTGACACGAAAAAATCAGTCAACCCTTAATTTTCTACCCTTAGGGGTAGAATATTTTTAAGATATATTATGTATATGGGACACAATTTTGAGCTATATATTATCAATTAAAAAAAGAATCACCGAAATCGGACCTCACTGAAAAAAATTATGCATGGTAAAAAAAATATACGTGTTGAATTGAGAACCACCTTTTTTTTTTGAAGTTGGTTGATAAAAAAATACTACAAAAGCAAGACTCTTTCAAATCAAACATCCGATAAAGGTAGACGTCCCGATTAGCGTCCATTTGTCACTGTGTGCTAGACAGGTGTGCCGGATGGTAGAGCACGTGTCGATCCGACAATAGTTCATGTTCCTTCCGCCTCTTCAATACACAACTATTTTAGGGGTCCGTATTGAAATTTAAAATGATCCTAATTTTACCGATATTTGTTCTTAGTTCCTAGTAATATCTCCTTCCCACCAGCGAGTGGTTATTTAAAGGTTAGGTGAAGGAAAAAAATACGGTAAAATACATAAAAATTAAAATATCACCTATTAATAACCGTTTACCTTACCCGTACAGACAGCGTCATCAACTGCTTACCCCCCCCCCCACGCTTTAAAATTTCTTCGGATAGGGGGTAAGCAATGATGACGCATATAACATATAATTTTTATGACTTAATTAACTTTTCTTTCAATGCCATGGCCGTAAATATTCAACTTTAGAAAAGAGTAGTTATGTAAAATTCAATTTAGCATTTTACAACAACATAATAGAAAGTTATGTTAACAAACGGTTTACTGTGCTCTTAACATTGCACGTAAGGGCTGGTAGCATTTGTGGCTGCATGCGAAATTAACAAGTTTTTACGGGTTCTTGTTAGTGTACATATCTACTGTTGTTTGCGTCTCAATGTACTGTATGCAAAGTGAACAGACCTCTGTGTTGTTAATTAAGCTTTGTTTATTTTTAAGTTTTTTTATTTCTAAGAGGTAAGCTCTGAAATTTCTAGTTCTATTTAAATAATAAGGAAATGTCAACTGAATGCTATCTTCTGAGATACAGAAGATAGAGTCAACACCCTTCGTAAACCTCCGTTTACCACCACAAATGATGTTGAATTATTTAATACGTAATCCTTGTTGCTAGCTGATAAACTATAAAAGTATTTTACTGAAAAGTATAACATTATTGCTTCTTCTTCTTTTCGGATCGATGGTTTTCCTTTTTGTTAAACTACTTGGGCTCAGTAGGTAGCCACATTTATTTATTTATTTAGTAGCTGACCCGACAGACATTGTCCTGTCAATCGATTTTTTAAATTTTCTTACCGTATAAACCTTCCCTGGACTTCTTCAAATATTTCAAGACCAAAGTTAGCCAAATCGGTTCAGCTGTTCTCGAGTTTTAGCGAGACTAACGAACACCGATTCATTTTTATTATATAGATAATAAGCACACCAACAGCACTGTCACTTACAATTCGAGTAAAATAACAAATAAAATCAGCATTTCAGTAACCATGCAAATAACAGGTATGCATGACATTGAAAAAATTAGTGGCGTTTTGTATAACCTCTTAGGTACAGGCGTCCGGCGCTCCCTGGGCTAGCACTCGGTAACGCAAAATCTAACTGGCTAATCCTTTCACAACGATGGTAAATCCGAAAGGTTCTCCTCAGGGCCATGACCAACGGCCTTTTTAATACATTATTGCTGATTGTCATAGGATTTTTTATGGTATACGTGATTTGAAGCTAGTATATATGTTTACAATAAAGAAAAGCTACTCAATTCCTCATCCACTTACTAACTAAAGAAGAAATCTTCTTGTCCTATGTAACAGAGCTAAGAAAAAGACGTCACCTAAGAACAGATTGTGCGACAGAGCTGAATAAAGGGGTCTTTAATGACTCGCACGCAGACGTAGTTACAGGCAAAGACTAGTTAAATTTGATTTAAGCATGATACTTATTACTATCCTGAAAATATAAAAACTAGTAATTATCTAGAGAGTTATTATATAGAGAAGTAAAACTTTTTCTAAAAACCTATCTAAAATACTACTCACCTTTTTTACGGAACCCAGTCATCAACTCGTTTTCACACTTGGCCAGTATTTATTTAAATAACGTTCCTTAACGTTGGAAGTTCTATTGAACTGTTGATTGATCATCGACTATTAGAATCGAGTTCAAATGAAATAGAATCGAATATTCGGTACGATCATTAATCTTTCCTAAACATTGTTTAATTTATTATAGCTGTGAAGAAAGTGTTCCCAGACTGTCATAAGGGGCAATGAACTCTGGCACAATCTGTGAGAATTACTGAATTAGACATATGACACCACATTATTATTGTAACTTGAGTAATGTGTATGTAATGGTAGGTATAATAACAGTAACTAAGCAAAAGGCTGCTAAAATTCATGCTGGTGTAAAAAAGACTCATCAAATAGCTAAAACTAAGTAACAATGACCAAAATTATTACTAAGACCAACCAACTTACCGAGATATCAAGGTATGTAGGTATACAGTGCTATGTGGTGAATCCTGGGTGATACTACATGTGTAAATAAGTAATACATTTATTATTTCAGGTTACTAATCTCGAGAACGAAGCACGAGTATAATTATATTTTTTAAGATGCTTATGGACCTTAGCGCTTTTTCTCAACTAAGATTAGCTCCATCTAATACCTATTTAAAAGCGTGTTATATCGATCAGAAATCAAAATTAATAATACCAGCTTAATATTATCCTACTATCGAGCAAACGCCTCTTCTCATACAGATAAGACACGAGTAAAATTAAAAAAAAAAACTTATAAATTGAACAATAAGCTAATTGGTTTACAGGCAAAAATATTCATGTTTCTACTACACTCACAATGTTTTATTTTATTCCATTTTCTTATCTCAGGCACGTGGTATCCGTGGTACCTACGTACTTAAGATAAAACAATAAAATAAATAAATAAAATATTAGTGTAGGTGAAATATGAATAGTTTTGCCTGAAAACCAAGCTTGTTCGACCGTACTTACATACCCGATGCGAACCTGCCTCAATACCTCAATACTTCTGTTGCATAAAGTTTATGCATCAGAGGCCCTAACTACTGGGCCGTCACAACAAACGATCAGAAAATACTAAATGAAAAATCTCACAACGAATAATTCTCCAAATAACAAAATAATTACTCCACAAACTTTCATAGAAATCAATCCTAACAAAAGGAGTTTGGTCATTCCACTCCCGACCAACAAATACTGAACAAAAACCGTCCTACCACGCAGAGGGTGCATAATTTCCGGCCGATAGGTACAAATGTGCGGCTGACACAGCTAAATGGGCACAGTATCGTTGAATAATGCCCACAGTTGCCTAACTTGTCTTAAACTATCTCAAACAAAACGTTCGTACGCCACAGATTTGTCAGTGGTAGCCGTCCTGAGATAGTTACGTCGGTTAGGACTAACAAATGAGCATCGCCAACTATTCGCATTAATGTTAACTTTGCGAAGTATGTTTTAGTCTACAGGTAGTTACTTTGTTTTCGTTTGAATGTACCGTTTATTGTTTGAACTAAAGTTAAATGTCTAATTTAAATGTTGGGTTTGTTTATAATTCTGACATTTCTCGGCTACTTAGGTTCTGGCCAGTCCAAAGTGAAAAGATTAAGTTTAGAATAGGATCAGAACTAAACTAGCAGGTTTTTTATATAAAACTGATTATCTGCTAGACTTAGGTATCTTTAGTAATTTTTACTAATTATAATTATTATGGTTGGCGATCTCTGGGGGAGGCCCACGATCAGCATTGAACGATAATAGGTTAATATGATGATGATAATTATGGTTTAACAGGATTTCATAGTCCATTCAAAAATGCCAGCTTGATTTGTTCTTTTCAAATCAAACTCTCCCTCGATAATCTACAGAATTAGTTGATGTAAGCCGTATGTTTTATTGAAATGAAAACAAAAAACGATGACGTTTGTAAAGCAGTAAGCTAGGTGAATAATACCTTAACATATTAAAACGGTACAAACTCCGTCATTCCACGCTTACATCACCACTTTATTAATCCAATTACCTTAACGCCGAGTTCATAAATTGGATGATTATGACTTTCTCACAAGTCCAGTTTATAATCCAGCCCTTTAAGTACAGTCTACACGAAACATAGTCAGCTTTAGCTAAGAGCAGGATTACTAAATTGACGCGAATCTTATAGGCTATTTTTTATGTTAGGTATTTGGTAACACACAATCCGACACCGGGTCATCATCAAATGACCCGGTGTCGGATTGTGTGATAATCTCCTCCGATGCATAAGCGATACTTTGACATCACAAGCATTGCAATCTCAAGAAACTGCTGAAAGGCTATAATTACAGCAATATTCATTTATTTATTTATATGATTTACAAGTTTTATAATAACATAAAACATGCAATAATTATAAACAATTATATACTGTTTTCAAAAAATGCGGGCACATAACCATTCAATGGGCGAATTTATTTTCGAATAGAATGCAGTCCAAGTTGGCTTCCACGAGCTTACGCGGTACGGGAGACACAGCACGGGCTGCAGTTCGACACGAAGGCACATCTAGCAGTGGATGTTTTCTGCTACTGAGATAGTTACTCGGTGTGTAGAGTCAAATCAGCTCATTATGGATGTCAGGAGCATCCCTTTACCTTTCATACCACAGCAACGAAGCTTTCTAACAAGTTTAACGTGAAAAATTAAAAATATGTGATAAATTAGGAAACCAGGTAACGCTAGCTCACATTCATCGACCGATTGTGAGCAAGCGTTACGTTTGGTGTAAACTATCCCTTAAAGTTTCACAGAAAGGCTAATCGCTGTCTTTAAGTCGATTACGTTCGACCATTGAGCTAGTAGTGCTCTAATCCGGAATCGTTGAATAGCTAAAGATGCAATCCGTATGTAAATGAAGAAAATTGTTCTCATCGTATAGTGGAATGTAATGGAGATTCGTTGCTGGCTGGATTTTGATTTCTGTGCTGTATTTTTTAATAATAATATTTATTTTTACCTTGTTACGAGAAGACATTTATTTGCGAGCCAGTCGTGGCCGGAGGACGCTGCAAGATCGGGAAGTTTGGAAGGATAAAGGTGAGGTCTTTGCTCAATAGAGAGGGACACAAAAAAAAACTAGTACTGAAGACGAACAACAGAATCGACCGCTTTAAATAAATATGAAAAATATGACAAACACTTAGTCCAGCATTTTATGTTGGATAATATTGGTCAAGCCTGCTGCTTCTACTTTTAATTGACATTCAATTTTGATATTAAATGACGTTACCTTTCGTTGTGTCATGATTAAGAAAATGTAATAGCTATTAATTTTTTCCTAGTTTTCGCCCGCGACATCATCCGCGTAAATTACTTTTTGGAATATAAATATAGCCTTTAGCACTCAGGAATAACGTAGCTTCTTAATAGCGAAATAATTTACGGAATCGAACCAAAAGTTTTGGATGTCAGCGCTTCTACAGCAGCGTGACGATGTCCGCGGGGACTGAGAGGAGAGAAGGGGGCCAATATGGTCAAAGGCCCTACCGTTCTATTCAACGCCGCGCTTACGCACTCGCCAATAGATCGCCTTCGTTTGAACAACCAATGTTGTCAATTTAAAACTTTTAATATACCTACTGTTTGTTCTATCGTTTGAGTCGCCTATTATTTCTTTTGTTCCTGTACTGAACATTGGAGATTAGCCCGAACGAATACAAACCTAACTTTAATGTATAATATACACTTATTTCATTTATTTATTTATAACTTTGATTTATGTGTTTGAGTTTTTAAAACATTAACGAGAAGGCGGGATGATCTGGACTACTTAGGCAAAGACTGCTCCCATAGCCCTTAATAGAGAGAATTGGAGAGGTCTTTGCCATGCAGAGGGAAATTTCAGAATGAAAATAATAATTGTAATAATAATAATACGTGAATTTATTGTATTATCTTATATTCGTTTACCTATCGTGCTTCTGTGCACTACTTCTTCTCCATTTCACCGTGAAATTAATCCGATACGGATCAATTAATCAACTTATTCCTCCAATTTATTAACTGACTGATAAATAAATCTGGTAACGGCACCAATTCTCGGGCTCAGTCAAGCGTAAATATCAATTACCGAGCTTATATTGGGAAATTCGGGAAACAGCCGGTAATTGTCGGACAATGTCCAAACCAGTGGGGTGTTCTGTTGCATTTTGGCGAATATTGGTAATTTATTTTTATTATACTGCTATATCGTGCGGAATGTTTCCCTGAATGGTCATTTTGAATGCGAAGCCATAAAATTTTGTTAGTTAATTAGCTTGGTAAAGTTATAGGTGCTTGTTTGCGTAAAGTGATAATATGATAAGTAATAGGCACATCGATACTATACGATTCACAGGTTTTATTTTTAACAACTGAAGGCTGATTCTACTAATTAAACACGTTCAAAATCTAGTCAAATTCTCATCTCAGTCGACAATCAATGTCAAAAACATGACAGAACTTTAAGCACTTAATGAAAAGGTCTATTTGACAGATTCAGACTGAGATTTAACTAAATACAAACGTTCCTAAACGTTAGTAGAATTGCCTCTTGGTTTTTTTACTTGAGTCATTGCTTGAATCAGTTGATGAATGAATTTTCACACCCAAATATACCGTATTTTTGGCTTGCTGACGATTCGGACACAATATATTCAGACACAGTGTCTGAATTTAAATGTTTTCAGTGATCATTCGGACCCTAACAAAAAGCTGTTTTGTACAGTCAGATAAAAAACATACTTCGAACGAAATCCGTCTTCCGCCCAGTCTATACTTGTAAAAAAAAACAGTTTTAACCGGACTTTATCGTTGGAAGTTTTTTATCTGACTGTACAAAATAGTTTTGTTATTGGTGTCCAAATCATCAGTGAAAAATAAATCACTTCGGAAATCTCAGTATCTAAGCCGTATTTTTCTTCGACGCACAAAAAAAAATGAGACAGTAGTAGGAGTAACAGGGTAAAATACACATACAATGTTTCTAAAATAAAGCCAGCTTCTGTAGCCAACAATATTTTCACCTAAAACAGACAATAGTAGCCATATTTCAAGTATATTTCCTTTACATCTCCATAACGAGCACCAAGGACTTCCACAACTCATCGGTTTATCTCCATAAAACGGGTTCGCAGCAAACAAAACCACAGAGTTTACTAAAGCCAGCTTCGGCGACAGCTTCGGGCCCGAAAAAGGTTTTCATTTCCCCCATTATATGGAACATTCGGACCCCCTTAAACCATGCGTTGGCTCCCTGACACGCATTGTACCATGATTAATGATTTACAACGCAATTTTCTTCGCCGTAAAAAATGTCTCAGGCTTTTTTTGATATTAGATATGCACTCATAAAAGTTACGTGTCACGTATATAATGGGCTTTCTAATAGGTTTTGAGGTTATAAAGTTTTTTAATTATCATGATTAGGCGTTTTATTTAATAATCACGTCGTAGTTTCGGTTTTCGATGTGTTTTTGGTGTTGTGTTTAACGGTATTGTCTACAACGTGAGAAACTAAGTGACCGAAGGTTTATTAAGAAGTCTCTTTACAAAATAATAGGATTCTTTTTTTAATTTTGTATCGTAAAATTTAATGGTTATTTATGTAGAATGATAGTTGTAGGGTTTGCAACAGTAAATGTATTACCTAATTATTTATTTACTTAATTATAAGGTAGGTACATCATTTCTTCGTCACTATTACACTCACTTCGTCAGCATAGACTTCAGAATTAAACCAAAATTCTAAATTACCCCTTTGGGAATACAAAAATCCTGTGTTTAGTTATATCAATATCAAAATGAGTGCCAAATTTCAGCTAAAGCCCGACCGCTTAACTGTGACCGTTCCTGCAGTACCTGCGTAGTGCGGGACGGATGACAGTTGTCACAAGTTGACGCATCAGAGGCAGGGGCGGATTAACCATGTCGGGGCCCCTAGGCAATGCAATTCCCCCTTTACCCTTTTCTACCTTCCTAAAATATATATTTTCCACCATAATTAATTATATTTATAATTACTGTATTTTATTATAAATTTTTGTTTACAACATTTTTAATATTATTTACGCGGGGCCCCTGGCCTATTAGGGGCCCCTAGGCAGTTGCCTAATCTTCCTTAAGGATAATCCGGCCCTGTCAGTGAGCACTTGTGTTACCTTAGGAACGGTCTCACTCAGATAAGTGGTCAGGCTATAATTCCGTTCGGCCGTTTAATTGAAATTCGTTTAAGCGTAAAAGAGTAAAAAACATCTACCTATCCATCCTCTTAATTTTTCACGTTATAATCTTTGATTATATAAAGTATATAATCAAAGGTTATATAGTATAGTCGCCAGTAGGTTTAGGTAAAGAGAAACTTATAGAATCTTCGTCGTTTCTTACCTATAAACACCTCGTGAGAAAAAAAATCCTTTAACAAAATCTTCCATACAATGTCCCACTATAATCCAACACATGTGGCTAGTTAGCAGCATCAAAGCTAAGATAATGGAGACAAAACAAGCCAGTTTAATGCGCCGTATTGGGTTCCAGCGCAAACAGCGCACCCTAGTGTCAGATTACTGAACACATGCTGCCAAAAGGTCATGAATAGACAGTCCCGTGTTTGTACAGACAGCAGTGATATGAAAATAGAGGTGACTGGTTCGGGGAGTATAAATGTGACGCTTTTAGGGTCCTGTACACGAAGTCTGTCTTCAGATTCTATGTATTTCAAGTTTATTTTTTATACTGTATTAGTAAGAATAAAATTCTTAATAATTAATTAATAATAATAATAATAATATGTGGGGACACACGGCCGTCTGACCCCAAACTAGGGAGACCCTGTGCTATGGGTGTCTGACAGCTGATATACATACACAAATACATTTTTTTTTTTGTAAATACATACATAGGTATATAGATAAACAACGACCAGACACAAGGCAAACACAAGTGCTCATCACACAAATGTTTACCCTGGGCGGGAATCGAACCCGCAACACGCTGCGTAGCAGTCGATCGCTCAGCCACTGCGCCAACCGTGTCGTCAAAACACGACACGAGGAACAGACTCCTCTGTGACAGGACTGTATCTAATGGTCCGTAATAAGTAGACACTTAAAATACATATTTTAGGCTAGATCGTAATTAATTATTTAGAATTTTATTCTTACTAATACAGTATAAAAAAAACTTGAAATACAATAGAATCTGAAATTCTGTATTACTCTAGTCGCTATAAAACATTTAGTACTTATAGATTGCACTGGCTCACACACGATTTCATTGTTTGTTGAAATATGAGGAATGTTCGTATACAGTTTAAATATTTGTAAATATGTGAACACCATTTCTTTAGGCAAGGCACATTGTATTCAAGTATAATTATAATTTATGATTTCTGTACTTGTACAAAATATAGTTATAAATAAAAATAAATAAATATAGTTTCTTGTCCTTTCTTTTCCATACGAAACTACCTTCAGAAGCCGCAACTAGATTCAATTTTCCATGTAAATGACGTTCAAAAGTGCCTTTTAATGGTCTAATTGAAATAACTAATTTGACTGTGACTTTGAACTAGAAAATAATAAAATTAAAATAAAGTAATTTTACGCTTTAATTTTTAACTTTATTATAGTTTTATTACAAGTAACGTGTTTTTTTTTGTACATAGTTAAATATTGACGGAACCCTTTCTGTGTGAGTTCGACTCGCCCTTGACCGGTTTTTTCTTGTGTTGAGAGACTGTGTGTTGTTACAAGTAATTACCTACTCGTATACATACATTTGCTACTGGTTACTTTGGTACTGATCAATGCTCATGCCTTTTTAGTATGAGGAAAAGACCTTTGGCCGGTAGTGGGACACTAAAGGGCTGGTATTACAATTTACTGGTTAATTTGGTGATCAGGAATGATTATAATATTGCTGTTTGTTGGCAGGAACTGCTGCTAATAGAAAGAAAGATAAAAAGAAAAACCTTTTATTCTCGCGAAAGCGACGCACATAAATTACATACCCATTGGCAATAGTCTCTTTATAAGTTACGACCACCCACCCATTCAGCGTCCAGTTTTAACCAATCGCGTTTTTCAAGACGTTACACCCACTAGTTAGAGATCGTTATACACGTCAAACCCCCGTAAGATACCCAGCCTAGAATAACACCCACCCATTTTATCCTGAGGGTGCCGTAGAAGTCGACTAAGGGAATTTCTGGAAATCAGGCAGGAGCGGCTTCCTTGTCCTTAATAACTTCACTGCGATTCCCAAGACGCCCCCTCATGGGGGAGGCATTTGTCAACATTATTACATACATAATGTCATTAGCCGTGTGGTGCCGGTCGCGAATAGCACCACCCCATTTCTTCCATTCATTTCTTCCATATTTTTCCCACTTTTTTCTTTTTTTTTTCATTTTCTTTTTTTCCATTTTCTTTTTTCCCATTTCTTTCTTTTTTTCCATTTCTTTCTTTTTTCTATTTCTTTTTTCTTTCGTAGATGGCGACAGAGGGATACTGAGTTTCTGAGTACCATAACACTTACTGCGAACGCCAACATGCATCTGCCAAGCATGGCGATTACGGCTGAACCCCCTTTGGGGGAGACCTATGCCCAGCAGTGTGCGTCTAAAGGTTGACATGATGATGATGATGATGATTTATCAACAGTGGACGTCTTCCGGCTGATGATGAAGATACACGTCAAAAACTTATCTGCTATAACGACCCTCAATGAGTCCTTCAAGATATCGTCAATCTGCTGTTCCTACTGACATAAATATGTATTTGAAAAAAAGTTTAAATGCCTCATACCCACAGATATTTATAGATAGACCTAGATAACGCAAGAGCAACTACTTTGCGTGCCTAATTTCGTGCCTAGCTTACGCACAAAAAACGCAAGTAAAAAAATAAAGTAAACGTTTCCTTCCATCGGTAAGTCATTTTGTGATTAATATTATGCGTAATTAATTTAAACAAACCATTATTTTTAATCGAATACCCCCAGTAATTCCAAATTGAAGAAAAACAAAACATTGTGACCTCATAATAGGTAGTCAAAAAATGGCACGCTTGGTTTTCATATAGATCGTGATACTTGCGTTATATCTAGGGTCTATCTATATCTGTGCTCATACCTCTGTCGTTTATAAAATAAAAACGCTTCCTTCAAAACAAAACCACCCTATCTCAAGCTGACCCAGTAATTACCTTTTAGGTTAAGTAATTCAATTGTTTTTCATACATAGCAAGTTTGCGTGACGTCGCATCCGATGTTAGCGGAACTCGGTGACCGGAAAAACTGTTGTTATGCCCTATAAGGCCGTGTGTGATACCCAACTTGTTTTCATAGTCCTATTTGTTATGTAAGACCTTTTTAGATACCTTTGCCGTATTCCGTAGTCTTCCCGGAAAGGAAGGCTATTAAAAAGATAGCAAGTGCATTTAAACCCTTTCGGTTTTATCTTTTCCGACGTAGGTTTCCTACCTTTGTGGTGTTATCCGCTTTCCTTATTATGATTCCTTTATTTTGTGTCGGAATATTATAAACATAACAAGTAAACAACACATTTTCTTTTTCGTGGGGAGTGTTCATCATCTTTTTAAGGAAATGTCCAAAAGGTTGGTTGACACTTCCCGTGATCCATGAGCTGTTTATTACCTTGGCCAGAGGTGAAGCATTGCCGTTTCTGATGCTTTATTGCTCAGATTATGAAACAAAAGGCAGATAGACCGCGCGGAACACTGTGAGTGAAGCAAACAAAGCAAATACAAATTCAAAAGCGAACACCTACAATCTCGTGATTGCATTCGCTTTTGAATTTGTATTTGTTTTTATAACGATGCAGCATTTCGTGCTATAGTGACACGTGTCAGTACAGCACGAAGCGCGTTGTAGGTATTCGGTTTTGAATCTGTATTTGCTTTTTTGGCTTCACAATCAATGTTCCGCGCGGTCTATCTGCCTTTCGTTTCATTATCTGAGCTTTATTGTATTAGTTTTTTTTAGTTTAATAGTTATAGGTTTTCTGTTCATTATTCGTGTAAATATTGTACATATTAAAATAACGTAATAAGCAGGAAACTTAAGTCAAAATAAAGATTACTTTTAAAGAAAAAAACAACACATTAGTTATAGAATTTGAGATTTGTCGGTTTGTTAAAAGTTTATTTTTATTTTTAGAATATTGATGACGTTTTATTGTTACCTTACACAGTGTTAGTATCATATTTAATATAATGGACTGTGCTCCAGTATCCCAGCTGGAATGCTGAAGTAATGATTCTTTTGTGTGTGTGTGTGTGAGTTGATGTATTTGTATCACTAACATAGTTATATGTTTATTTATTATTGAACACTGTATGAATCTCTTTGTTACTCTCAATAAATAATATATAAGTATAACCTCTCCACTCTTCTTCCAACTCTCTCTATTAGGGGCAATTTGGGACCAGTCTTTGTCGAAGGAGTCCAGATCTCCGCCTGGGCCTGCAGCGATGTCGCTTGCCATGTAGAGGGACCTATTTTGGGTCGTGCGTTTGGCCCAATGCTCGTCTGTTATGCGGCAGGTGTGTCGAGTCCATTAAGGAGAAAATTATCTTGTCAAAAAAATGGCGTATGGATATTGGACAATAAGTTAGTTTACGTCAAAAGCGCCTTAAGGCGACGATATACGCCGGCGACCTTGAGCGACCAGAGAATCATATGCGCTGCGTCCAAAACTCTCAAAGTTTAGTCAAAAAAATTAAATAAAAATTAGTATTTTTTAACTTAAAAAAACGGCGTATACCTACTAAAAGATAGATAATAAAATTGTCTGTAAGATAGTGTAAGTTTCGTTTAATTGTACCAATACTCAAGTTAAAAAAGGTTCTTTTTAATGCACACTTTGTAACAAAAGCAGGTACAATAAACATGTTAAAGTTACGATAGACACCGAATTTATTATAATCTATTTTTACAGTAGCTGTCGCATGTATTTGCCATTTCAATTATTTATCTTCCAAAATTATGTGGCTTTCATTTAGTTGTTTAGTTAATTTCAATTTAAAATTACAGTGTCAATACTAAAAACCTAACAGAAGCAGGTGTCAACAATACCCGGAACGTTATTCGTTTCACTGTAATTTTAACAAATTAAATATGTTACCTAATCTTTAAAAGACTTTTATTCTGTTAATATTATTATACGTCCATATTTAGTATTATCTTAGATCTGTTTATCAAAATTATATTAAAATAAGTTTAATTAAAATTCTTTTAACTTATCTTTGAAATAAAATGTTTTGCATTCCTGCTTTTATGCGCCTCATTTTTCTAATGCTATTATAAATGGAGTATAGTAGATTTTGTGTGATTGTCAATGTTTTGTCCGCGTCAGACACAACTACACGAGTTAATTAAACTATTTAATATGAATATAATCATAAATATTTACATACTAAATGATTAAGAGAATGTTCTAGTTTAACATATATTTTTTTCAAATCATTTACACTACACATTTTGACGTGATTGTCAGTTTAAAATCTGTAAAAGTCGTTAATAGCCCCTTAAGACTTTTTGCTTGCTAGTCTGACGCCAAGCCAACTGCTCCTTTCAAGACAGTTATGTCATAAAACAATTTAGATTTAAAAGAAAGTGATTATATAAATGAACCTAGCTACTCTTATTTTATTCGTATATTTATCTTACTTTTAGAGAATTATCCGGAGTACCAATAAATCTTTACATATTACTGTAATCCATCTTCGTCAGTCGACGCCTACGTCGTTCGTCGTTCAGCCCACAATGCCGCAACAGATATTTTCTCTTTATTCCATTATGCACGAGTGAACACGGTACATACAATATTTACAAAGATTTAGAAGCTTTTTTGGTAAAATATCTCTGTTATATAAGGTGAGTTCAATATTGTGTTTTATTCCTTGGAGGAGTACGTTTACAATATTATGGATGGATTATTATACTTGATTATGGTGATGTGTGTTACTATGACCTGAATGCAGATCTCCTCAATAAGCTTGACCGACTTCTTAATAACTGCATTCGATTCGTATTTAATCTCCGTAAGTATGACCATGTGTCCGCACATCGATTGCTCTTAAAATGGTTACCCATCAGACAGCGCAGAGCGTTAAGGGCTTTGACAACCTTGTTTTCTCTTCTAGACAAACCCAATTCTCCTTCTTACCTGACTTCTCACTTTCAATATTTATGCTCTGCGCACAGCAAAAATCTTCGTTCCTCCAATAATCGTCTCTTAAGATGTCCTCCTCACCGCTCTGGTTTTCTCAAATCTTCTTTTCCTGTCCAGGCGGTTTTCCTTTGGAATGTGCTTCCTCAAAATATCAGGACGGCCACCAGTCGGTTTACATTCAAGGTTAAGGCTCGCGAGCACTTGCATAAGAAGTTGGCAGACTCATCCCACAGTTGATTCGTTGTGTTTCTCCATCAGGTATTTTCAGCTCCCTCTACTCTTTTATATATTTATATATATGTATTGTTTGTATGTAAGTATATATGTATTTATTATTAAATTTTATTCTTAAAAATTTCTGCGCCTTTGCACCTACCATGTTTTGTCTCTGCATCACCCTAAGGTAGACTGGTAGAAAATGCTCAAGGCATTAAGTCCGCCTATGTACAGTGTTTTTTACATTTTGTGCATAAAGTTTTAATAAATAAATAAATAAATATTAAATTATCACTTGTAGTTTAAATAACATTTAAAATACAAAAACGAGAAACAAGAATGGCTAAATAATATTGTTGTTAGAATGAGAAAGTCACCACCCACATTTAATCTTAATATCAATCGTGTTTTCCATCCAATATTACCCACCATATATTTTTTAACATACCTACGTAATATGTTTCCCTTCGCACTGGTAGCTAATTCCTTTTCACAATAGAAGGAACTGTAGAAGCAGTATGAAGCAAGCCATGCGAATAGAATACGATACGTGATTCCTTTTTAAATCCGTTACATCGACAACGTGGGTAGTTTGAAGGTTGAAGCGTTGTACCGTAGTCGTTAATGACTAGCCTCATCCCCCTCCTTCTAGTTTTAGAATCGGTAGGTATTTTCAATAAAAAAAACATCATAATGTGACAGTAAACAGTCGCAGTAACGTATTTATTTATTTATACTTCATGCACAAAGGTACAAAGGCGAACTTAATGCCTTAGGCATTCTCTACCAGTCAACCAAGTGTGGTGAAGAGATAACATGGCCTAATATAAAAAAAAAAACGATATAACTAATATAACATATATACCTATATATAAAAGAGGTTCATAAAATAACTCTGCTTAGTTATGTGAACAGTAAATTCGCAATTTCGACTAGTGGCCGTCCTGATATCGAGAGGAAGCTCGTTCCAAACAGCGTATCGACATATGTAGGGAAATAGTTGTCCCTACATTTTAATAAAATTCTTAAGAATAAAAGGGTCCATAATCAGAGTTGTAACATCGCTGAAGGATCGATTCAGCTAGAGATATAACAAAAGACTTCGACAAAAGTACTCTATACTTTTACCCGACTGGTGAGTACTTATTCAAAAGTTAGGCTCTTAATAAAACCAAAGTCCAATAAATCCCATAGGCACCGTCATAAAATTGAACCAACCGACAAGTTTCAACGCTGAAAATAACTTAACGAAAATTCCTTTTGAAAATATCCTGACAAATCGTTGCAAAACGGCGAACTGAATGCAATGATAACTCTGCAGCTCTGCACAAAAGCCTTGCATCTACATAATCGATGGCTTATTGGCATTCCCCCTTTTACTTCTAAATTGCAAATTTTCCGCACGATTTCGCTTCACAGAATAAATTTTCAGCCGCGAAACGGTATGCAACTGTTCTGTATTTCTTATTCATTTTCCTTCGCGTGCTCCCCTTATTTATTCGCATTGTTAGCTTAAATGGTGCCAACTTAAAGAAAAACCACAATAATTTTGGAATAGGTACTCTGTTTGTTCGAAGGTATCGTATAATGTTTGATGTGTTTCAAGACTATAGAGGAGAGCTCGTAAAGTCGACGGAGTTTAGTCTTTATATTAAACGGTTACGAGGCGTACGTACAATATAATGTTATAACAGTGACACTGAGGTCTATCAAAAGCTCGTGAAAACAAGATCGTTCATTTGCGATAGTACCGTATTTTCACATACTTTTGTTGCTTCATGAAGTTTACTAGCATGTAAGTAAGCTATCACCTTACTCGTCATTAGCACTTAGATTATAAAAGTAAAATATTTTTAATAGTTGTTCATTAAACGAAGCTGAATTGGTATCGTGGAAAAAAAAGAAATACCAAATACTGTTAACAAAGTTACATCCCAACTAATCGCTAAACACACCCAAGCGGATACTCGAAAACGTTTGACCAAAAGTTGGAACAAACTTCTTAAGCTGAGTAAGTAAATAAAATCTATTAAAGAGAAACTAACTTCACTTAATACGAAAAGAATCAACGCTACGTGCTTTCTCTGAATTGGTTTTTCGCTGGCGATGATTAAGTCTAATTTTCCTACAGTAAAAGTAGTTGTAACTGCAATTTAAATAGGTAATCTATAAATATTAATGTTTATAAAAATAAAAACATTTTTCCTTCAGTCCACTATGAATCGTAAATCATCCGAACAATAATAATATTTCAGTAGTGTAGGTAATCAACATTATACGTGTTCCATGACCATAACTAACATAATGTTTTCATACAATAAACAAAATTAATTGCCTAATTATTTAAGGTTGCGACAATGATGTAATAAAGAATGGAGACCTAAGGTGCGGGTGAATGATGACAGCTGAGATTTTGATGTCACGCAACTTTCGAATTGTAAATAGCAATACATATAGCGTTGATCTAATTGTCAATTGACAATTAGATCAATAATTGTCAATTGACAAATCAAAACATTTATTTGCTTTGACAGTAAATTAGAATGTGAATTTCCAAGGCAATTACCTAGGAATACTTCGGACGGCCTATGACAGTCATATCTCTGTCATCATTAACGTTTATTTGGCTGCAATAATACCACAAAGTAACACTAACTCCTGGTATTACGCAATTAACAAAGTCATTTCGCAATGTCTAACATGCAATCCATGTGTGATTTTTGGTACAACCGAGCACTTTTCACACATTGGTTTAGTAACACTCCATTCTCACTTATTCTAGGTTGGGACTGTGTCTCGTTAATATAAGGCTGCTTTGCAAAGCTTCGTGAAAATTTATCGTTCCTTGTTTTACAACGAAAATGTATACAGTCTTAGTTAAGTAAATAAGGTCCCATTCAATTATGTGCCTTCTTGCTGTACTTTTTGTTCTAACTTCGGATTCCTTGTTAGTTTGTGGTGTAGAATTTTCTAATACGTACTTATTTACTTTAAAGTATTGTTGCTGTGCTGTGCTGCTTGTTCTGTAAGATTAACTGGTTCATAGTCGGTTTTAAGTGGTTTCATGTAATTCGACTCCTGTAGAGGTAAAAGATAACGAGAATTTAAAATTACGGTAATGTTTTTAAACGCATTGCATGCATTTAAAATATTCGTTTGGATTTTTAGATTTTTTATTTTGCGTGATAAAGTAAAATAAATTAATGAAACCTAAAAATTTTCAAAATGCTGATATTTTCATTGAGACAAATTAAAAATACTACAAACGATTTTTCTGTATCTGTCATACTTAGGTATCTGCTGTACAAATATGTTATTTACAGAAATATCGTTTAATAATTAAACTTAATTAATGTAACTAGTTGGGTCATTCTACAGAGACAGTAAAATTGTGTTCGCTTGAAATATCTCCAAGCTCCTAAGTTTTTTTTTTCTTTCTAATAATTATTTTATAAACTTTGTGACATAATCTAACAGTTTACCTAGGAATCCTATTAATTATTTAATTATTTTTCTATTTTTTTGTGGTACAGTACGTGATTGCTCACGTCCTGTCGAATGTTCGCATCGCAGGTTCTAAAAAATATTTTAAAATATTTCATGCACATATCACATGAAGTAACAAGTAGAGCATGTAATAAAAAAGCAGTCACTTAAATGTTAATAATTATTAAACGATATTTTTAAATTTATTCAACATTCTACAATGTTCGTAAAAAATAATCACTCTTGTAGAAATGAATTGCAAAAATGATAATATAATTCTTTTTTAAAGTTGCAATGTCATTTTCCATCTCTGTGACCTGTCAATATTGGTGTCAGTCATAGTTCGGCCAGAGACTACAGTGCCGAGAAAAATAAAGCTAAAGCTGCTTTCTACATCATTGTCAAAGTTGATACATCACCTCTGTACTCAATTAAATAAAGCAAGTAAGTTATTTATGCATGCGATATCCCTATAGCCTTAATAATTAGTTGGCCAATTACCGAAGCCAAGTGAATTACAGTTTCACAAACTTACATTTTGTACAGGTTATGTATTTTTATGATAAAACTCACTTCTGTAGAACTCACTTCTGTCGATATAGTTTTCTACAGAAGTGATGATTTTCTATAGAAGTGATTGTTTATCTTATGCTCATTATTATGCTTACTGATGGCATTGAGGGATGCGTAAAAAGAACAGCTGATGCATTTGTAGCAACCGGTGGAGATATCCCAGATTTTTAAGCGTTAATGTATTATTTAGAAGAAACATGTAAAGGTGTAATTATTTTGCCAATCGGTGAAAATCATGTTGATAACATCTCTAACATACTCGGTACTAGTACAACGAGACCCTGTACTGGTAGGTACTCTTTCAGTTCATCAACTTGCATGGAATAAGACCAATCCTAACACCTTGTACGACAGACACTACAAGATGCAGCGTTTGTAAAAAAAATCGGATATGCTCACATCATGAAATTGGACTTATTTACATTACTTACAAAGAACAAGGAATTAGCAGTTTTGAGGACAACAACTCATTCACGATCGGAGTCGCCACAATCAGAGTATGACGTGCAAGAACTCAAAGCAACTACCTCACCGCTCACGTACATATATAGTTTTTGATCGAAAATGCTATGAATTTGAAGGTTCACCTGATGAAGAGGTTTTTGAAATCAGGAAGCAGACACCCCTTACAGAAAACGTTATTATTAAGTGTCTAAAGGAACATTAGAAAATATTCACTATTGCCTCTTAAGTTCTACAGGAACGATATCGTCACTTCTGTAGAAAATTATTATTTATTTTTCAGATTGTATGTTTGCTTAATTTGATTATTTGTAGGTACTAGCCGTATCAATATTTTATCACCAAAAGCAGTTAAGACTGATGGTTAATTTTGTTGGAATGTTAATGTTTATTAGTTTAATGAAAGATTCTGTCACTTCTGTAGAAATTAGAATCACTTCTGTCGAAGTTATAAAACTAAAATGTGCAATTATTTCCATAATGTTAATTATTGAACTCTGATTTTATTTTTTAGAAGATAATTACATAAAAACTCTTTATAATAACATAATAAAAAGCCATTGAGTTATATGTACTACGTACAAGAGAAGCTCTTTCAAACAAAAGGTGTCGCGCAGCTTGATGACAGCGGGGCACGCGCGGTGCAAGCGGGGGGGTGTTATGTCACAGAATACTTAATAGTACTACGTACAGAAGGGACACTCCCTTCCCCGCGCTATATCAGATACCGCACCCTCACCCCGAACTTACAGGGGCTAACCGCCGACTCTTTAGCCAGGGCGCTCAAAATCGTAAGAACTGCAGCGCTGTAGGTACTGCTGACACAAACACACAATTTTGCGATTTATTTTGTTTTAAGTTTTATTTATTAGTTTTAATCTCGATGATTCATTTATTTTCCAAGTTTTCGTCGTTTTATAATAATACAATTAAAACTTCCGTAATAATAACATACCAACATTACCAGCTATTAATATTGCTCTCTCTCTTTATTGTCTTTGTTATGTACTTATGTCCCTTTCTTTCACGTTCTATTCATTCTTGGAATTGAAAAGTAGTACCTACCCTACGCACTAACTTTGTCGCGTCGCCCCATTGCGTTGCCGCGTATGGTACGGGGTGATCGTGAATTCCATGTTTTGTAATTAGGTACCTTAATTTACCATTATTGATGAATAAATAAACCTCTTTACATAATAAATATTATAATATTACTTTTATGTCATTACAAATCCGAGTATTCATAATCAAATATCATTTATTTTATTTATTAGAAATAAATAATTGACCGCTCGGACAAGATCACTTCATAATAATGCTCGAAACGTTCGGGTAGTTCCGTCGTCGTTCGGTTCGCCCGACGCAAAGCGCTGCGTTTTATTTTGTACGCCACGACATCCAACTGATTCAACCCTACTAAAATTCACGCACACATTTGCACGTGTACAGACGTCATTTGGTTTTGTAGTAGTAATAGGTAATTATTTTGCAAGTTTTGTATGAAGTGTCCGAGGTGTGGTTATGTCTAAGTGAGTTGGAGTGCGCGCACTCTAACTCGTGTTACAAACTATCGAGTTGAGGCGTCTTCTCTAGTACGTAGTACATATAACTCAATGTAAAAAGCTGATTTTGTGAAATTAGAAAAAAAAAAAATATCACTCAGTAGAATTACCCAGTTATGTAATAAGAATATTAATATTTCTGTAAGCAACGTATAATTGACTAACAACCTACAACAAGCTCAAAAACCCTTACATTATGTGTTATGCAAATAAAAATTCGTGATCCCTTGGTTCGCTTTCGTTCTTCACTCCCATCTTTAGCAGATAAGGAAGGCATGTTGCAGTCTAGACATAATATTTTTGACGCTTCCTGCTGATAGCGAGTGTGTGATTGGTGCTTTAGAGACGTATGGTGCGCGATATTGGGCTCAACTACGAGAAAATGATAATCGATTTTGTATCTATCTTGGGAGACTAAAACTAGCAGTCTATACTCTATTTATAATAATAGCATTAGAAAAAAGAGGCTCTTAGATGCAGGAAAGCAAAACATTTTATTTCAAAGAAAAGTTAAAACAATTTGAATTAATATTATTTTGTTATAACTTTGATAAATTGGTCTAAGATAGTACGAAATATGGACGTATTATAACATAAACAAAATAAATGTCTTTTAAAGTTTAGGTAATATTTTATATTTGTTATAGAATTATAGTGAAACGAATAACGTTTTCGGTCATCCCTGCCTCTTGTTTTTCGCATTGACACTTAAAATTTTAAATTGGAATTAAATTATACAACTAAATGAAAGCCACATCATTTCATAAGATAAATTTTTGAAATGGTTACAATTAAGTACGACAGCTGATTGAATTGATTGAAATAGATTATAATAAATTCGGCGTCTATCGTAACTACATGTTTATTGTACTTTTGTTACAAAGTGTGCATTAAAAATAACCTTTTTCAACTTCTGTCTAATGCTATTGTAAATAGAGTATAGTTATGTGTATATCTTCGTTTTTAGCATGTAACTAAGTAAGCCTTTTTAAAACAAAAATAAAAGTGGCAAAAATACTTTAGAAATATTTATTATTTTGAACATAAAATAAACACTAATAATTATTTTATTTATATTATAATTTTAATAATAAAATATACCATAAATAACACTCAGAGATAATGTTATTGTTTTTGTTTTTTTAAAACGTTGCTCCATGAGTTACAGAACTTTCAGGTTCGGATCAAACAAAAAGCTTTTCAGCGCTGTAATATTATTATAGGAGCTACTATGTGGACACAATTTAACTAGCTAAAATACTAAATAGCTATTAAACCTAACTGCCGTTAAACTGAGAACAAGTTCAAGTTAATAGTTCCTAGAAATCGGTTTGCAACTCTCTGAATCGTTCAAATGGACTGTTTGGTCGGTAATTTGAGTTAATCCCTGGCCTATGTAACTTTGATTTATTTGCCGTAACTACTGAATGCTGAACATCCCCTTTGGTACTTAATGTGTTCTGATATATTATTACAGTTTCCATTTAAATGAATCACTTTAACAAACAATGTAGGTACCTAATAACATGTATTGTTTTTATATGCAAGAAGATTTTTATGCTATACTAGCTGAATACGACTAACGTTCGACATTTGAAAAGCTTCTAGAACGAATCCAGAGTGTTTAGACGAAACATTTAGTCAATGGTTTCGACCAGCATGCATGCAACCTTTACAATACCTACATGTTATGTTACCTGTAAATGTTTTCGCCACATCCATGTCGTTCTCTTTTATTATTAACGACATAAACTTCTAATATTTCGTCCAAAACAAATTCAATACTTACAGATTTATTGTTGGAACTAAAAGTGGATATAAAACCTCTTTCACAGCGTTGCCTATTACGTTTGCCTGTACGTACAAGTGCTTCCAGTACATAGATTTTATTGCCCAAAAGAATAAAATGTTTTGCTCCAAATCTACCCAAATCATACAAGCGATTTATAGCTTCAACTAAACCTGAGTATAAAATGTAACAGTAAATATTTACATCTCAACGTGAAACTGAAGTCACGTGCCATACTTTGTTCCCGTTTTATTGCATTCGGATTTATGACTTGCACTTTGAGAACCTCACGTATTACTCTATCTATGAAAGATATTTGAGCTTCGGCTGTGTTCCTGTATGATGCTATT
This sequence comes from Charanyca ferruginea, assembly GCA_947361185.1. Lineage (NCBI taxonomy): Eukaryota > Metazoa > Arthropoda > Insecta > Lepidoptera > Noctuidae > Charanyca > Charanyca ferruginea. The sequence goes on from OX376073.1 coordinate 11,329,458, forward strand.
GTGTATCAAGTTTATTTTGTAGCTTTAGATGTTGCTTGTTTCATGTCCTCGCCGTTTCTGTTTGTAAAGAGGGAGTGCAATGGGAAAATAGAAGCAAGACAGATATATACAATGTTTGTGTCCAATAAATAAATTATTATTATTATTATTATTATTATTATTATTATACATTTAAACGGAAATTGCGGATATACGTTTTACATAAGTAGGCGAGACGTTGTTTTTTTACTATGCACCTGCCATGTTATCTCTTCACCACCCCTGGTTGACTGGTAGAGAATGCCTAAGGCATTAAGTCCGACTTTGTACCTTTGTGCATGAAGTATAAATAAATATATACCTAATATATAGAAGTCACGACCATTGATCATCAGGCTTGCTCAAGGCCGATTGGCGATTTTAGTTCAATTTCAATGTCAGTAGGTAATACGATTAAAAAAATAACGTATAAATACTAGTCTCATATTGTCCCACTGCAAAGTAAAGGCCTCTTCTCATACAGAGAAGGCACGAGCATTGCAGATCACCATGCTTGCTCAAGGCATATTGGCGATTTCAGACTTATATTAATGATCCAGGATTCCTCACGATGTGTTCCTTCACCGATGTCAATGATTTCCAAGATAAACTTACAAGGGCATTGGTACTTGCTCATGCCCGTTTACGAACCCACAGCCTTCTTGCTTAAGAGGCGGGCACCTTAACCAAAGGGCCATCACAAGACAGATTTAATATAGACAATACAAGTGACGAATCATGTCAACCTCTAGACGTCCACTGCTGGGCATAGGTCTCCCCCAAGGGGGGTTCAGCTGTAATAGCCATGCGTGGCTGACGCATATTGGCGATCGCAGTAGGTGTTATGGTACTCAGAAGGACGCTGATGCCCAATCCTCTGGTCAATATCCCTCTGTCGCCTTCTACGACACCCACGGTTAGAAATGGGGTGGTGCTATTCGGGACAGGCACCAAACGGCTAACGTATGACGTTTCACATGATTAAAAATATATTATCTTCTTCCTATTGAATTTCGCTCATGCCGGCCAATCGCAATGGAAACTAGCGAAGTCTACTGGAGGTGTGTACAGGTTGGTATGTGTTAACACAGGTGCATTCGCTCTTCCCGCACTTTAATAGTTCGATGGGAGAGCAATCCGATCTGTGTTACGGTTGGTTCATACTACCAACTTCCAAATTCCGGGCTGTTACTGAGAATATCCTAATGGTTACACCAAATAACACTTTTCCCGACCTGTAACGAGACCAACGGAGCAGTCAAAGTAGCAGGCAAAGTAATAATAATAATAATAATATGTGGGGACATTTTCACACACGGCCATCTGACCCCAAACTAGGGAGACCCTGTACTATGGGCGTCAGACAGCAGATATACATACACAAATAGCATTTTTTTTTTTTTTTTTTTTTCGGATTGGCCTCTCGCAGGTCAGCCTAGGAGGTTGTCGGCTGCTTAACTGGACTTTCCTGTGGTGCCTTAAAAATTATTATTTTTAGGGCCTCCAGCCAGGGCAAAAAGCTTACAAACTAAGCGACTACACGCTAAGGGCACCCCCTGTGCGGTACGAGCCTCGGCTTAGGGCGTCGCTGGAAGAGGACAGCAAAGGGACAGGCTGGATCGGATTTCCATTATTTAGGGACGAATTTAAAACTACAGGCTCAGCGGCGCGGGCTGGCACGAGCAAGGGTCGGGGAGGGGACGTACGGGGTCGTCGCGGCGGGCCTCGGCGGCGAGGACGGAATGACGGCGGTCTGTGTCTGTGTTTCTTAACTGTACTGGTGGCCTTATTGCTCTCCTGGGGGAGAGTAATAGCATCGTCAAGGTCGGTCAGAGTATGTCTCGGTCGTCGAGTCTTACTAATACGGGAGGGAGTGTACCGGGCGGCCGATACGATTAACGGGTTAGAGTACTTCTCAGCAGTGTCGAAGAAGCGCTTGGCGGAGCGTTTCATGAACTGCTGGATGGTAGGTATTTTTAGATCGAGATGGAGGTTCTCGTTGCGAAGGTAAAAAGGGGCTCCTGTGAATCTTCGCAAGAAACGGTTTTGGAGGGTCTGCATCCTATGGAGACAGTATGGTTTCGCGTGTGCGAATACAGCACAGGCGTACGTCATGATGGGACGAATGCACGCCGTGTAAATGCGCAATTTGAACTTGAGTGACAATTTGCTGCGTGCATTCAACATGAAGTAGAGCCTACCGAGAGCGAAAGCGGCGCGCGAACGCACCGTCTTTATGTGCTCTCCGAAAGTAAGATGGTGGTCCAGAATCACACCCTAGGTATTTGGCTTGCTTCTCCCAAGGGATAGGCTTAACGAACATGGTTATCGGACTGGGCAGAGAGGGGGACGAACGCGGTTTGGAAAAGAGTACTGCCTGACTCTTGATGGGGTTTACCTCGATTCTCCATTTCCGGAAATAAGCACCTAAGGCTTTTGCCGCGGATTGGAGGGTACGAGCTATGCAGTCTGGGTTACGACCCGAGTAATAGATGGCCGTGTCGTCAGCGAATAGAGCCAACTGGGCCTTTTTATCTTTGGGGATGTCGCTGGTGAACAGCGTGAAAATGAGGGGGGATACTACGGAGCCCTGAGGGACGCCAGCGCGTATCGGGTGGGGTGAAGAGAGCGTACCCTCGATGCGATAGCGAAAGGTGCGATTCGACAAAAAGTCACGCAAGATGAGCACGAGACGATCTGGCACTCCGCGTTGGTAAAGCTTGTATAGTAAGCCGTTGTGCCAGACTTTGTCGAATGCTTTCGCTATGTCAAAGAAGAGCGCACCCGTCATCAAGCCACGCTGAAAACCAGCGCTTATGTGCTCGACGATGCGGTGGACTTGTTGGACGCAGCTGTGTTCGGTTCGAAAGCCAAACTGCTCGTCAGGAATGAGACTCGATGCTTCGGCAAAGTCTTTGAGTCGCTTATAAATAAGCCTCTCGTAGATTTTGCCTAGAACATTGAGTAGACTAATGGGACGGTAACTGGTGGGATCAGACTTGGGTTTGGGTGGTTTCGGGATGCCGATAACGGTGGCCTCTTTCCATGCCTGAGGAAAAATGTTGTTGCTTAGAGCGAAATTGAAGATGGCGGTCATTAGCATTATGAGATGGGCAGGGAGGAGTTTGAACACCTTATTGGTGATACCGTCAGAGCCGGGGGCTTTCCGGGGTTTGAGCCTTTTGATAATATCGTGCACTTCGTCGGGAGTGACGGGAGGCAGAGGATAATCAGGGTCTTCAACGGGTGGGAGAGAGGCTCTACGTTCGACTTCGGCGTCGACCTCAGAAAGGTGAGCTTCGTCTACTGGTTGAGAGCTGGGGGTGCATTGAGACTCTAGGCTGTCGGCTAGACATTCAGCCTTTTCATCGTTGTCGAAGGCGACGCTACTGTCGGAACGAATGAGACACAAATAGCATAGTAGCATAGTATATATATTGAGAAAGCAGTTATGTTAGACAGTGTACAGGTTACATCCGGAGCTGTTTATTATGCGGACCTTGTAGAAACTAGAGCTAAATTCCGTGCGTTCAAGCGTTTTTGCCATTGGAATCAAATGTAAGAGCTCACATTTTAGGACCAATTAATTATGCTAATTGTTATCCGTGGTGCTTGGTAACTGTCCTCACAATAGTAAACGTCCCTTAGTTCCTATTGGCCTAGTCCTTTTTGGTCTCCTGCTTGATATTGCTTGATACTGCTTGGGAAGTGGAAAATATGTTTTTTTCTTACTCCGCTGTTCTTTTCTGATTAATTTCGGTGCGGAATCCAAGACAGTTGAATCCTTTCTCCGGGACTCGTTGGGCTTTATTGCCTCGACGTTTTTCTGGTAGTCGCCACTGTAGATTCTGGCTTACAGAAGTTACAGTGGTTTGGGAAAAAAAGGCGGGCTTGCCCCTTAAAAAACTCAAAGTATATTATTATTTACTTCTATGAGTACCTAGAAGCGCTTGCAATAACCCAAACAGTTTCCAGATGTGAGACAAAACTAAAAACAATGTTAAAATATCTCATTATTTTGTAACTTTGAAATAGTAACACAACAAAAGTATGGTCGTGTTTAATGCCTTCAAAGCGCTTCCGTCTTCGTAGTTTTATCACGGGTTCTGGAAATAGACTATGTTAGCTGCAAAACGACGCCTTTGCCTTGCTTTACGACTTTAGCTTAAACCTAAACAAAAGTACCTTTGTCTGCAGGGACATAAAAAAATGCAACATTCTCATGTCAGCCTTTAGACGCCCACTGCTGGGCATAGGTCCCCCAAGGGAGGTTCAGCCGTAATCCCCATGCTTGGCCGATGCATGTTGGCGATCGCAGTAGGTGTTATGGTATTCAGAAGGACGCTGCTGCCCATCCTCTGGTCAATATCCCTCTGTCGACTTTTACGACACCCATGGGTAGAAATGGGACATCCAATATGAAAAAGATATTATAGGACTGAAACAGCTTCAAAATTGTCAGTTGACCAGTAATGGAATATTGACCTCGGCTTAATTTAATTTTCAGTCCATCCTGAACAATATTATTACATGAAACACGTCTCGATCGCGACAATACATTTCACAAAATGTAAACAAGGCAGGCCCGCACTTCGCAATGACCGGTCCAGGACCGAATTCAACCGAACGGGACTTATATCGAGCCCACTCATAGTGTCGTCCTATTGACGCCTCTGCACGCTTTATATGCAAATTGAATGACCTCCAATTTGGTGGAACGGGTCGAATGACATCTTCACATTGGACGTTAAACCCCGTAATTGCAGCCCTTTCGTGCGTTATTGGCATATTTTGCGTTTTGACTTCCGATGTTTAGTCTAGATATTATGGCTTTTGGTTTTATGAAGAATGGTCCTATTTGGTGGAAGTGCATTTATAGCGGGCCATTTCTAGTAAATGTGCCGTAAAATGATGCATAGATAACTCATGTCAGTCGTACTAAACTCACAGGCTTTATTGTAGGTACCTATTGTTTGTTTTGGCGTACGCTGTACAGTAGTTGTAGAAAAATCTATATGTGCCCTTTGTTTCTGTCTGTGTGATCTGTGTGTGTATCTGCGCGTGTGTCTGTATGTGTATCTGTGGGGTTGTCTGTATCTGTGTATTTATTTATTTATTAACACAACAAAGGCGAACTTAATTCTGTAGGCATTTTCTACCAGTCAACTTTTGGGTGATGCAGAGACAAGCAGTGGTAGGTGTAATCTGAAAATAATTAAATTAATACTAAGGTTAACTACAAGGATATAAAAAAATACTATAAGTACCTATATTATAAATACTATAAATATATATCAAACTGTATATATATATTACTGTAAATAGATATTTACACGGATATACAAAAATAAAAAAGACAAACAATGGAGCAAAACATTACCTTTGTGATAAAACTGCTAGCTTCTTGCGAATGTACTCTCGAACTTTAATTTTGAACGCCAAACGATTGGTTGCCATCCTGGTTTCCTGGGGAAGCGCATCCCACAGACAAATAGATTGCACAAAGAATGAACGGTGAATGAAATCAGTGCGGTGAGATGGGACAGTGAAGAACATGGCTTTGCGATGAAAACTAACCTAAAACTAAAAAAAAACTACTACTAATAAAACTACTACTAAAAATACTAGCCTTATATTGTCCCACTGCAGGGCAAAGGCCTTTTCTTCTACAGAGAAAGCACGAGCATTGATCACCACGCTTGGTCAAGGTGGACTGGCGATTTCAGACAATTCATACTTAATACGTTCAAGTGTCCTCATGAAGTTTTCCTTTGCCGATGTCGGTAATATCGAAGATAAACTTAGAAAGTAGGCACATATATGAATTGAAAAAAGCGGCCAAGTGCGAGTCGGACTCGCCCATGAAGGGTTCCGTAGCAGCAAGTAACATAATATAAAAGTTTTTTTAATTTTATATTTGTGTTGATTGAATGAAAGGTAAATTGCGGTTTACGATTTATGACGTATTAAAAAAAACTACTTACTAAATCTCGTTCAAACTCATTTTCGGTGGAAGTTTACATGGTAATGTACGGTCACCAAAGGAGATAAGTATCCATGTCGCCGGAAACAGTTGAAGTTTACTTAGAAACCGATAGGTTTTTATGAATAAAATAAAATACGATTTATAGAGAATAAACAGTTCAATGATTTAATAAAATTTCATTTGACAGCCCCCATTGGTTTCTAAGAAATCTTCAACTATTCCCGACGACATGGATACTTATCTCTTTTGCGTACTGTACATCATATATTTTTTTTTAGTTTCATCATTCTCTTGTTTTAGAAGTTACAAGGGGGGGGGGGGGGACATATTTTACCACTTTGGAAGTGCCACTCGCGCAAACTATTCAGTTTAGAAAAAAATGATTGTAGAAACCTCAACATCATTTTTGAAGACCTATCTATAGATACGCGACACGTATAGGCTTGAGGAAAAAAAAAATTGAGTTTCAGTTCTAACTTCTAAGTATGGGGAACCCCCAAAATTTATTGTTTTTTTTCTATTTTTGTGTGAAAATCTTAATGCGGTTTACAGAATACATCTTCTTGCCAAGATTCAACAGTATAGTTCTTATAGTTCCGGAAAAAAGTGGCTGTGACATAAGGAAGGACAGACAGACATGACGAATCCATAAGGGTTCCGTTTTTTGCCATTTGGCTACGGAACCCTAAAAAGTCACATTGGTATTAAGTAACGCGCGAGTAGTCCGGTATTGAATCCGCGACCAGAAACATGCGAGGCTTTTACCACGATCAGTGTATAAATTATTTTTTTTATGAAAATACAAAACGGTCTGTAATTCCCACACATCAAACAATTTCGCGCGTGTGTCCGTAATATCTAAGTACCTACTTTAATTAAAAATTATAATTAAGTAAAGTGTTAATACTGCGAAATTTGCCGTAAGGATAAAAGTGTGGTACGATGTTATAATTAAAACGTACGACGACCTTTTTATAATAAATATTTTGCTAAGCAGTGTTATTTTCTGCGACGTCGTTCGTGGGTAGGTACGTACATATTTACCTGCTTAATTTTGCATACTAATAAGAAATTAACATGTTCTAGGTAGGTGCTGTTAGGTCACGTTATTAAAAAAATGAATAATGTATAAATATAAAATAAGTAGGAGTAAGACTTCATGAAAATGCGCACGAGTTTCATGCTATATACTTTGCATGCTAAATAAAGAATAGATAATGAATGCAAATATTTACAATGAAATTCATAATGCGTATTTTAAAGTGAAAATAGTAACAGATTTATTATTTAATAATAACTATTCGGAAAAACTATGGAGGGAATGGGGGGAAGCCTTTGCCCAGGAGTGGGACAGCAACGGCTAGCAAAAAAACAAAAAAAAAACTATTCGTATACCTTATATTGTACTTGTTATACTGGTTCTGCGCTCACAATTATCATCGTTTTTCTATAGTTATATTTTTTCTCGTTAAGTGAAATTTGTTGTAAACTTTTCAGTAAAAAAAATCTTTTACCACGTACCTACCTAACATAGAAAGTTGCCTAAATAATAAAATATAATAATACCAGCCTATAATTGGCAAAGGCCTCTTCTCATACAGAGAAGGCACGAGTATTGGTAACCACCATTGATCACCATTGCCCGTGTGGTGTCCGGTCTAGAATAACCCCCCCCCCCCTCCCCATTTCATCCCGGTGTCGTCGAAGGTGACTGAGGGAAAATTCGGAAGTCGGGCAGCATAATCCCTCTCCCTGGGGAGGCCTTTGTTCAACAGTGGACGTTTTCCGGTCTGATGAAGAGAAGTGAAGATTGATCACCACGCTTGCTCGAGGCGGATATGCGATTTCAGACTTAAGTTAATTATAAGTCCAAGTTTCCTCACGATGTCTTTCTCTACTTATGTCATTGATGTCCAAGATAAACTTAGAAAGTACAGTCAGCAAAGGAGATAGGTATACAGGGTCGTCAAATATAGTTAAAGTTTACTCTAAAACCGATTGATGTTTTTGAATAAAATTAAATAAATTTAATAGAGAATAAACATTTCAATGATTTAATAAAATTTTATTCGAAAATATGCATCGGTTTCTAAATAAACTTCAACCATTTCCTCATACCTATCTCTTTTGCTGACTGTACATAATTATGAAATTGAAAAATTCACATTGGTACTTGCTCGTGCCTGGTTGAAAACCCACAACCTAAGGTTAGGTACTATAGCATTATGTTTACACATGCTATATTTACTTTTTATAAACATGCAATCATTTTTCATAGTTGCTGTCTACATATTATAATAACTGTTTTTATAGATTCATGGAATCTTTTATACTTTAAAGGTACTTACAGTCTTTATGCTCGTCTCGTCTCTTGTCTCTCTCTTTAAAATGTGTGTCTTAGATCATAGTTCCCTTTAGTTTTACTTACATTATATTCCATCGAGCAAAAAGCTAATCTAATTTATAAATCTGGAAAATAAATAATGTTTTGTTATGACACGTTTGTCAATGACAGTTGTCAATCTTGACAATTGTCAGTAATTCTTTTAATTAGTTTACGGCATAAATAACTTAAAACCTTCAAATTGATGTCGAATATGTGTGTGTATTGCTGTATTTTATACTAAGCAGCTGGACACCCGCTAATGTATCTGGTGTTCTTTAAAATCTTATAAGCACTAATCAAATAAAAATAACTGGCAGTCTACTATAATTGAGTCTGGCCGGTACTATAATACCCCGCTATATGAACAATACGGGCGTTCTAGAAATAGAATTCATACTTGGAAAGTATTATGAATTTCGGAAGAGCGGACAGGAAAGAAACCTGTCAAATGGGGGAGTCTAAATCTCGCTGTCGCTTAAGTAACACGCTGATTTACTTATGCGTTACTTACTACAAGTCTACCGGTCCACAACCAAAAGTCGATAATGGTCCTGAGTCGTGCCGTCGTGCTGTCGCGTGCCTGCTGCTCCCAGGGCGGGTCTTACTGCTAAGATTCCCCGGGGACTTCCGTCCCAAAGGTAGTGGCTAAATACTCAAACGCTACTCAATTTTAAGATGGCGTAGTGTCGTACTGACACAGTGACTTTGACATAAAGTGCTAGAGACAGCACGGGACTTAACGGCATCATAATCATGTTTTAAGATGAAATAAATTAAAACATGATTATGATGGTCTATACCAAGAAGCTTATAGGTAAAAGTGGAGGCAACACTCTGAACACCTATGTATGCATTCAGAAAGAGCGTCAGCCCACAGTTGGTTTCACTTAGGTATTTAGAGTGTTGCCTCCACTTTCATCTATAAGCTTCTTGCTATAGACAGTTTTTCTTTTTTGTTCACTTAATTTCCCTGTCACTTTGACATTGGCAGAATAGAGTATTTTACTCTATACGAGAAAAAATCTATAAATATGTTATTGAGACAGTTTAGGCATAAAGCAGTCGGAAAATGTAAGTTTTTTAGTTCATAAAATAACAAAACAAATTTTTAAATTCAATCCAAAGTTTTCAGTATTTTTAATCTGTTATATAACACCGTGAAATAGTTGCGGCCATGTTATTACGCCGTACGGCTGTGTAAACAAAAAATTGACAACTGTCAGTCAACCGATTGGCGTAATATAGGCTTTGTACTTTTATTATTTTCGTAACCAACGTAATTTTTTCATTATTCTTTTAATTATTTTTCAATGATATACAATTATCATATTTAATATGAGCTCATTTGATACAAAACGAACTGTCGTCATTTATGCTGAGCAATATGGCGTAAAGTATAGAGGGGTTTTCGTCAAACTACGCGCGTTTGAAAATTTAAAATTTAGATGCGTTTTTATGGCACTTATCGATTGAATAAAAATTTTGTGTTTTTTTGGTGGCATATTAGCATTACAGAATTTCATTGAGACACTTTTTAAAAATGGGTGTAATACCATATTGTCGACATCGGCATTGCTTGCCATTAAATAAAAATAAAATAGAACATTGAGTAGCGTTTGAGTACATGGCCATAAGTCTTGTTATTTTGTTCCTTCCCAATTTCTTACAAAAATCTAATAAAAACTAACAAAGAAACTATCTAACAACGCCACAATTTCCATTTAACGACTCGTTTCCTGAAAATAACGAAGAAAATATTCGAGCAACGATAAGCCGCCGCTGTAAATTAAAAGTTAATTGTATAACAAAAGCAGTGTTTGCCTTAACCACTGATAAGCCGGTATAAAGAACCCACTTCCTTCAGAGAATGGACTTTGTTTTTATAGTCGGGAATAAAGCAATTTTAAATTTTCGCACTGATTACACGGTCCGAGTGTGGTCAGGCTATGTTGGTCATATTATACGAGTTATGTTCGTCATATAGGTACGAGTTATGTTGGTCATATACGAGTTATGTTGGTAATATATGGGTTCATATTGTGAAGTGATTTTGCTAGAAAATAGGTGGTTGGTTTATTTACCTAGTTACTACGTTTTGTCAATTGAAGGCTATTGAGGATTTTTTTCTTTTATAAGAAAAACGTCCCACACTGGTTATTTCTCATGTATCGCGGATGCGTTACAAACACATAAACTCACATACACAAACAGCCAGACCTGGAACAAATATCTGTAGACCATTCAAATATTTGTTACGTGCGGGAATCAAACCTGCGACACGCAGCGTAGCAGCGAATCGCTCAGTCACTGCGCCATCCGTATCCGTGTCGTCAATAAATAGGTAAGTAATGGCATAAGTTTGTAAAATCATTATTTGTATCCTGTTATAGTAGAAAACATATAAAAAAATATTTCTATCAATGTATAAGAACAAGTTTTTAATCAAGCCATTTGATTGGCCGTAACTAAAACACAAAATACACTTTCATTATAATATTTTATACATCCAATTTGCCAATTTCACGCCAGTCACATGCCTAAATGATATTATTATTTACACACATTTATAACAGATTTGGATGATAAGAAGATACTTACTAAAAAGTGATAAATAAAAAGTTTTTTTTACAAAAAAGACAACCGCCTTCAAAATCTAAAAAGTGACAAATAACTTTACCACAGTACGTACATACCTACACACATGACTTGTTCTGCTCATCATGCTTAGTTCTGTTTGTTGTCTTTAAATGCCACCGACTTCCAAATCTAAAGTCATGTGCGTCTATGCTAAAGTTATTTATCACTTTTTCAGATTTTGAAGGCGGTTGTCCTTTTCGTAAAAAAAACTTTTTATTTATCACTTTTTAGTAAGTATCTTCTTATCATCCAAATCTGTTAAGAACCGAAAACAGTTAAAACAGAGGTACTCCAAAGATTTAAGAAACTAAAACGTCGTCTACGTAGATCTTTTTGGGATTTTGTTGATTTTTCAAAAAGTGCAGTATCAATTTCGATAAAATACTGAAAATACTTAATTATATGGGACCACCCCTGAGGCATACCCTATCCATAAGAAAAAGAATTTTCAAAATCGATTTACATTTGCCGGAGAAATCGCGTAACAAATATACAAAAAAAAAAAAAACAACATGCAGACGAATTGAGAACCTCCTTCTTTTTTGGAGTCGGTTCAAAAGGGGAGCTGTCACTGAAAGAATTTTTGAGGCCGTTTCATAACGTCGCGTCCAGCTTCGCCTTAAGAAATATTTGACACGTCTAAGGGCCTAAGCACAACACGTTTTTTAAACGCGCCGTCGGTCGACGCGCTTTTCAGGAATAAGCTTCGTTAATTTATTAAAATAATAGACATATACCTACTTAGTAATAATATTAACAGCAGTGAAACAATAATAGACTGTTATTATTGTTATTAAGTAGGTATATCTCTAAACTAGTCGACGGCGCGTTTAAAAAACGTGGTGTGCTTAGGCCCTAAGTGAAATATGAATTTTTCATCTTGTTACCATGTGAATATATTTGCCTAGTATAATATTGGGACTTAAACGAAGTTATGAAATTCATATACAGTATGTTAATTAACGAAAGGAATTCCTAAAACTCGTTGATCTACACCATTAGTAGATTAAAAAAACAACATATAATAATCCATACTAATATTATAAATGCGAAAGTAACTCTGTCTGTTACGTTTTCACGATGAAACGCCTGAACCGATTTTGATAAAAATTGGTATGTACATAGCTTGAACCCCAGGGTAGGATATAGGCTACTTTTTAATTAGTGACTTCGTCTGCATTCACTATAACCGACATTCACGCGGACGAAGTCGCGGTCAAAAGCTAGTAAGAAAATAAGTATAAAAAAAATTCAGAAATTTACAGTGTTTCTTTTTGGTGTCCGATTTTGTATTACATTTAAAAAAACATTTTTATTTTTGATTGGAATATTATTATTTTTTTGTATTAATGGAAAATGTAGTAATATCGATTAAAGAGAACGCCTTTCGTGTATTTAAAAACGGTATTTGACCAAAACTTTGAATTATTGAGCAGAGAAAACAAAAATCACGTAGGTAATTCGATTACAGCCTTACGCCCTAAGGTTGTTTCAAACAGATGGTTAACGTTACATACGGGCGGTTACAAATTACTATCACGTGAGATGTTTAATGTTCGTTAAATGTAACGGGCTATTTCATGACATAAAAATTTCATAGTTATTCAAAAAGAGAGTCTATAATATTTTGATGTTTGACGTAGCTGTTTGACAACACATAATTATGGTGACTGGTGGATAAAGCATCGGTTATGATAATAGTAACTTTTTGAAATACGTTAAGGTCACCATTTTGTGAAACAACCCAATTTTTTGGTTTGACGATAGTTAGCGCCATGTTTGAATATTACCCGTCAGTAAAGTATAGTTTAAGCAACACGCCCTTAATCTGAATCTCGAGTTATAAAGGACACTAACGACACACACACAAAAACTGGTTGTGTTTTTTGAGAAGCGTAATTTACGCGGCTTTTGTTTTCATACAAAAGTCCTCTTTGTGCCACACGGCAACGCGAAATTCGATCTAGCCTGTCCCTTTGCCGTCCTTCACCAGCGACGCCCTAAGTCGGGGCTCGTACCCCACAAGGGGTGCCCTTAGCGTGTAATCGCTTAGTTTGTAAGTTATTTTGCCCTGGCTGGATGCCCTAAAAATAATATTATTTAAGGCACCACAGGAAAGTCCGGTTAAGCAGCCGACATCCTCCTAGGTTGACCTGCGAGATCCCGATCCGAAAAAAAAGAAAATACGGCAACGCAAAATGAGTTGTTATTTTTTCGCGACTTACAGCCTTGTCGCTTGCGCGGCATTGTTTTTGTTTGGCTTCACACTTTTAGTATTTAATGCTGAACTTTGTTCGTTAATTGTGAATATTTCGAAATAAACGACCTAAATCTGTCATCTAAAAATCAATCAAGCAAGTAAGACAAAGTTCTTAAAGCAAGGGTATTAAGGTCAACATTTTCCACATTAGCATACCACCAACTAAGCACCATAACATTATTTAGTACATAGACAAGCTTTACTAGCTTTAATGTTAAGTTAAGTACCTCAGTCAGGAATCTATAAAACAACCGTAAAGGTATAAAATAGTAGTATTTTGTAGTAAAGTTTATGAAGTGAAAGGCTTTACCTGTAATGTAACGGCATGGGTTTAGTGTTTAAAAAAAGCGTAGCATGATCCTTATTCAAATTTAAATGATATGAAACTTTAAGGATCCGTAATGTTTTAAATAATAAATTATAGCCTGTAAGCAGACAGGGATATTGTAGCGTCCTATCCCAATAATCAAACTCTTTAGCTTCTATATTATTTAATTGAAAAAATAACCAAAATCACTTAATCCTGACTTACGACTTTACAAAATTCAAAACATTTCTTTTTCCATACAAAAAATATAAACACACAAAATTTTGCATATATCTCTTGTACTGGATAATCAGCAAAGTTAAGCAAATCAGCTGTGCCTGTACATTAGCCTACCTACATCATTAAGAAGAAGCTCAAGAAGAAGAATTTAGTTGAGGTCAAAGTCGTAGAACAAATGTTATTCAGGGTGATGATACGAAGTCCAGATTAAGAGGTTTTGGGTATTTTTTCAATTTCCCTGTATATTATATTATACTAGCGACCCGCCCTGGCTTTGCACGGGTGCAATGTAGGTACAAATTAAGTATACGAAAAACCTTTATTTTGAGTCACTCTGAAATTGAAAATTGCATTCAATACGTTGCGTAGTTTGAAAGATCTAAGGGTGCAGACAGGGAAAGTGACTTTGTTTTATACGATGTAAAGAAAAAGAAAAGTACCTATAGATTTTAAGGCGCTAACAAGCGACTTTTGCAGATTTTAAACTGACAATCATGTCAAAATGTGTAGTGTAAATGATTTAAAAAAAATATACGTCAAACTAGAACCTTCTCTTAATCATTTAGTATGTGAATATTTTTGATTAAGTTCATATTAAATAGTTTCATTAAATCGTGAAGTTGTGTCTGACGCAGACAAAACATTGATAATCACACAAAATCTACCAGGAATATTTAAACGAAACTTTTACTATCTTACAGACAATTTTATTATCTATCTTTTAGTATACGCCTTTTTTTAAGTTAAAGAATACTATCTTTTATTTAATTTTTTCAACTAAACTTTGAGAGTTTTGGACGCAGCGCATACGATTCTCTGGTCGCTTAAGGTCGCCGGCGTTTATCGTCGCCTTAATTTAATGTTTATTCGTTGTCGTTTGTTAAAAACATTGCACAAAATGAAAAGTTATTTTCATAGTCAAATGAAGATTCTTGGCATCTTCATAAGTGTAAGTGTAAGTGTAAGTAAACTATAAGAACTGGAATATAAAATTCGCCATTCCTAACAGTTTTTACAACACCTTAGAGGTAGGCACGTAGGAACCGAATATGGCATACAAGAATAGTCAGGAAGCGGTGAGTTGTCTGAATGTTTGTCTGCCTTCACTCACAGGAGGCGTAAATTCTAAACGTCGTAAAATATGAAAAATATCGTGGAAATGTTCGGACGGACGCAGCAATAAAAGATACACTGCAGGCAATTTGAGGAGAAACTGCATAGGACTGTGCACTAAATGTATTTGAGTATGTACGGGGAAATTAAATATACCCAGTAAACTTTTTGTTTAATATACATCTTAAATGAATATTTATAATAATACTAGATGACCGGGCAAACGTTGTTTTGCCATATAAATTATTTTTTATAACCTAGCTATACTCCATTTACAATAGCATTAGACAGAAGTTAAAAAAAGTTGTTTTTAATGCACACTTTGTAACAAAAGTACAATAAACATGTTAAAGTTACGATATACACCGAATTTATTATAATCTATTTTTACAGTATCTATCGCGCGTATTTGTAACTATTCTAATAATTTATCTTCTAAAATTACGTGGCTTTCATTTAGTTGTATATTTAATTCCAATTTAAAATTACAGTGTCAATGCTAAAAACCTAACAGAAGCAGGGATGAACAATACCTTGAACGTTATTCGTTTCACTGTAATTCTACCAAATTAAAAATGTTACCTAATCTTTAAAATACTTTTATTCTGTTTATATTATTATACGTCCATATGTAGTACTATCTTAGATCTATTTATCAAAATGATGTTAAAATAAGTTTAGTTAAAATTGTTTTAACTTATCTTTGAAATAAAATGTTTTGCGTTTCTGCTTCTATGAGCCCCTTTTTTCTAACGCTATTATAAATGGAGTATAGGGGTATAAAATAGCCTACGACCTATTCTAAGACCTACCAAATATACGCAAAAAAATCATAAACATCGGTCAAACCGTCTCGAAGGAGTTCGTTAACAAACACACGAGGTTTTTATAAATGAGAAGATAATAATATAAATATTAATTTCTATTTATTCTCTCAATGAAATGTACAGTTATTTACAAAAGTGTTGTGCTGATCACACAATATCTTTAAAAATAGGAAAGCAGGAAATTAGGCGTTCCATTTATGAAAAGATCATACAAATTAAATATGGGCCTATAATTTTCTTAGTTTGTTAACTATGTCTGTCAATTACTTAGTTGAAATATGACTTGGTAGCAAAAGGAAATGGATAGTCAAGAACCCATTAATATTTAGAAGGTTTACGTATTTACCAGCACTTAAGAGTAATTCATCACTAAAATTATAGGGTACGCACTTCACTAGAACACGAAACCTGATTCGAAAATAATTATTTGTTTTTCAATATCCTTAATTACAACGCCATGGTCTGTCTTCGAGGTAGCGCCGCTGTTAGTCTTGATGGATGGAGTGCATTAAAATAAATATCTGTCCATTTTTCAACTGGTCCTGATAGCCAATTACACCGCTGCGCTACAAATAGCCACAGTTTTACGAATCATTACTTTTTAGTTAAATGGGTTTAGTAAAACAACAAAAAAGCGAAATATTAGTTGGACGTTATGGGTTACAAACTAATAAGTTTCAGGAAACATTAAAAATAACATCGCTGTCAAATAAATCTTGAATATTGAATGTGGTAGGCGTTGGAATAAAATTGTTAGATGTTGTTGCAAATGAAAATCCTCTGACATTTTTGTCGGGGATTGTACGATCAACTCTGAAGTCATAATGTACTGAGTTAACAATTACGAGGCTAAGAGCCAGGTAAATAAATAAGAGTCCTCTAGCCGACGACAAGCATAAAATTTAGTTTCATACTCGAGTAACTTATTCTTAGCCCATTCTGTGCAATTTCCTATGCAAATTTAATTGTACCCGGGGTCCACGTAAATCTCTACTCTCTCTAGCTGCAAAGTTAATTACGCGCCAGGACTACTCTGTGCGATTAACGAGCCGGCTTGCTTTTATTGTGTCTACATCGACAAAGGAAAGGAAAACGTGGAAAATGATATTACCCGAGGCGCAAATGAACAGTACTGTTATAACACGTATTTCATACCAAAAACTGAACAAAAGATGCTAGTTTAGCAGCTGAATAGACAAAGAAACTGTATTGTTGCTTCAAGACTTATTGTGTATTGTAGATGGTTCGTTATTTTTTATTTTGTGAGAGACAGCGTTTCATCGGAACGCTTCTCAGTGTATTGTCGACATTAATTAATTAAATAGGTACATACGCCTTTCATCTCGCCGCAGAATTCCTACGACAAAATACCAAGTCTGTTATTAATGAATATTACAATTGGAAAGTTTTAGTGCTGCAAGAGAGACCGCTGTATGTGTAAAATATTATAAATGCTGCAGGAGTGACAGTCAGTTAGCAAATTAACCAACCAGTGCAGTTTAAAGTCGCCTACGGCTTAACCTATTCAGAACAGAAATCTTGACGTTACAAATTAAATGAAACCAACGTTCAACTACAGCTTTTTACTCTCTACAGACAATGGTGTCGATTCCCTTGTTTAAAAACTAAACTAAAATTAGGTATTTGGCATTTCTTACTACCAGGCAGCTGAAGAAAAGGACGGCGTCAGACAAGGACTAAGTTAGAGATGTCAAATTAGTTTTTCCTTTGAACTACGCAGTGTTTTTAATCAATACGTTCTGAAATGACAACTATAATTGTATGAACATTTTAGATCAACTTAAATTGACAGCTCTTATTAATATATGTCTCTTTCTTGTTTTATTGGAGAGAAAGAGATGTAAATAGCTTAAAATTAGTTTAGTTCGTGCACAACAGAATTGGCACCAGTGTATTTAAATAAAAATAAATAATATAAAACATATCTACACACACTGACAGATCTAAAACAGAACCTCCCATTTTTGAGTCAGTTAAAATATTCAACAAAAATCTTTCCAAGAATCTTACAAAAGAAGCAAGGCAACTAGAAGACGTGTACCATGATAATAAAGTCGCGTGTCACTCTGATGAAACAGACATGGACATGATAAGATTTAATGACGTGCTACGCAAACACTATTGCAATTCTAGTTTAACGGCTCACACCGATCTATTACCGCAGATAAGTGAAGTTATGTAGCTGTGAGGAATAAAGTATGTCAACGCGTAGTATGCAAATCACGGCAGTGTGATCTTAAGTGTGTGAGTGCACGCGCAGAGAGCTTTGAGTTAAGGGGTAGGTGGAATTCTAGGTAAATGGGGCGTGATATGAATTCGAGTTTTAGACTTGGTATTGACATAGTTTTCAACCGACTCTAAAAAAAGAAGGAGGTTCTCAATGAGGGCTATCGCGTATGAATTCGCCGCTAGAGGCGCTAGTATAGCGTTAGGTCTCCGGAACGTCAAATGTCACTGTTTGTGGGTAGGCTACGCGGGTTTATTTCTAATTAGAATAATGTTGTGAATATTTTATTATTTTCTCAATGATAACTGACATTATAATCATATACATGCAATATATTTCGGAAATATTCCATAACTTTTTATTGGTAGTTCGATAACTGTTGTCTCTAACAATTCAAATAATAAACGGGCGACATATCCCAGATTTGCGCGTCCAAACAACCTTTAGTACAAAAATCCTGAATATTACTCCGCAATGCGTCTTTGCACGTTTGGCATAAATCCAACTTCAACAATGACAGCATCAAGTTGTGAGCTTTCCAAACTTTCCCCATAACGAACGCTCAGTGGGTTGCACTAACGTACTGTTGACCACAAATGTGGATAGTTCCACATAAGAAACTAGGATATTTATCAGGAACTAATACGAAGATGTGGTAAGCAAACTGGGAAATGTTTACTCAGTGAATTGAAAGAACCAGGAAATCTTTGTAGGAAAACTGAAAACCACGGAAGACAAACGGAAAAAGTAAGTCAGACAATGACACATTGCCATACAAGCGTCCTGGCAAATTGTAACTTCGAACTTAGATGAAAATATTGTTTTTTGTTACTTGGTTTATTTTTCTAGCCACTCTGATTAACGAAAAGAAGTAAACCTTGCTGGAACTTTTTTCTAATATTATTATCATGCTTTATTATTCACATGGGGCTCACAACGAGTTTACTTGTGGAATTAATTAAGCTAAAACCCTTTTTACGGCCGCTAGAAGTTGCAATGTAATCCGTCATACTATTTCAAATTCATATTTAGTGAATAATAACGTAAATTAATAGATATAAATGCAGGGAATCTTGTAAGGGGTGGCCAATCTATCCACTATAATTGACAAATCATTTTGTGATCGAGCTTACCTACACGTTAACAAATGAGGACTATTTATGATATTGGTTTATATGATCACTCTCATTTGTACAAATGACACACACACATACACACCTCTTTACCTACGCAAATACATATTTACTCATCATCTTGGCATTCGCTTGAGTAATGGGTTATTGATTTCGATTAGGCAATACTTTTATGGTTGTTTTTTATGTTAATAGATGTAATAAATCAGAAGTATTTAATTATATATTTGATTTACATTAGGAACGAGATGAAATAGTGCAAATGTGTTTTGCCTTGATATTTATGTCTTAATCTCGTATTGAGGGCGAACGACCAATAAACAAGTAGGTAGGTAGTGTAAGGTAAAGAGAAAAGGCAAGTATTGGGAAAGAAGAAAAACATGGTATTTCTTTATATTGAAAACCAAATATATTTCCATGAATAAGACAAGCCAATAGACACAAATAAAACAATAATAAGTCAAGCAACAGACCATGCCTTAAGAGCTTCAATAGTTTATATAAAAAAGCTAAGTGTAAATTACTTACGCGAATACCAGAATACCGTTAAAGGTTAACACCGACTCAATGGCTAACTAACCAAACCGCAGCCAATAAACCAGCTTCGTTTGTCCTTAATTATCAACTAGGGCAAAGGTAAAGACCTATATATATTCAGGAGAGCAACCGCTTTCCGCCGCAGTGTCGCCGACTGCCGAACTATCACGTCAGCGAAGAAGGAAAGAAACAAGTTTATTCTATTACCCAGATTGTTCTCGCCTTGGATGCCAAAATGTGCTACTTGGTACATGCCAGGATGTTTTGCTCGCCAACTAACTTTATGAGATATGTGTTTTGGAGCAATCCTTTTATACAGCGGTATCTGTTGGCTTGAGTTATTGTTTATTTTCCTTCATCATGACGCTTTGGCGTCGTTATGGCACATTGTACTGCTTCGTTGGAGCTGTCCGTTTGTTTTGTGAGTGTTGTTGAATGTATTTTATGGCTGCCTTGTCTTACATTATTATTTTTATTGTCACTTCATACAAAACTTTGACATCATCAGAGATTTGATAAGTTCATTGGATCAAAATGTTCTGTTCACAATGTTGTAAAGGACTGTGCCGCTGTGAGTTTAGTGGTATTAATATCTTGTTTTAAAATTCTTTGCGACCGCTGTCATGTTTTCAAGCTTCATGTTATTTATCACGCAGACTTCAGTTTACATCTTCAGTCGCTCATATAGTTTCAAAATAACAAAATCTAAACTGACCCGCATTTTTCTTCACCGCTGTTCCCAATATGAAGCGTAAACTTCATAGCCGACATGTTTAAACTAGTTAATGGAATCATTTGTAGCTATTCTCTTAGTTATTCGAATCGTCCGCTTGGTGCTGTAAATTTTAATTATAGAACTCTTAATAAGGGAAGCTACTCACGACACGGTATGGTTTCATCACTCTTGTGATGATAGCGAGTCTAATTGGTGCAGTAAATTTAAATAACACTGACACTTTACTGTCGGTGCTCCTCCTAATTGAGAGAGAGAATCGTAAAAATAATTTTACCCGCCTCATTTGTACTCGGCTTTACTTTTAATTTTATTTTCTTTTGGTTAGTAGTAGGCTGATTGAACTGCCTACGTAGGTATGCGTTCTTTTTAATTTACGATTGAAACTTACTTTAAATCTCTTTGGCGGGAATGAGGTTATTTTTTATGGATGTTTTGGCGCGTTATCGTAGATGTTAAGTTTAGTTCCGGTCATTAAGTATTACTTTATCTATATAAGTTGTGTAGGCTAACAGGCGTAATAAAATCAGTTTTGATTTAGAGAGATTGAGTTCAAAGTTTAACGCTACTATGAACAATTGACGTCTCTTTTTGTTATTTATTGGTTTCGTGCCATTGTGCTGTTATTGGTTTATTCTCATTATTCATAATGCTGTTTTATTTATGTGAAAAAAGTGGGTACGTAGGCGTTTACGATATTTGATTTAAATATGCAAATCCGTTTAATATTCGTTTTAAATAAGCCATTTGTATACTTCCCCATTTGTTATATGAATGGCTATCCTAAGTTTATTCGTCTCTAGCTTCTGCCCGCGACTTCGTCCGTGGTATAAAACATACCCTATCACATTCGGCTATAGTGTAGCTTTCTATTAGTGAAATAATTTTCAAAATCTGATGAAGATTACCTGCTACATCCAAACTTACAAACTCAATGTCTTTATAATATTCTAATAATAATATTTCTCTGATATTAAGAATAATTTCGTAGTAAGTACAGGCAAGTAATATAAATACTTACACAATCTGGTATTCGAATCAATTAATAAAATATCGTTCTAATAGGGTATTAACAGGCACAGCCTTATCAAGCGAAAGCCTTAGTTGACGTAACAAGCGGAGTTATTTTAATTGATATAGTTACCATGCCTGCCACATCGACCATAGAGTTACTACACAAAATAGAAAGGTACCAACAGAAGGTTGGTTTCAAACAACGAGTTAAAATCGAGAACTCATTACAAACATTCATCTAAACTAATTTTAACAAGAAGAAAGATTTGATTTTTTGTAGGTCTTTTTTTTATAATTAACGAACTCAAAAAAATATTTCACCAATAGGAAGCTACGTTCTCCCTGACTGCTATAAGCTATATTTTATTATCATAATTTATTATTGTCGTTTAGCTTAAGTGCTACCTAGTTTAAAATGTGAACTGAGATCCTATGTGCGTCACTTTCTCGTGAATAAATGGTTTTTCTTTCTTCTTTCTTTCTAAAGTCGCCAGACCTATGTCATTTTAATAAAGAATAATAATCCAAAATTGTCCCAAAGATCTCTTTTCATACAGAGAAGGCCTTGCGCTAACGTGATGAATGTTCGTGACATTCATCACGTTAGCGCAAGGCGAATTAGCGATATCAGACTTATATTTTTTATATAAGTTCAGTTTCCTCACGCTGTTTTACTTCACCGATGTCAGTGATTTCGAAAATAAACTTAGAAAGTACGGTCACCAAAGGAGATAAGTATCCATGTCGCCGGAAACAGTTGAAGTTTACTTAGAAACCGATAGGTTTTTATGAATAAAATAAAATACAATTTATAGAGATTAAACAGTTCAATGATTTAATAAAATTTCATTTGAAAGCCCACATTGGTTTCTAAGAAATCTTCAACTATTCCCGACGACATGGATACTTATCTCTTTTGCGTACTGTACATATGAAATTGAAAGTACATAATTATGTCTTTATGCCATTTTAGCATGGTGAAAATTTTGAGGTCTTGGCGATCTTGATCCTATAGTTTGAGATCACCGTACATACGCATGGTAATAAGCTCATTGCATAAACTAGACCTTCTGTGCCTATCTACTTCTTTTTGTGGTCATAGTCACTCACAGGGTTTAGGAAATCGAAGCATGCTCGACCATACGGATGCATTATTTCAACGTCAAGCGCATCACTATAACGGTTAAAAGGAAATTTTTCATTTACGACAGCAGTTTAGTGTTAATGATGTATAAGTATGGATGTGGGAAACCTTAATACGTTGACGTGATAGAATTCGACGTTTAATAATTTCTGTTACTTTTTGAAGTTATCGTAAACTTTCGTAAAGGTAGATAATACCAATTTGGATGGTGTCATTCATGTGACTGTGTTTCCAGTAGATAGTAGACTGCTTATAATAAACCATTAGACGTTACTCGAGAATTACAAATGTATGTGCATATGTATCATTATATCAGTCTATTACCATCCGATACTGTACGTAGGCCTCCCCAAGAGATCGGCGATCTCCCTGTTCCGGTCTCGGTCTTAGGCAGACCGCACCCATTCGCTGCCACCCACCTTCTTCAAATCGTCTGTCCATCTTGTCGCAGTAGGCCACTCCACTCTAAATCGTGTCTGCTCCATGTACCGTCTGTCCGTCTGCAGACATGGCCAGATACTATGCATGCAGTAAAAGAAATGCGAACACAAGATTAAACTTTTTAGGTTTTGTGAATAGTAATGAAAAAATTCAGCTTGTTTTTTGGATTTTTAACACGCTTTTTACTTGTTTTTCGTGTATAGTAATGCATTTATTACAATATTATTTTTGATATCGAAGAAATTTGTTTGTTATGCAGATTTGTATTCGGAAAAATATGAGGTTCCAACAAACAGTGACACATTTCGCTTTAATTGTCAAACAATGTCGCTTTTTGTCCCGCTAATAAAACACAAAGTAAGCAACGAATAAATTTTTCACCGCACAAGCGTTTTGACGTAAATAAAGAACGAAACAGAATTTAATGTGACCGCTAATGGTGAATTTCCCTCGAGAGCTTCATTTTCAGTATTAGCCGAGTCCGACGTCGGATACAAAAGTTTGTTAAACTTCATACGGACAGAGGACGGATAAAGCGAAATTATACCAGCGAATAACTGGTACACTTACCACTGTACTCTTTTGGAAAAGATAATGGCAAGGATAATTATAAAATATTAATATTTTTAACCTGATTTTCTGCTTGTAATTAAAATGTTTTCGCTTGTTAATGTCGAGGATACATTAATATTATAATGTTCTTGATTGTTATCTGGATTTTGAGGTTTTATTTTCATTATTTTAAAGTATAATTATCCACATACGTCTCAATATTGACCGACTTAAAACTTCATTTGTTGCTAAAGATTTGTTTACCTAAAATGGTCAAAACAACTTCGACCTTAGGTACTTTTGGTAAAATAAAAGATTACTTTAAGGCCAATTCTTGCTAGTTGCATTCTCATCTCAACAATAATTAATTGTCAAAAATGTAAATAAATATAGACGTTTTTGTCAGATTGATAACCGTTAGTCTCGTAACTGTCACAGTCACTTTGATATAAAGTGATAGAGATAGCACGAGACTTAACGGCATCTTAAAATTGAGTAGCGTTTGAGTATTTGCTCATATCTATACTTAATATCATAAAGCTGAAGAGTTTGTTTGGTTGGTTGAACGCGCTAATCTCAGGATCTACTTGTTCGAATTGAAAAAATATTTTTGTGTTGGATAGTCCATTTATCGAGGAAGGCTATAGGCCCATGCAAAGCCGGGTCGGGTCGCTAGTGAATGATATTTCTAAAAGTTAGTAGAATTGATCCCCTAACCGATTGACATGAAAAAAGATTGACTGTACTTTTATTAAACAACACCTTTACTAGCCGTGTGGTGCCAGTCTCGAATAGCACCACCCCATTTCTACCCGTGGGTGTCGTAAAAGGCGATAAATGGATATTGACCAGAGGATGGGCAGCAGCGTCCTTCTGAGTTCCATAAAACCTACTGCAATCGCCAACATGCATCGGCCAAGCATGACGATTACGGCTGTACCCCCCCCCCCTTGGGGGAGACCTCTAACCCAGTAATGGGCGTCTAAAGGTTGACATGATGATGATGGTGAAACAACACCATCCAATTAATTTAATACGAAACCTAAAGCTATTATCGAGCGAGTATTCTGTACTGTATTCGATTTTAAACTCCAACAAAGATGATAGCGTGTAATAACTAAAAAAGGGAACAAAACAGAGCAATTTCCTTCTAAAAATAACGGGTTACCGAAACAGAAGGAGAGCAGTAATGGTGTTGTTTTGAAATACGAGCGGTAGTACAGCTTCCCTTCTCGTAATGGCCCGATTTTTCTCAACAAGGAAACTCGATGAAACGCATCAGATTTTTTTCCTTCTGTAATAAATTAGGATCGGGATTGGAATGTTTTATCTTTCAACTTTGGATTTATGTTAGTTTGTGTTAGATAAACAACTGGTTCCGGTCGTTTAGTATATTTTATTTCAAGTGTGTATTTTTTTACTTTTAATGTTATTTTTGTATTTTCAGCTACTGCTCATTACTATTTACTGGCCTGTCAGTCTTGTGGTCTCAAGCGCGACTGCGGATCTAGGAGGCGTGGGTGCCATTCTCAGTTTGGGTAGTGTTATCGAGATTTTCCATTGCTTTAGAAATTTCTCAATAGTAACCCGGAGTCTGGAAGTTGGAGGTGTAACACCTCCGTCTAGAGCACGTGAAGCCGTTGTTCCACGCCTGATCTATCCCTGGTCGTTCTTGATTGCCATTCTACCGGTCTATGAGAGTGAGGAAGCCGGTACGTGTATTCTTCTGTATTCATCATCATGTCAACCTTTAGGTAGCCCACCTGCTGGGCATAGGTCTCCCCCAAGGGGGGGGTTTACCCGTAATCTCCATGCTTGGCCGATGCATGTTGGCG
The DNA here is from genome assembly GCA_947361185.1 of Charanyca ferruginea. NCBI lineage: Eukaryota > Metazoa > Arthropoda > Insecta > Lepidoptera > Noctuidae > Charanyca > Charanyca ferruginea. The sequence continues at coordinate 11,354,869 of OX376073.1, forward strand.
TTACGGTACTCAGAAGGACGCTGCTGCCCGTCCTCTGGTCAATATGCCTCTGTCACCTTTTACGACACCCACGGGTAGAAAAGGGGTGGTCCCACCACATGGCTTCTTCTGTATTCTGCACTTTAATATCTCCTGCGTACTTGGCTAGCCTCCATTATGATTGGCCACCGTGTTCGAAATTTGGTCAAAAGAATATTACTCCACATCCAGAGTAAGTATATTAGGTAGGCTGATGTCTGTACCATCTTCAGTACCCTCGTTTATGCCTTTAGTGCCAGCTGACAAAGCCTGACCCAACCTTCACTAAAATAATATTTTATTAATTGACACATCCCGAAACACAAGTATTAAACGAAAAGAAAGAAGAGCATTTATGATATTCTGTCACTGTTCAACTCAAACTCTCATTACCCGTATTTACAAATACATTGTTTTTACAACAATAGGATCGTTTCATGCTTGCGTTACGAACGTTTGCAATGGATCCAAATTGATTTACCCATCATAAGATTCAAGCATCATGAAACAATTAATTATGCATTACACTAATGTTTGTTGTGTTGATTGGTTTGTACTAATCCCATTATACACGGTGATTTAATTTCATGTTTGTACTTATTATTTCATGTATTCGAAGCAAATGGACTGTCAATGTAGGGGTTACAACATGGATACTGGGGCTATCGTGATATGATAAGGAAAATTAGATATATGCTTAAAGTAGTCAATTATATGCTTACAGATGATATAATTGTTTTATAATGTCTTTCTACAACCTGGTTGGTTAAAAGGATATCGACGACATAGGACAGTCTGAATTAATTCGAATAAATTAAATTCACAATCCAATTGACAATATCTATTTAACAACTCTATAATCAAACAATTCACTTCAAAGCTCAGTCACAAACACTGTCAATTCAAATGATCGTAAATTTCTATTTACGACGAAACCACTAAAATAGAATAATTATTACACAATTAGTACGCAATAGATAGCGTCCGTGTCTAGGAGATGACATAATGAATATAATTGATTACGACGGAGTCACTCGACGCGTCTCCGGATGGGAATAATGGTATCGTTTGTGAACTGATAACTGCTTTGGGTCATTGCTATAATGTTGTCTCGTATAGTGTAGTGATGGTAAAGTACAGGCGGAAAACCAAGTAGGAGATGAAACAAAAGATGATATCATCAAATTACATAATGTTACACTTTTTTGTCGTCGTCCGATCACTATCTAAGACAATAAAGTGTCCAAAGAAGAGATCACTTTTTTGTCGAGAGTTTTAGTGCAAAATTTTATGTTACTGGCGCTTTTTTTTTAAAAGATAAAAGACTGCTGGCCACATATCCTACAGTAGGTCTCGAAAATTGCACTAGGACTCACGATAGGTAAGTTATTTTTTTGTGATTTAAATAGTGCTGATAATTTTTATTTGCAATGTGCATGAATGGCAAGCAAGATCGGTTGGTGTCTTTCTAAATCCTTTTTTATGCTTGACATGTTTAATCAGAATATCTTCAAAACTACTGCGGTAATTTTAAATTCAGGAACTGCAGTGCCCTGTTAGCTCGTGGTAATGTGGAAGATATTACTCCTCGATATTCATAGAAACTGTGAAATGGTTTATTCGGAGTCAAGACCACACAACGTGGAGGTCAGATTGCAGTAACTCAGCGTAAAATATTGGTATTTAAACGCCATTGGTTAGACTGGTAGTAGCTCCCGACATAATTAAGAAAAGGATTGATTCACGATGACAGAAGAGTTATGTTGCTTTGGCCATCTCAGTATAGTTTCGTTACAAATGAGTCTATCTGTGGCACTTTATCAGTGCTTCACCGTTTTTGAGGTTCTGGGTTAAATCCCTCTATTTTTTTTTTTTATGGGACATGCCCGCCACACTATTCCCTAACCACTGTAACTCATGTAAGCCAGAATCAACAGTGGCGAGCACCAGAAAAGCGCCAGAGCAATGAAGCTCAACGAGTCCCAGAGAAACGATTCAACTGTCTTGGATCCCGCAACGAAATTAATCAGAAAAGAACAGCGGAGGAGTAAGAAAAACATATTTTCCACTTCCCTCCAAATCAAGCAGGAGACAGAACAGAACTAGGCCAATAGGCACAAAGGGACGTTTACAACTGGGAGAAACCCAGTTGCTAAGCACCACGGATTATCATTGACATAATTAATGGGCCCTAAAAAGTGAGCTGTTACATTAAATTTGATTCCAATAATAGAGAATTTGACGACACGGTTGGCGCAGTGGCTGAGCGATCGACTGCTGCGCAGCGTGTTGCGGGTTCGATTCCCGCCCAGGGTAAACATTTGTGTGATTAGCATTTGTGTTTGCCTTGTGTCTGGGTGTTGTTTATCTATATATGTATGTATTTACAAAAAAAAAAAGTATTTGTGTATTTATATCAGCTGTCTGACACCCATAGTACAGGGTCTCCCTAGTTTGGGGTCAGATGGCCGTGTGTGAAAATGTCCCCACATATTATATTATATTATATATTATAGGTATGGCAAAAACGCTTGAACGCACGGAAATTAGTTCTAGTTTCCACAAGGTCCGCATAATAAACTGCACCGGATGTAGCCTGTACACTATCCAACATAATATTGCGTTCTTTCTGCCAAAGAGTACACTCCCCATAAGATATGATGTGCAGATTGTTCGTATTCACAGTCAGATGTAGAACTAGTAATCCCTCTAGTTGGACAAGAGTAATTCGGGTTTGGAACTTGCGATATTTTTTGTCCCACCCCGGGATTGGATCCGAGAAATGACCAGCAGCTTGCCCCTCGTCACATCGGGACTTAATGCTATCATTAGCGGAACAGCCTGCCCTTTCCGGGATTAGTCTGTTACACTTTATGTTACGGTTAAGGATGAAATTCGTCACTGTAGATAATGATTTGGGCAAGGGCATATTGTTATTTTCATGTAGTTTTTGCAATGGATAGGACAGGAGTAACAATGGTTGTGTTTTTGTCGATGAAAATCTATTTGTTTTTAATAGTACCTACTAGAAACGAAAGGGTTTAATTTTTTTCTCTTCAATTGAGTAATGACCCAAATTCTTTGATTACTGAGCTATGCGTAAATCAATAAGTTATCACGATTGCCGTTTAACTTATGAAATATCTATCGTAACCTATCAGTACATACTATCATGCAGTAAGATTGAGATGACCTGTCAATATCCCTGGTGGAATGATAGCACAACTTTCGTCATAATGGAGATCACCAAAAGAGGTTTTTATAGAACAGTACCTACTGCAGAAGCAATATTTATAGTAAACTCCATAAATACCAACCTTATTCGTATTTAAAAACAAGGCGCTGAAAAAGGCTCTATAAACACTGCTAACGATCCCTTAATAGCGATAGATGAAGGTAGTAATAGCCTAGTATAATACAATAAAAGTCGGCAAAGAGAGCCTACTATGTAACAAAATTAGGAGGCTGTACATTGTAATGAACTGTCGACTATATAACCGTTTTTCCCTATAAACCTATTTTACGATAATCATAAACTTGCATTTAGGTGTGGAAAGGTGTATGCAAATATACTTTTTGTATCAGCTAGTTTATATGTCGGTGCCTTTGTTGTTTAACAGTCTAATGAACTTTTGACGACACGGTTGGCGCAGTGGCTGAGCGATCGACTGCTGCGCAGCGTGTTGCGGGTTTGATTCCCACCCAGGGTAAACATTTGTGTGATGAGCACTTGTGTTTGCCTTGTGTCTGGGTGTTGTTTATCTATATATGTATGTATTTACAAAATAAAAATGTATTTGTGTATGTATATCAGCTGTCTGACACCCATAGTATAGGGTCTCCCTAGTTTGGGGTCAGATGGCCGTGTGTGAAATTGTCCCCACATATTATTATTATTAACTTGGATGAACGATCTTCGTATTTTTTTACGGCAATGATTGTTAGAGACGGTGGAATAAAATGACATAGTGATTTATTTTTCATCATTTACCTAGCCTTATCCCAATTATGTCGGGGTCGGCGTCCAGTCTAACCGGATGCAGCTGAATACCACTGTTTTACATGGAGTGACTGCCATATCTGATCTTCACAGTCCAGCTACTGGGTAACACGATAACCCTTGATAAGACTGGTGGTCAGACTTTCTGACTACCCATTACGACTGTCAAAGATTTACGAATCACAGCCGGGACCAACGTGATTTCCGAGGCACGGAGGGGTATCTATATGAAATTGATGATCACCCATCCACTGACCGACCGCGGTAAGCGTAGCTTTAGCGTTCCTCTACATAGTGATTTATTAACTGGATAATTAAAATTAAAATAGAGGGGCTTCCTATGGTGTTTGGACAAATCAATATCTGCTACAACATGTTTGTATACCACCTATAGGCACTCTATCGATAATATTGTTATGACGGGACGTCCACTTTGACAACCCTTTTAGATCGAAAATTTTGATCGACGGACTCAACCGAGTAGAGTATAACCCTTTTTCGTATAATGTTCAGCCCATAGTACGCAAGAACCCATCTGACGGTAACTATAGTGACGTTAATCTGGCGATCTCGCAACTGGCTACAAGTGCGATTAGCGCAGGGACCTATTCCGGACTTATTGGGATCCCGGGATCCCTCGGGTCCCGGGCTTTGGGCCGATCCGCTCGTTATTTTGCATTAATGCCCGAAACTTTCTCTCTTAATACCGGTTGATGAAGGAAATTTCATTACATGCGCTAATTAAGAAAAAGGCGAAATCTCTTTCCAATTACGTTTATCTTTTGAAAATAATCAGATGTTGTTTTAATAGAAGTTACACGAACAACACTCATTTGTTTTATCTCTGTTGGATTATCATTCCTGTAGGAATCGCTTTATTAATGTCAAAGGACTACTTTCCCCATTAATTGACATAATTATTGTGGTTTTGGCATCATTGTGTCAGTAATGCAGATAATACATGTCTGTTAATAACAATTACTGTTGTCAAGCAAATTCATCGTAGGGTTAGCGCTGAAAATAAGTATGGTAAAAATCAATGTTGTTTGACGACACGGTTGGCGCAGTGGCTGTGCTATCGACTGCTGCGCAGCGTGTTGCGGGTTCGATTCCCGCCCAGGGTAAACATTTGTGTGATGAGCACTTGTGTTTGCCTTGTGTCTGGGTGTTGTTTATCTATATATGTATGTATTTACAAAAAAAAAATGTATTAATTTGTGTATGTATATCAGCTGTCTGACACCCATAGTACAGGGTCTCCCTAGTTTGGGGTCAGATGGCCGTGTGTGAAAATGTTCCCACATATTATTATTATTATTATTATTAATGTAGAATCACATATTACGACATGAACGCTGCCAGCAAAATACACAAAGTTAAACATACGTGATCACACCTACGTCAACAGACACATATTTGTTGAGACACAGCTTGCACATACAGCTTTACTTAAAAGCATATTATGTACAATGGCAGTTCAAAAATAGAATTAGATCACATTGTAACACTATTAGTATTAGTAGAATAATTTGATAATGCTGCTTTCAATAAAATTTTATTTACACCATTGGAGCGTTTATGTGGTGGAAGGTGTTTATTGCTGCATTACAAAAACAAACTTACACCACTATAATACATAGTGCTAGTATTTTTCAAAAGATGCTATGAACGTCTGTATAGGTTAAAGCTTTATAATGGTGCATTGTGAGAGTGTTGGAACTTTTAGTTGCTGTTAAAAACACTGAAGTCATGATACTTAATACATTTTATTGGCGTTTTACTACAATGCTTATTCAAGAGTAAACCGCCAAAGTATAATCTTGTCCCTACTTATAATCTCGCAAAAATCGTAAAGCCGACAGCAAGCAAGGGTTAACCCGCCAGGGGTCGTAAAAGTGAGGTATTTTTACCTAAATGGTATATTCATTTTCCATTTTTATTAGATAGGCACTTCCACGTCTTCCTACAAAATTTAATCAGCGCAGAATAACCGAATCCGCAGAAAATGAAGACGCCTTTGATACAGTTTTCAAAAAGGACTTTGGCCAAAGTTTTCTCAACAATGGAAACAAAGGCATTACCAGACGGAATACGTCAATAAAATCTTTGAAGCATTTCTCAAAGAACCTTTCAAAAGTCTATAAGCCACTGTCGGGGCACCCTCTTATTCACTAGAATGGACTTGAGGACTCGTCGATTCCTTTAAAACCCACTGTTGGGGAAATCGCTTTTTCATCCCCGGTAATGGCCGTCCCCGCTCGGAGACATTTTAATTAATTACGACTTCGAGTGCTTTTTTTTAGTTTCGCTATAAATTATGGATGTGGCATCTTTGATATAAAGAGAACTTGATACTTCGTATCCTCCATTGTTAGATCCATTTTCATTCAATGGCTTTTAATTATCTGTTGGAAATTGTTGGAACCGGGTCTGTCTGAATCTTTATTTTTTATGTCTGGCCCGGCTTCGCATGGGCCTTTAGCCTTCCTCGATAAATGGACTATCCAACACAAGAATTTTTCAATTCGAACCAGTAGATCCTGAGATTAGCGCGTTCAATCAAACAAACAAACAAACTCTTCAGCTTTATAATATTAGTATAAATTTGATATAGGTAAGTACCTACCCGAGGCTCTCTGGCTGGTTTAATCATGTTCTACCTCATTTTAATAGTTTATGATTTATAAATGGACTAATGAGGCTCACACTGTTGAAAAATAAAACAATGAAAACTTGAAAATCAGCCAGTTCTGCAGACTTTTCACATATGAATTTTAATAGTTAAACAATAATATTTTTCCAAAAAAAAATGTGTTGACTAGGAACTTCTCCTGTGTCTCGTGTGAGTTAATAAACAGTCACATACACAACAACTAGAGCTGGAGCCACTACCTCTATACCCTGTTCACAATAAGATTAGACATAAACACAAACCTTTTTTACAGTCCCTTCAACCGATTTTGACTTCTATTCCGTAGGCTTAAGGATGATATTAGAGGCAAAAAAGTGGTTATAATAACAACTGTTTACTGCAGTTGCCATTTGTCATGCTACCAACGCAATATAAGTCAAAATCGGTTGAACGGACTGTAAAATAGGTTTGAGTAAATGTCTAATCTTATTGTGAACAGGGTGTAGGCCATTCAAATATGTAGTTGTTATGCGAGAATCAAACCCGCGACACACAGCCATTGCACCCAACCGGGTCGTGTCGTGTCGTATTGATATCGGAGTTTGATTCTAATAGAAGATACAACCTCAATGATTCAACCGGTACCGTGACCTCATCAGGTTTACGACAGTGCCTACTTGACAGCTAAATCAGTATTAGACGAATGAATAGACGTCTGCGCAAACAATTATTTACACGCATGAACTAACACGGATTATTCAAATACATTTACATATTATGACTACTCCAATCTATTGACACTACACTTAAAATCACTCAGCCTTAACCAAGCAATTAACACCATCTTCAAAAGAGTTATCCATACTAAGCACGTATTACCATAAAAATAAAAATAAATGTACCAAAGGACACTATACAAACCTTGGTAAAGTACAAAAGGAGTCTATTCTCTGATCACAATCTGGTACTAAGGTGATATTTATGCACTCATCTTGTTTTACTTCGGGTTTATCACCGGGAGAGGCTTAACTCGCATAAAGACTACTTAACGCCAAAGGCGACGCTGTTTCGGCCTAACAGGCTTGTTTGTGCCACTATTTTGTAACAAAACAGTGATAAGTTGCTACTTACGTAAAGGATCTTCTCTCTCCTTTTATGACACAAAAAAATTGCTGTGTACAAAGTCAGTGTAAGAAAATAGGCTGGGAGACAATAGTTTTAGCGTGGTTTTATAAGCAAGTAAACAAAGTAATAAGATTCTAGGTTGTAAACATGTGCGTAAAAGTCTTGGCCTAGTTCTTAAGAATAATAAAATACAAGGAAAATTTATTCGTAACTCTCGTAGGTTTTCATAACAAAAATATTGTACGTGTGACGGTACAAGACGATGAGTATGTATACGTTAGCATGGAATAGAATAAGTAGTTAAGTACTATTTTAGGTGTCGATTTGGTAGCTACTTGATATAGGTACAGGCAATAGTATCCATCTTTCTACTACACTGCCAATATTCATTTCTATTATGTGCCAAGCAACTTTTAAGCTTATGACATACTTACTTATGAGAGTGCAACACAGTTTTAAGTACTTGTAAGTTGCTGCCTATAAGCCAAATAATTTGTTCGACACTACTTACATAATTTAATTTATTTTTAATAAGTGTCTGAAAGCAGCCGTGTTTCCAGAGAGGTGGAAAACTACTCGTGTCGTGCCGGTACCAAAAGGAGGTATAAGCAACGACAATGTGAGTGGGTACAGACCTATTGCAGTACTGTCATCACCGGCTAAAGTGTTGGAGTGCGCTATTCATAGCAGCATTTTTATGCAAGTGTGAAAGCAACTTTCAGATGCACAGCACGGGTTTCGACCAATGAGGAGCACCACCAGTAACTTACTGTGTTACATGGCTCATGTGCTGCCGATTGTGGGTAGTGGGTGGCCGACGCTGCTTACTTTGACTTCAAAAAAGCATTTGACCTAGTCGATAATGACGTGTTGCTCAAGAAGTTAGCAGCTGTTGGTTTCACTCCGCACCTACTTCGTTTCTTTGCCAGTTACATGAGGGGTAGGCAACAATACGTAGAGTATGAGGGGCATAAGTCAGAGCCATACTTTACGTGGTCTGGTGTAAGCCAAGGGACTAATCTCGGACCTCTGCAATTTATAATTGTGGTAAACGATTTGCCCAAAGTCGTTAAAGATGCAAATTGTTTGCTATTTGCAGACGATCTGAAGTTATCTCTGGCACTGAGGGGTGATGACGACTGCGAACGCTTACAGAAGGCCATAGATAGCGTAGTGGCTTGGAGCAAGGAAAACCTTCTACAATTCAACGCGCAAAAATACGTCACCATCACTTTCTCGCGCGCACGTATACCAATTGTACACGATTACAACATTGATGGGATGCCGATGATCAGGGTCACAGAGGTTAGGGACTTAGGAGTTAGTCTTAACACGGGGCTAACGTTTCGTGATCATATAGTCAAGTGCTGTAAAAAGGCCTACAGAAATTTAGGGTTTATGTTGCGTACTGTTCGTAGTTTCAAATATTACGGCGATAATCGCTTTATATAACACTTTGGTGAGAAGCCAATTAGAATGTAATGCAGTCATCTGGGCCCCACATGAGGCTAAATATAGTCTCATATTGGAGCGAATACAAAATAAATTTGTTAGATTTTTATATTTGAGACTCTATGGAGTATATCCTTTTTACCCGCTCATGTATCCAACCTTGTTTATATTAGGCATGGTGGGATACAACGAGCTGAGAGTTAGGCGTGAATTCGCACTTGTCTCATATTTATTTAAATTAATAAGAGGCAAAATATATAACGCCAACATATTGGAGTTAGTATGTTTGAGTGTGCCGGATAGATATGTGTGGCGGAGACGTCGGCCTCAGCTGCTAGCTGTACCTCGTGGCCGCACAAATCTGTTGAATGAGGCGCCCCTGACGCGAGCATTTCGCACTCTTAACCTTGTAGCAGACGAGCTAGACATATTTGCATGTTCACTGAGTGAATTCACAAGGATAACATTATTTGTAATAAGTTTTAGGAAATAAGTTGTTATTATTAAGTTTACTGCAACTATTGCATTGGGTTATACCTGTAAAAATAGTTGTGTGTGATGGTTATATAAATAAATAAATAAAATAAAATATTTTTTTTTTGTATCTACAATAAAAGTCATCCGAAATTCGGTTGGATGAATATTATTATTAAGTGTATTATTAAACTTAATGGAGACTACCCAAGTACACAGAAGATATTATAGTATACAAGTGTGTGCTCAAACAGAGGTGCACTCCCTATTCCCTCTGGTCGACACGTTTGGGGTGTGATCAGGCGCAAGACCAACGTGCTTTCCGAGGCACGAAAACGGTAGATACTATAGAGACCGTAACTAACTACTATGATTCAAAGAGATATTAACTTTATATTAGCTATTACTTCAGGTAAGCTAACAATACAACACTATTATATTGATGGGCTGTCTGTCAGTCCCAGATGTCACAATATATATGTCGCATCAGGTCAATAGTACGAACATGGAACGGATTCGCAAGCGCGCCATTACCGACAACACGTGATCTACCACCACTTTGGCGCTTCTACAGAGTCGTGATGTTTTTAGCCCACAACGAGGAGGACATTCAGAATTCAGAGTCTGATCGCATCGGAGCTAAGACGTCCCGGAACTGTACTCGGTTCATTGCGTTTAAGTGTGTTTATTGGAATTTGGGTTTGTCTTAAATTGTAGTTTTAATAAACACCGTGTATTATGTAGGTACCCAGTGTGTTTGCATTGCACGAAACCCATATTCTGCCCACATGATGACCGAATCTAACGGAGTAAATCCTGACGATACGACATATAAAACAATATGAATCTACGATTTGATCTTATTCTACAAGGATGCAGAGTGTTTAGCCATAGACCATATAGTTAATGACTTCTGCATGCTAAATGCATGCAAACCTCTACAATACCTACCACATTATACTCAATTATGTTTGCTACTAAATGCTTCTCTCTCACTATTGCCATAATTATCACTATCACTACCACTACCTACATATTATAAAACAAAGTCTCCCGTCGCGTCTGTCTATCTATCTGCCAGTTAGCCATAAACTCAAAAACTACTGAACGGAACATGGGATTTTTACCAATAGACAGAGTGATTCATTAGTAAGGTTTATATATATAATTTGTTAAGATTTCTGGTAATTTGGTTGAAATATTTTTTCATTAAACGAAACGTGAGTATTGTTACGCATTAGTGTCCGCAGGAACTCGACGGGCGGTGTGTCATCCTGTGGAACTCCTTGAAAAAGGTGGTCGTATGCCATCGAAACTAGTCGGACGAACCCGACAACACAGTGAGTTAATCCGTTGTTCTTAATCTATAATGGTTGAAATATGACGAATAATACCAGTGTAAAGCCGTGACGGGTTGCTAATTAAGTCTAAAAATGTCGGGTTCAGTATGTAGCAAAAGAACTAAGTTAAATTTTGACATACCATTAAATGCAGTGGCAGCGAAAAAGTTTTATGGACCGCCGCCATATTTTGTTGAATCCAACAATCCAACTGTCGAAACCTCACGCGTGAGTACGCGGCCAAAAGTTTTTAATGCTTTTTGTGTAGCCGCAAATTGTTTTGAGTTGTACCAACGCAGTTAAGTTAAAAGTACTAATAAAATAATACCAGCCACAATTTTTTTTTTTTTTTTTTTTCTGTAGGTCAAACGCCTCTTCTTGTGCAGAGAAGGCATGAGCATTAATCACTTCGCTTACTCATGGCGGATTGGCGATTTCAGACATATTATTTATAAGTGTCGAGGTTTCCTCACAAAGTTTTCCTTCACCGATATCCGTGATGTCCGAAATAAACTTAGATAGTACGTATAAAATTTAAAATCGTAATGTGTGCTGGGACACATAGTAGAAGTGAAACTTCAACGGACAAGTGGAAAGCTACGCCATAATTATATCGTCTACCCCGGCCGTAACGCTTTTTGGTGAGAGAAAAATCCTAATACCCCCCGTATTAGTATTTTTCTTAGATATGGAATGTGTATCACCGCGGATTTCAAAAGGATGTCTCTTGTGATTCAGTATTGAAAGACATACGAAACGTATTTTGTTCAAAGTATGACTTCCGCGGTGGTAGAACTTAAGCGACGATTTATGGAAATTTCACTTCAAAAAGTGACATCTACTTACTCGTGCCCGGTGGTGAACCCACAACCTCGTGCGCATGAGAAGGAGGCCCCTTTAACCATTGGACCATCATGGTATTTCTGAGACAGACTGAAGTACTAGGAGTAAAAAAATGTACAAGTTAAAAACGTGCAGGAATTTCTAACTATACTTAACTGTAGATCTTGATTACTACTTAACGTAAAAAATAACATGCTAGGTTTTGATGGCGAATTCTTCTGCGTCATCATCATCATCATCATCATTTCAGCCGAAAGACGTCCACTGCTGGACATAGGCCTCCCCCTTGGGGGGTTTTGCCATAATCGCCACGCTTGGCAGGCGGATTGGCGATCGCAGTATGGTTATTACAAATGTACAGAGAACGCTGCTGCCCATTCTCTGGTACGTCCCTTAGTCGCCTCTTACGACACCCACGGGAAGATATGGGATGGTGCTATTCTTTACGTTCGACACCATACGGACAATTCGTCTGCGTAGACTTGAGAATTAAGCCCAAGTACTAAATTTTCCCACGCCTAGGGGAACACAGAAAACAGGATAAAAATGATCATCTTGTATGTGTCAAACTCGATCAATATTGATTCTATGTGTGCCTTTTAGCTAATTGCGTTGAAGACACCAACATCCATTCATTCGACCTCACAAACTTTCGCGTTTATAAAAGTAGTAGAAAGTAGATATGTTATGTATCATGTGTAGGTAGGCTGACCTCATGATACTGACCAGTTCTGAAATTATCATAACATAGAAATTGCTTTATCCTTACAGGTAACGTACAGATACGTAGATCTACATAGATCTACACTTATCTGCATGCATAATTCGTTTCCATTGCTTTAAAAGCTTAAGATAAACTTAGAACAGAAGCTGGCTATATTATCCAAATTAACAATTTCTAAGATAACCGTGCTACAAGATACGGTCCTATTAGCAGTGCTTGCTTGTTCCAAGAATATACCAGATATAATCGCGTAATCGTTGAACGTGTGCCATGTATGTATGTACAAAACAAACTCTGCCTTAAAATCTTCATACAATAGTTAACCTTAGTCTTTTGTTATTAGGCGTTCACGCTTCATTTGAATTCTATGACACAGCAGGGAACGAAAGTAAGTGCGTTTTTTATGAAGTCTTTAACCTTTAACTCTAAAACTGGTTTGTATTTTAATGAGTTAATACATCAATACATCATCGAGTAATAGCGACGGTTAATATCGACGCGCAGGTTTTCGCTTCGCGCCGCCGCGGGGCGCCGTCTCTCTGAGGCTCCGACAGACCCCTGGTGGAACAACCTGCCCCCTTCATTGTGGCTGACACGAAACACAGCCGTAATCGCACCGAAGCAAAACAGCTATGAGCTTTTGAATTATGCCTCCAAAGACCATAATCTCCGATTCATTGCGTAGTGTTTAAACCGTGTAAGCAATTCATTGTGCATGTCATCGTTCAATAAAGTATTGTATCGACAATAAAACGAACTGCCACCTACACTTTACGGTACATTCAAGCGAGACTTTTATAGACTAAAATATTGATATGCATATTTTAGATGAGTATTACCATAGTGTCACGGCATCGCACGCGCACCGCTAAACAAATACTTGTACGGTTGCCCAACAATCGACTATCTATTCTGACGTACCGTAAAACAGTAAACAGAACTCCCATGGACCATTACACGTCGAGTATTTGTAAAATAATCAAAATGTTGGCTCCGTCCACAAATGTTTGCCAGAAACTCGTTAAGTTTGTGATTTATTTGATCTGATGTGTGCGCAATCGTTTGATAGCTCAGCTTTGTATACCACTTCAAAGACATGACTTAAACACAGTTGAAGTACCTGACCGACTGATCGAACAAGTACTTGTCGATAATAAAAAAAGCATTACGCAAAAGTACACGTGTTTTAGAAAACCGATTAACTTTACTGTTTGTTTTTCAACTCTCTTTTTCCTAACGTAATAAAGAAAAATATTTATCCGGTCGAAAATAAAATTATCAAGCAATTAACTGTTAAGTGGCAAAAGAAATCTTCCTTCAACATCTTCGGAGCCGCTGTTGGTTGTTTTAGTATAATATTATATAGTGTTTGAACGCCGAGTTTACATTGAAAATGATAAAGACCACCCGGCTTTGTATGAGGGCATACAGTCGGTGGATCCGTTTTGTGCCAACAGCATTTGGTTTGCCTCAGAGCAAACAGAATAAGACAAACAAACACTCGATCGGGGAAAGCGGTCGCATTTGATTTTTTTATTTCTTTTGCTCTCGATGGGAAAAAGCAGTTAACGATTTAACACAAAGAGACTCTGCGATGCTTTTTTGCAAGCTTTTTTAATTTTATTCTTCACCTTAAATGTCGTGAGTGCTTCACATTATCTTTGTTGGAATGGACCATTCTCTTATTGTTTGCAAAAAAAGTGTTTTTATTGCGATTTATTTTATAGTTTTTTTTTTAAGTAGCTTACGAAGACAGCATGCATGTTGTAAAAAAGATAAGTAGTCGCTCTCAGATTATCAAACAAAAGTCAGATAGAACGCGCGAAATACTGAGAGTGAAGCCAATAGAGCAAATACAAATTCAAAAGCGAAAACCTACAACGCGCTGCGTGCTGTACTGACACAAGTCAGTGAAGCACGAAACGCCGCACCGTTAAAAAAGCAAACAAAAATGCAAATACAAATTCAAAAGCGATTTGCCTTTTGTTTCATTTAATCTGAGTAGTCGCTATAAAAGCCAAAACAACATACATTACGATTCAGTATAAAAAATCTGTGAATATTTTCACCTCTTCAGCAAAAAATAGGAAAAAGTTTTAAACAAAAAATAAACGTGACAGTTAGAAGCCATCAACAAACTATCACGTCTTTAGGAGCTCAAAGTCCCCTACTAACGACGTTATCATTGTCGGAAAGGAAAACCGTCAGCTTGGAAAGCCTGAAAATGCATCGGGGAGACTAGACGAAAAAATACGTTTCCGACCGTTCATCGTACAGACTACAACTACCTCTAACCGTAATAAAGACAACCGCAGATTAAAAAAATACAGTTGGATAATTAAAAAGACAGGTTTACAAAACTATTAAAGTCGTTTTGTTTATTTTACTAAAGACATGCCGACTGTAGGGTCCAGGCCTTGAGTTTTAATTGTGAAAACGAGAAAAACAAGTTTACATTTTTTGCTATGATTACTGTCAATTACCCATCATACAATAACGAATCGATAATTCTAAGGACTGTGTCTAATAGGGATATTAGGATATTTTTAGCATTTAAATTTAATATTGGATATTGCAATTTTGTTAGAAAATTGACGATATTTTATTTTTGGATTGTAATCATCGTAGGTTGCTATTCAATTAGTCATTTTATGATCAAGAGAGATGTGGAAACCCGTTTGGGTAGAATTATAGTGTAACACAGTAATGCGAGTCTCAACATTATTCACAGAAAATCTGCGTGCCACAACTGCCAACAACAAAGAGATCTATTATGATTATACTTAAACCAGAAGCAAATACAAATATTAACTTTTATCTTAAAAATATATTCCTTGTTTTGCTTTTTTCTATTGATTGTATTAATGTACTATTTTCGTTGTACGTGGGTGGTTGGCGTGGGTGTCGTAGAAGGCGACAGAGGGATATTGACCAGAGGATGGGCAGCAACGTCCTTCCGAATACACCTACTACGATCGCCGACATGCAACGTCCAAGCATAGTGATTACGGCTGGACCCCCCTTGGGAGAGACTTATGCCCAGCAGTACTGCGTCTAAAGATTGACATGATGATGGTGGTGATGATGGGATGGTGGTGGTGGTGGTGGTGGTGGTGGTATTGGTGATGGTGGTGGTGGTATTGGTGATGGTGGTGGTGGTGATGGTTTTCATTTCTCTTTTAGTTTATTATTATTTTTGCTATTTGTGTCTTAACCTAACTTTTTTTTTGTGTCAAATTTAACAAATTGTATATACCTAAGTCAATAAATAAATAAAGCAAATCCATACTAATATTATAAATGCGAAAGTAACTCTGTCTGTTACTCTTTTACGATGAAATGGATTTTGACGAAATTTGATACGAAAATAGCCCTGGGGAAGGACATAGGCTACTTTTTAATCCGCGACTTCAGTGTAGCAGCTTCGTCTGCATTCACAATAACCGACGTTCACGCGGACGAAGTCGCGGGCAAAAGCTTGTTGATTACTAAAATGGAAATTAGCAGCGGGCTAACTGATACTGCTAGGCTGTGTCACCTAGCAGTAGCATTTATGTGTAAGGTGCCCGGCTCGCGATCCCCCCGTCGCGATAACACGCACGGCACAACTGATGGCACGGTGCGCCCTATACCTATTTGTAATTTACTTAAAAATATGGCGGTAGATAAAGTCAGAGGGTTCTTGGCGGCTAATTCCGCTGTTTTGTTACGTGTCTGTTTAAAGCGTTGAGAATTTGTTACATGGTTTCGACTTGAACGCTCGAACGATCGTATCGGTTTTAACAATGTGAGCTTGCACCGATTAGCAATCGTCCTCTTTTGTTTCGTAACGACTCCTAATTTTCTTTTAGAGGTATTCAGAATAACGTTTTTCACGTAACTTTTCCCTAAGGACGACTGGTGTTGTATAGATAAAGAAAATGGCTGTGCGCTCGGTAATGAGTGCACGATAATTTGCTTTATACAACGCTTTTCAAATGCTGGAAATCCACTGAAAAATGTTTAGGAAAAAGAACGAAAAGATTTTACATTTTTTTCGTTCTTCATTCCAAACACTTGAGACGGGTTTAGCTAAATCGATTTAATGGATTCAATTTTTTTTCACTTAAGTTGTTCCATATCTATTGACTAATAAGAACCATAATAAAAAAGATATTAATATCCTTGTAGCAATAACGAAAGCAATTAAAAGAGCAAGGGAATAAATTATTTGAATTAGTCATACGCTTAATTAACTTCTGTCTTAATTTTTAGATGTCGTCGCATTGAAGCGGGAGCGGAAACGCAAATTAAACATCTTGGCGTAAGAGCACGCGTTGAAAAGTTCTCGCACATGCCTAATTAATAATTTCGGTAAATTTTAGCGTGCAGCGTCATTGCTTTAATTTTGTCCGCACTTTGTACTGTGTATTTATAAAGTTGAAACCGTCCATCCGCCTTGGGCAAGCAGGGTGTTCAATGCGCGTGTCTTCTCTTTGTAAGAAGAGGCCGCTGAGAAGGGCAAAGGTTTCTTGTCAGTGGGACAAGAATAGCCTGGTACTGTAATTGTTATTACGTTTACTTTTAAAGACGTTACTTTTATACTTTTTAAAATGACTTTTACGTTTGTCATCAACGTCACGTAGCTAAATAGACCAATAGTACGAGATATAGGTAATGGTAGTTTGATCTACGTAAAAAATATTAATTTATGTATATTTTATATGTAGGTACCTACATAAATCCAATCTTCCATTCTTAATATTATAAATGTGAAAGTAACTCTGTTTGTTACGCTTTCACGATGAAACGGCTGAACCGATTTTGATTAAAAATTTGGTACGAAAATAATTTGACCCCTGGGGAAGGACATAGGCTACTTTTTAATACGCGATATCGTCTGCATCCGCGATAACCGACATTCACGCGGACGAAGTCGCAGGCAAAAGCTAGTAAACTATATACTTAGGTACTGTAAGAGCTCCACTTGACGAGCCCTTACCGGCGTCGGAATATGGTATAATAGTATCGTGTGTGAGGACTTCGGAGGTATACTTCAATGAAAGAGGAACTTGTAGTTATAATCGCTCTGTGTTAGAATTACACGTCTGCCTCTGACGGCTGCTGGCTTAACAATCTGCCTGACATATAAAAATAAGACTAACGTTCTAATTACGAAACTATTCTAGAAGCAGGCAGAGTGATTAGATGAAGTCATAATATTATAACCAATGGGGTCGACCAGCATGCCAAATGCATGGAACCTTTACAGTACCTATTAAATGACAAAGGGTCATTTACCATGAATTTAACCCCATAAAAACAAAGGAAGTATGTGAAAAAATAATAAAAAAGGCTTAGTCATTCTTCTTTTATGTTCTTTATTAACTTTCAAAACAGCTCATTAACTAAATTAATAATAGGTATAATAATCAGATGTCCTTCATTGCCCCCCAGGGATATAAAATGGGTCCAACTTGAAATTAGTTCCGGGAATGTCTAAAACTTTTGGGTTGCATCCGTATTGTATCCTGGATTAATTTTAACGGCTGTATTAGTTTAATTACCGTATTCCACCATGTTATGGATAGTACAAGATTTAGGAGCAGCGGTAAAAGCCGGAGTTTCGTATTGCTAAAGATAACTTAAGCCGGCAAAAGGGTTATTTTAACATGCAAAGTACAGTTAACTCATTTATGACAGAGAATATGAATGGTATCCTGTCTCTTCAAAAGGCGGTGGTGATTATGTAAATGCGATCACCAATGTGTTTTTAGAATATTTGTGTAGACTTAAGTAGGTATTTAGGCTACCTTTGTCCGAAAGTATTAAGGGTTAAATACTACTTTCGATTAACCTAGAAGTTACAAGATTAGACAAGACATTTATTTGTGGAAGTATTGCAAACAGGAATGGTTACAGGTCAACATAAGTTGTGCTTAGATGAGATCAGTCATGTCACGTATTCAAAATCTGTTCTACACTTGTTTTTATTATTCCGTGGTTCTACATGTCATTTTAAAATTATACATAAGAAATATAAGATGACTTTAACTATTTTAATGTAGTGTGGTGTGGTGTGTGTGTGTGTGTGTGTACGTGTATGTGTGCTGTATATGTATTTTGTTGGTAAGACTTTATTATATTCATAAATAAACCTTTTTCATAAATTGTACATAATTATTATTTTTAAATAAAAAATGTATGTATATACAAAATTAACGCGAGCATCGTTTGATTGGAAAATAATGTTACCTACTATGTGGATGTGGATCCACATAGTAGGTACCATTATTTTCATAAAACTGTAGGACAACAGAAAGCAGGAAAGCAGTATCGCCGAATCAAACGCTCCAACGCTTGTGAAGAAAAAGACAAAACGTACAACGGGGTGCAATAAACATCAACAAACAACGATTTCACTATCTCTATCTCATATGTTTCAATTCCCTTACCAAATCCACGGAATAATAAATAAAAACAATGCTTCCATAGACAAAGCGCCTATTAAGCTTGGTATTAGTCATGGCTCTCTTTGTGTCATAAATCACCGAAAAGCAGGCACCTACAGCGTTGCGTGATGTCACGATATACGCCGATGTCATAATTCTGTGTTCGTTTTTTCTTTCGGCGTGACTAATACTAGGCCTTAATTGCTTTTGTATTAA
Organism: Charanyca ferruginea; assembly: GCA_947361185.1. NCBI lineage: Eukaryota > Metazoa > Arthropoda > Insecta > Lepidoptera > Noctuidae > Charanyca > Charanyca ferruginea. The sequence continues at coordinate 11,374,124 of OX376073.1, forward strand.
AATTTATAGACAATAGTAATTATATTTTGAACATTTGTGTATTGGTTTTTAAGGTGCATTTGTATTGGGAATTTTAATACAAGTGATTAGGGAATATTATTGATTAGTGGTTATTATTGAATAAGATAAGATAATTTATTTTGCAAATAATATATGTGGGTACAGTACCCGCGAAAGGTACAAGATTAGCAACATACAGAATGATTAGTTACATACATACACATAATAATTTAACATATTAAAATTTATGAATAGGAAAGTTGAAAGAGAAATAAATTTACAATTTTAGTCGCATATAAATTTGAACCTTATTTAGTACGACGTTCCATTAAAATTTGTCTAGAAATATTGTAGATATCAAAATTACGAGCGATTGTCACGTGAATCGTTAAACAACTCAAACGTTATTTCTCCCACAACTTCAGGAGTTTACCCCTTACGAGCACAGTTTATGGGCAAAGTAAGTCTCTAATTTCTCAATAATTTGTTACTGGATAAGATTAAACACATAAAGACTGCTTTCGTGACAAAACTCCTTTAGAAATTCCACTTAGAAGGTGGGACCGTAACTTCGTAAGATATCTCACAGAACCGATAACCAACGATTGGGGAGCTACACCTGAAGTGCAGAACTGGAAATTGGGACCGTAACTCAACAAGTATTAGGGGAGGAAAACTCCGTAGACCCGCCATCTGTAGGCCTTATCTACCGCCATAAATATCGTACGGAACACCGTACGAAACGAGTACGAATTATGGCTCCAAAGGTACCTCCAGTCGTTGTTGTAATGGATAATTCATGCACCCTTCGTCCTCGCTTACTGTTTCATAATTTTCCAGACATTTTTTCTAATTATTATCCAATGTTCGTGACTTCAAACGAGTGCAGATGCCGTGAGCAATAAACCGTCTAAGTTTGAACAAGTTTCTTTGTTGCTGAAGAATGTTAGAACCTTCCAAAAATACACAGAGTAAAATAATGTATAACGTTTTGATAGGACTACTGCTAAAACAGATTATATCTTGGTTAGACTGGTTATGATTTTGAGCAATATGCTTGTCGAGTTACGACACATGTTCCTATAATTAATTTTGCTTAGGCAGCTACCTACAGAAGCCGACGTTAATAGGATATAGTCTATCTTCAATCATGTAGTTGGATTAACTAGCTCCAGGGAGTGTAGTGTATAACCAGGATTAAGTTATAACTAACTTACTAAGCGCAGGCATATGCAGCGATGATACTCAATTAACGCTTTATTTTTAACCGAAGTATTTAAACTTTAACCTAAGTGAAATGGTGAAGTAGAAATAGTTAAGTTTGAATAAAAACTATTATGATCGATAAAAACATAGAATAAATTCTAATCATAGCGACTTTAACAGTCGGGACCCATTAAAAATCTAGAGAACAACTCAAATCTTCCCAATCATGGGTAGGACCCTCCTTTGCATCGCGCAATCGGTTAAAAAGTGATTGTTCACACCAACATAAGTCGTTTCCCAGCAAATTATTTCTCAATGTAACTCAGTTTTGATGAGCAGTATCTATGCGAAGAATGGCTATGCGATGTGTTTTTTTACACATATTATTTTTGTTAAAATTAGTTAATTACAAATCACATGCGCTGTGGTCTTATGTGTTTTTTCCTACTCTGTGGTTCAACTGATATTGTCGTCATTTTTAGATGTATCGTAGAATCGGCGTTTCAGTTTTTCCTAAATCAAAAACTTTCTTTCTTTCTTTTTATATTAAAAAAAAATTGCCCCACACTAGGAATTTCCCCTGTATCGTGGATGCGTTTACAAACATATAAACTCTTATACACAAACAACCAGACCCGGAACAACTATCTGTAGGCCATACAAATATTAATTGTTCCATGCGGGAATCGAATCCGCGACACACAGCGTAGCAGTTAATCGCTCAACCACTGCGCCAACAGTGTCGTCAACTATTTGTTTGGGTCACTAATTTGTCAAATAATAAGGACTAAACAACAATATTTAAGGTACTTCGTACAGTTAGCAACACTGTACTTTGAATGATAATTATCTACCTAAGTAAAGGCAATGCCCAGTTAAGTCTTTAGCATGGAAAAGCAATGAAAGCTAATTCAAACACGATTGAATACCGATATTGTCTTATTAATGGGCAGTCAGGAAACCTGTTTCATATTATCTTCCAACACTGGGAGAAAACGTCGCATGACACCCACGCGTTTGTAATGGCGTAATTGCATTGTTGGTACTTATACCTATGACATTAAGTGCGCGAATCATTTAATGCACATTGAAATAATAGGTCTCAGATTATGAAACAAAAGGCAGATATACCGTGCGGGACACTGAGAGTGAAGCCACCAAAGCAAATACAAATTCAAAAACGAAAACCTACAATTCGCTTCGTGCTGTACTGACACGAGTCAGTACAGCACGAAGAGAAGCATTGTTAAAAAAACAAATACTAATACAAATAAAAATTCAAAAGCGAATACAATCACGAGATTGTAGGTATTCGTTTTTGAATTTGTATTTGCTTTTGAATTTGTATTTGCTTTTGTGGCTACACGCGCAGTGTTCCTCTTCTATCTGCCTTTTGTTTGATAATCTGAGTAATAGGTATGATCCACTTACTACAGATAAATTGCTCTGCAGTTTGGCGGATGTTATATAAATATAATAATAATATGTGGAGACATTTTCACACATGGCCATCTGACCCCAAACTAGGGAGACCCTGTACTATGGGTGTCAGACAGCTGATATACATACACAAATACATTTTTTTTTTTGTAAATACATACATATATAGATAAACAACACCCAGACACAAGGCAAACACAAGTGCTCATCACACAAATGTTTACCCTGGGCGGGAATCGAACCCGCAACACGCTGCGCAGCAGTCGATCGCTCAGCCACTGCGCCAACCGTGTCGTCAAGGATATATAATTATTAATATAAGGATGGGTAATATTATACTTAACTATGTATTATTGAAAAAGCATAAAGCACACATGCATTATTGTAGGAGGAGCTTGTGGCTGAGTTAAAGTCATACAGATCGGTCGGTCAAAGGTTAAGCTACGATAGCCGCGGTTGGCCTGTGGATGGGTGATCATCCCTTTCATACCGAGTTCCCTTCGTGCCTCGGATAGCACGTAAAGACGTTGGTCCCGGCTGTCACTTGTAGATCTTGGGCAGTCGTTATGGGTAGTCAGAAGCCAGAAAGTCTGACAACCAGTCTTACCAAGGGATATCGTGTTACCCAGTAACTGGGTAGTGGAGGTCCGATAGGCAGTCGCTCCGTGTAAAACGCTGTTATTCAGCTGCATCTGGTTAGACTGGAAGCCGGCCCCAATATACTTGGGAAAGGCTAAGCAAATGATGATGATGTATTCTTGTAAAAGATAACAAAAAAAAAACTGATTAGCTGTTGGTCTCATAGACGTAAGTCCAACTGCTGGACGTGGGATTCTCAAGTTGGGCATAGTGTTACTGGTTTCCATTAGGAATTTCACAATACTTAGCAGGTCAGGATTAGGAAGATAGTGATGTGATACTCCTCTGTCTCGGAAAGCATGTCAGCTGTAGGTCCTGCGCCTGATCTCTTTTGTTTTTTCTTTGACTTTGACTTCATATGCAATAGCATCTGAACTTTTACCTTGCTTATAAACTTATTCCAGTCGGCCAGAGGTGAACTGTTTTTTAATTCATTTTAAACGATTAGGATATTTAATTGTCTTTATTTTAATTTTATAGTATAAATGTTGTAAATATAGCGTGATTAAACATTTTCTTCTAAATTAATAGAATTTCTTATTTCTATCTTAAACTAGTTAAGAATCTTCTATGATTGTACAACACTTCAATCTGAGTTACATAATGACTTTCGTACGGGTATCATTATTGTAGGTAGGTACGTACCTACTTTATTGCCACAAGTACGATTACTATGCAAATTCAGTGTCTCATCAAATCAAATTTTCAATAATGTTCAAGATCTCTCAGAAGGAAAATGTTAACTAAATTACAGCAGACAGCTGTGTCGGGACCACAGATTGGTAAGTGAATGGAGTGATAAAGCAAACGCTGTAAAAGAGACTTGCAAAACGTCGTGTCGCACCTTTTTAGTAATTACTAGCAGAGAACGGGCCACCTCTCATTAGCTATATGGTTCTGCAATCAACTGCAACGTAGGTACGTGATCACTATTTGTCTTTGCGAATACATAATACGGTCATCTAATCAATGCAGCGATAGCCTTAACATTTTTAACAAACACTTACAGGCTTCAAAAAAAAGCATCGGAACTCTTTTCACTGGGAAATAACGTCTGTCATCAGTGGGTGACGTTTAAGGTTAATGCTAATGAGCACTTACCCTAAATATGATTGTCAGTATGGATCGTAAGCACGTGTTGGCACTCCATTCACATATTAATCTGTGTTCACAAATTATAATATCCCCGGGTGAAATATTTAACGTTGTCAGACAAGCTTTTATCTAAGTCAATTAATTCGTGCTGTATTGTAGTTGATAGAGGTGAAATATCTAGATATGTCTGGCTTTTAGTCGCCTGAGTTCACTGTTCGGTTTATGCAGAGCTTTTTGCTATTTTACATTTGCTAGATACAGGTTTAAAAGGTTTTCTGTGGGAATTTATGTGGGAGGAATATGTTTAGCAAAGCATAGTCTCTATCAGTTGCTAGAATGAAGACGGTAAAGATCATCATCATCATTTCAGCCCAAAGACGTCCACTGCTGGACATAGGCCTCCCCCAAGGGGGGATTTTACCATAATCGCCACGCTTGGCAGGCGGATTGGCGACGGTAAAGGTGATTCGTTCTTATTTGAAACAATTATTGGTACCTATATTTGTCTATTAATTTGGGAAAACTTCATCATCATTATCTTTAAGTATCCACTATGTTTTTATTCCTACCTTCCTCTGTTTTATTCCCACTTTTGTCTCTTCTCGTTTTCAGAAAAGCCTCAGTAAAGTAAATAATAGTTGCGGCTTTTCAGCATGGTATCAGCGGTCATTGCCTTTTCCTATCCATGGGAAATAGATCAAAACACTATTTATCGTTTTTCATTTGTAAAGTGTGGCTTAGCATGTTATAGAATGTTAACAAATATGATATATCAATATAGGACGTTAACGATCTCTGTTTTCAGCTTTGAAATGTAGAATGCTAGAAAATGGAGGTGGGTCAATGACCGCTATTGCCACGTTAAAACGATTTTTCTATATCTAGGTAAATTCAACATGGCAAGCGGCCATGCAGGCCCAGGCGGAGATGGCGGGATGATCTCGACGCATTCGACAAAGACTGGTCCCAAAAATCCGTAAAAGAGAAAGTTGGAAGGAGAGTTGATTATAATAAAATCTATCTTTAACAATGGTAATTACCAACATCCATGACAAAACAATAATATATCTCCAACATATATGCATAAGAGTTCATGCATAAGTAATGTCATTCTAATCATGCTTGCCTTCCTCAATGTCATTTACGTCAAACGCCGACATTCATTTGTTTTTTTTCCTTGTCACTCCACCAGTGCGAGTATCCCTCTCAATTTTTCTCTGTCACCCTGACTCTTGACTTCGGGATACGACGGAGAGCTCTTCACTCACGAAATTGCCCCACAGGGGGAGTGCTGATTAATAAAAAAAATAAAATTGTGAATACGCATTCGGGACATGATTTGAAGAAGTCACGTTCCGTTTTGTATGAGCAGAATTTAGATTTTTATTCTGAATTTGGTTGTTATTTTTGATTGCGATGGCAAGTGAATGCGTATGAGGATTTCTTACTGATTAAATTTGACTTGAATATTATTATGAAATGTATGCCTACATTACATGCGAGAACCTTGAAATAAGGAGAAACCAACATTAATTATTCATAGGAGTAATAAAACCATCATTCATCACTCAAAACATGTCATAATAAATGCTATAGGTCTCCCATGAACAAATTACCATTAATTTCTCGTTAAAAAACTTCAGGGGGGCAATTCTACAAACTTTTAGGGACGTTCGCAATGCAAATCTCAGTCTCATTCTGCCTCTATTTTTAACAACATTTCGAGATAAAATAGCGACTAGATTTTTGACGTTTTTAGTACTTAAACCAAAATTGACCATCTGGTATGAAAAAAATAATCATTTAAACTATTCTAAACGTTCCGTTACTTTATTGCTGCACTTAATGTCTTAATCTTCCAAACCAAATTACACCTTCGTTCTATTCAAACAGTTATTAGTTTGCTAGTCATCCAACACCTGGCGTGAAATGCAATCAAGTTTAATTATTACGAGTATTAATAACAAGGGTGCACTCTAGGGTGAGTATGAAACCTGTTGTCATGGCAACGCCCTCCGTTTGGACACAGCCTGCGACGCCGCCACGCACAAAAACGTGCTTAGTTATTTACGAGTAAAGCTGATTACTTGTGTAATTGCGGAGCCACTTTTCATATGGTTGTAATTATATCTGAAGGAGACTGGAGAAGGGAAAGGGATTGGTTTTCGGAATAAGACTAAAGTGGCTTGCCTTTTGTGTGGCAAATCGTTGGTGGGTCAGTGGGTCGTCTTAAGGGCGCGTATTCGATTTAGCGCAACTCAAAATCTAAACGATTGCTAGAACGGCGTAGCAGCATTGACACACACTAGTACAACACAATGGTCTGTTTGTGTGCATCAGAAAAAAAAATACGCACGAAATAAGCACGAATCATTGAAATTGATCGGCGAACGACAGCGCGCGATGTTTTACAGTGCTTCTTAAAATAATTGTCTAAAATAAATGAGTTCGTATAACGGACTGAAAAATATTCTGTAAATTAAGCATAACCTTTATTTTCATAAAATAAATATATCAGTTATGTTTTTATTTAAATACTGGTGAAAAAAAATTGACAAAGTGAACCGATTTTGTACTTTTTCAACATTGTTTTTTAATACATAATTTTCGTAATTTTGGCTTTGTCTCTGACTTTAAAACTGTATATCCTGTTGGAAAGACGCTTAAACATAATATTTTGGCATATTGTAATGGTTGTATTCATCCTGAAAGTTAACTCTGACGTCTATTTTCGTAAAACGCTATGAAAGGATTGTCTTCGCTTTAAAAAACCATAATTAAAAATTATACTTTTACTCTGTAGCTGTCTAAATCAAGACTTAATCTTTCTGAAACTGTAAATTGTCTTTAAATAATCTGCTCACATAATTACGATATTGCTCTGGGCAAAACGCAAAAACATGAAGTTTTCGTCACGAATCGAATACGCGCTCTTAAGACGGATCCACATTATAATCATTTGCCCGATCTGATCGCCGACTCGTGGTATGATCGCCTATTTGGACGGGTGATGATACGCTGTCACGATACGCAGTCTTGATACACCGCTCTGACACATAGCACGATACGGCCCGTTCCATTTCAAGTCGGTTTTCGTCCGATCATCAAAGAAGAAACAAATCCGGCACGGTTCTTTAGGATATAACAGGGACGGTACGGAGTGAAATAAAGGCGTCCATAACTAGATACGGAGCTTGATACAGTACAACAGATGAGGCTCGGACTCCACCGAAGCGGAGAGGAGAGGAGATGACTCGTAAACAACCAATGGGACACTGTATTGCGTTGAAGCTAAGCGGTGAGATGTGAAAATAACGCAAGCAGATTGGTTGTTCGACACATCTCCTCTCCTCTCCGCTTTGGTGGAGTCTGGGCCTAATACGGCGATACGGATACGGCAGCGATGAGATCGGGTAAATGACTCAGCGACCTCATCTCGCATGCTGTTAATGATATTTAAATTAAACATGACAATATTGTGGTTTGTTTTGTATTGTTAAGTACCTTTTTGGTTATTGCTTTATAAATTTATCTTTTTCTAAGTTTATCTTGGACATTACTGACATCGGTGAAAGAAAACATAGTGAGGAATCCTGGACTTATAATAGGTCTGAATCACCAATCCGCCTTGAGCGCACGTGGTGATCAATGCTCGTACCTTCTCTGTATGAGAAGAGGCCTTTGCCCTGCAGTGGGACAATTACAGTCTGGTATTATTATTAAATATCTTATATAAATCAATATTGTATCATTAGCAAAGTCATAATTTCAAATAGTTTTTATGAAAACTGGACTGTGATAGATATTCGGGTAATATTTTCCGTTTCCCTATTACTAAGTAGGTAGGTATTGTTTTATATTCATAAAAAAATTCAAAGTCAAAGTCAATTTCAAAACAAAGTCAAAGTCAAATCGACGACACGGCGCGGTTGGTGCAGTGGTTGAGCGATTGACTGCTGCGCTGCGTGTCGCGGGTTCGATTCCCGCACGGAACAAATATTTGTATGGCCTACAGATAGTTGTTGTTCCGGGTCTGGCTGTTTGTGTATGTGAGTTTGTATGTTTGTAAACGCACCCACGACACAGGAGAAATTCCTAGTACGGGGCAAAGTTTAAAAAAGAAAAAAAAACATTTATTTGAATTAGACAAATCAAAGGCACTTGAACGTCTCATAAAATATCATTGTCTTAAAAATAAAACAGTAAATCCACAAAAACAAACCAATGAGACTGATGCAATTATCAAATTTATAAACCCCATCTGATAATTATAGTGTATACAATAGATATTTAGTTTCTAATAAAATAAATTAAATAGGAAAAAATGTTGGGTTAATAACAGGGGTCAAATATGCACAGTCACTGCAATCACAACCCTTATCGTTTAAATTGGGGTCACAACTATGTTTCTGGACTTAATTAGCGGGGTAGGCCCGGTAGGGTAACAGTTTTAACTAAGTTTCTAATACTTATTTATGGCCATATGCTTAGAAGTATTTTAAATTAATTATGTTTTTCGTCATATTTTACGATGAAGAGGTACATATAATTTAACGAATTATAAGACACGCTGAACTGAAAACTGTTTAATTCATCAGTCTTGACAACATGATGAACTTTGAAATTTTTCAACTCATTAAACTTTTTAAGTTTAAGTTTAAGAGTAACTTTAAAAGTATCAATTAATAATACTTTTATTGGAATATTAAATCTTTGTAGGTAGGTCTGTGCTCTTTGAGTGCGAATTTTACATTTCATTTGCAACGATTTACAAGCAATTTGCGAGTTTATTGCGCTGTAAAGTATTTTTAATTGTGAGTTCAAATCGGTACACGGGCAGTTAAAACTTTGGTTTACATTGTACAGCTGTTAGAAAACAATAAAAGGTGTCGTATTCAACACCTAGTTTTTTGACTTTACACCTAGTTTTTTGGATAGCAAATATCGAAGTATATTTTACTAGCAACCCGACTCGGCTTCGAAATTGACTATCTAACACAAAAAGATCTTTTCAATTCGAACCAGTAGATCCTGAGATTAGCGCGTTCAACCAAACAAACAAACTATTCAGCTTTATAATATTATAGTATAGATTAGTATAGATGTATGTGTTACGGCTAAAACCCAAAGTGCGGCTATACCTAGTTTAAACCGGCTGGAACTAGGTGTAGACTGCGAGCTCGGGACTTGGGAGCAGAAGAAGCAGAGAAGAAGAAGAAGATGCATAAAAGCGCTTCCAGCACGCGGTGGGGAGCGGTTACAACTTGAGCTTTTAGTGCTTGTGTGTGTTGCGTCCGTGCTTGTGTGTGTTTGTTTGCTGTGAGTTATCTTTTGTATTCATACAATAATTATTATTGACCTACTCGATTTCAAATATTTTTGAAGTTTGAAAATCTACTTTTTGACTTTGCATATTTTGTTCCGTAGTCTCATTAAAAACATTCAATTGTTTTATACAAAACTCGTCTAAAACAAACAATCATTGTTAAGAGTGCTGAGAGGGTGTCCCTCGTTAAGATCAAGAGGTCAACTCATCAGGAATTTAATGACGCAGCCACCAATAAATTGTCTGGGGAAGTAAAAGTAAAACAAACAGATAAAAAATTCGTCCAGTTTTAATTAATCTGGTTTTACAAAGTACAAATTATCTTCCGATACAGTGTAGGAATCCTGTCTCAGTACAAAATGATAATTATACAACTGTGATTATTTAAAATATTAATTTAAAAAATTTGGTTCTCGTTCAAAATCCTAACCCGCTACACTCAATAAATACGTCAATGATAAAATTGTATAAGGATATCAAATGTTTTAAAATATTTACACAAAACGTAAATTTGAATATGAAATTATACTATATCACAGTCACTAGAGAAAGATGAAAACCTAATGCCTACATTACGTTACATAGCAGTCTATTTGTAAACACATTCACAAGAACTACAATCTTCGAAAGCCGCCTGTTACACCGCCGCGTAACTAAACCCACAGACTGGAGCTCTGAGATTATTCATTAGGTAAAGTTCTTATCTTGTATAGCTGCATATAAAATATCAGTAATTAAAAAAATCTTGCTATAGTTTCTATAATACCAAGTGACATGGTAGGTTAAAATATAAACCTGCCAAAGATTTTGGAGCGTTGCTACAGATAAGTACTATATAGCGTATTGCATCTTCATGCATCCGAAATGTATATTATCTAGGCGTAAACCTTCAATATTCACAATCAAAGTATAGATGATACCACTACAACTAGCTGCAGAATTTTCTTATCAATACTTCTTTACATTCAGCGACGGTGTAACGGGTATCCCACTTTACCTTAACGATCATAATATGCAAAGACCTTTATACATTTGTACAGTTCACTATAAAGTAATATTGCTGGTATTACATCCTAGTGATATTAATTTACTATTCAATTAACTTCTATATGTATGACCTGAACAACCTGATGTCCCTGAGTGATTTGTAAATGCGTGCATTTCTCGATATGGCGATTCCCTGCAAATGAATAAAATCGATTATTAGATTAAAGGAGTATGAGTATAATTGTTGAACTAGTGATTATTAAATTCTTACCTTTCATAAGGTGGTGGTGGAAGAATATCACATAGATTCATCCTACAATCTTGATCGCTCCTCCCTTCACTTGCGTACCTCATTTCTTGATTGGTCTGTCTAAAAGTATTTTCTCTACCCAACCAATGCCATTGTGGGTAGTCATACTCTACTTCGGCCATGGCCCAATCTTTGTTGCCATCATGATGGCTTGACGATCTAGAATGGTTTGTTTTACAAGAGGGACAGTCTTCTATTGACATGTCTTGCATTTCATCATCGTTCCCACATTTTGTCATCTCGCTGTAATCTTTTGTGAGAGTGGAACTGCTACTTCGACAGCATGTAGAACATTCCTCGTTTGAGTATTGATTGCTTTCTCCGTAAGACCTGACCATGCTATTGTCGTATGAGCCTGGACTTACAGCACATTTCATGCATGAGTCTTCTGCGTCTGTGTGATCCTAAAATTGGAGTTCACTAATAAATAGCTTAGACTAGAAGTCAAATAAAAAAGAATATAAAAATTAACAGAGGTAGAAATAGTCCTTAACAAAACATATTTAACACAATAAATACAAACCTGATAATTCAACTCAGTATAAATAGCACTGGACGCATAAGGTTCTGGTTGCAGTCTCCTTATTTGACTTTCTTCTGGAATTGGATTCATTACATTCGTATGTTGCGGAAGACTGTACTCAGCTTCCATGGCCATAGTACCTATTGAATGACCACCTAAAGAAAATGAAGAAAGATTAAATACAAACTATGTTAGAAACAAGGAATAAAACGATAAATATTTAAGAAATTTCTTACCATGTATAAGACTCTGGTGACAATTTAAAATTTCTATTCTAGGTTCATTAGAGCCTTCAAACATCGGCCTTTCTCTTAGCCAAACAGCTTCCTTGCCTAGAAGGCATTGTTGAGCATTAACAATAGCCGTACCTAGAAAAGTTTTTTTTTAGTTACTAGGTATACAAACACTTCTAACTCTATCCAAGAATAGTTTCTCGATGTGACTCATCTTACCAGTTGTGTTTTGGCTTTTCCTTTGCTTTGTCTGCTTTCGCCTTATGTAAACAATGACTCCAGTGCCGACTAGTACTAACACTAACAAAGTTAGACATAATGCCAGCAGCCAAGTTTCTTGGAACATTGACACTATCGCCTTGTCCGTCGATGGTTCGGTTCTGAAACAAAATGTTTATTTTCATACCGCTTAGTTCATCGCGCCGCTGGAGACAACTACTTTCAGTAAAGGATTTCCTAGTAAATTGTCGTTTAACAAAAAGTTGAAGAAATAAACCCCATAATACGAGCAAACTCATTTGGTGAGTACAAAAAGACAAAGTGAGCTACATAATTCATTCATCCCAAGCATTTTGTCACAAGTCCGCAACGCATTTGTTTATCGACGTGAAGGTCTATAAATGATGTACTCACTGTACGTAGTGTCTCTGGGACTGCGTGGGCAACATGTGTATTTGCGCAGGCGCACTGAACGGTCCATGTCCACGCCGCGTGACAGCGGCGGCGCGTGCGCTGTACCGCCCGCCAGCGCGCAAGGAACTTGCTGCAGCCGCGCGCGTCCGAGCGCCCAGAGACATCTGACCCACCACACGACCCCCAGTACTACCACCCACACGAACTTCAATCTAAAACCAAAGGAAACACACAATAAATTATTATAACCTACCTATCAAATGTCAATAGACAATTCTGTTCTTATTTCGTACTGACCAAATAACCGGAAAGCTCGCCATTCCATGTATGTGGGGGCGGCGGATCCCACCGAATCCACGCTGACGTCGCATTTATCACTCCCGCTGTGACGCTTTGCGGTGCCTCCGTTGGAACTACAATACATAGAACGTGTAGTTATACGTGATGCCTTAATTACATGCGACAGTAAACATTTCCATTTGAAATCTTTCTTACCATCTTCTTCAGTAACACCCCTCTTCATATTAGAAGGTTTACCCAATAACAATTTGTAAAATGGCATTAAAAATACATCATATTGAGCATGTGGCAATAAGCCCGTTAAAATATGACTAGAAGACCCGACATTGTGAACCGTGGTCATTGAAAAATTTTCATACTTCGTAAAATCAGCTAAACTTTCCTTAAAAGATACATTGGAATGCTGGTAGTCTTCTTCTAAAACGTATTGTCGGTTAAGGGAGGTACCGTTGAACCATATTTTTACTCCTTCTAAATATTCGTTATAATCTGTTAATACCTAGAATGAAAACAAATGTATAATATGAAAAACAACAACATAAATAAAAATACAATTTTAAAAACAATCAAATGGTACTAACATCCCAAACAATTTTAACAGTAGTAGCAGATATTCCTTCCACTCTTCTCAAAGCTAGAACATCTTGCTGTAAATACCGACGAGCCTGAACCAACTCATATTGGGTCATCGGCTGATGATGTTGATGCTTCGACAACTCTGGATATGGTGACGAAGATTCTAGATCGCCATTAAACGAATTGGCTTCTCTTCTTAATACCTAAGAAGGAACAACAACTGATGTATTATTTGCTCAAATAAAAAGGTGGTATAAAAAAAATCAAAAATTTAAAGAAGGTCCAACCTGTAATGTGGCAGTATGCAAAGCACTTCCAGCTGCACTCACAGCAACACACGTCAATCTGCCAGCATGTTGGGTTGTAACCCGATCAAGATACAAAGACCCAGTACCGTGGGCTGATTTTGGAAACACTAATTCCTGTAAAACATATTTTTTTGTAGTGATAGTAATCAACACTGTCTAATGTAGCTTAAATTAAATTGAAACACTCATGAATTAAAAGATTAAGGTAAGAGTAAAAGAAGAACAAAAGAGAAGTAGAAGGAAGAGAGAATAAAAACTAGTTTGGGTATATTATGAAAAGTTACAGCTACTTCAAATAATTTAGATAAGATTGGTTAAGCTAGGAAGATTTTTCAAACTCCTTACTTGAGATCCTTCCATTGTCCAAAAAACTACAGGTGGCGGAGTACCCTCAGCTTCACACTGAAAGGATATCGCCTCACCTTCCCACGCAGTTTGGTCTGAAGGCACTCGAGTGAAATGAGGTAATGCTAAACCAAAATGGCAATGTTATTGTCTTTCAACCATATGTCTTCGGGGAATAATTATAATTGTACACATTATTTAGAACAAAAATATAAATCCATCCAAACAACAAACCAAGACCCAACACATTTCTAAAGATCAAGATTTTATCTTGATGCAATATAAAAACGGATTCTACGTAAGTGTCTAACTACGTAATATTTGCCGCAAAAATGACACAGAAACTGCAAGGAACTTATCAAGAGGTGATGAAACAAGCTATTAATATTGTAGCAAAATCTGAAGCTTACAATGAAGAGTAAGTGTAGCCGCTGCGGCACTGCTCCCCGCTTGGCTTTCAGCTCTACAAGTATATGTACCGGCGTCAGTGGCAACAACGCGATCTATTCTCAGAGATCCCCGACGAATGATTGCGTATGGCGATAATGAACCATTGTCTCGCGACCACGTCACTGACACATCTGATTCTGGTGATGCCTAAAATTATTTGAAATTCATCATCATCAAGTCATAAATATACAAAAATAAATTTCGCACGAAAAGAGCTTTGTAATAGGAAAACATTTAAAAAGGAATTCAATCCGACTTTCCTTAAAACTATATTGCGGTTACAAGTCTAGTGGACAAGCAGATAAATTTTCCATTTAATTACCTGACAGTGAAATTCAACATTCTGTCCTATCAATGCCGTTATGTTATTAGGTTTCACTAGAAAATGTGGTCTACGTAATACGAGCAACGTCGCAGGACGAGATTGTCTTTCCCCGGCTACATTTGACGCTGCACACCTATATACACCGCTATCTGCTGGAAGACTTTCTAATATTCTGAGATCACCACGATTTACAATCATTATTCTGAAACAGAAGCTTAATTTAGTAGACATAGGTACGTTAAATTACGACTGTTTATCGAAGTTAATAAGACTGAAAATAAACTGTTATATTCAAGATTCATGAATCATTGTAACTTAAATTCAAAATGAAACACATGCCTCAGGCAGATCGTTAAGCCAATAAACGTTCACACGCAAAATAAATTACATTGTTTGGTTACTCTCAGCATTAAAATACTTATTTACTGTATTAAACAAGACAATATTTATGTAAAGTGAACAATGTGGTACCAAAATAGTGGACGAAGTTCGGAGTCCAGAATTAATTACCTCCCGTTAACTTCTACATCTAAAGTTTGGCCGTCCTTCGTCCAGTGCACGCCGGGATCTGGGACGCCTTTGGGAGCAGAGCATTCAAGCGTGGCTGGTTCGCCACTGGCCACTTTCACGTCTCGGGGTTCAACTCTGAAGTCGTCGCGGAGAACTAGAATAAAAACTTTTCTGCAGAAATATCCATCGTAGCTTATTTTTAAATCTTGTGTTCTTATGAAGTAGGTTCTCCTAAAACTTATTATCATAGATGCTTGTTCAAACACTTACACAAAGTAATTCACTTTGTCAAAATTTTAGATTTGGATAGTTTTTCAAAAGTGATGTCTATAAAGTTGTGCTGAATATGCACAACTTGCTATGGCTTTTGATTGTATGCAATTAATTTATTTTTTTAAATATGGAACTAGGATTTGATTTATTTGACAAAAATAGTAGACGAAGAGAAGAAGACAAAGTATAGCCATTACATCTCCATAAACACTGCAGTGAAGTTCAAAAAACAAATAAAGATTTCACCAGACCTTTTAGTGGTTTACCGCACAGCGGCAGAATCGTGTCTAGTTACATTTGCAAACATCGGAATCAGGTAAATATATTTGTCGAGATAGATTCCATTGAACGAAAAGGGTCCAATTTCAGTTTATTTATAGAAATAAAGTGGACGGCTTTTGCATTGGAGGTTTATGATTCAATTAATTGCAAAATAAGTATCCACTTTATTTATTTATACTTCATGCACAGATTCTCTACCAGTCAACCAAGGGTGATAAAGAGATAACAATGTTACCTTTTTACCTTTAACATGCCAGGTGCATAACAAAAAAAAAGATTAAATAATTTACACTTACAAAGACATAAACTACACATACCTATACCTATATAAATTATTCACTTTTCTAGTTCTATTGCTAAGTATCCTCACCTAGAAAGTCAGAGTAGGCAATATCCAAGTTTGCAACACTTATAGAATACACAGGTACAGTTTAATTATTAAGTTTTAGATTGCCTACCATTTGGAAGTTTAGGGTTGAAATGGTAAAGTGTACTTAGGATTCAGTTTCAAACTCGTTATAGTTTCTAGAGATTGTTACCGAGCCTGACAAATGGCAATTGGTTCTAACCTTACTTAGAGCTGTAATAATATTAACTTCAAACGCCTATTGTGTAATTAGGATTCTGTTCGGAGTATTCAGAAATTGTTCAAGTCTGAATAATGGCTATTTGCTCCTTAGGGCTCATTTTCATTGGTTGGATCTTAGTCGTTATATAGCATGCGGGGAGTCCCCGAATACGGGCTATCGATAAATGAAAGTAGGCATATTTTGGTCGATACAGGGCATGGGTATTCCCCGCACGCGGCCTCAACAACGACAACCAATGAAATTCATGAGTTGGTGTAAAGCAAGCGTGGTGCGGGGACTCAGTTTACGAATTTACTCAGGTAGGTACATACGTCTGCTCAGTATACCTAACAAATGCGCGGTGAAGAATATCTAACAATCCGCAAGCGGGCCCTATTGACTAATGAAAACGGTTATGGCATGCTGACCTTATGGCATGCATAAACAGAAATCTCGCGTACCCCGCATGCGGGCCCTATCGACTAATGAAAACGACTACAGCATGCAGTCCTTATGGCATGCGTAACAGAAATCTCCCGCATTGCGAATGCAAGCTCTAACGACCAATGAAAATAAACCCTTAATGGTTTAAGGGTTTATTTTCATTGGTCGTTAGAGCTTGCATTGTGGTCATTAGGAACCTAAAATTCTAACACTGACTCCGTAATACCAGTACCTATCAATTTGTGTACACAAACAAAAGTACTCATACTATTACGCCTTCATGGATTATTCAAACCCCTCATGCAAGTGCAGTACTTACAGGCAATTTAAAAGGACTTACACGCTATGAATCAGTACTTACCAGCTATGGTGAGCGTGGCGTTCTTACTGACCGCCTCACCGACAGAGTTGCGTGCAACGCACCAATACACACCCTCGTCGTTTTCTTTCTTTCCTCGCATAACCCTACAATTTAACGATCAACTCAATATCGGTCATAGTGTACGGGTAGTATTTTGAATGGAATACGAGTGGCGTTAAATTATAGGTTGGGATATAAAACATGGATCGAAAAGATTTTTGTCAGAAAAATTACGGGAGCAGTTCCGGATGTTAGGTGCTCAGGTGATTTTGATACTTGTGACGGTTTTGAATTTCAAAGGTTAATTTTGGCTGTCGGGAATTGTACGTCATGTTCGCGTACGATATATGCATGAGCATTTCCCTATGGCGTCTAGACTGTATCGATTTTGACTAATTTAGTGCCTCAGGCTATGTTACTTATCTATATTATAGAAACAATTGCTAAGGATGGCGAAGAATTTGGTTCGGGTAACTTTTAAAAGGTTTATTAAAGCCTGGTTAAAGGCTAAGCAACATTCTCGACTAAATAAAATACAAAATAAGAAAAATACGATTTGGACAGGTTTATTTCCATGCACACGTTTCAAGTTCTTTTCGTTTTACATTTTTTTATGTCGTGTCAAGACAAGGCGTAATAAAACACCATGTACTTTAGTTTTTTCTGCCTCTAATTAACACAACAATAAAAACTCCGGCTAAATTAGTCTGCCTGTTTTTATGAGGGTACATGCGAAACACACAGACTAACAAAATATAAAAGATGCCAAGGATAGTGTTCTACGGCTTAAGTACCTACTGTAGCTTGTAAGGTTACTTTTGCAGTATGTCTGACTTTTGCTGCATCATGTAATTTTCCCTGCAGAGGATATTACAGTACCGATTGTTTCCTATCTCTACTAATATTATAAAGAGGTAAAATTTGTTTGTAAGTTTGTATGTAGGGGGTAATCTTCGAAACTACTCATCCGATTCCAAAAATTCTTTCACCAGTAGGAAGATACGTTATCCCTGAGTGCTATAGGCTATAACGCATTATAAAAAAAATCACGCGGACGAAGTCGCGGGCAAAGTGCTAGTTGAATAATATTTCTACTACACTCAAGGTTATTAATTATTCATACATTCTTGTTTTGTATACAAATTAAGTTGTTAATTTCTAAATCAATGAGATCATTGACTCACTCACTCATTACAATAAGTTTTCTTCTTTATTACTGTACGCAATATCAAATTAATAAACTAATATTCCAACATTGCTTACGTTTAGCAATAACCTTTATTCAATAAACTTTTCATATAAATAGTACAATAACCATGAAAAGTTTGTGTTAGCTCGACGGCTTGCGGCTTTTATATGACCGTCATTACACTAAGTATGTTATATTAATTCTACTTCCAGCCTTTGTAACGTTATATTCCGTGGTATTACATTCAAGTACTTGTAGTATTACTTTTTGGTTGAATACAAGCTTTTTTGTGTATTAAAGGACGGCACGGTGTGTTTTACCGAGAGGTCTGCCTAGCCTTTTCCCAACTTTGTTGAAGTCGGCTTCCAGTCTAACCAGATGGAGCTGAATACCAGTGTTTTACATGGAACGACTGCCTATCTGACTTCCACAACCCAGTTACAGTGTTTTATCGAGAGGTCGAGAGGTCGGAGAACACAACAAGTACTCATTTTTTTTATTTTTATTTATTAAACTTTATGTACATAAAAAACACTGTACAAAGGCGGACTTAATGCCTTAGGCATTTCCTACCAGTCTACCTTAGGGTGATGCTGAGACAAAACATGGTAGGCGTAACGAAACTTATTTATAATTATAAAATAATAAATACTTATATTACCAGCCACCAGCTTATATTTTTTACCAGCTGACCCCGACAAACATTGTCCTGTCAATTACTTTTTTTAATTTTCATACCGTTTAAACCTTCCCTGGACTTCCACAAATATTTCAAGACCAAAATTAACCTATTCGGACCGATTTTGCAAATTTTGGTATCCCGAGCCGTTCTCGAGTTTTAGCGAAATTTAATTTTTATAATCAATATTTTTTTATAAGATTAGCTAGTAAGTACTTATTATCATATACCTAGATATACCTTATTGGATAAGACAGTTAATTTATTCAGTAGGCAAACGCTACTGGCTCTGGCCTACAAGTACAACTGCTGTTCCAATATGCAAGTATTGAAATAGTACCAGAATAGAAACAAATATTCATATTGAAACTAAATCACGTAAGGCCATACATAACAACAATAGGTAGTGCCATCTGTCATGTTATATTCGAATTATAGCGTAACATTAATTCATTATACCTGGAACGTTTATCACGAATTCACGACAGACTGACATTCGGATCCTTGCAAATGGTTGCAGTGTGCAATAGGTATAGGCGCAGTAATTAAATATTTTGTCGAGTACCTGTATGTCTATTCTGTTACAATCTCCCTCAGTGAACACCTTAGTGAAGTGAACTGTCATCCGATTGTAGTGCTTTTTAAGTCCCAAGCATCGGGACAGAAGACAGCTCACTTCACCTAGGTGTTGACTGAGGAAGATTGTGACAGAAAAGACATACAGGTACTCGACAAAATATTTAATTACTGCGCCTATACCTATTGCACACTGCAACCATTCCAGGGATTAGAATGTCAGTCTGTCGTGGATTCGTGATAAACGTTCCAGGTTTAATGAATTAATGTTACGCTATAATTCGAATATAACATGACAGATGGCACTACCTATTGTTGTTATGTCTGGCCTTACGTGATTTAGTTTCAATATCAATATTTGAATCCATTTTGTTAGATACTATTTCAATACTTGCATAGTTGCAGGTCAGAGCCACTAGCCATCACCTATAAATTATATAAGTATGTATATCAGTTGTCTGGTTACCATAACACAAGCTCTGCTTAGCTTGGGACCAGATGACCGTGTGTGAGTTGTCCCAAGATATTTATTATTATTATTTATTATTTATTATTACTGAATAAAGAGCACGAAAGAATAGCACTAGGAGCTGAAGGAGGAATTGAATATAACAGTCACATCACAATCCTGACACCGTCAGCACCCTAATTACGAAACACACTCGAATGGAATGTCAATTCATTTAATTGCAACAAAACAAAGAGTTTGTTTGAACATTTTGTCATTTCAGCACAGGCTTTAGTAGCAACAAAAATAACGTGACTACATAATGAGTATGTTGAATGGTCATATCGAACTGTTATGACAACTGTATTACGCAATTAGAGTAATAAAGAAAGTTTAAATAAATAATCTAATTTCAGAATACATACAAGACTTACTTGTATGTTCCATTTACAGATAATTTGTCATTAACTAGCTTTCGTTCGCGACATCGTCCATGCAGAAGACAAAGACTTTCTTTATTCGGCTCTGTTACAAAATCCGTTCAAAGCGGACGTCTCCTACTAGCTTGCCAAATTTCAGCTTTATTCGTTTTCTAGATTTCGTGTTTAGTCAGTAAGTACATGACCTTTTGCTTTTATATAAGTAAATACATAGTAAGATTTAGAGAGCGATCAAAACATCGATAATCTCAGTTTGCGACTCTGCGCTAACGCTAACTGCTAATCTGAAACCGCATTAACCTAGTACAAACAGCGTCATCAATTGCTTACCGGATAGGGGGTAAGCAGTTGATGACGCTGTCTGTACCTATACATAATGTATGTACAGGTATGTACCTGTACTTACATATGTATAGACGGAGAAAGGCAATCTTTTAATTGGCCGCCATGAATCCTTTCCTGACCAATAAAAATACACAACCTGTGCAGTCCTCGGTTTGACATAACATGGCCTAAAATGGATGTAGGTAAACTAACTATGCCCTTTTTAACTTTTGTGCAGGTATTGATATATTATTATACCCGACGGCCGACGGCAGACGACTGCAACCTACTAAAAGCCGACCGTCTCTATTACTGTGGTAGCAAATTACTTCCGAAAATTAAAGAACGAGTAAATCTTTAGTAAATGATGAGTACTTGAGATGCTAGCCGACGGCAATCGCTTAATGTTCAACAAAAAAGTGTCTATATTTTTATTAACACTGGCAACCGAATTTTTATACAAGTAACTAGGTAGTTATAACGATAAAAAAAAAGCAATATTTTTATGTCCTGGGTGGCTAACAAGCGAACGCGCGACGGCCCAATTAATCTTAAGTGATCACCAACTCACAACTATCTATTTACATTTACAATACCAGAAGCCGCGATGCCATCCCAGTGGCAATCCTATAAATAATAAATTATATGTATAAATGATAATTAATAAATACAAATAATAACTAATTATAATAATAAATACAAATAAAAATCTTACCTAAGGAACAACAGTCCATCTTCAAGCAGCACTCGGTGTGGGTGGTCAGTAGGTGCAAGAGGGATGCCATCTTTGTACCACTGGATCGTGGGCTTGGGTTTGCCTTCAGACACGCATCGAAGGGTTGCAGGCTCACTCCTCCCAACAATCGTGTCAGCTGGGTGCTCCTTTATGCGCGGAGCCCGACTTTGAGCTTAGAAAAAAAGATTAAGAATATTCTTATCAGGAAAAAAAGTCATTGAAACGTTAGTCTGAGAGCTAGAGGTATTTTTGACTTATGTCTGTGTCAATTAATAATTTATGAGCCGTTAAAAAATGTTATATCAATCAACTTTTTATATGCGACAATTAAATATGATTAGTTTTTGATATTATGACAGTAATCTTAATAAAACCTTGCTCTATGCTTATTTATATTAGAATAAACATATTAATTTTAAAAAATACTTTAAAACAAATTATAATAGCTTGACGTGTTTATGCTTTATTTATCGCAATAAACTTATTGATTAAAAAAAACTATAAAAGAAATTATAATGACTTTAATTTATAAACAGCTATATTTTATATCATAAAATAGCAACACATACTTAATATTGTTATTTTATCTATAATCCGTTGCAAAATATGAATCGTGCTACGAAATCTGGAGCTCCGGTTATAGGAACTTTTTTCTTTTATTTTTTCACTTACCTTTTGTCGCGCAACAAAAACTGAGCAAAAGATGCAAAAGCACTACACATTTGAACTGGTTCCATCCGAGATTATCTCTTTTAATTGGGCCCGCGGTCATGCTTGACACTACTAATTAAAGTCACTTCTCACTTTACACCACATAGTTTATTAATACATGTGAAAAAATACACTAATTACAACCTCAATTGGTAAAAACTTCTTGGTTGATTTTTGTTTGGCAACAATCCTAACATCGCCGGTAAATGTTTATAGTTTGCGGAGATCGCGATGTGTTTGCGGCGCGTGGCGACACAACCTCCCCGTCAGAGGGTCCGAGGGTTACTGCCCCCCACTCTAGTTTGTCATTTCGCGCCGACTCAGTAACGTGCAGCTTTTGCATACTGCCGAAAGCACAGGGAAAGCTTGATGATAATGATTTTCGCAGAGTGCACGCCTGCAATAATTTGTATATTAATATGTTCTTATTAGCTTATTTATGTTCAGCTGTTATAAGTTATTAGTGGAGTTCTTTCTTACGTACGTGTATTATATTAATTAACTTGAGGCCATCAGTGACAAGCTGACTTTAGAAATTCAATAAGCTGAAAAGATATATACCTACAAATTATGCTAATAGAGACACCTATGAAGGGGCACAATTTTAAAATAATTTCCCATCCTATATAGAAATGTAACTAAGCTCTTTTAGCGGTTTTAAATCACAACAATCAAATTACATAATTGAAACAACTCATTAACAAAGTGATTAACCTATTAGTTGCGAATAAAACCATTGAACATTGAAATAATAATATTTTGTTTAATATTTTGTAATAACAAAATATTATTTATACTATTGTATTGTGACCGGTGACCGTTATCTAAACTTAGATTATTACATTTTATATTCTCATGCAAGTGGCTCTTTCGCGCTCTCAACGAATTTTAAGATCTGGGAAAACATTAAAGATCTTCATTTTTGGATTTTATCTCGCCTAAATAAAAATATTAAATACGAATATTGTGTCAACATATTTACAGATAAAACATACTCGTAAAGTAATCCATTTCTTAAAATTGTAGGATTATCGAATTTGATTATCTAACGGTAGGAATTATACTACTACCGTACTACGCTGTGCTACGAAGAGGCTACTAGACCATGCTACGCTACGCTACGGTGACTACGACGTTCGAATACGATTAGGTACTAACAAATAAAACGAGCCGTAGTCTGATTGACAACTCTGAGTAATTTATTGGAACGGGAAAATGACACAAAATTGGTTCCTATTTAGGTATTCCTATACATATATATGACGATACAGTTGGCTGTCCATCTGCGTATCACGAGTTCGATTCCCGCACGGAACAAACATTTATATGACCTACCGATAGTTGTTCTGGGTCTGGCTGTTTGTATATGCCAGTTTATAATAATATTTATTGAATTCAGAAATAACAATGTTAACATAAACAATGAACATTTGTGGGTACACTAGACTTTAGCTAGTTAACAAACAGGTAGGTGTTGCAACCAGAACCCTTGCTAAGTTATAATATAACTTGTATTAAGGGCGCTAGTTCAAGCTCTTGACATACATTGGATTATAGAAATTTGGTAGACAGAGCTATTGTAAGTGACTAACTTTAACATCATCAACATTATTTCAAAGATATGAATTTTAAAGATTATTTATTTTAATAAAAGGTTAGTGTGATTATTATATGTGTGCAGTGAGTGGGAGAATTGTGTGTAGGTATGTCTGTGCGTGTAAGTGTAATGTGGTATGAGCATGTGTGGTATGTTATGTGTATGCCAACGCTCTATAATATAAATATATAATTATTCTCATAATTTAAGCTATTTTAAAATTACGAAGCGACTCTAGGATCTTGGACCACTAATAAATTATAGCTTTCAGCAAATAATGTGAGCTTTCAAAAAGTGTTAGTCATCGTGACGTATGCTTATGGATGTACGGCTCCTATCTCCGGCTTGAAAGTAGGTCACATTCAGCAGCTGGTGCCATCGCTAATCTACAAGAGACAATACCAAGAATTGAATGATAAAAAATAGACGCTTAGGACTTTAAAACGATGCTCAGACATGAATCTTGATTTGAATGTGACATATTTGACACTAATCGCTACGTCAATGTGGATTTTAATCAACATTGTCGTTTCTTATTCAGAGCACTGTTCTAAATAGGTACTGGACTTAAAATATACAAAAGTGTTATTGAGTTGACTGAAAACCCGAAAAGGGGTCATTGAACTCATCAATATGAACAACTTTTATATTAATAGTAATAATAATCTCTTTATTTCAGAATAAAATTCCATCTTTGTATAGATTTGTTAGAACATGACCAATATGTGTGCCATAGCTTATTCTATTCATTCATTTAAGCGTGAACGAATATGAAACATTCATACATCCTAAGTTTTGCATTTATAATATTAGTACAATAAGTAAGTACATATTATTTCTAATACTTCATATTCCAATTCTTCATGTACCTTTCTTTTAGTTTTAAGTTTTATAGTTATAACTTATTTTTTATATTGTGCGTGAAAATACTATACATATTTTAACTCTAACTAAATAGAAAGTTAGTACCTTTATTTATTTGGGTTAACATGGTGTACATACATACAGTGCATACAAAATATTAAATACAGAAATGTTCTGTCATGTTCTGTCATGTTCAGCCGCATATCGTGGCGTACAAATTAGTAGTAAGAGATGGTGAATAAGCTGCAATAATTTCCATTAAAGGTACATTATAAAATTACTTTTTAATCATTCAATTCCACAATTCAAAAAGATAAACATAATTATTAGATACAATTCAATGTCGGTAGATATTAATAATTGTGTACAATTTCACTAATTATAGATTGAGAAAACCGGATTAACTCACTGTGTTGCCGGGTAACAATACTCACGTTTCGTTTAATGATAAAATGTCACTAATAGTAACAAGAATAGATTAATGATACTGTAGAAATTACCAAAGTTTTCAATTTACTTTTAAGAGCAAACATTTATCGATGTGGACGAGTTTTTTGATGCCCTTGGAGTTCTTGCCTTTTTCTGCGAATTGTAAATAATTTTATTATTTTCATTTTTATGGTTTGTATGTGGTGAATAAACGTTCATCTTTTTGAACGCAAATTGATATTTTTGATATGATCAACTGATGATGATCGCGATTTCAGAGTTTGCTCGTAATGTGTTTTTGTTAAAATTACATCGATCAACTAATTTGTTATTAAGTAGGCTACACGATACGATAATGGCACATCGTGTTTAAAAAAACAGCTTTTTGCAATAAGTAATTTTTAAATTTTATGGTATGTTAAGTATGTCACCTCTTCAGACTGGACTTTTAAGTGTTAACATTTTATTACTTGACTGACGTACCAACGCGACAGTCTCTTTCTAAAACTGGATGTTTTATATTAACTCTAACACATACAACATACAGTTCTACACATTACTTACAGAGTAGGTACTCGTACTGTAAATACTTTACAGATACCAACTCTTCAAGAAAAACAAATGTGTATTTTGCCTCCAATTACTTTAAAATACAACCAACATAATGAATACTTCCTGCATCTGCTTCCTCTTTATTAAGCCAACAAATCCCAAAACAAATAAAATATTAGCAATACTACTAAAGCCGGGATTAGCTAGCGTCGATTCTGTACACGTGGCGGGCTGAACGTGTCAATTGGGACTGCCAGCATATGCCAGTCACGTATGTTGCCTAACTGTTTGGCGGTGACGTCATAGATGCAGAGGTAGACTAGATAAGCACTTGAATGTTACTGCGTTGATTTTATCTTGATTGGCAGTAAAAAGCTGCCAAAGATTGGGTGAAGCAAAAATGTAAGGTTGAACCCCCCTTGCTTATAAAAGTTAAGTAATGACTGCCTTAATTTTTTCACGATAAGCATATTTTAACTATTAGATATACATTTATTACGCCCCGCTTGTCCAGCTATTAACCTCCACTTATCCTTATGTGAACCAACACTGAGTAAATATTTTGCAGCAAGTGAGCTTAAGAGGTGAATCTTTAAATTTAACAAAAATACGTCTTTCTTTTACATCTCAATTTTGAAGTTCAAACTATTGAATGTTGTTCGAACTAAATGTGTAAAAATACACGTGCTTCCGTACCCTACAACACGTAATAAGCTTTTGTAGAGCTTTACTCCTATATTAATATTTTCAAGCTTTACGTTCTTTAGCATCGTTCCTTTAAATAACATATTTACTTAGATAACACCTAAGAAATTAAGAGTTTAAAAACACAATGGGTTACTGACAACGTAATCAGAATTCGATATACAGCAATGTGTTCACATTGCTGTATATCGAATTCTGATTACTTATATGATTTGAATTATGATTGACTTATAAATAATAATCTTCACATAGTATAAAACATAGTCGCTCCCGCTTTCTGTACCTACGCTTAGATCTTTAAACTACACAAAGGCTTTTAATGCGGATTTCATCAATAGGTAGAGAGATTCAAGAGGAAGGTTTATACTTATAGTTTTACTATATTGCACCCGTGCAAAGCCGGGACGGGTCGCTAGTATTGATATAATGTAGTGACAATAATTCCAAAAATAAAGGAGCGTGAGCTTATATACGGCATCAAAGAACTCGTCCACATCGCAGTCCACGGGACAAGTGCCCAAAAGGCTGAAGTTCACAATTGAGTAAGATCCAATTGTAACTCATTTTTAACCCCCGACGTAAAAACGACGGGGTGTTATAAGTTTGACGTGTCTGTGTGTGTGTGTGTGTGTGTGTGTGTGTCTGTCTGTGGCATCGTAGCTCCCGAACGGATGAACCGATTTTGTTTTTGTTTTTTTTATTTGAAAGGTGAATTAGTCGGGAGTGTTCTTAGCTATGTTTGATGAAAATCGGTCCAAGATGGCCGCCGCTACAAAATAGCTAATCACATATTTTTTCACAATTCCATCAATATGGGTATCAAATGAAAGGGCTTCACTAGTAGAATACTTTACACTATGATAAATTTCAAGGTCAAGATGACCGGCACCACAAAATGGCGAATTATATATCCCAAACGCATTCTCAGGGTGATATCTTTAATATCAAAAAAGATCCATGTGACGAAATACAACTTTAGACGTATCTACAACTTCTCAAAACCAGACTAAATTACATTTAAAAACTTTAAAATAAAAATTAAATTAAAAATTTAAAAAACCCCCAACGCAAAACATAAAAGCAATTATTTAAAAAGTAAAAAATAATATCTTTTGTTGAGCCATCAAATGTTTGTTCGTTGAAATGGCGCTATAATGTCGCGGCGGGGTACCGCTAAGTCAGCAATAGCTAAATAGGTAAAATAGCGAACTCATGGATTTGCAATGAGATTTGACTTACGCGGTACCCCGCCGCGACATTATAGCGCCATTTCAACGAACAAACATTTGATGGCTCAACAAAAGATATTATTTTTTACTTTTTAAATAATTGCTTTTATGTTTTGCGTTGGGGGTTTTTTAAATTTTTAATTTAATTTTACTATCCGTTGAGCAAAGCAGACTTTAACAGTCTTCTTCAAATCTACTGGATTGAGATCCTGACCTACTTCAGTTTAGCATGGGCAACCAACATTAATTATTACCAGACACTTTCCATGGGCCATAACTAACGTTACCCTGGAACATCAGTGAGCGAAGTATATTTTATATCTGATACAACTGAACAAAGGCTAGCTTTGCAGCTAGCAATTACGAATAACTTCTTAACTATTTACAAATTTCTAGACCATACTCAAAAAATCATCCAAAAAATGCCCAGAAATCAAACCATAATATCCTCGTTGTAAAAACACAATCACTCATTAACCCTAGCAATAATGTGCTTCTAGTTAAGTTTATCAACCGAACATTTAATTCCCAATTTGCTCATTCAGTTCGGTTTTATATCCGAGTACTTCCCTGCGTCAGTCTGAATGTAATCAAGCCGTGGCCGGGACAAAGGAGGCGTCCTTCATTAACTCCGTCCTACTAAAATATTCATTAACCGTAGTTAGTTGATAAGTATAGGATTAGGTCGGCTTTGGCAAGAGGTTTTGGCAAGGTTTGAGATAGGTCACTCGATGGGATTTTGATTTAATTTTGATGTAATTAAAGATGGGCTTTAATATTCTATTTGTAATCAAAGATTAGTGTTTTGGTTATGCTAGTTCGATTTGTCATGAACACAATAATAGCGTTTTTTTTTCTCTAAAAGTTTGATTATTTTGAGAATCTAGAGATCTATACAGATCTATCTCTATTTAACCTATCCGGCTTTTTTTTAAGTTGAAAAGCATCAAGCAGGCGATTACAAAAGAAGTAATGCATGGTATATCAGTCCCCTTAAAACACAACACTCATCAAAAAACCATCAAAAAGTTATGCTCACAAAAACAAAAAGTCCAATATTCTACCTTCTGGATTCCATAAAGATAAATCCTCAATGTGATATTTACTTCCACGCGGTGCAGATGCGGGTCACGTAGTGCAGGCTCTGGGTGCGTCAGGTGAGGCACACGATACAGATCGTAGACACGTGCCCAAGGCTCACGACCAATCGCTTGTGCCAGAGCAATGGCAAAAACTGTATAGCTTTTAGACCCGACTTCGAATGCGTTGCACACCCGCTTATCTCTGTCTTTACACGTACGGACTGAATCCGTTATGTTGTGACACGTGATTCTGTGTGTTGGGATGGTTCGGTCTTCTTTTTTTTCGCTTGAGTCAGTGTGACATAAAAAATAGTTGCTCATTTTATAATGGTAGTAACTGTAATATACTGAGAGGTTCCATTTACTTGACTGATATACACAATTTGCGTTATTAATTCTTATATTTAGGTAATTGAAATTACAGGGCCTCGTGGGGCTAAAAGCCTGTTCGAGGGCTAATTCACGTAATTTTATAACGCACCGATAAAGTTGTAGTGCAGTTGCAGTTAAGTTCAAGTTTGGGTGCTAAACGGTATTCATGTAATTTATGAACTGCGCGTTAGCTGCGCGTGAACTGCACGTCAACTATACGACAACCAAATTCTACCAAACTTATGGTGTAGCCACATGAGAGAAAAAATATTACTCACTAAATCGGTTACATTTCAATGAATATGACGTTACTATAATATTAAAATAATACCCCAGTATAGATTTTAGTGCTTTTTAACTGTCATTTTGAAACGTCAAACGAATAGTGTTATAATACCGATCATGTTGCGTTCTGAAACTCGCACCAAAGACGCACAACAGTAGAATGCCGTTATTGCGCTCGCGTGACGCGAACTTGACGCGAGCGTGTCTGACAGCGGTAGAGAATACGAAAAGCGTTGTTTTGATCGAAACTTAACTGCAACTGCACTGCAACAGCACTTCTTTAGTTACGTGAATTAGCCCACAGATTGATCGGTCAAGATTAAATTACGCTCACCGCGGTCGGTCCGTGGATCATTTCATATTGAGAGCCCTTCGTGCTTCGGAAACACGTAAATTCGTTGGTCCTGGCTGTCATTCGTAATCTTTGACAGTCGTTATAGGTAAGTTGGAAAGTTTGACAACCAGTCTTACCAAGAGGTATCTTGTTACTCTAACTAGGTGCTGGAAGTCAGATAGGCAGTCGCTCCATGTAAAACACTAATATTCCGCTGCATCTGGTTGAACTGGAATACGACTGGCATAGTTGGGAAACGGCTAGGCAGTATGTTATTGGTCTAATTTATTATTGTACTTATTATACTAGCTTTTGCCCGCGACTTCGTCCATGTAAATGCCGATGATCGCGGAAGCAGGAGAAGCCGCATATTAAAAAGTAGCCTATGTTCTTGCCCGAGGTTCAAGCTATATTCTTTCCAAATTTCATCAAAATCGGTTCTACTGTTTCATCGTCAAAGCGTAACAGACAGAGTTACTTTCACATTTATAATATTAATAAAAAGTATCGAGTATCGATTTAAAGCTTGACTGTCTTCTCAGCCCACGTGGCGGTCTGTCAAGTCCATATTCTAATTTAGAAAAGTGTTTTCTCATACCAATAACACACTATTAAAACAAGTTTGGATAGGGCTATACCTGCCAATATATCTACAGGATTTAGGTCTTCATAATGAAACTAAGGTAGGTTAAATACGTATGACTGATCCGTGACTCAAAGTAAAGAGTTGGATCTTTATCTATTCTTCGGTTTTAGTGCCGTTTAGACTTAGGTTTACCGTAATTTTTTTGAACTTTTGTTAAACTGCTCAGTCCTATGAGCAATGTAACAGTGATAGCGAGTAAAGCTATGAAACTAGCTGGCACCCCAAATGCACCGCACTTTCTTTCCCCCAAAATATTTGCAACGACTTATCTTTGACTTTGCAGGCACTGTGATGTATCGTCTCTATTATCTATGTTACAGTAAAAGTGGGAAGAAATGGCTTCTAAAACCAGAATTAAAATAGTTGATATATTTTTTGGTGAACAAATATCACGTTACGATATCATTCTTGTTTATTAAATTTTGATGTTCCATTCAACAAAACTAATATAGAATTATATCTAAGTCTGTTTGGAGCGTCCATTTCATACATTTAAAATCTTTCATAGGTAGGTCAAAAACTGATAATTACTTGCATGGCTATTTTAAAGTTTGCATTCCTATAATGCAGACTTTAAAACAGCCATGCAAGTAATAGGTAAGTAATAGGGAAGGTGGAAGCAATTTCACCTACCTTAAATATTTTAAAGATGTTATTAGTCTGTAAACTTTCTGTAAAATTAAATAAATAAACATAAAAAAGTCAAAAATATTATACTTACGCGGCTACGTAAACTTTACAATAAAGTGACGGCGCTAGTTTAAATAAATCCTCATTGGTATAACAGGTCAGTATCGGGCAAGCGCCTCGGGGTCCACTAATTCAATCAATTGGCCTACCATAAATAAAACGGCCGACAGTTCGCGATACTCGCTCCACACGTAATTGAGAACCAAGAATATGGACGGCTTCAAGCGACAAATCAATTAAGGCCGAAGGAGATAAAAAGGATGCATCAATAATTTATTTTGAAATAAATGAGACCCTATCCGATACTTCTGCAGGATACTCTAATGTAAATTTTACGATAAAGATTAAGACGTGCTGGACTTCGGACATTAATTCTGTGCAATGCAAAATAAATGATTCCGTGTTAACGCTAATGCTAGAAACACGATTATCTGTAGCCTCCCGAGAATTGCCAGTAGCAATTAATTGTCCGCCCACACTCGTATACCATTTAATCTATTAACGGTAACACTTAGCGAAGTAGCGTTGGTTGTATATAAACACAACAAATCCAAATAAAAACAAACAGGAAATTAGACACCAAAGTCTGGAGGGGCTTATGGAATTATCCTTGTTTTTGTAAAGGGTGCCCTGCCAACAAATGGAAGTGACAGTGTCTACACTAGAAAATTAATCGTGAAAAATCTCTTGAAGCGGGAGGACGTTGGGGATAAAAGGAGCTGCCGCTAAATCGTGCCACGTGCGCTGTCTATTAACAGTTGACACTATTGGGCTAAAGCCAAAGGGAGATCAGTAAACACGCTATAAACTTTCGGTATAATTTATTGTGAAGTGTCTATATATAGGATACGCTTACGTTGAACAGCAGTTCCTTGATCTAAAATGGATGACAATAATTTTGAGTTCAACAGAGCGTAATAATTTAGGCCTTCTAGTTAGTTTTGCTGCAAGCCTGTTTGGATATGGCGATTATAAATTACAATAAACTATGTAAATTGACAGTGAAATACTACCATTCAGAATTGACTTGAATTAAACTATCTTTTGAAATGATATCGTTAATATTTTCAAACCTGTATTTTTATCTAAACAATAACTTCTCATCGTAACTACTCCTTAACTTAAAATGTTGCAATATTTGTGCAATATCTGTGTAAGGTTCCAAATGTTCGAGATGTTAAAGCCGTATCCAGTTATTTTACCTCTTCGGTCTGTTATCAATACTAGGTACATTACCAGCTATCGCGACGTTCAATGAGTAACAAATTAGACGAGGTCTACCGCAGGGCGTCGTTATCTCCCGTCGAAGCGTCGCTCCTGCACGTCTCCCCATTGCTGTAGGCTTTGCTTATCTCACTACAATTGGGGAGTTTTCGGTATTAGACGTTCGCTTAATACATGGCCTTTCGATAAGATATCGAAGCTGCCACAAGGAGCACTGTACTTCATTAATAAATAATGTTCGGTGAGACAGTAAATGAAAACAAACAATGTTGTTCAAAAAATGTTATGCCAAGCCCAACAACACGTGTGGGATGCCAAGATTAGATGCACACCCCACAGGTGCAAATAGGTCACCACCCCCATCAACTTATACAGCCTATATTTTTTATAGCTCTCGACCCAGTCATGAGGTTTTTGCACTCATCAAAATAAACAACTTTTGTTCTACAAGTTGTGACAATTTATGCAGGTTTTGTTCAGTCTAATAAAAAATATGATCAAAGTTCCCCTTTCTTTCGCGATGAGATCCACTATGCAAATTTTGGCAAGCGTAGCAAGAAAAAGTGTTATTTTTTGGTCCATTTGGGTACATATTGCTCTTTTCAGAAAAATAATATCACAAACATTATAAATTCAAAAGTCATTGCGCGTATACACTGTTCTGGTTTCCCACAAACCGACGACCATAAATTCCGCTTAAATGAAACAACTTTTTTAAGATAAATTGCAAGATTTGTTACCGAGCAGTGGGCACAATGAGTAACAAATTGCAGTAGAGATACAACGCGTTCCGTTTATCTTTGCAGTAGCTTCGTGATGCTCTCCTGTTTCAGGGGATATTGTGTATCGGGTTTCGAAATAAAACAATGGACGCAACTCGAGAGTGACTTCCACAGTACATTTAAAAGTTAATTAACATTTTATTTTCAGATATTCATAGCTACATGGGAGGTAAAAGGAAAGAGTAATGCCACCTGTTATGTTTGGCATGAACTATTAAGACAATGATCGTTGCATCAATGCATCTAGTTGAATGGGTTCACCGCAATGAGGGTCTTATCACACATTTCGAGTCGATACTTTGTCGACGACATCGTTGGCGCATTGGCTAAGTTATTGGTTGCTGCCCTGAATGTCGCGCGGAACAAATAATTGTGTGGCCTACAGCTAGTTGCTCCAGGTCTGGCTATTTGTGTATGTGAGTTTATACGTTTGTAAACGCACCCACGTTACAGGAAAAATTCCTAGTGTGGGGCAATGATTAAAAAAAACTTTTGTCGTATTGTAGTATAGTACCAACTTCAAAAATAATTGTAAATACTAAAATATTCATATCACTGCCACAAATAATTCTATAAAAAAGTTCATAAAACCGAATAGCTGGGAGGTAATAGCCAAGTTGATTCTCCATACGATAACGGACTCCCCTAAACACACACTCCTCGCACATTTGTCCTCCCGTTATCAGTGACAAACAGTTTAAAAAAACCGGATGGCAATTTTTTTTTGCTTATTTCATCCGGAGGGAATGTAGGTATAACAGAGGTGTTGTTCATGTAACGTTACAGAAAAAATCTTAAGTTACTTGATTTCTGTTATATTTGTACTAATATTATGCATAAAGAAGGAAGGACATCAAGGAGAAAGGGAAGGAATGAAGAATGAGAGATGGTAGGTACTATAGGGACCGGGTTGTCTATATACGTTAAATGAGACGCAATAAACTCTTAAAACTCTATATTGGAGATAAAATAAAATAAGACTTTAGTGGAAATACATGACCGCTTCTCATGGAGGGTCTGACAAAATCTGTCATAGTGTAAAACAGTATTTAAATCATCGAATACAATGCAATGCATCTACATTCTAGACCCATGCATAGTGTTTATCCATAGAGCTTATACTTAATGGCGCTAATTATAAGCCTCTACAGTACTAAAGGTTCTATTGCTGATTTAAACAAAAAGTGGATCACTCTTTTAATTACAGGGAGCGTATACAAGTATTTTACATATACAAACCTAGAACCTGTAAATGGTCATACAAATAATGTATTGTTCCGTGCGGGAATCAAACATGTCGCGCAGCTGGCAGCTCAGCCGTTCTGTCTTTACCTATTTGCTATTAGGGCGACGATATACGCCGGCGACCTTGAGCGACCAGAGAATCGTATGCGCTACGTCCAAAACTCTCAAAGTTTAGCCGAAAAAGTTAAATAAAAGATAGTATTCTTTAACATAAAAAAAGGCGTATACTAAAAGATAGATAATAAAATTGTCTGTAAGATAGTAAAAGTTTCGTTTAAATATTCCTGGTAGATTTTGTGTGATTATCAATGTATTGTCCGCGTCAGACACAACTTCACGATTTAATTAAACTATTTAATATGAACTTAATCAAAAATATTCACATACTAAATGGTTAGGAGAATGTTCTAGTTTAACATATATATATTTTTTCAAATCATTTACATAACACATTTTGACGTGATTGTCAGTTTAAAATCTGCAAAAGTCGCTTGTTAGCGCCTTAAGTGTCTTCTATATCGTGGCTCAGTTAATAAGAGTCGTAAGGCCATGTTACGCTTGCCGAGGTCGGTCTGTGGATGGATGACCATCCATTTCATACTGAGACCCCTCCATGCCTCGGTAAGCAAGTAAATCCGTCGGTCCCGGTTGTCATTTGTAGATCTTTGACAGTCGTTATGGTTAATTAGAAGTCAGAAAGATAATGAGAATCAGTTTTAGCAAGGTATATCCTGTTGCTCACTTATTGGTTTGTAGAGGTCAGATAGGCAGTCGCTCCATGTAGAACACTAGTATTCAGCTGCATCCGGTTAGAATAAAAACCGAGCATCTGAGCTAGGCAGATGATGTTTATTCATTTTGACCGTTATCTTTGTAAAATAATGACCAATGTTACAGAGCTGGGGATCTACAATTCAGGACCATCTCACCTCAGATACCTTTCTCTATTTAAGATTGCGCATTTTATTATCCTTTGCTTGTACTATGATGCTGAGATAAATAAAGATTTATGATAATGAGCCACTGACCAAGTTCCTGTAATCAAAAAAAGAAAGAACAGTTTATTTGTAAGTATAATGATTACAATAAGATTGTTGCGATTGTCATGGTCTATTTCTGGTGTACAAATATTTTCTTATAGCTAAATTTAAACAATCCATACTTCCATACCAATATTATAAATGCGAAAGTAACTGTGTCTGTAACCTTTTCAGGATAAAACGGTTGAACCGATTTTGATGAAATTTGGTTTGGAACCCTAGGCAAGGACATAGGATCATCCGCGACTTCAGCTGCATCCGCGATAACCGATATTCACGCGGACGAAGTCGCGTGCAAAAGCTAGTCTTTTATAATATTATTTAGCAGTCAGGAACTCGTTTGTTGAATAATAGAATTTACTCAGTAATAAATGAAAGAGTTTATGTTAGGAGAACTGATTGTAAAAAAATTCTAACAATACCAGCCTATTACTGTCCCAACTGTTAGGGAAAGGCCTCTTCTTATACAGAGAAGGCATGAGCATTATTTAAGGCAGATTGGCAATTACAGACATATATTAATTAAAACATTTTGCCCGCGTAATCGTCCGACTGAATGTCAGTTATCGCGGATCGAGATGAAGTCGCGTAATAATAAATAAAATTGTCTTAGTCCATTCTTTTGGTTAAATTTGAGTTCATGCCAAATATCATCAAAATCGGTTCAAAAGTTTAGCTGTGAAAGACTAAAAAAACCAACTAACTGACTCTGTCGCATTTATAATTTTATGATAAGTATATAGGTAGTATAGTATAGATAAGTACAGGACACAGGTACAGGGCCTCAAGTCTGCTATTACAATAGTGTCAGAATGGTGTATTATTGATTTTCATAATGACGCCATTACATTAGTAGATTACCAAACTTGTCAAAATCAACAATTATGAAATCAATTATAGACCATTCTGACACTATTGTAATAGCAGACTTGAGGCCCTGGTCTCCGACCAGGATCTGTAAGATAATTCTCGCGGACGAAATCTTAGGATAGTCCGATATAAACTGAAATATTCAGTAGCTGTACTATTTGATGCAACACGAACACGAATAGAGAGATCGAGTTACAAAATGAATGCGTCAGCATCGTCGCTCCAATAACATTAAACTTAACTCAGGAGCCAAGTAAGAACAGATAGTATCACGAATGCTCCACTATGTTTACGGGGGTCACTTAAACAAAAATTTCTCAACACGCTGCAGACTTTAAAAGACACACAGTTGAACATCCTTACACTAATGTCTCAGATTCGAGAAGTAAAATTTTATATCAACGAATATTTGTATTATTATTTCAAACTCTCTTCTACAGCGTCATGCAAACATACCACAAAATTTTATGGGATTACTTTAGATAGATGAGGGCATTAGAGACTCTTGTCACCAAATGTATCCCACCCCTTTTACCCCGACAGTCGTTACGAGAACGACTGTCTTTTATCAAACGCCACAGTGCGATAATACTTTTGAAAGTTCTGTGTCCCGGAATAGTATGTGTGGACACGTATGTATTTATTGGCTTAGTTCTTTGTGCACGTTGGCAACGGTTTGGTAAAGTTGGTAACAGAATGAGAGACTTACAAAGTTTTGTGATTCAGTTATCAATATTATTGACAGCGTGGGATATGTATCTACTTGGTTTTTCTTCGGTGGTTCATGATTTTGATCTTCTTTGTGTTTTTCTTTTTCTTTTCCATGTGTTTATGAAAGTGAATTGGTTAATAAATATCAAAATTGGATCCCACATTTAAAGTTACTCTAGTAGTCTTCATCTTGTAGTAGGCAGTGACCTGTCGCTGTTGGCCGTGGTCGAGTCGATGGTCGACAGCGCAAAGTCCTGGGACACGGTGGTTTCCTTCTGCGAAACTGTCATGTCGCAGAAGGAGGCTGCGGAAAGGGAGAGAGAGATCACAACCTCCCACCCTGCCCGCAGCAGGCGCACCGGGCGTCGGCAGAGGGCGGACAACGCCCTCTTCCGGCCCCCCTAAATGGGTCCAGGGGCGGCCGACTCGGGGACGTCTGTCGCCCCCCACATTCAACAGGACCCGAGGTGGCGGCGCGCAGAATTCCAACTCTCCCCCTTGTCCTGAGAAGTGGCCGACACGAGTCGGGGGTCGCGGAAGTATCTCCAGTTCCCGCGACCCCCGACATAGGTGTGGGATGGGACACCGAGGTGGTTTTTAGTCAGTAAGAGTCTGACAGACCCCTCCGCCCGCCCCAGGGCGGAGGACATCCATAGGATATTTCACCCCGAACCAAAAAATAAAATAAAAGTAGTCTTCATCTTCTGCCCTTATCCCATGTCACTTAGGGTTGACGAAATACGTTTTCTTCTTTCATCCCATCTTGTCACCCGTCATGTATCACTGACTTCCTTCTCTTTCATATAATTATTCACACCATTCCATCCATCTTCCCTTCCTCTTCCTCTCCTTTTTTCCATAACTTTTGGTCACATGTGTTTCATCCCTCCTATTCACATGTCAATACCAAGACAAATGATTCCCGTTAAACTTTTCTGTCACTGACGCAACTTTCAAACTTCATCTAATATACTCATTTCTGACCTTATCTATTCTGGTTACTCCACACATGCATCTCAAAGTACCTACAGTAATCTATACTTACTAATTACTTACTTACTTTAATATTACACATGCAAAAGTAACTCTGTTTGTTACGCTTTCACGACGAAACAGCTGAACCGATTAAACTTGGTACGAAAATAGTTTGAACCCTGGGGAAGGACATACTTTTAAATCCGCAACTTCGTCTGCATCTGCAATAACCGACATTATCGCAGACGAAGTCGCGGGCAGAAGCTAGTATTTTATAAACAATCCCTTGGTAAAAGGTAAAGTGAGCTATCAATCCCTAGTGGAATGACAGCTGACCTTAATACACTGAGAGAGATTTTTGACCCGTAGATCTAATATTATTTGTCGAAAACATGACAGCAAAGCTACGATGCTACAAAGATGCAGGATATCAGAATCATACATACAACTCAATACTGCATGATGCTGACTGCAATAATATAATAACAGCAATAAAAGAAAGATATTTTTTTTCAACTGAGATATAATAACGGGATATGAAATAAAAAATAATAGGATGAGTTGGAACGATACGACATGATACTGTCATTAGTTACAATCAAAGATTTATTTTAGGTCTGAGTTGAGTTGATGCAATTGAAGATATAAAAGGGAATGGGCCTGTTTGTAAGACAAAAACATCAAATGAAACAAACAAGAAACTTTTATTTAAATGATAGAAATAAAATCGTGCTTTTTAATCCTAATAATAAAGTACCTAATATTAATCAGATACAAATTAAAGTTTAGCGGAACCAAATTTTAAAATTAATTAAATAATGAAATCAAACTGAACGTAGGTAAAGTTACAATCAGTCAAAAACAAACGAAAACTTTCAATTCCCAACAATCAGTAACGTTCAACAAATAAAACTTTCTAATAGAGACATTCAACTCATCCGTTTTAACGAAACCATTGTTCACGAGAATATCGATTGGTAGCCACGTGGAACAGACAACGGCTTTCATAAAACAGGGAGTAGATTGTTTCCAACATTTTACCGGAAGACCGGGAATGGATTCGGACTAATACGTACCCTTCTTCACGGACCCTCGCATAAAATAGAGGATACTGTCGGTCCGATTCCCATTGTCTGACTCGGTGCGTGCAACCCTTCCTTATTAAAGCCGAAAGTTTTATTCCGTAGGTGTAGGTTTGTTTGATTAAATTTTGTTCGTAACACAATATTTTAACGGCAAGTTAAAACGTTTTGCTTTCGTAATTTGTTTGGCTGAGTTACATTAACTGTTTAATTTGTTGGTTTTAATTAGGGTTTATTTAAATTAGCTGTTTATCCATTAAATCTATTGTAATGGTGGTTAAAAGTTAATTTGCTTTAAAAGTTGACAAGCAGAGTTTTAAGGACATGTCAACCGCGAAATAAAAAAAAATTACCCTCTTAGCTCTCAAAATACAGTGCTATGTGGTGAATACTGGGTGATACTACCGGCTTTGCCATACTTTTTACAAATTCTATTTTGAGTATTATCAACAAGTTCTAAACGTATACATGTATCCAACTTTTCCTGCTCTTTGTGATAATATAGGAAATCGGGAAAATATATACAAGCAGTTTTCAAATATTTCTGTAACCGACAAGGCGGAAGAAACTCAGAAAGACGGAAAATTGACGTCTGTATTTGCCTTTGTTTCACAAATCACTGGGTTTCAAGAAGAGCTCCAATGTTGGTGGAAACTCTTTATTGTTTTCGAATTAATATCGAAATTATATCAATAGTTCTAATGTTTCTTCTAATTTTATTTAAGTCATTACAATCTGCTCTTTTTAATTCTTAGATATTTTAATAATATTGCTTTGAACAATACGCTGAAATAATAACAACGGTTATCGGAGAAATTTGTTACCTATACCCAATCACATAATATAACGTTGTATTACGTGCCACAACAAAAACATTGACTACCTAATATTTACGAAATTTTTAATCAACATATTCTTCATCAGCAGTGCTATTCTGTTACCTATCCCTCGGTGAACACCCAGGTGAAGTGAGCTGTCATCCG
This sequence comes from Charanyca ferruginea, assembly GCA_947361185.1. NCBI lineage: Eukaryota > Metazoa > Arthropoda > Insecta > Lepidoptera > Noctuidae > Charanyca > Charanyca ferruginea. The sequence goes on from OX376073.1 coordinate 11,414,059, forward strand.
TCCCGATGCTAGGGATTGACAAAGCACTACAATCTTAATCGATATCTATTTTACTTTTTCTGCTATTTTCAACGACTAACGAATTAATATGTTTAATTTATTTCAAAGCTATTAATAAAGTGTATAAACATGACTCTACCTCTTTTAAAAAGCAAGAGCATTTTTATTTTCAAGTTTGTTATTTAGGTTTTATTTAAATAAAATGTCATTGTAACCTGTGAGGCTGAAGGCGTTTCACGCCGGTCACACGCCGGCGCTTCACTTCACGCCGTTCAGCGCTTGTATAATAACAATAAAGATAAGGCTGAATAACGACCGACCATTATCAATAGTCTTAAGTCAATGGTGGGATACCTACAATTTTATGCAGAGATAAACAGTATGGATCAGATACACGTCAGTGGCACATATATTCTTTTGTTATTGTGAACCCATCTGAGCTTTCTCTAAATCTAAACACCTAGCGCGATGATGATGATGGTGGTCGGTGGATGAAAGGATAAAAATTGAACCCCACACAAATGTTATCACACCTAACCATTGTTAAATACTTCGATCGAACAATGTCATCAATTGATAATTTATATAAAAAGACGTTACCGGTACATTGTATTTGGTTACCTACTCACAAAATGGTACAGCATGATACAATAATACTAACCTACCATAATTATGATCAATATACGAGGTAGGTAGGTATATGGCAACCAACGCTAATGTTCGTCATACGCAGGACATGACATGAGTACATGTCATGTACTCATGTCATGTCCTGTCTGTCATGTACTACATGACAGACAGTTGACAGATCTCACTTCACTTGGCTTTTAAATAGGTATTATTCGTCAGAATCACGTGAAATGAGGATGCAGTGGGCTGTCGTCATGACAACAACGCTTAGAAAGCAGTGCTGCCAACCGTAAAAAAAAAACGTTGAACCAAAATCTAAACTAAAGCAAATAGAAACGATCTTGACAAGATTTATCATATACAGGTGTTTTATTTTATTTGCTATCTTGAAATAGCGCCTTTACCAATATTGAAAATAATTAATTCATCCAATTCGGAGAGTTGAAAATCTTAAAAATCTGTAGCGTTGGTAACACAGACCCTGCGACATCTAGTGATTTTTTCACATGACAATACCTAACACCTTTCACATGAGAATCACGTGATATCACCATGGTTACGGTGACTAGTTGTTTACTTTTGAGTGCTGAATTTGAATACCAACTTGCCAACATACGAATTACGAATGCTGACAATATTTTTTTCATAACAAATTTTAATAGGTCACAGTGTCTAGGAATCACTGTTTTTATTTAGAAGTTCAAAAGCTAAGATTCTCACTTCACTTTGGCCGGGAACGGTTGAAATTGAGTGAATTAAACAAGTGAATTTCTAAATTGACAGTTTACCTAAATAGAACAATGAACTGGACAATAATAAATGCCAATGGTGACAATATGATTGAAATTGAACATTCTATTATTATTTATAAGTTTCGTTTATATTTTATTCTGGTGTTAAGCTGTATATTTAGGTACCTTAATTTGTCAAACAATAAAAACATCCAGTAATCAAAAATAAATAAAATGTTTATATATATGTGTGTGATTTAAATTACTATGGAGCTTCTCAAATTATATTACAGGGTGAGTTACCTAGGTACTTCAAACTCAGCAAGGCGGCACAGTATTACCATAGGCACAGTAAAATAAAAATATACAGTTCTTTACTTATATCAGATATTTTATTTATACAAGTTTGATAAAGAAATTAAAATTTTATTTATCCGGCAACAAAGTTCTGCTTTTTGGTGATGCTGAGTGGCCAACTTCAGTGTGATGTTAGCTGAAAAGGTAAGTTAATGTTCAATACTATTTTTACTGTTTGTTATGATTTACTCCTACACTCATCCAAATATCTTATCTTTCATTAATTGGATCACACTAACTGTAGACTATAAACTACATTATTATCAGTGTGAGACTAACAGCCAATGCAGTACTTTCAATGATTAAGTGGCAGGGTTTTATTATTACTTAACAACAAAAGTGTGCAGTGAGTATGCATATGTTTTTCTGTAGTGGTTTTTACAGGGTCTGCTTTTGCCCATAACTTTCTCTACATGAAGTCTTTTGGATCCCAAAGTTTATGATAATAACATATAGCATGTAAGAATTTTTGACTTAGAGTGAGTTGTTTCTTATGTTACCTGAGTTCCCCACCATTACATCCAAACTTAAGAAATTTACCTCTTTACAAACCTTTACATAACATAGGAACAATAACACAAGTAAGTAGACATATTAGATTGTCATGTATTGTTTAATCCAAACATTCATTTATTTTTATCTAAAATAAGTAGTTTACAATGTCCCTGGTACTTGCCCTGGGCAAGATGCCCAGTGCAAAGTGTATGGCCACAGGTCTGGCTCGGCATGGGCAGCGTGTAGATGAATTATTCCAGTTATGCAAATGAGTTGCCCTCAGCGTGGATGAAGAACTCTGAAAGCGCAAGTAAGGGTGCTCATGTTAGTTGCAGTGCAGATCAGCTACCGCATACAATGTGCTAACCTCACAGCTCCCCATTGACCGAAGATGTGGTGTGATAGGCAGAAAGTACACACATTGCAGCGGTTTACAAGCTTAGAGGTGCAGCAGTAGTGGCAGAATGAAATATGAAGTGAGTTTTATGGCACGAAGTTCATGCATTGCATACCAACCCACAGGAAAACAGAAATCATTGCTCAATAGCTTAGTGCACTTTGTACATATAATAATGATGAACTCACTACTACACTTAACGTAACAGTAGCCCCATAGCAACTTCTATTCAATCCATAACGACATTTAATTACAATGACATACGCACATGAAACTAATAATGTTGTGATGTCACGATGTGTTCCAAAATCCAATAGTTTTGTTTGACTAAACACAGATTGTCACATAATGAATTCAAGCATTCATTAGTTTATTTGCCACAATAATCTGTATTTAACGTCCTTGATATTTCAGTCAGTCAAAGAATATTGTTACTCTTGTCATGTTAACTTCTGTAAAACACTGACGTATGGCAACCAACGCTAATGTTCGTCATACGCAGGACATGACATGAGTACATGACAGACAGTTGACAGATCTCACTTCACTTGGCTTTTAAATAGGTATTATTCGTCAGAATCACGTGAAATGAGGATGCAGTGGGCTGTCGTCATGACAACAACGCTTAGAAAGCAGTGCTGCCAACCGTAAAAAAAAAACGTTGAACCAAAATCTAAACTAAAGCAAATAGAAACGATCTTGACAAGATTTATCATATACAGGTGTTTTATTTTATTTGCTATCTTGAAATAGAGCCTTTACCAATATTAAAAATAATTAATTCAACCAATTCGGAGAGTTGAAAATCTTAAAAATCTGTAGCGTTGGTAACACAGACCCTGCGACATCTAGTGATTTTTTCACATGACAATACCTAACACCTTTCACATGAGAATCACGTGATATCACCATGGTTACGGTGACTAATTGTTTACTTTTGAGCGCTGAATTTGAATACCAAGTTGCCAACATACGAATGCTAACAGTATTTTTTTCATAACAAATATTTTGTCAGTGTCTAGGAATAACTGTTTTTATTCTGAAGTTCAAAAAGCAATAAATTACGCACTTAATTGTCGCGTTTTGTTATCTGATTGATTGATTGATTATCTGTGGAAGTTTGTTGCTGAGTTTTCTTTATCTATAATTCTATAGTCCATGGTTTTCTCTCATCTGACTCTTTTTATTTTTTTATGTATAATAATTTTACAGAAGTTAACATGACAAGAGTAACAATATTCTTTGACTGACTGAAATATCAAGGACGTTAAATACAGATTATTGTGGCAAATAAACAAATGAATGCTTGAATTCATTATGTGACAATCTGTGTTTAGTCAAACAAAACTATTGGATTTTGGAACACATCGTGACATCACAACATTATTAGTTTCATGTGCGTATGTCATTGTAATTAAATGTCGTTATGGATTGAATAGAAGTTGCTATGGGGCTACTGTTACGTTAAGTGTAGTAGTGAGTTCATCATTATTATATGTACAAAGTGCACTAAGCTATTGAGCAATGATTTCTGTTTTCCTGTGGGTTGGTATGCAATGCATGAACTTCGTGCCATAAAACTCACTTCATATTTCATTCTGCCACTACTGCTGCACCTCTAAGCTTGTAAACCGCTGCAATGTGTGTACTTTCTGCCTATCACACCACATCTTCGGTCAATGGGGAGCTGTGAGGTTAGCACATTGTATGCGGTAGCTGATCTGCACTGCAACTAACATGAGCACCCTTACTTGCGCTTTCAGAGTTCTTCATCCACGCTGAGGGCAACTCATTTGCATAACTGGAATAATTCATCTACACGCTGCCCATGCCGAGCCAGACCTGTGGCCATACACTTTGCACTGGGCATCTTGCCCAGGGCAAGTACCAGGGACATTGTAAACTACTTATTTTAGATAAAAATAAATGAATGTTTGGATTAAACAATACATGACAATCTAATATGTCTACTTACTTGTGTTATTGTTCCTATGTTATGTAAAGGTTTGTAAAGAGGTAAATTTCTTAAGTTTGGATGTAATGGTGGGGAACTCAGGTAACATAAGAAACAACTCACTCTAAGTCAAAAATTCTTACATGCTATATGTTATTATCATAAACTTTGGGATCCAAAAGACTTCATGTAGAGAAAGTTATGGGCAAAAGCAGACCCTGTAAAAACCACTACAGAAAAACATATGCATACTCACTGCACACTTTTGTTGTTAAGTAATAATAAAACCCTGCCACTTAATCATTGAAAGTACTGCATTGGCTGTTAGTCTCACACTGATAATAATGTAGTTTATAGTCTACAGTTAGTGTGATCCAATTAATGAAAGATAAGATATTTGGATGAGTGTAGGAGTAAATCATAACAAACAGTAAAAATAGTATTGAACATTAACTTACCTTTTCAGCTAACATCACACTGAAGTTGGCCACTCAGCATCACCAAAAAGCAGAACTTTGTTGCCGGATAAATAAAATTTTAATTTCTTTATCAAACTTGTATAAATAAAATATCTGATATAAGTAAAGAACTGTATATTTTTATTTTACTGTGCCTATGGTAATACTGTGCCGCCTTGCTGAGTTTGAAGTACCTAGGTAACTCACCCTGTAATATAATTTGAGAAGCTCCATAGTAATTTAAATCACACACATATATATAAACATTTTATTTATTTTTGATTACTGGATGTTTTTATTGTTTGACAAATTAAGGTACCTAAATATACAGCTTAACACCAGAATAAAATATAAACGAAACTTATAAATAATAATAGAATGTTCAATTTCAATCATATTGTCACCATTGGCATTTATTATTGTCCAGTTCATTGTTCTATTTAGGTAAACTGTCAATTTAGAAATTCACTTGTTTAATTCACTCAATTTCAACCGTTCCCGGCCAAAGTGAAGTGAGAATCTTAGCTTTTGAACTTCTAAATAAAAACAGTGATTCCTAGACACTGTGACCTATTAAAATTTGTTATGAAAAAAATATTGTCAGCATTCGTAATTCGTATGTTGGCAAGTTGGTATTCAAATTCAGCACTCAAAAGTAAACAACTAGTCACCGTAACCATGGTGATATCACGTGATTCTCATGTGAAAGGTGTTAGGTATTGTCATGTGAAAAAATCACTAGATGTCGCAGGGTCTGTGTTACCAACGCTACAGATTTTTAAGATTTTCAACTCTCCGAATTGGATGAATTAATTATTTTCAATATTGGTAAAGGCGCTATTTCAAGATAGCAAATAAAATAAAACACCTGTATATGATAAATCTTGTCAAGATCGTTTCTATTTGCTTTAGTTTAGATTTTGGTTCAACGTTTTTTTTTTACGGTTGGCAGCACTGCTTTCTAAGCGTTGTTGTCATGACGACAGCCCACTGCATCCTCATTTCACGTGATTCTGACGAATAATACCTATTTAAAAGCCAAGTGAAGTAAGATCTGTCAACTGTCTGTCATGTAGTACATGACAGACAGGACATGACATGAGTACATGACATGTACTCATGTCATGTCCTGCGTATGACGAACATTAGCGTTGGTTGCCATATACCTACCTACCTCGTATATTGATCATAATTATGGTAGGTTAGTATTATTGTATCATGCTGTACCATTTTGTGAGTAGGTAACCAAATACAATGTACCGGTAACGTCTTTTTATATAAATTATCAATTGATGACATTGTTCGATCGAAGTATTTAACAATGGTTAGGTGTGATAACATTTGTGTGGGGTTCAATTTTTATCCTTTCATCCACCGACCACCATCATCATCATCGCGCTAGGTGTTTAGATTTAGAGAAAATTCAGATGGATTCACAATAACAAAAGAATATATGTGCCACTGACGTGTATCTGATCCATACTGTTTATCTCTGCATAAAATTGTAGGTATCCCACCATTGACTTAAGACTATTGATAATGGTCGGTCGTTATTCAGCCTTATCTTTATTGTTATTATACAAGCGCTGAACGGCGTGAAGTGAAGCGCCGGCGTGTGACCGGCGTGAAACGCCTTCAGCCTCACAGGTTACAATGACATTTTATTTAAATAAAACCTAAATAACAAACTTGAAAATAAAAATGCTCTTGCTTTTTAAAAGAGGTAGTCATGTTTATACACTTAATTAATAGCTTTGAAATAAATTAAACATATTAATTCGTTAGTCGTTGAAAATAGCAGAAATAGTAAAATAGATATCGATTAAGATTGTAGTGCTTTGTCAATCCCTAGCATCGGGACGGATGACAGCTCACTGCACCTGGGTGTTCACCGAGGGAGATGTATCAGAATAGACATACAGTCTATTGTTTTTAGGCGTTACAATACCTGCGTCTTAATAGTGAGTAGTGATGAACGATTAACTTATCAAAACAATCACTCTAGCTTTTGTTTATTATTAATTACGTAGTGGTTATTTCAAACAAATTATTAGTAATACTATAACTGGCTTCTGTACCAATTCTTACGCAGTCTCAGGACATAATTATGTCAACAATCAACGACGTCTCAGTAGTGGTTCAATTTATTCATTAAGTTCCCACTCTCAGTGCATCGTAGTCGTGTATTTTTATTTGCAATAAGTGCAATTTCTGAATTATGAAGTTTCAAGTTTTGATATTATTTTCTTGTTTATTCGTGTTAGTAAAATGCAAGCATTTAATATTAGGCAATACAAACAGTAATCAACATATGATACATCACACTATAGCACATTATACAGCGATTCCTTTCGCAAGAAGAGTGAAGAATGTTTTTTACAGTGGACATTCAGTAATTAATGTAAGTACTCTAATTTATATGTACATTTAGGAAACCGGGAATGTTTTTATCGGTCCTTCCCCGTAGTCAAACTATTTTGTTCAACTAGTTTGACCACAAGAAATAATTTTCCCGTGGTCAAACTTTATTGATATTGCAATTTTTGACCACGCTGGACGCATGCTTTTAAAGTATGTACATTGTATAGTCAAACATAAAAACAAACAGTTTAGTTTATTGGTTTTAACTACTAATAATCGTAGAGAATAACGAACTTAAACTTGACTAAATTTAAGTGACAAGAAAGGAGTTGTACAGCTTTTGCCCTGATGATATTTTACGTATTTTCGTATACAATATTTCATGTAAATGTGAAAAAGAATTAAACGATCTAAGTGGATTATTTGAATTTGACTTTGATGGAAAGAAAAACATTTAGAGTTTGTTGTCCGTCCTACCTCGAGCGTGCTAACATCAAAATATTCGATTCAGTATAAATATTATGTTCGAATCGGGTATTTCCAATTGCAAAATCGATTAAATTTATGTAACGCGCGCTCGTACTACTATTCGTCTCCGGAAACAGGGTACTGCAATTCGATTTATTCCATTCTAATACCAAAAACAAATACCACTGGTATTTGTTACAACTCAATTTTTTTTTCTATTCCGAACGGATACCACTTTTTAAATAATTAAATTTAATGTACGAACGAATACCAACAACTTGAATTTGGTAAAGTCAGCTCTCAATCAGCAAATTAGTTATCTAATATTTTTATGTGATCGTAATATAATGCTATTAAAATTCACTTCATTCCAATATTTTTACGTAGGTAAGTGTAGTTTAAGTGAATCATCCTGCATTTTGTTTACCTGCGAGAAATAGTGAGTTCTTTATATTGTTCCAAAATTCGAAACAGAAAACGACTGGGATGTCTAAAATATTTTATTGTCTTGTAATAATAATCACCATGTTAGGCCAATGCATGCTGGCGATCGCAGTAGGTGTTATGGTATTCAGTAGGACGCAACTGCCCATCCTCTGGTCAATATCCCACTGTCGCCTTTTACGACACGAGGTGACGACATGAGGTGGTGCTAAACACGGCTAACGGTCACCTTATTATCATGTTAGCTATTAATATTTTAATCAGTGCACCCGGTACTGTACCTACCTGTTTTTATTTTCTCCATTAATTTATTTTATACACATTGATAAAATTTTTAAATATTAATATTTACAAAAATAACATAAAATCGTTTAGAAATATAAAAAATTTAGCCTACAAGTGTCAATGATGTTGATGATAGATCGATCCCAATACAACATAATATTGTCATTTTCAAGAACTGGATCGGACACATACCTAGGCTATAGTACGGCACTTCCGATTCCGCAAAACTATATTTTAGAGCAAGTTGCAGGTCAATAATCATGGCCACAAGGTGGACTATGCAAGTAGTCTCCGTTAGTCAGACGACAGCATCCAGAGATAATGTGTCGGAATTCGGATATCTATAGTCGGAATAATGACCAGCAAATGTCAACTGTCCTTTACAATATATTTCCTGTAATTGTTCGTCCAATTGTTTCTCCAAAGAGGTCACTGAAGCCCTGCCAGGATTCGGACGCTGTGAAGTCTACATCAAGTCCATTTAGGACCTGGTAGCAGCGCCCATGAAGGTCCTTGCTCTGCCATACCTCCATGCGATCAACAGTATTTAACACAACAGGTTTGCAGCAGTTCACGTTCGCTAATGAAAGCGGGGTGAGGCTCTTGTCCACTGAGACCACGTCTCGGTGCATCGCCACGTCGGCTCAAACGACTGCCTGAGACTGCATATCTCAGGGTTGTGCAGAGACTTAGCATTTAAGAAGCCTCGGCTTCCGCGCTTCCCTGGGTTATAGTCTCATTGCCGAAAACCGTGAGTGATCTTTCCGATTTTCGATCAGCATTGTACGGACCCTCCTAGAATACATCAATACTAGCATGACTCATTCGTTGAAGGCATATATATCCGAGTCTGCACCTTGTTTCCGCCTGATAAAAGACTATGTATTCAGGCAGCCGAAAAAGCGGTCTCTCAACGGTGGTTTCATGTCGGCAGCCAATGCTGCAGCATCAATATGCTTAACGCTTCCGACATACCCAGTATTTATTTATTTATTATTTTGTGTTTTATTTTTGTCCAAACCTATACCTATAAGTTACTCTACCAAATTACTTACGCAACAAATGTGGCAGAAAGATTTCCACCCGATTCCTACTGTATTAGAGGCCTCAAAACTTGAATAATAGATACGAGCGTACGCCGATTCCAAGTATTTCCTTCAATATTCTTTCAATACTCCTTTCCCATCGGTTTAGTCAACACAATTTGTACGATCATCAAATATTCAGAATCCTTCAAGGAAGTCAGACTTGCCACCGATTGTTTGGCTAACCAAAGAACTTACCGACGGTGTTTGTAAATTGTTCGTTCAAACTATAATTATTATAATCCATCTCTTATAGACACCAGAAACATTGGTACGTTTGGTATTACCGGAATCGAATTATGTGAATGTAAACATGTAGGAGTAAAACATTTAAAATGTAAAAAACTCACACTTACGTACTCAGTTTGTTATAAATATTTTTTATACGATTGTCAAAGTGAATTTCCGCAGTTACCTAACGAAAACAATTTAAATCTCGACTCGCTACAGGGTGTCTTCGTAACGGGTAAAACCACAAAGCCGGTAGCGTCTTGCTTTATGATCCCATGAATCTGTCGTCCTGAGACGCGCAACATTTTAACACGCCTGTTTCATCCCATGTTCACTCTACATGTCCCATGAATTGTTGATGAGTAATCCTTTCTATTGTTTCAGAGTATCATGGCGTACGATAACAAACAGACAAACGCCACAGCGACGGTAACAGCCGGTGGTATTGGATTCACGTACGTCAATCTTAGACTGAAGAGCGACAGAGGAAAAGAGCTAAATTATGATATTGGAATTTATTCCTAAAAGTTTAATTAGGCACTTGTAAGTGTGGGGACTTACCCGCCGAAATTACGTCGCCGTAACTCGGTTGATACACCATGCTGAAGATAAAATCATAAATCACGACGCGGATTGTGATATCTATACAAAATGTAAATGTTCACATATTTTCAGGCTAGGTGTATCATGTGACTAACACCCGTTTCGACCTATTCTGGCTGATCAGTTGAAATAAACTGCCGAAATGGGTTGACCTAATGTAATAAAAGTCGGCCAATATTTAGATTGATCAGACATTCAATTTGAAGTTTTATTGGAGTACGCGAATTTGCCAATTTAAAATAGAGCTAACGTTTATTGGTAAATAAATGCGGTCTAACTATTGGGCAGCTAAAAGTATAGTGCGTATATGTTTCTAACGTCGAATTTATTTTGATTGAATCGTTGGTAGTTAGGGCAAAAATCGGTTAATCACATCTGTGGTTGCATGTTTTTTATAGCAGTTTGAATGTTATCAAAAAAAGTTAATTTTTAAGTTTTCCAAGATTGTTATTATTATTAAAAATTGATTATTCCGGGTTTGACTTTTATTTTAGATTACAATTTGTACCTATCATCTCAATTCGATCGATTCGAAGAAGGTGGCTGGCAGCGGATGGGTCCTGGCTGCCCAAAACTGAATTGGTTGGCAATCTCTGGGGGAGAGCTATGTTCAGCAGGGGATGGCAATAGGCTGATAAGACCTATCATCTAAGTGGATATTTTTAATTTTTTTTTCCGGTTGTGATCTGCCATCAATCATTCGCCAAACTATAAGCAGGGTGAGTTGAGCGGTAGGTAATGTTTAACAGGGAAGCTTGACCAATGCCTTGCTGTCTACTCAAAGCACGTGGTTTCTTTTAAGCCTCTTAACCACGATGGCATTGTCGAGCAATCCGGAAGCAAGTGGATTGGGATTGGCGTATCTAAGTGGAAATAATTGCAGACAATTGTTAATTGCATCTTTCTGCATTTTCAGATATTATCTAGGTATTTAAAATATTATATCTATCTACTGGCATGAAGTCTCATAAAGAGTGTCACTTGGATAAAAAAATTGATAAAAAACTGAGATTTTACTAACTCTATAATTTTAGACTGCTCAACTCCGCTAATTGATATACGTACTTCAATTACAAAATAACATTATTAAAATATAAATAACAAAACTAAAAATAATAGTATTACCTATGTAAAATATTAAGAAAAAGGAAGGGGGCTCAAAGGACTTTAAACTCCGTTAGGTAATTGAATAAAACTTTAACTTTCGCATTTTCGTCAATTGCCGCTTGTAAAAAGGGTATTATAACTAAGTATAATAGATACTGGAAGGAACATCGCAGTAGACTTTTAGAATGGATTCAGTTCAAAATGGAAACTAGTATTATAGAGAATAGATTTGATTTTTTGTGACAGATTAACTCAAAAAATACTTAAACAATTCTTTCACCACAAGGAAGCAACGTTATCCCTGAGTGCATAGGCTTTATTTTACTATCCAAAAATTAGGCAAAGGGCAAAGTGCTAGTTCTCGATAAAAATGTTAATCTCTGGGGCATATAGAAACATGTTCAAAATCTATGTTGAAACTTCAATTTCATAGTAAAAAATAATAATTATTATAAAGGCAGGAACACATCGGCGGGCAGTACGCGACAGAACTGTGGTTACAAAATGTACGAGGGACCGGTGTAAGGCTCGTGTGTACTATCATTTCTCTTATGTACACCACACCTATATGTATTGCGAGTATAACCCTACGACCGCAATGTCGCCCACAACCGTTGAACGAGACTTTATTTATGCTCAAATATTTTACTGAACTAAAAGCTGCAGCCAAAATGGAGGCGTTAGATGAAACAATAGAATTTGTTAAATGAAAAGATGGTGTTTGTACCTATATGAATGATGGTATAGCTCGATATATATATAACACATGTAGTTTGCTTAACAAAAGTACATGCATTATGTATGCATTTGTGAATGTTATGTACACCTATAATTGGAGTATACATTAGTAGTAGGTAATGCACTACTTTAAATTACTGTTGGATATATACGCTGTTGGTGTACTTTATAGAATAATAAATAAATAAAAATAATTTAATAGACAGGTAAGATATTTCAATGACATATTCATCATTTGACGACACGGTTGGCGCAGTGGCTGAGCGATCGACTGCTGCGCAGCGTGTTGCGGGTTCGATTCCCGCCCAGGGTAAACATTGGTGTGATGAGCACTTGTGTTTGCTTTGTGTCTGGGTGTTGTTTATCTATATATGTATGTATTTACAATAAAAAAATGTATTTGTGTATGTATATCAGCTGTCTGACACCCATAGTACAGGGTCTCCCTAGTTTGGGGTCAGATGGCCGTGTGTGAAAATGTCCCTACATATTATTATTATTTTCGAATATGTGTTGTTTTTTCTCAGCACTTTGGCTGGATTCAGCTACATTTACGGGCCGAAGCCAAGTAAATGCAGCGTGTGGTGTGTATTAGATATAGGACGTGTTGTGTTGGGGACCAATTTCGTGTTCATCTAATTGCATGAACTTTCTGACAATGCGGCATGTATTTAATATGGCAGCTTTCGGTAGGGCGATATAGAGAGTTTCTTTTAGATTTAGTAGTTTTAAGCTATGGAGAAGATGGTTCGGGATAACGCCTGTTGTGGAGATGACTATAGGGATCACATAAACTTTTTCTTGTCGCCATATTCTTGTTACTTCTTCTTTCAGTTCGGCATATTTACTAATTTTTTCAGTTATTGTCTTCTGTATGTTATGTGTGTTGGGAACTGCAATATCTATTATGTACGTAATTTTATTTAGTTTATCCTGAAGGGTTATATCCGGTCTGTTGTAGTGAATTGTCCTATCAGTGAGTATGGCGCGATCGTAGTAGATTTTGTGTGTGTCATTTTCTATTATAGTTTGTGGTGTATAATTGTAGTAAGGAGTGTTTGTGTCTTGTATGAGTGTGTATTTGAGTGCTAATTTTTGATGAATAATGTTTGCTACCTGGTTGGGCCTGTGAGTGTAGTCGGTTTGTGGGAGTGTAGTGCATGCTCCTGTAATGTGCTGAATGGTTTCAGGTTGGGTGTGACATTTTCGACATTTATCGTTTGTTACTGAAGGGTCTTTGATTATATATTTTCTGTAGTTCTTAGTGTTGATTATCTGGTCTTGTATCGCTATTATGAATCCTTCAGTTTCTGGGAACAAGTTACCTATTTCAAGCCATTTATTTGAAGCTACTTTGTTAATATGGGATTGTTGTTGTGAGGGTGTCTGCCGTGAAGTACTTTTTTCTTTCAGTCCTCAATTTTTTGCGTCTGTGGGTCATCGTTGATAACGTGTGGTGTATCATTGGTCTGATCATTTAAGTTAAGTGGAGTGTGGTTGATATCATTAAGAACTATATTATTATTATTATTATTTGCCTAGTCTTTTCTAAATTGGGTTGGGGTCGGCTTCTAGTTTAACCAGATACAGCTGAATACCAGTGTTTTACATGGAGCGACCTCCACTACCTAGTTACTCGGTAAACCGGTAACTCGGTAACCGATTGTTAGACTTTCGGGATTCTGACTACCCATAACGACTGTCAAAGATCTACGAATGACAACTGGGACCAACGGCTTTACGTGCTTTCCGAGGCACTGCATTATTACGTTTATATTATGTATTTCAATTAAAACATTTTTTTTTTGATATTTTAAATTAACAATTTCTCACTATACGAAAAAATACCTATCCAACGATACACTATAGTAGAGCCAAGGAAAAAAAACAACCCCACGTTACGTGAAGGGAAGGTACCATATCCTTTATTTTTCAGATTTTATTTTACTAAATGGTCTGTATGATTAATATGCAGCAAATTTCAGCTTTCTAGTACTAATAGTCTCTGAGCTAAGCCGCGGATGAACAGACGGACATGATGCAACTATGTATAAGGGTTCCTTGTTTACTACAAAACCCTAAAAACACTGCATATATTATTAGGCGATCAATTACTTTCTAATAATAATAAATCGCCAGTATTTTCTATACCCGTATATTAATACTTTGGGAGCAGCTACCACCGCTGTCCCCTATTGACCTGGCTCATCCATCATCCTTCAACTTGTTATCCCTTCTCAACGCGAAGTTCATTATATTCTAACTCACAGAGCATCAACACCGGTAGTTTAATAATTTCCACTTCTATATTAAAGTTTATGACAGTAAGGCCCACTTTCGCCGAAATGTTTACTTAGAGTTTGATGCTAACACTAAGTTAAATTTTAAATAATTATCATACATGACGGACCTATGTTACCAATTAACTCGGTGTTAAAAGATAACCCTGGATGGCGCAAGTTTTTAGTATTTTAATAATTATTGACTAATTTTAAGTAATTTCGTATAACTCTTTGACCTACAAATAACTGAAAATATGAAAATAGAAAAGCCACTAAGGGAACTAGGAATACAATCGGCAACTAGAATCAACTTTATATTTTTTTATTATGACGTTCAAAAGTGCCTTTTAATGGTCTAATTGAAATAAATGATTTGACTTTGACTTTGAATCTAAAACATATGCATATCATGACAGCGTGGTCTAAAGATAATTTACAAATATTTATTAGTCCCATCATAATTACAACCATCCCATGTGTACCATGCATTATGAAAAAGGACAACTTCCACTTATTTCGTTTCAGAGCATACGCTCAACTACGAGTAAGCCTTAACCGACCTTAGTTTCGAGGGTTTGAGATGAACCTTCGTCTTTATTACGATGATAAGTGAGGTAAGGAAAGGGCTGAGTTATGATACGAATTTGTGAAAATGAATAGTGTTAATAATGTCTAGGATCGCTTTTCCATATATCTTGTGGAGAGGATTCGCCACAGTTTGCTGGAAAATCCAATGAGTTTTTTTAGATATCCTACTAATTTTGCATTTGATAAAATAATGTAGGTACTTATTAACTTAGAAATGTAGGTACTTATTAACTTAGATTTCTCATTAAAGGTTCTTTTTTCAACCGACTTCAAAAAAAGAAGGAGGTTCTCAATTCGACACGTATATTTTGATTTATGTTTGACCACGCATAACTTTTTGCAGTGTCTGATTTCGATGGTTCTATTTTTAATTGATAGGGTATCCTACCTTCAAAGTTGGTCCCATATAAATTAAAGTTCATGAAAATATTCCACCCCTAGAGATGAAAAATTAAGGGATGACTTAAAATTGTTGGTGTAACCGTTTCGTCATCTACCTCATCTGCCTAGCCTTTTGGCAGTTTGGTTTTCGTGCTGGGTTATCCACTGAGAGTCCAATACTTGCGTTAAAGCACACTGTTAAATATTATACGGATAGAAAAACACCAGTGTATGCTTGTTTCCTGGACCTTTCCAGAGCCTTCGACTTGGTATCCTATAAGGTCTTATGGGAGAAGCTTTTGGAAGCGGGAGCGCCTGATGCATTAGTGTCAACATTATCTTTCTGGTATGACAAGCAGAGGAATTTTGTGAAATGGTCGAATGCATTGTCTGACCCGTATAAACTGAAATGTGGGGTTAGGCAGGGAGGTCTTACTTCCCCGAGACTTTTTAATATATATATTAATAACTTGCTTTTTGAGCTCATCAGCACTCATGTCGGGTGCCATATAGATGGAGTTAGTGTAAATGACTTAAGTTACGCAGACGATACGGTGCTGCTCAGCCCCACAATCGAAGGAATTAGAAAATTACTCGCTATTTGTAAGGAATACGCCGATCAGCATGGGCTAAAATATTACATAATCCTGCAAAGAGTGAGCTGCTGGTATTTAGGGGGAGAAATAAAAGTCCCTCAAATGTTCCTCCCGTGCAACTAAACGGCTCACCATTGCACAGGGTAACACAATTTAATTTTATTATCACAATTTAATTTGGGCCATATTGTTACGGAGGATCTCAAAGATGACTCAGACATGGAAAGGGAGCGCAGGGCGATGGCTGAGAGGGGAAACATGCTGGCTCGCAGGTTTGCTGGTTGTTCAGTACCGGTTAAAATAACACTTTTTAAGGCGTTTTGTCAAACATTTTACACCAGCAGCCTGTGGGCTAATCATACCCAAAAAACAGACAACACCCTGCGCATTCAATACAACAAAGCCTTTAGGGCGCTGCTGAGGCTTCCTCCTTACTGTAGTGCGTCAGGGATGTTCGCTGATGCACACACTGACGATTATTTCGCAATCATGCGCAAGAAAGTGGCATCAGTAATACGGAGGGTTAGAGGAAGCAACAATAGCATTCTGAAGGTATTTGCAGAAAGGTTAGAAGGGCCTACCATGGATAGGTTTATCAAGCTACATGTCAGACAGGTAGCTTGATAAATCTTTCTCTTTGCTTGTGTTTCTTTGTGTTAATACTAACATAGTTTTTAAGTTTTGTAATACTAACATGCTGTGGGTCTACGATGCCTGAAAGTATTTTTTTTTTCCAAACTATATTGGGGTCGGCTTCCAGTCTAACCGGAAGCAGCTGAATATCAGCGTTTTACATGGAGCGACTGCCTATCAGACCTCCACAACCCAGTTACTGGGTAACACGATACCCCTTGGTTGGTTTCGTAATTTCATTAATTTGTATGGCAAGAACTAGGCACTAAAAACCGTGAAAAAACCTTTTTTACAAAAAAGACAACCGCCTTCAAAAACTAAAAAGTAAAAAAATATTTTAAATTCGCAAGTCGGTGGCAATAGATAACAACTGACAAAACCAAAGCCGACTTGCGAATTTACAGTTATTTTTAACTTTTTACCTCATTAAAGATTATTTTTTTCAACCCAAACACATGCTACAAGTTTTAATTCTAAAATTTCAGCTAACTCAGCTTTTAAAAATATGCGCAGATAGAAATTTCTGTTCGTAAATCGTTGAAATTTATTGTCATTTTAAACCATAAGAGCTGTAACACATGGGTCGTTTACAAGACGGCGGAAATAATGCAACTGGTAAAATGTACGACCGTTCTATGATTTAATGTGCAATAACATTTCTGTGCTATCCACTTATACGGGTATCTCCTATAAACTGCAAACGTATACAACCGTTGTGTAGATATTATATCATAGAAATTACATTTCGTTAAGTTAGCTTAGATGTATTGTTCCTTTTTTAAATTATTTTTTCCATGTACAAATAATGTCTTTATTTTTTTTTTCCGGCTTAAAAGGGAAATCACAATAATATAGGTACCTAGTAATAGAACATAAACTAAATTTTAATGTAAACTACCTCACTGCAGTGTATTCGACAATTACCTACTTTTAATTGGCTGAAAACGCACGGAAACGTTTTTTAATTTTGGTGTCAAAAGGATCGATAAATTCCATCTTAAACACCGATCGAAAAGAAAACTAAAGTTTTAGTTTTTTTAAGGCTGAAAAAAGTTACAATAAGGTTAAGATGAAATGTGTTGCACACGAATAAATTGCAGATATCCTGACAAGACCACGTAAGTTAAAGCCACTTCCTTAATTAAACCCAAAAACATGGATTCCATACACACCTATCATCTTTCCACTTCCCACAATCGACCACACATACACTTTCACGTCACGTCACTCGTTGCCGTTCTAATATTTCATAGGACGGCAAAAGGGCAAATTGTATCAACGGCGAGGCGTCTAGAGTGGAATGTGACAGTGGAGCCAAATTGGAGGCGACAACATGCTTTTAGCGACTCGTCTCAGCCTCAGACCTCGGTGGATAGTGGTACAATAGGATCACAGCTTTGTGGGGCCCAAGTTATGGGATTGATAGAGTATTGAGATTGGCTTTAGGCTGCTTTCACCCAGAGTTGTGCTGTGATAAATATGTATGATTTATCTACGAATAAAATAAATAAATAATATGTGGGGACATTTTCACACACAGCCATCTGACCCCAAACTAGGGAGACCCTGTACTATGGGTGTCAGACAGCTGATATACATACACAAATACATATTTTTTGTAAATACATACATATATAGATAAACAACACCCAGACACAAGGCAAACACAAGTGCTTATCACGCAAATGTTTACCCCGGGCGGGAATAATGGCAACGCATCTCCAATTCCCCAAGATACAGGTTCCACCTAGTTTCGGGATCTATAACTCTGCACTTGTGTTTGCCTTGTTGTTTATTACTTACGTACTTAAATGTATTTGAGTATGTATATCAGCAGACTGTCAGACACCCATAGTAGTCTTTTTACTATAAATAAATTATTATTATTCAATTATTATAGTACCGTACAGGGTTTTATAGTTTTGTGCCAGATGGTCGTACGTGAAATGTCTTCACAATTTATTATTATTATTATAACCTGAATGTTTAATAATATAAAACGTGAAATAATTAGTTACCATATATAACCCGATAAGGTAGTTCTGTATCAGTAAAAATAAACTAATTCTTATTATCTTGGCTTGACACAGCTCTGGTGAAAAAGAAAAAGAAATCTTCGGGCAACCCTGCCTGAATTCAACTAAAATAAAATGATGTGTTGCGTTTTTAATATTTGATTTGTGATATTCCGCTTCGGATAATAAATAAACACGAATTTGAAGAAAGTTTTTGGAATGAGGCGGTACTTACCTACTTCAGGGTTGTGATTTACTTTCCAAGATTTAAAAATGGAGTAACATGCACTGAAAGGCGAAATACCGACATTATGGTGTTAAATCTCTATGACCATAAGGATTGAGGAGCTACTTTTCGTATCTTAATGAAATTATTATACTTATTTAGAAGTAAGTTTAAAAATGTCGTAGGATCGATCCTCGTTTTGCAGTACCTATAATACTTCAAAAGTTATATGAACATAAAGGTGGCTTCTCAATCTGAACATCTGAATTGAGGAGCCACCTTTATGTTCAACGGAAAATAACTAATGAATTTTTATTTTTTATTTTGTATCATTTAGTAATAATTGTGTATAGTGCTTACTAAAAATCAGAGTACTGTACTGTTGATATTCAAGAACATTTTAAAACATCGGTAGTTGCAGTGATGTTTTGACAACTTTGTCGTAATTTTTCAGACTTCTTTAATTTCTATAGGGGGAGGAGGTATAAGGGTAGGAGGATAAAATGATTTCCTTATTAGCTTAAATATTTGTATACACAATGGACACACAAAAGCATGCAATATTTATATGTCAGTTAGATTTCCATACTGCTTAACTGTATGTACCTCCGGTTTCTTGAACGACCAATTACTATGAAAAATGGTGAAACGTGCGTAAAGTGCTGGGTTTTTGATAATTCTGTCAAACAATCATGCAGCAGCTTAGACCTACTACGCGCTTGCGGCACGCCGTTTTTCGGCTAAAACCGTATCGTCTCGGTTATATTGCGGACCGCCCCATGTTGTCGTCAATTACAAGTATATCTTTTCTATAATATTGTACAGCAGTATATTCAACAGCAATTACAAATTCATAACAACAGATATGGACCCGCCACAGCACCAAGACAACCGCAGCGGTTGACGTCAGGCCGCAGTCAGTGAATTGATATCATGCGGTTTCATTTAAAAATGAAAAAGCAGGTGTCAGTAATGGCAGGTGTCCGTGTGGTGTCGGACGTAAAGAATAGCACCATCCCATATCTTCCCGTGGGTGTCGTAAGAGGCGACTAAGGGACTTACAGAGAATGGGCAGCAGCGTTCTCTGTGCCTTTGTAACAACCATACTGCGATCGCCAACCCGCCTGCCAAGCGTGGCGATTATGGCAAACCCCCCCCCCCCCCTTGGGGAGGCCTATATCCAGCAGTGGAAGTCTTTCGGCTGAAATGATGATGAATGATGAGTAATGGCAGGTGTTACAGGTCGCCCTAAACAATGTTTCACATTATTTCTTCGTTTGAAGTACCGTTTGTTATTCTAGCCACTCGTTTAGTGGGTAATAATTAAAATTAGATAACCATTAGTAGCACAGAGTAATTACCTGTCACTTAGACCACGCGCCATCACAGTCTCTTCCCAAGTAACTATTATAAGGATCTTGTTTACGAGGAGTTACTTCCAAAGTTTAAGCATCTAACACAATTAAGGAGTTATCTTTAACGTCCCTTTTGTCTAAATATACACTGCCTCCTATATCATGGCGCAGTGTATTCAAATTATAATGTATTTGGTGGGGAGAGTGCAGATAGAGAGACTATAGGGTCGAGATATGAAACGTTACTAATCATGTGCTTCGGTTAAGCTATGTTTTCGTCTTTATACTGTACTCTTTGGTCTTTATCTTGTACTCGTCGTTCGACAGTTGTGTGACAGTAACAAGAATAAAACGTATTTTTATATTTTTTCGGTATGACTTCTCGCAGGTCAACCTAGGAAGTTATCGGCTACTTAACCGAACTTTCCTGTGGTGCCTTAAAAGTAAATTTCGGCTTATAAACCTGCCCCAGCCAAGGCAAAAGACTTAAAAACTAAGCGACTACACGCTAAGGTCACCTCCTGTGGGGTACAGCCTACATGCCTCGGCTTAGGGCGTCGCTGGGAGAGGGCAGCAAAGGGATCGGGTCTCGGAATTATGCATAGCCTAACCTCGAGTTAAATAACATTTATTTTCTCTTAGTAGAAAACACAATACACTGCGGGATGCGTTAAAGTCCAATCATTTATTTCAATAAGATCATTAAAAGGCACTTTTAAATACGTCATACCTATATGAAAATAAATAATCTTATTGTGCCCTCCAAAAGGTTATTTTGTATGGAGAAGAAATAGCGACTCCATATTTACTCTTTAAAAATATTTGTTTGCAATATTTTGCATTATTCCAGAAATTATCTGATTACTTATACGTGAGTGCGATGTATGTCAAACGAACTCCAATTTAGGTCAAACAGACAAGATTATTTTAATAGGTCTAAATAATAATAGACCTAACTTCGATTTTACAAATATTTATTGCATCGTTGGTCTAGGTTTATACTCCAACTTCCCAATAAAGTCTCTAACAACATTTACCAACATTCGTATCAACTCTATAAATGTTTTCGTATGTATCAACTGAGTAAAATATCAGCGTCATGATAGCAACTATGTTGCACTAATAAAGCACGAGTAAGCCCAGTAAATCTGCATGCAAATGAGTCTCAAGCGGTATCACTAAGTTTGTATGCAACTTCCATATACGGTCAATGTATTAAGCACGATTGACTTGTAAAATTGACTGCTATTACTCCGATACGATAAATAGATACATGAATAGGGCTGGTTGTAATAAAGTGTAATAGATTCGTTGATCTTGGCTGTATCAGAGTATGAATTATGAATGTAGGTTTAGTCAAGTTGCTGTATCTATTTGCCTGGTTAAGTTGGTGCTTATTTACTTGAGTTTAAATTATAGAAATACTAGCTATTGCCCGCGACTTCGTCCACGTGAATGTCGGTTATCGCGGATGCATACGAAGTCGCGGATTAAAAAGTAGCCTATGTCCTTTCCCAGACTTCAAGCTATCTTCAAACGAAATTTCATCAAAATCGGTTCAGCCATTTATTCGTGAAAGCGACAAACAGACAGAGTTCCTACTATCGCATTTATAATATTAAGTATGGAAGTATGCTTTAGAATTTTCATCATTTAATATATTAAATATTATATTAATTAGAGGAGCTCGTGGCTAAGTAAAAGCCGTACGGATCGATAGGTCATGGTTAAGCTAAGTTTGCCGCGGTCAATTCACGGATGGGTGACCATCATCATTTCATATCGAGACCCCTCCGTGCCTCGGACAGCACGTAAAGCCGTTGATCCCCGCTGCCATTCGTAGGCCATATATAGGGTGACTGGTAATTAGTGTACGATACTTAAACACGTGATTGTGTTCATGATAACAAACCACTTTCCCAAAGAATAAATGTTTTTTGTACTGGTTCACTTTTATCACAATAACACAACAGCCGTATGAAATTCACGCGCGCGCACGCCTGTGACCTAAAGTGAAACGGTACAAAAAAAAATTTTTCTTCGAGAAAGTTGTTTGTTATCATGAACACAATTACGTGTTTAAGTATCGTACACTAATTACCAGTCACCCTATATAGACAGTCATTTTGGGTAGTCAAAGGCTGACAACTAGTCTTACTAAGTGGTATCGTGTTACCTAGTAAATAGGTTGTGGCGGTCGCTCCATGTGAAATACTGATATTCAGCTGCATTTAGAGTGAAAGACAACCCCAACATAGTTGAAAGAGACCAACAAAAAGGTTGGAATATTTTAACTCAACGACTGTCGGGCGAAAGTGTTGAAGGTCAAACCTCCGATGCTTATGTCGGACTGTGTAACTTATGACATTCGAAAGGTTAATTAACTTAACAAAATATTACATGACATGACTACAACATGTATCGAAATATTATGTTTAAGCAATATTATCACCTAGCCTCGGCTTCCAGTCTAACTAGATGCAGCTTAATACCAGTGTTTTACATGGAGCGACTGTCTATCTGACCTCCACAACCCAGATGCTGGGTAACACAAAATACCTCTGGCTTCTAACTACCCATAAC
This sequence comes from Charanyca ferruginea, assembly GCA_947361185.1. Lineage (NCBI taxonomy): Eukaryota > Metazoa > Arthropoda > Insecta > Lepidoptera > Noctuidae > Charanyca > Charanyca ferruginea. Next base: position 11,437,062 of record OX376073.1, read on the forward strand.
GACGGCCAAAGATCTACAAATGACAGCCGGGACCAACGGTTTAACGTGCTTTCCTTGGGACGGAGGGGGAGGTATGAATTGAATGGTCACCCACCTACGAACTGACCGCGGCAAGCGTAGATTAACCATAATGACCGGCGAATTCGTACGGCTTTCTAACCGACTTCAAAAAGGAGGAGGTTATCAATTCGAATGTTTGTATTTTTTTTTTATGTATGTTCGGGCATATCTCTGTCTTATATAGACGGATTTGCAAAATTCTTTTTTTGTTCGAAAGGGTTTTATTCCGAAATGGTCCCAAATAAATTTTACCAAAATTGATCCAGCAGCAGTTTTAGTTTCTTCAATCTTTGGAGGGCTTACAATCTATTTTAAGTGTGTCGCCGTTTCTTAATGGATTTGAATGTTAAGGCAATACAAAAAAGCGAAAAAAAAAAGTAAAAAAAAGAAAGAACTTTAGCACAGAACACACATTACTTGACTTTCCGAAGTCGGTGGCGGTGGCTTTGTGTTTGTTATTTTGTATTGCTTGTATTTATTTATCACTTTTTAGTTTTTGAACGCGGTTTTCTTTTTTTTTGGAAAAACTTTTTTACTTAGTCACGTGCTCCTCCAAATATGAATATGCAATAGTTCATTATATTTTTTCGTATTTCAGGGTTGGTTTCATAATAAAAGTATCGTATTAAGTATTCATAAAAGTACTGTATTTATGAATGAAGTTTGTATTCATCAATGCTTTCAGCCCCTGAAAAAGGTGCACTTAAAAAATGTCAGCCTATATAACTTCAAAAGAGAAAGCAAATACTGCAAAACTGTGGTATTTTTTTCTATGAACCCAGAAAGAGGAGGCGAAAACCAGGTTGGTTCGAGCTGGCGTAAGAAAAAAGTTCTTCGAAGGTCTTGGAGGAGGCTTTTGCCTAGCAGTGGGGCAGCATGAATTCGCATGAATTCCATTCCACAGAAACGTTCAAGTGTAAATTTTCTTCATATCACGAAGCGTAAAGGGCCTAAACTTAGACATGCACAATCTTGCTCAAAGCTGACTACTGCGTACAAAAACATTTGTGCAGTCATTTCAAGAAAGTGACTTTAGATGCTGGCACAAAAGCATTATTTTTCACAATAAACAAACATATCCATCCGGAGCAAGACGCTACACTCCAGTTGAGATACACTCTCCATGATTTTGTTAGTTTTAGGATAAATGTATTTTTCTGTTCTCATGCACGAAGTTCGCTTAAAGGTATGGGCAAGAATCCAATGTGGTTTTTCAATTTCATAATTAGGTACCTACTTTCTAAGTATATTTTGGACATAATTGACATCATTGAAGGAAAACATCGCGAGGCACGAGGACAGACCAAACGGTTTAAATTAAAATAATTATAATATTATAAGTCATTCAACATACGAAGTAATAAGCAATATTGTGTACAGAGGCCAGCACATCAAGGTACAGCAATCATTCGAATTTCTTTGATAGATTTTCAACTTTAATCGCAAAGTATAAGGTTCACATTTAATTGGAAAAAATTGACAGTTTGATACGGCTTGATGTGCTGGCGTCTGATCCATTCTAGTAGATTAAACCTCCCGGCAATATATGACAATATAAGTCTGAAATTGCAAATCCACCTTGAGCAACCATGGTGACATTTGCTTATGGTACTCATGTCTTCTTTGTATGAGAAGAGGCATTTTCCCTGCAGTATGACAATAAAGACCTACGTAGACCGGGACGGCATGGCAAGGGATCTAAATTTTTACTAATGGACGTTCAAACGTATCGATATAGAAATACGATATAAATTGCTATGCTTTAAAAGGTTGCCGTGACATCGAAAGGGATTTCACTGCACAGCATTGAAAGACGTGCCACGGGCTCCCGCGGCGGGATGCCGTGGCGTACTGCGGTAGGCAACGGCATGCCAAGGACTCCGGCGCTCGTTGTGACATAACGCGGAGTGAGGCGGGGGTAGACTGAAGACTAAAAGTGTATCGGGCAGCAGGAGCTGCCGAGGCGTGCTTTGCCATGCCGCGGCACGCTGTGGCATGCCGTGGCAAGGCGCTGGAATGCCGCGGTATCTAAGTGGCTAGTGTACACTGACTGACGGCAAAATCCCTTGCCATGCCGTCCCGGTCTGCGTAGGCCTTAATAGGCCAGTATCTATTCTGCATCTTGAGGTTCTTTATACGTTATTTAAATATTATTGGCTGGCTAGTTTAAAGTGTTATACGAAATCTCTAGAGATTTTGAACCATGTGCGTTACAACTATTTATTGATACCTTGACTCTCTTAGGCAACCGACCTTGAATTTCGATATCAGAGGAATTGGGACTTAAGTAAAGTGGTGTCTTCCTACTGTAAACTAGTGATTGCCAGTAACATTCTCGAATGTTATTGACAAATAAATATCATATTCCATAAACGACCAAGTGTATTTTAAATGAATGGCGCAAAAATTCATTAACTTAGAAATATGTACAGGAAATCAAAATCACATAAAATTGAATTACTTAACTATTCATTGGCCAGTTATTGTGAACCTGAATGCCTCCTCAATATTCTACTTCCAGTTCATTACCAATTGATATAAATCCAGGATTACCTTCCGTGCATAATTCAGACAGTACTTAACGTCCGCAGAATACTCAGAAAGGAAAGTAATCACAATTATTTATGATCTTACCCTTAATTAGCATTATAATATTTATGGACAATGGTATTAAAGTGGACTCGTGACTGCGTCGCATCATTAATCTTTAAAGGTCGTTACATTTTAATTAACGTGGATTTATTATTGAGGTAGTGTCTGGCTATGATTAGATCATCCATTTTCATAGAACCAGTTAAGCCAGCAGTCGCGATGTCATAGCTGGTAGGCAGCCTCGTATCTACTCTTTATGTATCAGCACCAACTATCCATGTTAAAAGCTCATGCTTTGACAAAAATATTGTCCATTCAAAAAGGTGACATTACAAACTTTTTTAATATCCCGAATGTATACTTTCACTGATTTTAAATAAAGTCGAAATTTGCTGTATTCAACAATGTGAGTTACGGGGAACTAGGCGATATATGGACTGAAATTTCACGGTCACCAGACCTACTTCATTTTAGCATGGCTGAAGTTTTGAGGACAGATTAGATAGAGGAATAGTCAGCATACCATATTATAATTATGAAGAATCATATAGTAATGGCCCACGGAAAGTGTGTGGCAATAATTTACATTTATTTTTAACAATATTCTGTAAAACATATGTGAAAATCAGCCGTTACACTTGAACGTAAGTACCTGATACCTGAAAAAGGATCCAGAATAAAAACTCGTAAGTACGTAATTGTATTCCAACATAAAACTATCAAACCTTACCTTTATGCGTAAAACTTGAACCATCAAACGATGCAACACAACCTGCATGCCATAATGAACTCTATAGCTTAATAACCTTTATGGGTTGCATGCCATGACAATGGCATTAGATAGCGCCGGGTATCGTGTTCGCCATAAATTCTGGGCGCCGAGCATGCACCGAGCTGAGTTCACAAATGGAGATTGACACTCGATTTAATGTTGTGATCCCGGAAATCCTACACCATAAACTATAAATATGCATAGCAAACACTAGCACACTTAAAAATGTATAACTGACATTTTTTGTCTAAAGTAATAAGAAACTTGTAAGAATGAATTAGATATGAGTTTTTCGTCCACACAAAAAAAATCTGAAAAAGAATTCCTATGGTCAAAAATTACAAGTACTTGGAGAAGAATGTAATATCGTAGACAACATTAAAACGAAGACTTGACATGCAACAATCAAATAATGTAACATTTGAAAAGTCCCAAAATAATATTTCCTTCAGACATGGTCCCTCTAGTTTTACACGTCGTCGTACGGAAGAAAGTCGCTGACTCTCATAACGCTTTCAGTTGACGTCATGAAAGAGCATTCTTGAAATTTCATCTCGCAAAAATGTCTTATTCTCCTTAAAATAAAACACAAAACATAAGGAGACGCTGTAACGTAAGACGAGAAATGAGATTCATCGTTTAATATTAAAAGGAGGCATGCAACTTATTCGCTGGGATAATTTATTTACAAAATACATACCTGCTCTTAAAAAATGCTGAGAAAAAGACAGACAAATTATGTTTCATATATCCCTCTTCACTGTGTATGGCAGTACTAAGTTTAAAACAAGCGGACAAAATAGTAGGGTTTTTGTCGATGGATATGCAAAGTCAAAATCAGAGCATTTATTTTATTGAAATCATTTACAGGAAAGCTTTAAGCGCTTTCTGAGTTGCTTAAACGTATTTTCAAGGGTACGCATTGATAAATCTACATCTGAACTAAACTCGGTCATGTCAGGATCTCCATTAAAAACTATAAAAAATCTGAACATATGTAACTATCTAAATACGTTTCAGGAACGTGCAGGCAATCCATACTTCCATACTAATCCATACTAATATTATTATAAATGTGAAAGTAACTCTGTCTGTTACGCTTTCACGATGAAACGGTAGAACCAATGTTGATGAAATTTAGTATGAAGATAGTTTAAACCCCGGGGAAGGACATAAGCTTAACTTTTTAATCCGCGACTTCCTCTGCATTCGCGATAACCGACAGTCACGCGGACGAAGTCGCGGGCAAAAGCTAGTTCCTTATAAAACAAAAAACGTAAATAAAATGTATCATAAAAAAATACGTCGAAGTGATATCCTCCTCCTTTGTGTCGGTTAATAAAGCGTAGGTAGGTACTGCTACTTATTATTTATATTATTTTAAATATATCTAACGACAACAAACACTACTCCACTTTTCATCAAAGCCAAAGTAATTTATTCCATCATTTCCCTACATCATAACAACATTGGTAAGTGCATTTCGATCAAATATTTGAACGGGGAAAAACGCCTGGCAAACGGACACTACCATTTGTCATTTGTATTGACACGAGTCACACTACAATTAACATGAGTTAGCCCATCCGGACTATGGTATCCGCCGATCAATCCATTATAAGTCCGTTCTATTGACTTGTCCAATATTGTTCCAAGTTAGGTAAGCATATAGTTATTTGTTTTATGAACATCTGTAAAGTACTGACAGAATTACCACTTGTATACGAACACATTTTCCAAATAATGACTGGCTGAAAACGGTGAAAAAGGTGAGAAAACCAAATTACCGATCTAAGGGCCGAATTTACAATTGTCAGATAACTAAAAGTACCAAAGGATCGGATTATCAAAGGCATATTTATCTAAAGATTATTTTTCTCTAAGAAAGTATGAATACGAAATTTATAATGAATTTATTTGTAGAAGAAAATTATCAGTTAATAATAATAAATTAATCCATACAATTACAAATCCTACATATACAAAGAATTAAATAAAATTAAGTTTTAGATAAATAAATTAAATTAAAGAAATAAATTAAATTAAAATAAATAATTACAATTAGTTAATTGTAATTAACTAATCGTAATAAAAGAATTGTATTTAAAAAATAAAAATAATATATTTTGTGTGTGTGTTCTAAGTGTTTTATGAAGTTTAGGAGATGAAGATCAGTGAGCTAACAAATAATAAAATAACTAAAGGAATTCGGGCGCCAGAGCTCACTATGAAAAAAAGGAAACTGCGTAGCGGAACGGTAAAGGTAGTCCAAAAAAAGGTAGTGCCAAATTGTAATTAAAAAATAAAAATAATAAATTTTGTGTGTGTGTTCTAAGTGTTTTATGAAGTTTAGGAGATGAAGATCAGTGAGCTCACAAATAATAAAATAACTAAAGGAAAGGAATTCGGGCACCAGAGCTCACTATGTAAAAAAGGAAACCGGGTAGCGGAACGGTGAAGGTGGGAATTTTCAGAGGGGGGGATTCTTAAATAATTACCAGGTCATAAAACAATAACTCGATTTATTTACGATCCGCAGGTCGCATGGTGTACTTTTAAAATAAAAGAAAATCCCTTACTTATAGTCTATGGGTTAGAGTTTAAATCTATTGTCAATATTGCACTTCCAAAAGATTCCAATTAACTAACATAACACAACATTTACTAACAGCATAGTAATTATGCTGTTAGTAAAATCTTATGAACTATGTTAGTCATCCCCCATCATAATACGCATCCATTTGTACTGGATAGGGCAATCCGTACGAGATACAACCATATGCAGGATACTGATAAATATGAAAATCGCGGAATTTTTCGACACCAAAGCCCCTTTTTGTAATGTGTGAGTAGTCAATGCCTGAAGATTATTTAAATATGCATCCCGATCCCTGCTCATAAGTTATAACGGTGGAATAAATTATGACCGTTTGACAGCTTTTGTATAGAAAATATATTGGTATGTGAAACTACCATATTTATGGTCCAGTTAAAAGTTATTTGACTTTTGAAATAACAGAACAGCAATGATGCTAGAAAAGAGCATCGTTTGGCTATCTGAAAAACCAGAGGTTACGAAAACACATATTATATTTATAACAGTATAGGTACTTTTATTAGAAGAAAATTGCGCAGGTTCAAAAATATTAAAAAGAAAATATCTTTTGATGTAAGTGTAAAAAAAAACAGTACAACAATAAACAAGTGATTTATGTATATTATGTTCGATAAACACATTCGTTTCTTATCGATCATTAAGACCTTTATTGACTCAATCAATAGTCACAACTAATTCATTAACGTATATTTCGTTAACATTAAAGTCAATTCATTACCGATGACTCGATAACCTTAATGGTAGTGTAGTAACAACAATAACAACGATCTATTAAGGTCGACATTGACATCAACAAAGGTACTAAATCGGATTCGAATCGAAAGTTCTGAATTTTTATACGGAATCAATTAACACGGTCATCATCTGCCTAGCCTTTTCCCAACTATATTGGGGTCGGCTACCAGTTTAACCAGATGCCGCTGACTACCAGTGTTTTACATGAAGCGGCTGCCTATCTAACCTCTACAACCCAGTTTCTGGCTTCTGACATCTGTAACGACTGGGACAAGCCCGCCACACTATTCCCAAACCACTGCAACTCCTGAAAGTCAGAACCAACAGTGGCGACCACTTGAAAAGCGTCGAGACACTGAAGCTCGACGACTCCCGGAGAAACATTACAACTGTCTTGGATCCCGCAACGAAATTAATCAGAAAAGAACAGCGGACGAGTAAGAAAAACATATTTTCCACTTTCTTTACTTCACTTTATCTGCAACGACCGTCAAAGACCTTGAATTGATCGAATACGATCAACGGCTTTACGTGCTTTCCGAGACGAGGATCTCGGTATAAAATTGATAGTCACCCATCCACGACCGACCAAAATTCGAGATCAGCACGTTTAGCCGTTGGTCCCCGCTGTCAATTCATCATCATCATCATTTCAGCCTAAAAACGTCCACTGCTGGACATAGGCCTCCCCAAGGGGGGGGTTTGCCATAATCGCCACGATTGTCAGGCGGATTGGCGATCGCAGTATGGTTGTTACAAAGGCACAGAGAACGCTGCTGCCCATTCTCTGGTAAGTCCCTTAGTCGCCTCTTACGACACCCACGGGAAGATATGGGATGGTGCTATTCTTTACGTCCGACACCACACGGACCAATCAATGACGGCTGGACGGTTGTTAATTGTAGATCTTTAAGTCGTTATAGGCTAGATGCTAGAAAATCTGACAACCAGCCTTACCAAGGGGTATCGTGCTACCTAGCAACTGGGTTGTGGAGGACAGACAAGCAGTCGCTCTATGTAAAACACTGGCTGCAACCGTTTAGACTGGAAACCGACCAAACATAGTTGGGAAAAGCCTAAGCAAATGAGTTTTAGAAGGCATTTTACCAATTAACGAATTCGAAATATCTAACTTTGTCAACAACTGAAAGTGTATGTAATTAGAACCTGATATCTAATTTAATTTGTACCTACCTACAACTCTGAAACAAAATCACCCTGCGTTCATTAATTAAGTCCGTACCAATATTTATAAACAATATTATGCAAAGCACAATCAAAACGCACTCGCAGTCCCTCCATCATCGAATCAATAGTCGGAACTAATGCCGCCCCTCAACTGCGGCCAACAGGCAATTAGTGCTAGCCCGCCACCCGCACGGATATCCGTCTACCGCGGAGGAAGGAGCAAATGGAGTGACTAGGGCAAAGGGGATAAAAACCACCGGACAATCAGCGTACACGCCGTTAATACTTCGGGAATACCTAACTAAACTATAGTGACACGATTGTCAAAATTGCTCAAGGCTTAGGATCATGCTTTGTTGATTTGATTTTGCTTATCATGTTTTGTTATCTTTACTGTAAAGACAGGTCCAGACCTACTTTGGGGTTTAGGATCAATTATCAGTGCTATTTTATTACGACCTACTGGTTTATAGCATGTATTTATTTTAAGAGTCAAATAAGTATTTCCGATATAATTTTAAAGCTTCACTTTAAAATTGGTCTGTAACGGAGCGTTTACAATCTTGAAATAAACGCACTAACAATAAATTAATTCTAGCAATGTAAACAACTTCCGTCAACAAGTCTGCTTCCTTACTTTCATTATGAATTATAATCATGATCATGCGTTTCTGCAATCCATTTTCTAGCTACTCCATGTTGTCTATCGATTTGCACGCGGCAATTATCCTTGCGTTATGTCTGGCTATACCGGCTTCGATTTGCTAAGGATCGATTACCGGTGTTGGTTAGTGGCGGAGATAAGCTTATGTGAGCAATTTTCATGGTACGTTTAGTGAAAAGCAATCAGAAAGTTTAATTTTAAAATGTGGCAACATTAAAAAGTGTCGATGGTTATCATAAAAATAATGTTCAACAAACTAATAAAAGTCCAAAATTTTCATTTTTTCTCTTTGTGTATCTTTCAAAAATCAATAGAAAGTTGCGATTCGAAGAAAAACCAACTTTTTCTGATATGTATCTGTGATATCGCCAATTTAACTAAGTGCGATCTATTTACTCCAACAAAATTTTCCTAGCAAACAAGACAATATTTTAGTATACCTACTTAGTTCTCAAAACTAAAACATAAGCGAACTACTGAAAGCATATGAGCATCGTAAAGTTTGCATACTCGATGAACTTGACAGCTTATATTCAAAGTTAGGAGAACGTCGCAAGTTTTAAGACATGCTGCCAAACACAGTCTTTTGCCTTGAACTTTGTTTGTACCGATCTACGCAAGCCATTGTTTACTCCAAAATAATATTCTATAGTCTAGACCTACTCTTTTGGAAAGTCAAAGATAAGTGTTGAATCTGTTCCAAAACATTTACTTGTCTAGCTTTGTTCTGAAAATGGGAAATAAACTGAACCGTTTTTTTTTATAGTTGCCAAAAAATCATCGTTATTTACGGATAACGTTCTAAAAGTACATCAACACGATCTACGAGCTATAGTTCTGTTAATAATGGCCTTGTTTGTAAGGACCTCGAGCACCCTCCACTCAAGATATCCTCTTAAGGAAAAATATTCCCAGTATTTTATCCCAACCGAATATCAGGGTGGATCCCACTAAAGTTTTAAAAATAAACTTTAAATCTTTTTATGTGGTCCAATACGCCATTTCCTCAACTTCTAGTCTAAGGCGAACGATAAAATGCTTGTGAAGGCGCAATGGAACGTAAAACGAAATGGAGATTTTCTCGTTTCGTGTTTAGGTAGGAGGTTCCCGGTTGTATCGGATTTTCGTCTCGGAGTCAATTCCAGAGTAATTCCATTTCGTCGGGATTAAAAAGGGTCTTGCTGCATAAATTGATCGAATTATTGTAATTTTTGATGGCACGTTCTAGAGTTATTCGTGTATTAGGATCGTGACTGTTCGGGCCTATTGTGTACAAATAAAGAATGGATCCTTTTTAATTCCTACAGTACAAGTACATACGTTCGTAAATAAGAAGGATTATAATTTATGTTTGTTTATGTTTTACTGTACGACAATCATGTCTTTCATATTTTCAGACCGCAGGAATTCGTAAAATTTTCACTTATTTTTAAAACTAATTTTTAGGACAATAGATTTAGTTTTATGATCATCGGTTTTTTACACAAGTCTTGTGGCTTTCGTATCACGCTGACGAAAGTGTAAGTGTTGACCAGGTACACCCAAAGAAAATGTCCTATTGAACTAACTTTTTAACAAACGCTTCGGGGTTCCAATGTTCCAATCAAGATTGATGTTTCTACATGTCTTCAAATATATTGTGTACGGCGCATGGTAGGTAATACAATTTAAAGTTTTGGAGCCCACATGAGCCTTCGTCTGGTTGCCATAGCAACACCCTCCCTCACGGATTGCTCGCCTAAATTCTCAGTAAACGCACGACGTGTGTGGATAAAGGAAGCAATTTTCCGAGAAGGTGAATATCATTAACCGATTCTATCGTGTTCCTGTTTGCTGATTCCATTAGCTATACAAACTTGGCAACGAAATCCTTATCATAATTCCGTCTTGAACGATTTTTGTAGGAACCATACGTCTCATCGTCAATAATATTTCTGATGCATGAAAATATATAATTGCTTATTACTTATAGAAAAAAATATGGCTTATCGAAAAAGGTGTTTTTACTCCGTAAAAGAGTAAGAGATCTAGATTTGTATTACTTTATATTTGTATGTACGCCATAGAACTAAGATGTTAAAATTACATTTTAACTAGTAAATAAAAAAGATTTCATTTGATTTCTCACAGTAAAATAATCTTTAAAGGACACTATGTGAGCAGTTGAGCCCTCTTCATTTCGCAAACAGCAAAATAATCCTTTTAATATTCACGAATGAAAACGTTCATTTATTTACTCTGTATTCTGTACGAATTAATTGAAATTCGACCGGAATGGAATTAATAAGTAACTTCATTAATGATTACCCTGAAGACAATTACTTTATTTAAACGAATTTTAAACGACATATTATTATTATAATTTTTCCCCTTGGCTACTAATGATACTGATTTTCACGTCATTCTTAAATTCATTTTTACTAGCTTTTACCCGCGGTTTCGTCTGCGCGAATGTCGCTTATCGCGGATGCAGACGAAGTTACGGAATAAAAAATAACCAAAGCCCTTTCTTGGGATCCAAGCTTCGTCTGCACCAACTTTCTTCAAAATCAGTTCCGTAGTTAAGATGTGAAAGCGTAACACACAAACTAACTCACTTTTGCATGTATAAAAGTGAGGACTTGTAGGATATACAAAACAAAAGCGCATGTGAATAATTTTTCCTAATCAGACAATGTCAGCATTATTTTAACAAAGAGCAGCTGGATCTTAAGGGTCGAGAAGTTAGACTCGCGCCACAACACGAACTTCAAGTCGTTCGTGATGTGAGTTCCGACTCATTATACTGGGTGATTTTTTATTCACGTTCCAAATTTCTCAGGGTGATAGTACCCATGAAATTGAATAACTTTCTCCAAAAAACATGGGTCGAAATATTAAAAAAAAAATCGGACTTCCCATACAAAATCAATAGTCAGCTGATCGATTTTGTATGGGAAGTCCGATTTTTGGAACGAAGTTCCTTATCGCGCGTTGTGAAAGGGGGCTAGACGGAAAAAATTCTTACGAAAAGTTGTCACGACATGCTATAATAAGCTAAATTGAATCGTTAGAACTGTCAAATAGAGTTCATTATTAGTTGAATGGCGGCTTTTCTATGAAAATATTGGAGCGAATTAAAACCTTATTTTTGCTATTTTTATTACTTCACAAACGCAGACAATTCGAACAGAAAAATTGAATCGTTGGAACTGTCAAATAGAGTTCATTATTAGTTGAATGGCGGCTTTTCTATGAAAATATTGGAGCGAATTAAAACCTTATTTTAACACATTAACCGTGAAATTCGGTTGCACATAGCTCCTATTGTTCGGTCGGCTGGTGCCCAACCGGACAATAGGAGCTATGTGCAACCGAATTTCACGGTTAATGTGTAAAAATAAGGTTTTATTTCGCTTTTCTATGAAAATATTGGAGCGAATTAAAACCTTATTTTTACACATTAACCGTGAAATTCGGTTGCACATAGCTCCTATTGTCCGGTCAGGCACCAGCCTATACGTTTCTCAGAATAATTTTATGATACCTAGTTTGGTAAAATTTCAATTTTTAACCGTTTACGTTTACAAAATAAAGTCCGAATTCGCTTTTCGTAGAATATGTTTATGTATTTAAAGGCGGCGCGGCGAACTCTTTGAACTAGGTACCTACGGCGATATGTTTAGTACTTTTATCATTGGCGAATTATTTGTAGTTGTAAGTAGGTAAGTGAGTAGGTACTCTTTTGCTAGAAAAAGAAAGGCAGGCAGGCGTAGGTACCTATAGGTGCTATAGGTAACCTATTTAAATAAATTAGAGCTATTCACAAACACAGTTTTAATCAACTTTGGCTTAATTAAAAAACTTACCTATTAGGTATAAAATTTACACTTCCCTGTATCGAAGCAACTGCTCAATATGGCGTCCATTTCGCTCGATACATAAACGGGCACGTTTAATTAAATTGTCTTTTAATTACATTATATTTGTTAATAATAAAAAAAATATTATTATAACTTAAAAAAAAAAAAAATATTACAATTCCTTCACTAATTAATCGAAAGGAACTTCGTTCCATCCGGGTGTCCCTTGACACCTCTCAAGTTTTTTTTTTTAATATTTCGACCCATGTTTTTTGGAGAAAGTTATTCAATTTCATGGGTACTATCACCCTGAGAAATTTGGAACGTGAATAAAAAATCACCTAGTATATTGAGACCTTCCTCAAGAAAGAGTATTGGTTGACGCTTTTCGTATATCGGCGGAAGGCTACGTGACACCACGTAGCGCAACACGACGCCGTCACTTCATTTTTTCGCTCCGCTTAACTTTCTTTAATCTTCAATTTCATCCACAAAAAAATTTAACTCAGTTCAGTCTATAAACCTCAAAGCACACTACACTATATAAAACAAACGCCACAGTTTATTTAAAAAAGAGATTCAAATCTTTGGGATTGTCGGAATATATCACGGTGCAATGAAAAAAGAATCGTTCAGCCAGCAGTCGCGTCGGCTCTTCGTTTATTCACCCCCTTTATTTACAGTGGGGATTTTCTGATTTTACTCGGGATTTTCCCCGCACTATCTGTATCGTTACTTTCTGATAGTTGTTTTTCAATGTCGCTGTGTTGTTGTTCTACTAAAAAGTGTGTTAGACTATTGTTTGATACAGGGTTTGTCAATTGATGCATTATCTTTGCTGGCTTAAGTTGGAATGGAAGTTTGATGATGCATGACTGTGTGAAAGACTTAGATGTCCAAGTGTGAGTGAGAGGGATGACGTATGCTGAAGACGTAAGAAATATATGGAGGCAATCCATCCGTCCATCAATCAATAAAAAATTTGAAGTCGACGGATGGAGAAAATAGAAGTAAGACGAAGACGCAAAATTAAAAAGGCGACTATTTTAGAAGAATAAACTAATGGCAATATTAGAAATGTTGCCTTGACCCTCATACCCCATATAGGTAAATATGTTCAGTTGGGTTTGGGTTTAAGTATCAATTTTTCTAGCTAGCTAACATCGCCCCTATTTAGTACTGTATGTGTTCTGTTTTCCTTGCAAACGTCCGTGTGACTTATCATAATACTTTAAAATATTGCAATTGTAAGTGACTGAGCTGACAAAATAACGCACTTCACCCCTATGATTCCAGTCGTAATTTGTATTAACGAACAAGCGGGTTCTTTTTCATAGTCCTAAAACGTAAAGCCGATTTTACATGGATCAATTTCAGTTCAGTATTGCTTTTAATTACATTGCTTCAATGGCATTGAGACATCTAAATAAATTTCAATGCGATTGCGCAATCTCATTGAAAGCTTCGATTCACCGAAGGCTTTCAATGCAATGGTAGCAATGGTAAAGACATCGACAGTTGATTAACCATGTCCTCGTTATTATGTATACATTTTAGTATTACAGTAAGAATTAGTATTTTGTATGATTAATTAGTAATATTGTACTCGTGATCTTCCAAATTTTTATTCGAATATGTAACATGTGGATAACGTAGTTAGTTACGCACTGATAAACCTAGATTGTAAGCTATTGTTAACCATGTACAGTGTGTAATTGTTTGCTTTCCTTAATAAATAAAATAAAATAAAATGAAAATAAAGTCAGTACCGGCTGCGACGGTGGTCGGTGCAGTGGCTGAGCGATTGACTGCTGCGCTGCGTGACAAGGGTTCGATGCCCGCACGGAACAAATATTTTTATTTTGAACAAACAGTTAGTTGCTCCGGGTCTGGTTGTTTGTGTATGTAAGTTTATTTGTTTGAAAACGCACGATACAGGAGAAACTTCAACCACCTCATGCATACGAAACGATTTAATTACCTACACTACTGCCAAAATAACAGACTGTACAAATACGTGCGTATGTGTGCGTGTCTACGCAACGCTTGAACTAAAAGCAGTTTCCAGAGTACGTTCGACGCGAGAAGAGGTGAGGAACAATGTTTCGGAGGGAGGCGGGGCGTGTGGTAACTGTACGGTAGTACTAATATTTATACTGTGCTTCAAATATGGGATATGGATTTTCTTTAAAAAAAGAAAATCGAACACCTACGTACACAGCAAATAAAACCCCACACTACCTTACCTCAGAATTCCTAGACATCTAAGAAACACTAGAACGTTTCCTAGCCATAACAATACACATAAATATCTTAGTAATACTGCACACGATTCTCAGGAAGCTATATCGATAGAATCAGTTATGAGGGTAGAAATCCCTGGTAAACCCTCGCTTACGGAACGGACGCCGCATCGCCTCAGACAACGGATAATAGTTTCTACATGAATATGTAATAAAGAACCCTAAGTTGGTGTTTCTAAGTTCTCTATCTAAGGTAAATGCAAACGGGAAAGTTGGTTTTTATTTATGTAGCTACTTATACCTACAGTCTGAAAACCAATATCTGTAGGCTACAGACATTTCTGTCTGTAGGTATAAGTAGCTACAGACAGCTATTAATTAAAGTAAAGTAATTTACAAGTATACTAATAAAAAAATATTTTTGTACATTTCTCAGGAAAATTTTAAAAGATTCGTAATAATAATTCGCTTTATCTTGAGATAGGTAGGTAGGTACCACTTTTATACAATGTTGAATTTATGGTACCTAGTTTTCAACAATTTCGTTGGTTTCTAAATTCAAATTTTATTTTATTTTTTTAAGGCGTCCGCGTCTCATTCACGATGTAGTGGGTTCAAGTATGACTTTTTCAATTTCATAGGGTAAAACCAGGAGAGATGGACTAGCGGGTGAGACGGACCATCGTAATTTCTACCAAACTATTAAATTTATTGAAGCTGACAACACTTACGAGCACTAGTCAACCTGTCAGCTCCATGTAGAAAGCGAGACTGTTAGATTTATGTTTGTAAAATTAATAAAATACGAATTAAAAGGTTTCGGAAGCGTGATTGTTGTGTAGGTGTTTTAAAAGCGAAGTTATGTATAAGATATTGTGTTTGTAGATTATGAATTGATGTTTCTGTGTTAGTATGTTCGAGTCCGGCTGTCAATACCTACAACGCAAAAATCCTATGTAGTAAATAATCCACATCTCATATTCTCGACTTCGCATTATGACTAAATCGCATTATGACATAGTAGCAAAATGCCTACTTTTTCAGAGGTACAGTCGAAAAAAAAACCAATTGGACAGATGTTTAGTTTTTATCTACTTAAAATCTACATACCATGTTACTTACAATATATGCACGGCTGTCAACACCTACGATGCAAAAACAAATAATAAAACCCCTAAATTTAATTATTTAATAAGAATTGAAAAAAAATTGTCAAAAACATTTGTTAGATGAGTCGGCACGGAATACCGAGGATCGTGGGTTTGAATGCCACCCGTATCAGTTGTTTTTTCGAATTTCTTATTAAATAATTATATTTAATAAGCTAACATGTGATATAGGTAGCATGTAAAAATTCACATTATTTATAAAACCCCTAAAATTGTGATCCCCAATGTTTTTGAATAATTCACGATTGGTGAAAAATTTGCTTCCGTATTCTTATGATATTCTTTAAAAATTGTAGAACTGTAGTATTCTGTTGGTTGAGGGAAGTGACTTCATTGTCATACATTTTGTCGTACGACTACGATACTGGTTGAAATAATTTTTTTTAATGGCAATATCTTTAAGCCGTGATACAAAACACTAAAATGTGTTAAATCTAATAAGATCTCAATAAGATCAATAAGATCTCAAGTAATCAAATAACACAATAATAATTGTCATGAATAAACAATAGTGATTTCATAAAGTAATTCGTTTTACATTCAAAGTAACGTGTCAACAATTGTTTTGAATAAAACCATCGATAACAATTATCGAAATAAAGTAACCACAAATCAGTGTGCATACACTGAGTACTCAATAAATCATGTTTCAAATTAATAGACAATAATTGATAGTAAAATCACTTAAATTAAGAAACCGTCTCCGACATATACCTATATATCCTCCTAAGGCGGCATTAGCAAATTGTTTTTTTTTATGCTTTAAGGGCGCGTATTCGATTTAGCGCAACTCAAAATCTAAACGACTGCTAGAACAGCGTAGCAGCATTGACACACACTAGTACAATACAATGGTCTGTTTGTGTGCATCAGTAAAAAAAATATGCACGAAATAAGCACGAATCATTGAAATTGATCGGCAAACGACAGTGCGCGATGTTTTACAGTGCTTTTAAAATAATTGTCTAAAATAAATGAGCTCGTATAACGGACTGAAAAATATTTTGTATATTAAACATAACATTTACTTTCATAAAATAAATAGATCAGTTATGTTTTTATTCAAATACTGGTAAAAAAAAAATTGTCAAAGTGAACCGATTTTCTACTTTTTCAACATTGTTTTTTAATACATAATAGTAATATTTTCGTAATTTTGGCTCTGTAGCTGTCTTTATGACTGTATATACTGTTGGAAAAACGCATAAAACAAAATATTTTGTATGGTTGGAATGGTTGTATTCGTCCTGTAAGTTAACTCTGACGTCTTTTTTCGTAAAACGATATGAAAGAATTGTCTTCGCTTCAAAAAACCATAATTAAAAATTATACTTTTACTCTGTAGCTGCCTAAATCAAGACTTAATCTTTTCGAAAACTGTAATTGTCTTTAAATAATCTGCTCACATCATTACGATATTGCTCTGGGCAAAACGCGAAAACAAGAAGTTTTCGTCACGAATCGAATGCCGGTTTTATGTTGCTGCATACTTCTTGCCGACAGGAATCTATTATCAGAGCTATAATATCTTCATGATGTGATGCACAAATGTGAGAACTTTGTCTAATAATCTTCTCTCTATTTTCATCTATAGCCACTGTCGCTGAACATTCATCCTTATTGACACATCTCCATAAACTTCCGTTTTTAATATTTTTCGCGAAATTATATCGATAGCCATCATAAAGAAGAGCCAGTTTTCCCTTTTGATTTGTTATAAACTTTTAAAACAACGACATTAAATATTATTTTGTTACATACAAACATACTTTGACATGACAGCAGGTATTGACAACCAGCCAGACAGATTTTCCAAATAGTTTCGTATCTAACTGTACCTATTTTAAAAAAGTAGGCATTTTGCTACTATGTCATTATGCGATTTCGTCATAATGCGAAGTAGAGAATATGAGATGTGGATTATTTACTACATAGGTTTTTTGCGTTGTAGGTATTGACAGCCGGACTCGTATGTTCATGAAACGATAAAATAACCTTAATAATTTTTGTTTATTTACTATGCTTTTAATATGAGAAAGTGGTCCGTCTCTCAACTCAATTTAGGAGAGATGGACCATGTTATACATATATGGTTGAGATGGACCAATAGTCAAACATTTTATTTGAAAATTTTAAGTGGTTTTAGATGATTCGTTGCTACTTGTGGTTATGGTTATGGTTACTCCAATCCCTATCATAGAAAAAACTACAATCATCCGTCATAGGTCAAGAAAAATACCAGAAATTTTGAACTCGACTGAAAATATTCAGAATTTAAAGGAAAATCAATCAAGGAAAACTAAAAAGGAAAATTCTACTGAAACTAAACAGACTTTAAAAGTTACACAGAAAAATAAGGGAACTAAAAGACACATTTCTGCCCAGAAAGAAAATAAAAGACAGAAAAAAAAAATTAAGACAGTTCTGATGAAGATAGTGAACAAGAGATTATAACTCTGCGTGATAGTCCTGAATTGACAGAATGGGATGACAACGAATGTGCAGACTGTGATGAAAACTATGAGGATACCCCGAGTCAAGATGAATGGCTGCTGTGCATCATTTGTGAACGCTGGTCCCATGAAGGCTGCACCAATTATCCTAATATGTGCGACCGATGCGGAAATACGGTGACAAATTGAAGATTTTCCTTTAATTTAATTGATTAGATTACTTGTTAATTTCGTTTTGAATGTTTATTTTTTTATTTAAGTGTTAATGATTATTTTTGTTAGGACCATCTCTCCTTATTGGGTGGTCCGACTCACCCGTATAGTATGGGAGAGACGGACCGGGGGTACTTTTTATAATATTTCAGTTATTTCCGTAAAGAAGCCATGACCGTGCCATATTAAAATAAAAAAATGTTGACTATTGATAGTTAGTTAGTATAACACTAAATTGTGTATTAGTTATTAAGCAATAAAAAAAGATATTAAAGTTGGAAAAAATGTGGTCCATCTCTGCTGGTTTTACCCTATGTACTTTCTTTCTTTTACATGAAAAAATGATATGACTGACATCGGTGAAGGAAAATATTGTGAGGAAACCAGAACATATAGTCTAAATCCAATCTGCCAATCCGTCTTGAGCAAGCGTAGTGTATCAATATCAATGCTAGTGCCTTATTTGTATTAGAAGAGGCCTTTGCCCAGCAGTGGGACAGTAATAGATTGGTATTATTATTATAGGTAAACCATACACAGAAAATAAGACAAAATTATATAGGACAAAATATACAAATATGTATTATGATATTCATTTGATATACATATTATATAAAAACATAACTGATATATACAAAGCTTAAAAATAAATTAAAAAATATTTATATTATGTACAATGGAGGGCTCACAGGGCATCAAAAATCTTGTGCGCATCGCTCACGATGGGACAAGTGCCCAGAAGGCTAGCAGCATTACCACGTTGAATGGCAATGCTAATTCTTTGGCCCAAGAAAAGGCCAGCCCTCTGGTCATGTGAAGAGTCGACCAGCCGCTTAGAAATATCTTTAAAAACAAGGTGAGCACTCGGACCCCATGGCCCTAATGTTACAACCCCAAACGGCTCAAACATATAACTTCCAAGAAGGTTGAAAAAAAAAACTAATATACCCTGATTTACCCTAATTTTATTTTATTTCAAAAAGTTACAGTTACAAGAAAAATAAATTGACAGACACAAAAAAAAATTAAGGTCAATTACAAGTTTACACTTAGGTATAGGATTTGAGTAATTACTAAGTAGGTACCTACAAGGGCTACAAGATCAAGAATTTACAAACACATGATAAAAAATGAAATAAATATAGAAAACTACACTACTACAAATGCTTCAAACCAACAATGAATTTCCTGTGTCATATGCTCCATTACATCCACAAACATCCAGTTAAATATTTGCCTAGATATGGGAATTGAACTCGCGACTGATTGCAGAAGCCAGAGGCGCCATTGACCAATATTGGGTAGGTAGTTGTTCGAAGCAAAAAAAACATGAACTCCCATGGTGTACGAGTATAAAAACAAAAATACATACAGCTCGGTCTGTATGAAGCGCATTTTAGCCTACGCTATAATATAATAGCATATAACAATATCGGTCACCATATATTTATTTAGAACACGGATAATTTACATTTTATAGCAAAGTGTGAACGTGTTCTAATTAAATGTATGGTGAGCGATATTGTTGTGCTGTGAACTATACGCTATAAGATATTATTATATAGCGTAGCCTGAAATGAGCTTGATCAACAAGACGAAGACAACTAGCTTTTGTCCGAAAATTCGTCCACGGGTAAGTATCGGTCGCGGATGCAGATAAAGTACCTATCGGATTAATATTGGCCAAATACTCAAACGTTACTCAATTTCTAGATGCGCCGCTAAGTCTCGTGCTGTCTCTAAGTGACTGTGACAGTACCAGACTTAGCGGTATTTTAAAATTTAGTAGCGTTTGAATATTTAGCTAAAAGTTGTCTATATCTTTTCTTAGGGTTGTACTCAATTTTATGAGACATTTATTTCTCAAAACAGAATACAATTATCCACTTGAATGAGGAACACTGGTTACATATGTACATAAGTAAGCGTTCCTTGGAACGAGAATCGGATGGTACGTTTAAAGCTAGGAGTAAGTACAATATTGTTAGTCGATAACTTATTATTATTGTTAGTAAAATAAAATATTTAAAATAAATCTAGTTAATAAGATACAATTTTATAATATTATTCGTGATGTGGGTAACCCGCAAAAAGTGTTGAGACTGAGTCCATATTACGTATCGAAACTCAGTCCCTATCACAGTTGCTATTGAAAGCATTCACTTTGTTGTGTGTTGTTTGTGTTGTAGTTGTTGTGTTATTGTGTTTGTAGTGTTGTTGTGTTTTTTTATCAATGTCGGTTTAGTAGTTTAGGCCTAAAAGCCTACAAACAAACAAAGTCACTTTCGCATTTATAATAGATAGGCATAAATCATACGGAATTTAAAGTAGTATTTCACAGGAAAATCAGTCGAAATTATGTTAATTAAAATCGGACTTTAAAATATTTTTATTGCTATACCAATAGGTATTACAAAGCCGATGTTTTTTTCTTCTTTGAACGAGCTAATTTCAGGTACTATTGGTACGATCCTTTTAATAGGAAGCAACGTTATCCCTGAATGCTATAGTTAATATTTTACTAAAAATAAAAACGAAATGTGTGCTGGGATACATAGCAGAAGTGAAACTTCACCGCTGCCGCCTCTCACCACGCGATGTATCGTCTACCCCATGCAATCGTAACGCTTTGTCATGATGACAGAAAAATTCTAATACTCCCCGTCTATATAGAAGTTTCACTTCAAAAATTGAGATCCCTAAGAAAATTCACGCGATCGAGATTGAGAGCAAAAGACAGTTTTAGTGAAAGTGAAAAATAACTTTAAAACAGAACACATATGACTTTAGTTTCGGAAGTCGGTGGCTTGGCAGTTCTATTTATTGTTTTGTATTGCCACCGACTTCCGAAACTAAAGTCATGTGTGTTCTGTTTTTTTTAAGTTATTTTTCAGGTTTTGGTTTTTGAAGGCGGTTGTCTTTTCTGTAAAAAAGCTTTTCTATTTTTCGGTTTTCAGTACTACCTTATCATCCAAATCCATTACGAAATGGCAACACAGTCAAAACAGAGATCGAAAGTACAAAGTGAGAAGATTACAACATCATCCATGTAAAAATTTTTGCTCTCTGTCGATGTTTTCAAAAAATGCTGAATCAATTTCGATAAAATTTATATGGGACCACCCTTGAGGCATACCCTATCCATCAAAAATAGAATTTTCAAAATCGCTTTACATTTGCCGGAGAAATCGCGTAACAAATATACCCTCCTTCTTTTTGAAGTCGGTTGAAACTGTCACAGTATCGTCGACAAAGCTTCCGCTATTGGCGCCTTCATTATCAAAGGTGATGCAACCATTTGAAAATCTAGGTTACAGTGTTACATTACAACCTCTAAACAAATTACACCATAATACGTTCAAGTAATCGTGAAACGCCCACACGTCAAACGTACCAACAAAAAAGTTATTTCCAAACACAATACCCCATAACATTTTGAATTAATTTGATTTATGAAAACAATTACGCACCTTTACGTTTTCACCAAAATTACACACCCACGTAAGGGCGGACAGATGAGCAATTAATCTAAATTAGAGCAATAATTTAACCCTTACCGGTTATTATTCAAAATGAACCGTGCATCAATTCTAGCCCGGTGCATAGAATAGATAAGTACAGAAGGTTGACTCCTTACAATGAGCAAAAATATATACACTTCATGGTTGCACTTCACTTGGCGTATTTGTACAAATAATTACGTTGGTTAGTACAAAATATACCCTATAATTATTGAAATTATGTCGATATTAAGGCGAATATTTGCACAAATACGCCAAGTGAAGTGCCAACACTACATACAGCGATTGCAGTGTCGTATATCTTGGTACCTATTTTCCGCGATGAACACATTCTTTTTTTTTAAGAATTCAATAGAATTAACCTTTTTAAAACTTTATATATAAGGTCCCATTAAAATTGGTGGACGAATTTTAACATAGCGTTCAGTACGTATAGGGAACCTAAAATATCCAAGCAAAAAAACACAGAATAAAGTGAATTTATATTGTCCTAAAATAATAAATTGGTGTGTTCGAGTAGCGAGTTACCTACTATCTTCTACTTATCCTAACACTATCCTAAAAAGGTGATGTGTAGTCAACTGAAAGTTATTGTGATAATACAGAATGATGTTAATTAACAGAACTGACTGGGTACCTACCTACTTACGAGAAGGCGCGCGCGTATTTTAGGACAAAATAAAAAAACTATAATCAGTCTTTTTTTTTGCTTGGTTATCTTTGGTTAGACGTACTGAACGCTGTAAAAATTTGTCCACCTATTTTAATGGGACCTTATATGTTAATCTTAATTTGTATCTTTATTAATGTTCCGAATAATTTAAAGAAAAAGCCGAAAGTTACAATATCCTTTCCGTCATTGTATTTTTTTTTTGGTCTGTATACCTCATTTATTTATACAGACCAAAAAAATGGCCTTTTGATTATGGAGACTTTCTAGATCTAAGTTCCTCCTTATTTTTTATCTTTTTTTTGAGAAAACATATTTTAAATGTTAAAACCAAATAATAATGAGACCGACGACCTCTGTGCTGTTGCATGCACCCAAAGACAATATTAAATTTGGCCTACGATAAATGGCACACCAAACAGTGAATTTTCACACAAAAATAATGGTTTCCTAGCGATTAATTTGGCTCAATATTATTTAGTTTGATGGGCAGTTTGCGTTATATAACGTGCATTTTTATACTCTCATATGTGTGTGCGCCTATTTTTATTCGTTGTCGACCTTCTGTAGTAATCACCATTTTGTTGCCGCTGGGTGCCTTCGTTTGCTTCAGAGAACGGGAAACAGTTTATTATTTACTGTTTTCGTTCGTAGTCGAAATAAAAGTTGTTTAATCAGGCTACTGTGTACAGGTTTACATTTAATTGTTTTTTTTTTATTTACGTATGAAGTATCGTTTTTCTTTATGAAATTGAGAAAATCTAGTCTACTAAAAAAATATGAATAATTTTTACTGTGATAAAACGCTAACTAAGCAAAGAAATACGAGACAAAATTCATCCCATTTTTATTTAATTAAATACCAACAAGATCAAGAATATCTTGTGACGAAATCGATCCTTTTTTGGTATTAAGAAATAACTGCCTTTTTTTCATGTGATTTTTGTACGCACATTTTCAAAGGACACCAACATGTTTCTATAATTCTGTCCATTCCCAAGAATGACGACATAAGTTTAAAAAGCCGAGGTGAAACACAATAATTTCACTAGTCACCACATACCGACAATTTTAATCGGTCTCGCCTTGACACATGCAATTATGAATCCAAAGGCGCAACTTTCCAAAACCTATTTAAACTTTCAGCATTATAAGTGGGCAGATAATGAAAATTGCATCCTTCATGTCATAAAGAGAAGTTTTTCAAATTTTCTTGTCAAAGTTCCGAGTGACGACAAGATTGATCGCCCTGTCGACACGGAAGAAAAATGGCAATGGTGGGTTTTCATGAAAATAAATCAGGATTGTTTTTAGTTGAAAATATTTTGAGGAATTTAATATAAGACGAAATATTTCAAGGAGGTATTCGAATTCTTAGTACTTACCAGCTAGATTTTTTTTTCTGAAAATTTGATATGTAAATATTATCAAAAATACTTAGGAACGTACTTAGGTACGTCTCATGTACTTCGCATTAATTAAAATACGAAGTACATGAGATGAGGCTGCTTCTGTAAACCTTAATACTATAAATATTAATTTATGCCGTGAATTAGGATATAGGTACAAAGTTATTCGACCCCTCTTTTTTGCGGTTGAAACGTTGAACAAAACCAATGATTCCTAATGTAACAAACTACGACAATTAATTGATAATTAAAAATCAACAATACTAACATACCGAGCACTAAGAACAATATGCCTATTGTTTCTGTTTATAAACTAATGTCTTGCTTAAACAACATACTTACTATAACAAAATAGGTATCCCGGTATCTTAGTCAGTTAAACATCATTTACAAACGAGTTCACTCATTAACTGCCGGTTGACGCGTCATTTTAGCAAAACTGTGTAAATTAGGAGCGAAGTGAAGTTGTTTGTGTCGTCCATTCGTCGTTTTATCGAACTAGAGGTTATCTCATTCGTCGCCGTACAGTCGCTTAAGCTATACTTGTGCAACTATGTGATTTAAAATCGACATGCGTTTTGTTTTACTGTTATTTGTCCTTTCGTGTTTGTTGTGCGTGTGTGTGTTGTGCTCCGACATGATCATTGGCGATACTGTTCATCGGAAGATGATCTTCCATCAGAGGGTCAAAGATTTCGCGATACCTTTCAAGAAGAGAGTGAAAACATTAACGTTTGATGATCCAGAAAAGAGAACGATTAAGGTTAGATTAAAATTAATGTTTACGGTTTTTTTTTATTATCGTACATATTTTATTTTATTTTTATTAGATTTAACAACAATGGTTTACACATAATTGTAATAAAAATTAATCTCTTAAAATAAATTTACAGATCAACTATTACTTATTCATTCACAACTAATAAGCACATTCATAACTCAAATAATCAAAAGATAAGCTAATTTATAATAAAATTGTATCGCCATAAGTTCAAGGGTTAAATTATTAAGATAAATAAGACGCGGTTGCATCATGTAATAAAAACTAAATAACATTAATGATTTTAAGATTTTCAAATAATAATAATGATCATAACAACAAGGCCTTCCACCTGTAAATTAAATCATGAATTTATTCAAATTTTTAATGCCATTGAAGATTCTAGACGCTTCACGTTCCTCAATCGTAGAAATATTTTCACAATTGCTTGACCGGTCAACGTCAACGCTAATTGCTCCACAGTTTTACCTTATTTTTTATAGAAAAATGTTTGTTTTGGATAATTTCGTACCCAAGCATTATGTACAAAAACTGCTTCGTCCATTACAGTGAATCAGTTAAACATTGAAACGTGACGTAATAAAATCAATTTGGCTAATGTAATAAACATTTGTGCTAGAATTTTATTTCACAATACGTTCCTCGCAGCCTCTGTTGAATCTGTGGGTCAAATGGTCATTAAAGATACTGATTGCTTAATCTAAGTTAGATAATCTTATTTTGTAGATCATCTTTTATAGGTATTATATTATATGATTGATTAAATAAATAATGATTTAGAATTTTAAGATTGAGGCCATTGGCAATAATAATTATAATATTAATGTTCGATTTGTTTCCTGTTTACATAGTCGAAATTATACAACAAAAATTTTATCGACTGGAGTTTTTAAAGACTGAAGACTAGAATAACTGGCAAATGCTTTGATTAAAACTTTTTGACAAAAAATACTTCAACCGCCTTCAAAAAGTAAAAAATAACTTTACATTCGCAACTAATTTGCAGCTTTGGTTTTGTTTGTTGTTTTATATTGCCACCTACTTGCCAATTTAAAGTTACTATTTACTCTTTGAATTGCTTTGTTTTTCACTTTTTAGTACCTACTTCTTATCAGACAAATTAATTACGAAACGGTGTCACACCTTCACCAAACAGTTTCAGTCATCCCTTAATTTTCTACCCTTAGGGGTGAAATGTTTTCATTTTATACAATTTATATGGAACCAACTGAGGTTTACACTATCAATAAAAAAAAGAATCATCGAAATCGGACTACATTGAAAAAAGATATGCGTGGTCAAACATAAAAAAAATATATACGTGTCGAATTGAGAACCTCCTTTTTTTGAAGTAGGTTGAAAATCGAAGTATCGCGAATAAAACCAGTCATCGGTAGGCATTAATAACAAAATTGTTATCGAAAGAAAACTGATATGACACGGTTGACAAGGTTCATGAACAAATGACGATCAAAACAAAATGTATTGTTATTCAAGACTATAGCTTTTGCCCGAGACTTTGACCGCGTGAATTTGTTTACGGATACCTTCAATTATTGGTAATTAAATTTAGCCCATAGCACTCAAGGATAACGTAACTTATTAGCGAAAGAATTTTCAAAATCGAAACGTGATTCCGAAGATTAGTGCGTTCAAACAAACTCTTTAGCTTTATGTAATTAATCACAATAACAAAATAAAAAACAACAAATAACAAAGAAGATGTTGGGTTAACCTTTTATGCTGTAATTATTTTAAGCACCTATCAATGCGGTTGGCAAAATTAATATTAAGTATACGAATAGCGAGTATGGCACCTCCAAAGAATGCATATTCACAAAACAAAGATAGGTAGGTAAATATTGCGGTTTAATGATGAAGTCAGCACTCTAAAAAAGAATAACCTTTGTTCTTAGTAATTTAATATAATAATAGTCTCTCGTGAATATTAAATATGGCAAATTAAACCACAGATTCTTACAATTTACACATACTCATTGAAATATTAAATGAAAATTTCAAATAATGCTATTGCTATATTATAGTTTATGTGTAAAAGCAAATAAAAAAAATTAAAAAAAAATGTTTCAACCGCCCCATAACAGGAACGGTTCTTTTTTCATTGGCCATATTTAATTTTTTTTCTTTTTTTTACAGGGAGTTGCAGCAATAGACAACGACTTCTCACATGCCAGTGCCAACATTACTTCTGGAGGTGTGGGATTCTCCTACGTCACAGTCCGCATGAAGAGTCAGAGGCATCATCCCCTGAACTTTGAAGTAGAAATATACGTCTAGTCAGACAAAATGGTGGAAGTAAAAGCCTTATTGTAACGGACTGTACAACAGCTTTAAAATGTTAAATAAGATTTGGTAAAATGAGTGGGCAGTTTGATAAAGACGATATCCTAATGATGCTCGGGCACCTTCGACGACATTCGGGCGCCTTCGACGAAATCACATATGATAATAATACTAACAACGATATTAAGGCGACATTGAGAGCCGCAGGAAACATAGAAATTTCAATCGACGTCTTTGTTCCGGCTCAACCTCAACCAAATTCCATGGAAATGTTTGGCTAGATACGGCCAAAAATAAAGACCTTTGCAATCTTACCTACATCTCTTTCCCAGACACAGAGAATCTCTTGAAGACTTGTTTCTATTATAAAATGATGTAAGCAAAGCAAATGTTAATATTCTTAATAATAACCATTGTTCCTTTGTATGCAATAACGTACCAGTACCAAAGGGGATCCCCTAGGACGATGACTAAGCGACAAGAATCGTCTCGCCTAATGTCTCTATTAGTAACATACTGACGTTATAGTCATTTAGTTTATAGGTTAACTACATTAGTTATCATGTCCATGGTGTAAGTGTAATTAGTAATGCCACATGAATCATTCAAACTTTTATAAATAGTATTGATAGTGAACCTTTAAGTTAACAATGTTTTTTTATGGGCCAAGTGGAGCTACGAAGCCCGTATATGATTGCAATTGTGTCTTCTAAAACAATAGCTAATTGGATTGTTTGATTTTGATTTATGTTAAACAGTTGGACAAGACTGTTATGATTTAGCCATAGAGCATTGTTATTCTTTGTTTTATACATCTGAATGTGTTGAACAAAATATTCAACAAATTACTTCATTATGAAATACGTCGAGCGTGGTTTCATCTTCGCTTACAGTAAAAAATACTACTGTTTATAAACTATTAATTAATTAGTGTACATTTGAAATGTTTGTCGATTATATTTACTGTACAAATGCACCGAGATGATAAATATTGTGAAGTGTTCGATGTCACGTTTGTTGTAGAAATCACCAGCAGCATTATTCTGTGAATATTTCAATCGGTAAATTTTTGTGAAGTGAGTTTGGGATGAGCCGTCAATCCTTAGCATGTGTGTGGGATAACAGCTCATCTGAAATTCGCCTCAACTCACCGAGAGGGAGATAATTTCAGAATAAACCGGCAGGCAGTTGTTTCTAGAGTGAGACTATTGAAGATCAACATTTCACCTGCATATATCCTAACTTACAAATGTTATAGATAAATAACTTTTTTGTTATTTTTTAAATTCGATCGATTGATTAATTTTTAAATGTACCATTTTGAGATTACATTTCAATGTATAGTGTAGTAAGGTTTATATTCGTAATGCAACAATAGTAATCTAAAAGTTAAGGTAGGGCGACATATTTTTTTTTTCAATGTGAATAGGTAGGTATTTCTAAAAATTTGGGTATGGGCTAGATGGTTCCAAAATATTTTCATTTGGCAATCTACATAATGTTCTGTTTAAGGAATGTTGTGTAAACAGTAGCTAATTTGATGCTGAGAATTTTGTAATCATACATAATTATGTTGACGATTGCCCAATTATAATACATTCAATAGATATAATCTGTAGGAATGTTTGCTAAGAATGTTATGAATTATTAATAGTTCCTTGAGTTATGTATAATATATTATAATGTAGAACAAACTGTATAAATACGTAATCAAAATAGAGAAGTTGTATAAATAGCATGCATTATTTTTAATTAAATGCTAATGAGAGGAACATTATGTTTTATTACAATTAGACCTATATCTAAAGTATTTTCTTTACAATATTTACATATTAATGAAATATATACAGAACTTATAATTAATAAAATAAATTATAAAAAAACACGTCCGCATCGCTCTCTATGGGACTAGTGCCCAAAAGGCCAGCAGCATTACCACGTTCTATGGTAGTGCTAATTCTTTGGCCCAAGAAAAAGCCATGTGAAGAGTCGACCAGCCGCTTAGCAATATCCCTAAAATCAAGGTGAATATTTGGGCCCCATGGCCCTACTATTTCAACCCCAAACGGCTCCAATATAAATAACTTCCAAGAAGGTTGTTATATTTACGCCGTTTGAGGTTTTCGGCACCTGCAGCAGCCGCCCAAGCACTACACGTCGTGCTAGAAAGATGTAATGGCTCAAGGGTGTTGACACAAGTTACATCCAGAATATAATGTTGTTCTATTTCTGTTGAAATCTCTAAAAACTGCCGTCCGTTTTGCATGTAAGTACCTACCTACCTATTTTAAAAGTTGCCTTCGTAGAAACTTTTACACCCACACTGTATGCAGCACAGATATAGATAGCCCTAGATAACGCAAGCAACTACTTAGCGTGCCTAGTTTCGTGCTTAGCTTACGTACAAAAATCGTAAGTAAAAAAATAAAGTAAACGTTTCCTTCTATCGGTAAGTCATTATATGATTAATATTATGGGTAATTAATTTTAAAAAACAATTATTTTTAATCTAATACCCTCAGTAATACCTGGTAATACCAAATTTAAGAAAAACAAAACATTGTGACGTCATAATAGGTAGTCAAAAAATGGCACGTTTGGTTTTCATACAGATCGTGATACTTGCGTTATCTAGGGTCTATCTATATCTGTGGTATGCAGTAACAAATAACTGGCCCAACGCCAATAGGTACGTTATTAAATAACCAATTTCCCGCCCCCGACTCTTTCAATATGCAAAGGATGACATGCAGCACCTCGTCTGGACAGATTTTGGTGAATTTAAATTTTATTTTAATATTTATGATGACAGGTAGATGGGGTTTTTGGCTGTGTTATAATATTCGGAAATTGAGAAAAACTGATGTTTTTCTATAGGAGGCCATTAATGAAATTGTTGGCAATTTTTAGACTAACGTACTACTATTATAAATGCGAAAGCTTGCGAGAATGCATGAATGGCTGTATGTATGTTACTCTTTTACTCGTAAACGACTGACGGTGAAACGCTGAAATTTAACCGACATATAGATATCGATTTCGCTTAGCATATAGAATAAAGTATTATTTGTGGTCCCGATGGTCCCGTGGGATAATTTAGGAATTTGTTGTGTGACAGGTTGTTTATGTGAGTTTAAATGTTTGTAAACTCACCTCACAAGAAAAAATCCTAGTGTGGGTAGTCAAGTTACAAACGTTTCGTATCGTATCTCTTTCTACAATAATTAACGTCTCGTCGTAGTGACGTATCGTTGAGATCATACATTTGATTCGTTTTCTATTAGCCTTATCGATTGTAGATTGTTAATTTGGGTAATTTGGCTATGCCTGTTGTACGTAAAATACGCGCTGAGTCTGAGACGTGGAGTTGCGGACACCAGCCCGTTATAACATACCAAGTTACTATAAAAATATAATATCTTAATTCGTAGACGAAGTCGGGGCCAAAAGCTAGTTCTCCATATGGTAAACTCGGTATAGAATTCCCATCACGTCCTTTTCGCTCAGATTTTCGTTGATGTTAATTTCACGCCCGTCAATCCCGGAATACATCGTCGTATATTGGCAACCAGAAATTTGGTTTATTACACGAATTACTTTATTATACTCTCTCGCTTTTGTTGAAATTTAATTTTAACCTAGATTGGTTCTTTGAGTCGTTTATTTGAGCGGTGTAAATTATTTGGTTCCCAAGTTCTGCTCGCAAGTTCGTCTTCGTGAATTTTCTTAAAGATCCATCATAAAAAAAAAACATTTATTTCAGGTCCTCAAACCCATATTAAAAACATTAAAAAAATCCCACGTAAATAAATACAAACAAACAATTCCAATTCAATTATTACATTACAAGAGCATCTTATGTGGGACACTATAATATGTAACTTTTCTGTCACAGCAGTGTCGCACATAAGGACAGTCCAACCTACTCGCTATCATACTCAGAACGGTATTGGAGCTGGGGGGCGATTCTCACGCAATAGACATGATGTCGAATTAGAGATATGTCGAAATAAAATGGCGGATGTCGAATGAAACCGACTTTTCGTATTCTCGAAATGTCACATTAGAGAAATGTCTATGCCTAGCGCTCGACTTGCAACGAGTGGTAAATGTCAGTCGACATGAATGTCGCGCGTGAAGTCTATCGAGTTCTTTAGTTGTTGTTGCTGCTTGCTCACGCCAATTCCGTGGAATTCCCATTATTATTCCTGCCAACTGTTGACACATTTCTACACAACAAGAGAAAACATAAAGTCTAATTACGCCAAAAAAATAGGTTAAACTTACCAAGCTCTAAGCTAAAAATGCACTCAACAAGTACACTAGCCATGTCAATTAAAATATGTAATAAATACCCGATATATTTAAAGAACAACAAAATAGTAATTTATACATTAATAAATAAATAAAAAAAGAGTTTCTAATAAACGTAAATGTTATTACATATATCTAATATAAATAAATAAAAAAAAATATTAATTTTAAATTAGGTAATAATGTAATTACATTAAAATAATAAAAACATAATAATTAATAATGCAATTATTTTATAATTAATAATACAATAGTAATTAATAATAAAATCATTGCCTAATTAATAACACAATAATTGCATAATTTTATTAAAATAAGTTCATAATTACATAATAAATAACCAGTTACAATCAACTAAATAGTCAAACAAAAACCCTTTTATTCTCTCATACTTTTACTTTTGCCGTGCCCGACCCGGGGCCGCATTGTTCATTTCTGTAAGTGCACATGTGGGTGCAATAAATATATTGAGTGAACAACAAAAAACAATGCCAGACAAAAGATGCAAAAAATGACGTTAAGTTTCGTGATAGAGATCCAAAAAGCCTGCGACATTTATCTCTATTGATTATGAGAATACGATTATATAAATTTTGTGACATTTTCAGTAGACATTTAAAATTAGACATTATCTCGAATTAGAGATATCTCGAAAGAATTGAGAATCGCCTCCCAGGTCCGCACTCTGCGAACAAGAGATGCGCAGCGCTTACGCATGGTCGCATGGAAACAGTCCGCGCGCGCCCATGCGAACATACCCGAAGCGCTGCAGTATAGCGAGGCAGCCCCAACACCGCTCTGAACGCGTTGTTGAATTGCACATACAATGCAATGCATGCTGGCTCATAGCCTAGATACACCACACAGGGTTAACGAATCATCCTATCTGAGAAAGATTTTCCAGTATCGGAGCGCATTCAAAGAAAAATCTACGACCAAAAGAACTTGTCCGTTAGGATTCCAAGATTAGGTAGTGTTCCATTTTTGTATATATATTTATAATTACTACATACAGACTAATGCCTCGAAACGGCATTGGGGTGTAAAACGGAAAAGCGATGATAACAGAGAGCGAGAGTATAAAGTAAACATGAGATAATATGATAAATTATTAAATTTAAATGTGAAAAGAAGTTTTATCAAATAAAGAAAACCGCCTTCAAAAACTAAAAAGTGATAAATAACCTTAGCACAGAACACACATTACTTTCGGAAGTCGGTGGCGGTTGCTTTGTGTTTGTTGTTTTGTATTGCCACCGACTTCCGAAAGTAATGTGTGTTCTGTGCTAAGGTTATACATCACTATTTAGTTTTTGAAAGCGGTTTTCTTTTTTTTGAAAAAACTTTTTTTTCTTAACATCCAAATCCATTAAAAAACGGCGACACACTTAAAAGAGATTGTAAGTCCTCCAAAGATTGAAGAAACTAAAACGTCGTCTAAGTACCTAATTTTTTTGGGAATTTGTTGATTTTCTCCAAAAGGGCTATATCAATTTTGGTAAAATTTATATGGGACCATTTCGGAGTAAACCCCTTACGAACAAAAACAGAATTTTGCAAATCCGTTTATATATGACAGAGTTATGCCCGAACATACATAAAAAAAATATACCTACATATATGTATAAACATTCGAATTGATAACCTCCTCATTTTTGAAGTCGGTTAAAAAATCATTTCAATTAAAAAGCTCGAATTATCAATTCTCGTGCCTTCTCTGTATAAGAAGAGATCTTTGTCCTACAGTAGAACAATAATAAGTTGATATTATTATTTATCATTATACTTAATTGTAAATACTTATTTCTCACAGATCGTTTGAAATAACGTAACACGATAAACGTTTTATCCAAAGTATCAATAAAAACCTCTTTGATATCACAAAACGTGTTGAAAATACATGAGGAATTATGAAAGGGAAACAACCTGCCTCGCTAA
Source organism: Charanyca ferruginea (assembly GCA_947361185.1). Lineage (NCBI taxonomy): Eukaryota > Metazoa > Arthropoda > Insecta > Lepidoptera > Noctuidae > Charanyca > Charanyca ferruginea. The sequence continues at coordinate 11,470,547 of OX376073.1, forward strand.
TAAATCAGGGTAGCGAGGAAGCCCACTACCCAGTGGTCAACTGACGTGGATCTACGAAGAGAAAATATGGGGTTACTTTTCAGATACTGGCCATTTTCGTTTCAGCTCATAATGCCAACTTCTCAAAATGTCAACCAGACGCAAAATGTCCACTTGTCACAATGTCAACTTATTAGAATGTCCTATTCGCAAATTGACAATTTCTCAAAATTACGATTTCGCAGCTCCTCAACAGTTCTTAAAAAATGATCATCATCTGACTAACCTGTAACACAGTAACCCAACTATATGCGAATTTGTCATTGTGAGAAACCGATATTTTGAGAAATTGACATTGTAAGAAGTGGACGTTTGCGTCCGGTTGACATTTTGAGCTGAAATTGCCATTTTGATGACGGTGAAGGTTTTGGGAAATACGATCAACTTTTAATAAGGGACGTTCAAGGTTAGAGTTCTTTAGTACTGTTTAATGGCATGTTTGGTTATATATAATAATATATCTATATAATATTATTTGAGTCTGTATAAGAAAAATACTATTGTAAAAATTTTGTATATTTTTTTATTTTTATTTTAATATATTTTTTTTCGTTTTGAGAGTTGGTCCTGTAGTAAAAGTAGTTCACGATCCTAATACTTTCATCCCTTTAAATATTGAAAATGAATTAAAACTCACTTCACTCGTTTTATGCTTGCAAGTAAAATGCAAAATTTGCACTTTTTATAGTAATAGCACTGTTTATCAACTTTAAAGAACTATACTTTGTCAAAATCCAGTTTTGCTATTTAATACATAAAACGAAGCAATAAAAGCAAAAGATTATCATCGCACAGCTAAATAATATAAAAAGTACTCTAATGTACCAAGCAAACATTCGTTCTTACAGGTAATTTAGATAAATAACCCATTATAAAATTATTATTTTAATGAGAGTATAACAAACATGTTAAAAACATTTTTTATCATCATCATCATTTTAAATTTAGCCTGAAGACGTCAACTGCTGGACATAGGCCTCCCCAAGGGGGGTTTTACCATAATCGCCAAGCTTGGCAGGCAGATTGGCGTTCGCAGTATGGTTGTTACAAAGGCACAGAGAACGCTGTTGCCCATTCTATGGTAAGTCCCTCTTACGACACCCACGGGAAGATATGGGATAGTGCTATTCTTTACGTTCGACACCACACGGAACGATGCGGAACGCACGACACCACGCCACACGGAACGGATGTTCAAAACATTTTTTATATATTTTGTTAATTAGTAAGTAATTAACAAATAGATAAGTACTTGGGTATCTCGTTACGAGGTAGTCAGACTGCGTTGTTTTGGTTATAAATCTATTTATATTGGTAACATAAATTAGGTAAACAATGCCATTACTTGAATTCACAGTAAACATAGTGATTTCGGATCCCGTTATTTACCGTACTATAAATTACAGCGTAATAGTTTAAATGTTTTGCTCAAATGTTTGTTTAGTTTCAATAGCAGTCTGTTTTGTTGTTAGTCCGTTGCCGGCTATTTGCTCCAAATTCCAACTTTGGAAATAAATTATTGTTTTTGTTAAATTTGAATCGATACACGTTTTCTTGTCGACTAATAAAACAAAACACTATATTGTACTACCTCGAAACCCAGCATAAACCAGATAAACCTTATATTTTCCAGGCGTTCAAACAAAGTAGCTGCTTTGCATAAATTAGGTACCTCAGTCCTAGGTACTAAAAAATCCATTCAGAATTTCATCAAAAAGTTTACACGTTTCAAAAAAAGAACCAGCGTTCCTCATTCATACATTTGTAAACAGGCATTACGACAAACATGGCGCGGAATAAAAAAGCATAGACAACAACGCCCAGAATATTTACGTTTATATATTTCATCAAAGAGACAAAGAGGAAGTTGGCGCGAGGGATAAACAAAAGGGTAGGGTTTTTGCCGCTCTCCCCTTATTAATGTAATAACTGACACTTTGTTTTATGCGAGTTTCTACTTAACTATAGTTCGTTTGTGGACCGCGATTACTGAGATGCTCGTTGCGTTATAAATTTTAAATTACTAATTTGTGGAAACGGTAAAGGTGCCGAAATTAGTTTGTAAAGGAATCATTAGCTTGCTTTTGTAAATTTTAGGGCGTTATTTAGTATTTCTCAAAGTTATTAAGAGTTGATGAACACTATAATGTTTTATGACAAGCTAAGATATTCATTTAAGACGCTTTCTTTACTGAAATTTCAAAGCAACGCTGTGTTGGAGATAGCAAATAGAGTGCAGACTAGTATTAAGGACTTAGGTGGATCTAAATGCGATCCCTAAGCTCGTCGTAATTGGTTTTCTGTGAGGATATTTTCATTTTCAACCCTGGAGTGGAAATGCACCCGGTAAATCGCGATAAGATCTACCCTATCGCATTTGGATTAAGTACCTTCAGGCGTGATCGATGGCATAATGGACCAATGTACCTACAGCAAAATACAGATAAGTATATTCTAAAGAGTTTTTGTGCTTCATTTGTTTAAAAAATCCTTTTTTAAATCTGCAAATCGACAGTTTCACAAATAAAATGCTGAACATTTCTGACATTTCTCTTCAATGTGTGTGTGTGTGTGTTCAACGAATGAAAAGCTTCCAAGATTTTCTTGATACAGTTTGCTTAGTAAAACAAAACAGAATGCAGCGTCACGCCGCGGGAAGCCTTCACGTCCAATACAGGAGTTCCCTCCAATCGCAGTCCAACTATCGTCTACGTTCCAAACGTTCAGGAATTTCCAATAATATCTTTCCACTAACATACACTTGCCACCTAACAAAAATATTCACAAATACAGTACACTTTATTACAGAGCAGTAAAGTTTCAAATCGCCTGTTCCATAATATCGGACAAGCAAATAAAATTTTGTGAAAGGACTTCGCGATACTAAAGGTAAATTCGAAAGAGTTTCCAGCTCTCGAAGCTATGTTGTTACCAGCCTTAGGTACTTCGCGACGGTGAGGTTAAATCGTTGGCAGTAAAAGGAAATTGCTTCAGTAATGGAATTATTTTCTTAGGACGCTCGCAAAAAAATTAAATCATGCTAAGAAACGCGAATAATTTTTCATTTTTCTTTAAACGGGACAAGCTTAACGACTTTCTTGGGAAAACATTACATCGATCTAGTTTTATAAAAAAAAACATACAGTTATGCAATGGATATATTATATTACTTATATGGTAACTGTAATGGTAGATGTATGGATGTAAATAAGAGCTCAACTGTAAGTTAGGAGACACAATAGTTAAACAATGACAAACGACCAATATTTGGCTTCTGGACATTTAAAGGGATAAAAAAAATATACTTGTTATAAAGCTGTTGGTCCCGGCTGTCATTCGTAAATATTTGACAGTCGTTATGGATAGTCAGAAGCATAGATATATTTCTATGGTCAGAAGTCATTGACATAATATATATTACTGCGTAAGGACCAGGTCAACCGCACGACCAAATGGCACCAGCGCGTTGGCCCTAAAAATGACAGTTTAGGGCCAACGGGCAACGCGACTCAGTCGACATTGTATGAGTTTTGACAGATGTCGCTACTTTTGCTTGTTCCATGAACGTTTGTTTAAAATGTTCTAATGGGCGTATCCCTCCTTTTGAAATCATTGTCGGAAGTCATAAGTCTGACCACCAGGTTTAGCAAGGAGTAGGTACCGTGTAACCCATCAGTAACTGAGCTGTGGAAGTCAGACGGGCAGGCACGCTGGTCGCTCCATGTGAAACACTAGTATTCAGCGGTTTTCGGTTAGACTGGACGCCGACCCCAACATATTTGGGAAAAGGCTAGGTGGATAGGAGTAAATTTGTGTTTATAACACGACTAGCTTTTGCACGCTACTTCATCCACGTAAATGTCGATTATCGTCGATGCAAACGAACTCACGGAATAAAAACAATTTTACAAAAAAGACAACCGCTTTCAAAAACGAAAAATTTAAAAACTTTGGTACTCAGATTATGAAACAAAAGGCAGATAAACCGTGCGGAACACTGAGAGTGAAACCAAAAAAGCAAATACAAATTCAAAAGCGAATACTTACCTACAATCTCGTGATTGTATTTGCTTTTGAATTTGTATTTGTTTTGATTAACCATGTGGCGTTTCGTGCTTTACTGACTGGTGTCAGTACAGCGCGTTGCGGGTATTCGATTTTGAATTTGTATTTGCTTTTATAACTTCACTGTTAGTGTTCCGCACAGTCTATCTGCCTTTTGTTTCATAATCTGAGCTTAGGTAGGTACTTTAATTTCGCAAGTCAGCGACTTTGGTTCTGTTTCTTGTTTTGACTTTTTATCTTAGACTTCACTACTACAATCCAAATTAATTAAGAAACGGTAGCATCAAACAAATTAACTCATCCCTTAATTTTCCACCCTCAGAGGTGGTGGATTTTTTAGAAATGTATAGTTTACTTACTTTGAGGTATTAACTATTCATTGAAAAAAGAATCATCAAAATCGGACTATACCTACTGTAAAAAGTTATGCGTGGACAAACAAATATATATTTATGTGTAAAATAAATATAATATGTATATTTATGTGTCGAATTGAGAACCTTTTATGAAGTCGGTCGAAAGATTAGTATTAATAGATTGTGTAATCCGACCGTCCGAATTATATATTATAAGGAAGTTTATTTCAACTTTCTTTAGTTACAAAATAGGGCAAATTTTGATGTATAGATTTTTAAGAAACTACTGAAGTATGGAGCATCCGGGTCATCGTTTCAACGTAGATACATAATAAATGTTTACACGATCCAGTCCTATTTTTGAAATTACCTTTTATAAAGACGTTTCAACGAGGGCCGATTGTATTGAAAGCGAGTCATTAACCCATTTCTTTGTGGATATTTTTAGCCCATTCACTGCTTTGTTATTAAACTGTGCTATCAGAACATTGAACTTCCTGCTTCAAGTCTTAGTAATAAATACTTAGATGAATAGTGGTCTTTATAGTACATAGTTTTATAGCATCGTTTGATTTGTTGACTTTGCTGCGAAAGTAACGACAGTAAGTACCTATTGTAATTGGAAAATTTTATGACTATTGCTTTGTTGTTTTATGGTTTTTCTATTTTAGATTATTTATCTTTAATGTTTGAGGAAGACGTTCTCTGTGTCATTTGACAATGGCAAAGATGCATTTACGTCGCAGTGTGAGATCTAAGTTCAGATAACCGTTACCTTTACGTTTTAGCTTTGACTTTTGTGTAGGTCGTTCTTTCATTTATTTATATATCTATCGCATGTTGGCGATCGCAGTACGTGCTATGGTACTCAGAAGGACGCTGCTCCCCATCCTCTAGTCAATATCCCTCTGTCGCCTTCTACGACACCCACGGGTAGAAATGGTATGGTGCTATTTGTGGCCGGCACCACACAACTGACCTAAACGAGAAATCAAACCTCATCGAGCTTTTTTTCACGTCTCCTTGTTATTAGTTTTGGTTTAATCAATATATAATTTTGAAAATATGTCATCTGAAAGAATGATTAAAAAAACAAACAACAAAAAATTAGGGAATTTTATTGAATGTTCATCCTTTTTGAAAAATAAATTGTTGGCTTTGAAAGAAAAATTGTATTTTAATTGGAAATTAGTTAGAAGTTGAAACAGTCCAAAAGGAAACAATTAACACAATTGATACGTCAATAGGGTATAATTAATTAAAACTCTCAATATAACCTTTTTTAATGGCGTGCAATCAAAATATCTTAACCTAATTAAATACGACAATTTTATTCTACCCTCTAAACTTTAATTTAAAATGAAAAGCACACAACAAACTTCCCTCATTGTTATTGATTTGGTTTTCAAATAACCTTTCATGACATATTGTTTCTAATAGTATAAATTTTAATATCATGGAACATGATACTAAAAAATAATAACAATTGGGTATACGTGAAAACTGGAAGTAGCTCGATTTATTATTGCTCCCAAGTGTACCTTATAGCACTCACGGATATATTTTTTTAGAGTCGGACAAGTAGTTTCGGCTGATCCCCCCTTGAGGGAGACCATACCCAGCAGTGGGCGTCATAAGGTTGATGAAGAGTAGTTTCGGAGATTATCGCGTTCAAAAAACACACAAACATACAAACTCTTCAGATTCATATTCGGAGGCCGCATCAATTTCATTATAAGTACTAGAATAGTCGTCAAAAACATGTTTTTCCACTGTATCTCGATGCACATGCTTCCGTGAAACTTAGCACTAAATATGTCAACAAAAAGTATGCAACACCCAAATATGTAAGTAACAAGACCAAGACTTTCACAGATGAAGTTCTACTAAAGTTCTTGACAAAGTACTTACTCAATGTTCTTGTACCATGTCATATCAAACTCCCATCTCGCCTTCAACAAAGCGGTTTTAATCTGCCTATAAAACGTTGACAGAGGCGGGGACTAGTGAGAAGCTAATTGTATAAGACTCGGGGGCCATCCATCAATCAGGCTCTGTCGGGGACCGGGTAGAGACTAATTTGCCCGTTTGTTTTGCCCGTAAGCTCGCGGCTTGGCCGTTCACTGATAGATGTTTGATTACGGGCGGACTCCGGCGCATTATTAGATTTTGTGATGGTCGATGCGGGTTTTTAGAGTTGGAATTGTAAAGTAATTAGGTTTTTTTAGATTGGCTGGCAGTTAAATAAAATAAAAAATTATTATAGTAAAATATATTTTCTGAACTACCTATACCCTGTTCACAATAAGATTAGACATTTACAAAAACTTTTTTTACAGTCCGTTTAACCGATTTTGACTCATATTGCGTTGGTAGCATGACAAATGGCAACTGCAGTAAACAGTTGTTATTGTAACCACTTTTTTTCCTCTAATGTCATCCTTAAGCCTACGGAATAGAAGTCAAAATCGGTTGAAGGTACTGTAAAAAAGATTTGTGTTTATGTCTAATCTTATTGTGAACAGGGTATAAGTACTGTACGTCTAGTGATGGAAATTGCAAAATTAAGAATACAACACACAGGTATATTATGAATTAAACAAAATTGCCTAGATGAAAACTAATAATAACAATAAACTACTCAACTAAGTATAGCAGTAATTATGCCGAAAGATGTGACGCCCAATCTAATCAATTTCGAGAGTTTCTCGACCATCATCTGAGGACGCTCTCGTTGGGCAGCTGGAACAATGGCTTGACTCAGAAAGCGGTAGTCCTGGACACGGCGCGTATAGTTACGAGATTTTTCTCTCAGGAGCCCTGACCACCGGTAACTTGGACCTGGTTCCTCATACCGGTGTAACTGTAAAATGTAACTAATTATGGAAACTCAATATTGTGACCGTTTTCTCAAATTAATAATAATAAAAAATATTAAAACTAATTTTAAATAACAGACTGCGTACTGCAGTGATTTTAATGTTTTAAAAATATAATGTTATCGTTGTCCATATATTCCAGCTCCAATACGCACCTGAATAAAGTAGCTTAATTAAGTAAACACCATTACAGCAATTTTCAATCCACACAACATAAAAGTAAGTAATAACCAACAAGATATTACAGACCACAAAAGGCTTGTGTTTATCTCAGTTATCATAAAACCGTTGTTAGCGGTATCGGTGCACCTATCCGGCATCACGTACTAAAACACAATGAAACAAAGAGGAACTTTATAACTGCAGGGGAATTCAGTGGATCCCGGCAGGCAGGCAGGCATCAGCCTTCGAAATTGCTCCCATAAAATAGTTACAACCGAATAGGGAGTAAAGGGAGGGAATGTATTCATTGAGATAGGTACAGGAATTTGCGATATGGAGTAGTTATATGGGATTATAAGTTGGGATTCGATCGAGACCGTGGTTTTAGGAAGTGAAGCGCTCAAAACTTGTATCAAGTTCTAGTGTGACATAAGATAAGGGAACTTTCAATGGATGATTTGTCTCAATGGCCCAGTGGTTATGGGGGCATACTTGGTAAGTTTATTTAGGATATCACTGACATCACTGACTTAAATAAAATAATGAGGAAATCTGATGTCTGTATACCCAGCAGGACCCTACGTTTAATCCGATTGAAAGTTAAATGTTAACGTGCGTAGTATTCAGCACCTTCCGAATCGTATAAGTAAAAATATAGTACCTTAATTGTTACAGCGAAATCTTAAATTATATTCCAGCAGGACCCTCTGCTGTTTGCAGGTCTATAGACAAATCTTATGTGGTCCCGTTTAGCGGTGAAAAATAATTTAATTACCTGCAAAACTTTTATCAAGCCAGCATAAGATTTGTCTATAGACCTGCAAACAGCAGAGGGTCCTGCTGGAATATAATTTAAGATTTCGCTGTAACAATAAAGGTACTATATTTTTACTTATACGATTCGGAAGGTACTGAATACGCACGTTGACATTTAACTTTCAATCGGATTAAACGTAGGGTCCTGCTGGGTATACAGACATGGAAATCTGTTCTTATTAAAATATACATAAGACCGAAAGCTATTGAGCAAGCGTGATGATCAATGCTCGTGTCTTCTCTATATGAGAGGAGGCCTTTGCCACAGTATAAATATAAGTACTACCGTACAGTAGCGACACGCTCCGCCTCCCTCTGAAACCGTTCCTCACCTCTCCCCGCGTCGAGCGACTGCTCTGGGAACTGCGTTTTGGTTCGAGCGGCGCGTAGACACGCACACACACGCACGTATCTGTACAGTCTGTTATTTTAGTTTTAGTTATATAACTGTAAACTGTAAATGCAAAATATTGTACACATTTTTTTTTAAAAGAGTAGGTATGGAGTTTCTTGCCCATTCTTCTCCATACGAAACTACCTTTTGGAATGGGCAACTAGAATCAACTTTATATTTTTTTATTATGACGTTCAAAAGTGCCTTTTTAATGGTCTAATTGAAATAAATGATTTGACTTTGACTTTGACTTTAGTAGTAGTGTAAGCAATTATATCGTTTCGTTTCTACGGAGTGTCGCGGGTGTGCCTTTGCCTTGCAGTGGGACAAACATAGGCTGGTATTAATATGTATATGGCAATAGCAACTTGCCCGTATGTGGACTCATTTTATAACTTATGATAAATTTACAACAGTAAACCTATCCAAGGTAATTCCTACTGGCAATATTTTCCCAGTATTAAATACTTCATAGACTATCCTTTGTGCGTCAACTTTTATTGCAAATTATAGCTCACGTGGCATTAAAGGGGATTTTTAATGGATGCGCACCTGGAATTTTTCAGTATCCGTCGTCTACAGTTATGTACGGTTTGTTTCAGTGAAATGGACAATATAAATTCCGACTGAAAAATGTTTCGTATGAAGGCTTTATTGGATTTTATTGCTAAAATGAATTATTTACGAACATAGTCAATTTGTTTTTGAACACTTTGATTATTCCCAATGGTTCAGGCACAGATTAATATGATATTAGTTTTTACATTTTCGAAATGTTGCTTAGTTATTTTATTATTTATTTTTGTTTTAATTGACGCGCTGTTTTGAATCGTACATACATACGTTGCGGATGATTCAAAACAGCGCGAAAAATTAATAATAAAATAACTAAGAGACATTTCGAAAATGTAAAAACTACAAATTGTAGAATGAATGTTAAAGATTAATATGAATTCAAGTTTGTGAAAAAAAAATACAGTTTACTAACAAAACTCAACTAAATACGAGATTTTTTTAAAGATTTTTGTACAACTTTAAGTATTTTTGTTTATTAAATTAAACAGTATTCTTATTTTTTGCCAACGATAATCGGTTAACACATTCACTGTGGTATTCATTACATATTTTTTATGGCAATTATGGTAAAAGTATTGATTATATATATATATCACTTTAACAGTGACGACTGTTTTGAATTATTTTGCTCGGTACAGTCTTAACATTACACAAAGAACTCTCTATTATAAAAAAAAAATCCACAGATCTCGTGCCTCTCACGACCATCGGGTACATTGAAAATGAATTAAAACAAATCAGTATTTCACATTTTATTTACAAATTATTCTAGATAGTAAGATTTTATAGATATCCACCCGGTTGTTTTCGTTACCCAGAAACATAATGACTACGTGCCAAAAAAAAATCAAGTGCCGTGCTCGACGAATAATAGCGGTCGGCAAACTTAATTTATGGCCGTTTGATAAACAAGGAACTAAAGCTAAAGAAGGCACTTGTTCAAAGGAATTTCTAAGAATTTAGCCCTGTGATAAAATAAAAACGATGCAAGAAGTTAGAACACAAGTAAAATAAGACGTTTAGTGGGATAACATATTTTTTGTACGAAATCGTCCAAAGTTGTTCTTATTTTGCTAGAATAATAAACTATATTAGTTTAAATAAGACATATATTATATTTAATATGAACATACATGTTGTATTTTCTTACAATTACATAATTACAATTACATAATATGCACAAAACACAATATAATACGAATCACAAATACGAAACAACAATAACTAATGTATCAAAATAGTATTTACAATTACATAATATGTACTATGTACATAACACAATATAATACGAATCACAAATACGCAACCACAATAGCTAATGTACCAAAATAATAATTACAATTACATAATATGCACAAACCACAATATAATACGAATCACAAATACGAAACAACAATAACTAATGGATCAAGATAATATTTATAATTACATAATATGCACAATACACAATATAATACGAATCACAAATACGAAACAACAATCATTAATGTATCAAAATAATATTTACAGTTACATGCACAAAACACAATATAATACGAATCACAAATACGAAACAACAATATCTAATGTACCAAAATAATATTTACAATTACATAATATGCACAAAACACAATATAATACGAAGCACAAATACGAAACCACAATAACTAATGTACCAAAATAATAAAAATATGCAGTCAGAGATCTCACGACGATTCATTAATGGTAAGAGATGATATTTCTTACATAGATTGAGGTAGTTATTGGAATGACATGGTACTTTTTGTACATAAAAATTTTATAAATTTCTTTTGTATGCGCTCAATGCGGTCAATATATTTGTGATAGCAAGGGTTCCATATTTCAGATGCGTATTCCAAGTGACTTCTAACAAAAGTACAGTATAGAATTTTTAACGTTTTGGCTTGTGTGAAGCACTTGGATAATCGCATATCAAAAGCCAAAAGCCGAAAGCCGAAAGCAGAAGCGCAAGCGAAAGCGGAAGTGGCAGCGGAAACGGAAGCGGAAGCGGCAGCGGGAGCGGCAGCGGGAGCGGCAGCGGCAGCGGAAGCGGTAGCGGTAGCGGAAGCGGCAGCGGAAGCGGAAGCGGAAACGGAAGCGGTAGCGGAAGCGGCAGCGGAAGCGGAAGCGGGAGCGGAAGCGGCAGCGGAAGCGGGAGCGGAAGCGGGAGCGGAAGCGGCAGCGGAAGCGGGAGCGGAAGCGGCAGCGGAAGCGGAAGCGGGAGCGGAAGCGGCGGCGGAAGCGGAAGCGGAAGCGGCAGCGGAAGCGGCAGCGGAAGCGGCAGCGGAAGCGGCAGCGGAAGCGGCAGCGGAAGCGGCAGCGGGAGCGGAAGCGAATGCGGCATCGGAAGCAGCAGCGGGAGCGGAAGCGGCAGTGGAAGCGGCAGTGGAAGCGGAAGCGGCAGCGGAAGCGGCAGCGGAAGCGGCAGCGGAAGCGGCAGCGGAAGCGGCAGCGGAAGCGGCAGCGGAAGCGGCAGCGGAAGCGGCAGCGGAAGCGGCAGCGGAAGCGGCAGCGGAAGCGGCAGCGGAAGCGTGAGCGGGAGCGTAAACGGAAGCGGCAGCGGAAGCGGCAGCGTGAGCGGGAGCGTAAACGGAAGCGGCAGCGGAAGCGGCAGCGGAAGCGGAAGCGGCAGCGGGAGCGGAAGCGGCAGCGGAAGCGGAAGCGGAAGTGGGAGCGGAAGCGGCAGCGGAAGCGGAAGCGGCAGCGGAAGCGGAAGCGGCAGCGGAAGCGGCAGCTGAAGCGGCAGCGGAAAGCGGAAAATTAAGAACCCATGCTGCGAAGGACTAAAAGACTGCCTGAGCGCTGCATAAACTTGATCATAAACCACTCTCTCAAAAACCTTAGCCATGCCACCAAGACTGAATGTTGTACGTCTTGGGGTTCCACACCTCGTGAAATCGTACAAAGTTGTTCTTATTTTGCTAGAATAATAAACTATATTAGTTCAAATAAGACATATCAGTTCGACAGTAGTCGGTGAACCGAACACTCGTGCGCGTTGCTAATTGTTACTGTTTTAAACCGCGACTTCACTTGAGTTTCTCAAAGTTACGATACTTGCTACCTAATATGTTTACTTGTAAACGCTGTGATCTGGATTCAAGAGATGGAGTCACCTGCACGGCCTGTCAGGCGCAGTTCGACTTTCCTTGTGCAGGCATCACTGAAGGCGGGTGGAGAAAGCTTGGGGACCGCAAACTAACATGGAAGTGTCAGAGCTGTAAATCTACCCCGGCTGCCAGTCCTCAAACTAGTTCCTTAAAGGTACCATCAACTGATTCAGAAACCATCTTGTCCGAACTTAAACGTCTGTCAACTCAAATGGAGGCGTTACCGTCTTTGATTGACAGTGTGAGAGCAATCCAGAGTGAACTAGCGCAACTCAAAACTATGAGGGAAGAGTTCTCGGAAGTGAAAAGATCCTTTGAGTCTTTCGGCCTAGAGTTGAAAACATTAGCAACCAAAATGTCAGGCCTGGAGGTTGAAATCGAGGCAATGAAGAAGACCAAAGAAGAAATAGCCAATCTACGAGATAGGATAGTTAAATTGGAAAATCAGCAGTCTGAGCATGAACAGAGATCCCGCATGAACAATATCGAGATCAAGGGAGTGCCTGTGTCTAATGATGAAGACTTGTTTGTAATTATGGCGAAGATTGGGGATGCTATCGATTTACACATTCCGAAGGAACGCATCAATTACATAGCGAGGGTACCAACGCGTAACGACAAACAAAATAAAAATATCATTTGCTCTGTTTACAATACTTACCTCAAGAATGACTTCATAGCGGCCGCCAAAAAATACAAGAAATTAAACACTGGAGATCTGGGATTACAGGGCTCGAACAGGGTCAACAAGGGCCAGGGTCAGGGGCATCAATGATCATCATAAATAAATAAATAAATAAATAAATAAACATGTGTGGGTTAGAGGATGCAAAATTCTAGTACGAAAAAACATGACTTCCCCTAAACATCACGTTAAAACGGAGCAAGATTTAAAAAAGTTTTTATGTTAACTGTATCGGTTCAACTTCCATGCGGTTTGTTTACTTGTTTCGACTCATTAGGATTAAGAATCACAGGTACATGTTTTTTCTACACATTCCTTTCTCGCCTGCCTTTTGTTCGCTTATCGCTCGGTGTCGACCGGTCTGCACATCACTGCTATCATGATTTTGGTCTCTATATCTTTGTTTTCAAAGTTCAATTAAGCTTTTTAATGAGATATTCTTTAACTTCTCCTAATTATGTTTTTTATTTATTTGCTTCCGTTTGCATATTATTTTTTGCACCTAATTTCAATTTATACAAGGTTTTTATTTGCTTGTTGCTCTTGCTACCATTACTCCAAAAGTTACCAGTAAAAAGTACCAGGCTATGTATCCTCCATGGTATAAAAACCCTCTGATCAAGGTCTTAAAAGAAAAAGCTAAATATCACGCCAAGTTTAAAAAATATAGCAATATCTCAGATTATCAATCATTTGTCACATTGCGTCAAAGAGCTAAAGACTTAGAGAAATCTATGTTTGACAATTACATCAATAAAATAGAATTGGATATACATAAAAATCCTCGGGCCTTTTGGAACTATGTCAAATCAAAGAAACAATCCAACTCTTATCCTTCAGTGCTGCAGTATGGGCAGGTTTCGTTGAGTTGTGGGGATGAAATATGCAATATGTTCGGTGATTACTTTCATTCTAACTTTCTCATTAATAATAACACTGCCAACCAATCGTCTCAAAATATGCAAAGTCTTGGCGCGCCTGCCCTCAACTGCTCAATTGGTATTAATTCTGTCGAAATATGTGTCAATGAGATATGTAGGTTACTTAAGCAAGTGGATCACAATAAATCAGCAGGACCTGACGGAGTCTCACCGGTATTTGTAGCAAATTGTGCCAAGGGCCTCTCCGTCCCCCTTTCGCTCCTATTTAGGCGTTCGCTGAATACTGGTGTTGTACCTACACTCTGGAAGTCGGCTTATATAACTCCAATACACAAAAAAGGCTCTAAAACTCAGGTTGAAAACTATAGACCAATCTCAAAGTTGTGCGTGTTTGCTAAAATTCTGGAAAAAATTGTTTATAAACAGGTTTACTCAGCTCTTAAGCACAGTTTTAGTGAGCAGCAGCATGGCTTTTTGAGGGGTCGGTCAACAACTTCTAATTTGATAGTTTGTAGCGACTTTCTGTCGGAGTGCATGTCACAAAGGTCCCAGGTCGATGTTATATATACTGACTACAGTAAATGTTTTGACCGAATAGATCACGACATCCTAGTCCGAAAACTTGTCTTGATGGGTATAAGTGGTAGTCTCCTTCGCTGGTTTACGTCTTACGTGGAGAACAGATGCCAGACTGTGGTACTCAACGGTTACTCGTCTAGGGCAATGCGTATTCCATCCGGAGTGCCGCAGGGTTCGTTATTGGGGCCTCTTTTATTTAATATTTTCATTAATGACGTCACTTCTTGTTTCCAACACTCGAAAATATTACTTTATGCTGATGATATGAAGATAATGAAACAGGTTTACACTTCAGAAGATGCCCTTTTACTTCAAGAAGACTTAAATAATTTCCAAAATTACTGCATTCTCAATAAATTAGAATTAAATGTCTCCAAATGCTATGTGTGCTCCTTCAGTCGCAAACCAAATCCAATTAAATTTGTTTATACTTTATTGGGTTCCCCATTAACAAGGGTGAACTTTATTAAGGACCTAGGAGTAACCTTTGACTCAAAACTTATCTTCGATAAACACGTTGATAGTGTAATAAAAAAAGCTTCTAAAGCACTAGGTTTTATCCTCAGAATGTCATCGGAATTCAGGAACATCAAAACCATTAAGATACTGTACTGTTCTTTTGTTCGTAGTCACCTAGAGTATGGCTCTCAGGTGTGGAACCCCAACTACAACATCTACATCAACCGTTTAGAGAGCATTCAGAAAAAGTTTTTGAGGTACATTCAATTTCGCTCAAGACTGTATTTGCCTAATTATGTCACACGGTGTAAAAAACATCATATTCTTCCTCTTTATGAACGCAGGAAAATTGCAGATTTAGCATTCTTGTTTAAAGTGATGAACGGATTGGCAGACATTCCCGAGTTGGTGAACAAAATAGGATTGCGCGTACCTTGTGTATCTCTTCGTAGATCTCACCTATTGCACACGCCGGCGGTAAGAACCTCTTTCAGACAAAACTCATACTTGATAAGAGCGTGCCGTACCTATAATGAGAGCTGCCAGGAAGTTGACATTGATCTTTTCAATACAGGAGTCCGTAAATTGAAAGGGACTCTTTGTGATAACTTTCTCGATGTGTTGTCATAGTTTTTATTGATTTTATTTTTTAACTTGTACTGTATAAATTTAGAAAGGTAATATATATGTACTTATTCTTTTTCAAAGATGTCAAAAAGCCCTACTTACTGTCATCAATATTGCGCTTACATACTATATGTGAAAACTTGTAATTGGCCTTAATTTTATTTTTTGTGTCTAAATATTCTTTGTTAATAGCTGTAAGTTTTCCGAATAAAATAAAATAAAATAAAATAAAATAAAATAAAATAAAATAAAATAAAATAAAATAAAATAAAATAAAATAAAATAAAATAAAATAAAATAAAATAAAATAAAATAAAATAAAATAAAATAAAATAAAATAAAATAAAATAAAATAAAATAAAATAAAATAAAATAAAATAAAATAAAATAAAATAAAATAAAATAAAATAAAATAAAATAAAATAAAATAAAATAAAATAAAATAAAATAAAATAAAATAAAATAAAATAAAATAAAATAAAATAAAATAAAATAAAATAAAATAAAATATTATATTTAATACGAACATACATGTTGTATTTTCTTACAATTACATAATTACAATTACATAATGTGCACAATACACAATATAATACGAATCACAAATACGAAACAACAATCATTAATGTATCAAGATAATATTTATAATTACATAATATGCACAATACACAATATAATACGAATCACAAATACGAAACAACAATCATTAACGTATCAAAATAATATTTACAATTACATAATGCACGAAACACAATATAATACGAATCACAAATACGAAACAACAATAACTAATGGATCAAGATAATATTTATAATTACATAATATGCACAATACACAATATAATACGAATCACAAATACGAAACAACAATCATTAACGTATCAAAATAATATTTACAATTACATGCACAAAACACAATATAATACGAATCACAAATACGAAACAACAATAACTAATGTATCAAAATAATATTTACAATTACATAATGCACGAAACACAATATAATACGAATCACAAATACGAAACAACAATAACTAATGGATCAAGATAATATTTATAATTACATAATATGCACAATACACAATATAATACGAATCACAAATACGAAACAACAATAACTAATGTACCAAAATAATATTTACAATTACATGCACAAAACACAATATAATACGAATCACAAATACGAAACCACAATAACTAATGTACTAAAATAATAAAAATATGCAGTCAGAGATCTCACGACGATTCATTAATGGTAAGAGATGATATTTCTTACATAGATTGAGGTAGTTATTGGAATGACATGGTACTTTTTGTACATAAAAATTTTATAAATTTCTTTTGTATGCGCTCAATGCGGTCAATATATTTGTGATAGCAAGGGTTCCATATTTCAGATGCGTATTCCAAGTGACTTCTAACAAAAGTACAGTATAGAATTTTTAACGTTTTGGCTTGTGTGAAGCACTTGGATAATCGCATATCAAAAGCCGAAAGCCGAAAGCCGAAAGCGGAAGCGCAAGCGGCAGCGGAAGCAGCAGCGGGAGCGGAAGCGGCAGTGGAAGCGGCAGCGAAAGCGGAAGCGGCAGCGTTAGCGGAAGCGGAAACGGAAGCAGAAGCGAAAGCGGAAGCGGCAGCGGGAGCGGAAGCGGCAGCGTGAGCGGAAACGGAAGCGGAAGCGGAAGCGGAAGCGGCAGCGGAAGCGGACGCGGAAGCGGACGCGGAAGCGGACGCGGAAGCGGACGCGGAAGCGGACGCGGAAGCGGACGCGGAAGCGGACGCGGAAGCGGAAACGGAAGCGGGAGTGGAAGCGGCAGCAGAAGCGGACGCGGAAGCGGACGCGGAAGCGGACGTGGAAGCGGACGCGGAAGCGGACGCGGAAGCGGAAACGGAAGCGGCAGCAGAAGCGGATGCGGCAGCGGAAGTGGCAGCGGCAGCGGAAGCGGAAGCGGCAGCGGCAGCGGAAGCGGCAGCGGTAGCGGCAGCGGAAGCGGCAGCGGAAGCGGAAGCGGAAACGGGCAGCGGAAGCGGCAGCGGCAGCGGAAGCGGAAGCGGAAGCGGCAGCGGAAGCAGGGGCGGAAGCGGAAAGCGGAAGCGGAAAGCGGAAGCGGAAAGCGGAAGCGGAAAGCGGAAGCGGAAAGCGGAAGCGGAAAGCGGAAGCGGCAGCGGAAACGGAAGCGGCAGTGGAAGCGGAAAGCGGAAAATTAAGAACCCATGCTGCGAAGGACTAAAAGACTGCCTGAGCGCTGCATAAACTTGATCATAAACCACTCTCTCAAAAACCTTAGCCATGCCACCATAAGACTGAATGTTGTACGTCTTGGGGTTCCACACCTCGTGAAATCGTACAAAGTTGTTCTTATTTTGCTAGAATAATAAACTATATTAGTTCAAATAACACATATTATATTTAATACGAACATACATGTTGTATTTTCTTACAATTACATAATTACAATTACATAATGTGCACAATACACAATATAATACAAATCACAAATACGAAACAGCAATCATTAATGTATCAAAATAATATTTACTAATGTATCAAAATAATATTTACAATTACATAATATGCACGAAACACAATATAATACGAATCACAAATACGAAACAACAATAACTAATGGATCAAGATAATATTTATAATTACATAATATGCACAATACACAATATAATACGAATCACAAATACGAAACAACAATCATTAATGTTTCAAAATAATATTTACAATTACATGCACAAAACACAATATAGTACGAATCACAAATACGAAACCACAATAACTAATGTACTAAAATAATAAAAATATGCAGTCAGAGATCTCACGACGATTCATTAATGGTAAGAGATGATATTGAGGTAGTTATTGGAATGACATGGTACTTTTTGTACATAAAAATTTTATAAATTTCTTTTGTATGCGCTCAATGCGGTCAATATATTTGTGATAGCAAGGGTTCCATATTTCAGATGCGTATTCCAAGTGACTTCTAACAAAAGTACAGTATAGAATTTTTAACGTTTTGGCTTGTGTGAAGCACCTGGATGATCGCATATCAAAAGCCGAAAGCCGAAAGCCGAAAGCGGAAGCGCCAGCGGCAGCGGAAGCGGGGGCGGAAGCGGAAAGCGGAAGCGGCAGCGGAAGCGGAAGCGGCAGCGGAAGCGGAAGCGGAAATGGAAGCGGCAGCGGAAGCGGAAGCGGCAGCGGAAGCGGAAATGGAAGCGGCAGCGGTAGCGGAAGCGGAAATGGAAGCGGCAGCGGAAGCGGAAGCGGCAGCGGAAGCAGAAATGGAAGCGGCAGCGGAAGCGGAAGCGGAAATGGAAGCGGCAGCGGAAGCGGTAGCGGAAATGGAAGCGGCAGCGGAAGCGGCTGCGGAAGCGGCAACGGAAGCGGCAGCGGAACCTGAAGCGGCAGCGGAAGCGGCAGCGGAAGCGGCAGCGAAAGCGGCAGCGGAAGCGGCAGCGAAAGCGGCAGCGGAAGCGGCATCGGGAGCGGAAGAGGCAGCGGAAGCGGCAGCGGGAGCGGAAGCGGCAGCGGGAGCGGAAGCGGAAGCGGCAGCGTGAGCGTGAGCGGAAACGGAAGCGGAAACGGCAGCGGAAGCGGAAGCGAAAACGGAAGCGGAAGCGGAAGCGGCAGCGGAAGCGGCAGCGGGAGCGGTAGCGGAAGCGGAAGCGGCAGCGGAAGCGGAAGCGGAAGCGGAAGCGGAAGCGGAAATGGAAGCGGCAGCGGTAGCGGAAGCGGAAATGGAAGCGGCAGCGGAAGCGGAAGCGGCAGCGGAAGCGGCAATGGAACCGGCAGCGGAAGCGGAAGCGGAAATGGAAGCGGCAGCGGAAGCGGTAGCGGAAATGGAAGCGGCACCGGAAGCGGCTGCGGAAGCGGCAACGGAAGCGGCAGCGGAAGCGGAAGCGGCAGCGGAAGCGGCAGCGGAAGCGGCAGCGAAAGCGGCAGCGGAAGCGGAAGCGGAAGCGGAAGCGGCATCGGGAGCGGAAGAGGCAGCGGGAGCGGAAGCGGCAGCGGGAGCGGAAGCGGAAGCGGCAGCGTGAGCGGGAGCTGAAACGGAAGCGGAAACGGCAGCGGAAGCGGAAGCGAAAACGGAAGCGGAAGCGGAAGCGGCAGCGGAAGCGGCAGCGGAAGCGGCAGCGGAAGCGGGAGCGGTAGCGGAAGCGGAAGCGGCAGCGGAAGCGGAAGCGGAAGCGGAAGCGGAAACGGAAGTGGAAGCGGAAGCGGCAGCGGAAACGGAAGCGGCAGTGGAAGCGGAAAGCGGAAAATTAAGAACCCATGCTGCGAAGGACTAAAAGACTGCCTGAGCGCTGCATAAACTTGATCATAAACCACTCTCTCAAAAACCTTAGCCATGCCACCATAAGACTGAATGTTGTACGTCTTGGGGTTCCACACCTCGTGAAATCGTACAAAGTTGTTCTTATTTTGCTAGAATAATAAACTATATTAATTCAAATAAGACATATTATATTTAATACGAACATACATGTTGTATTTTCTTACAATTACATAATTACAATTACATAATGTGCACAATACACAATATAATCGAACCTACTTCTTGAAATGTCGCTGGATGACGCTGTGAATTATTTTTATTCTACCATAGCTAACATTCAAAATAAATTCGTTCCTACTGTGACAGTTTTTCCTAGCACGTACCCATCTTGGTATACCCCTTCACTTAAACGTCTCATAAAGGAGAAATCCAAATATCTCCGTAAATATAAGTCGTACGGTGGGCTTTCTGATGGATCAACTTTTAAACATTTACGGGATAGAGTTAAAAAACTCGAAGTGGATTGTTACGCCAACTATTTAGCGACTACAGAAGCTTCTATTGAAATCAACCCTAAGCGTTTCTGGAGCTTTGTGAAGCAGCGGTCTAAATCTAATATAATGCCCAGCTACCTCAAGTATGGTGATGTAACACTTTCCTCCCCGGATTCCATTTGTAACGCGTTTTCTTCCCACTTTTATTCCACATTCCTTAACCCTAGTGTTGTATCGTCTAATAATCCCCGTCCTCCGCAAACGGTGGTTAATCTAAATATACCTTCAGATATTCATACGATTGAAATTGATCCAAATGTTATAGCTAAGTTAATTAATAATTTGGATCCATTTAAATCAGGTGGCCCGGACCACTTATCACCTAAATTTCTGATTGGATGTGCTAAATCAATAGCCTTGCCAGTATCTCTCCTATTTAAAAAATCACTCTCTTCATGTACTGTTCCCCATATCTGGAAGTCAGCTTTTATAACTCCAGTGCATAAAAAAGGGCATAAAAATGAAGTGGTTAACTATAGGCCAATTTCCAAATTGTGCATATTAGCTAAGGTTTTTGAGAGAGTGGTTTATGATCAAGTTTATGCAGCGCTCAGGCAGTCTTTTAGTCCTTCGCAGCATGGGTTCCTTAAAGGCCGTTCAACCGTTTCCAACTTGGCTCTGCTTAATGACTTTCTAACTGAAAGGATGGATGATGGGGCGCAAGTCGATGTCGTTTACACGGACTATAGCAAAGCTTTTGATAGAATCGATCATGACATCCTCAAAACGAAGCTTTTTAACAACGGCATTAGAGGTGACTTGCTACGCTGGTTTTCCTCTTATTTAGAAAACAGGTCCCAAGCTGTCGTTATCAGTAATTACATCTCAAGTTGGGTTTCGGCTCCTAGTGGTGTCCCTCAGGGTTCGCTGATGGGTCCTTTACTTTTTATCATTTATGTGAGCGACATCGACTCGTGTTTCCATTACTCAAACTTGCTATGTTTTGCTGATGATATGAAGATATTTTCTTCAATATCATCATTGGATGACATGGATGCTCTCCAATCTGATCTAGCACGTTTGGACGAGTACTGCCAGATCAATAAATTGGATTTAAACCCATCAAAATGCTCCGTGATATCATTTAGTAGAAAACGCGTGCCACTCCCTACTACTTATATGCTCAAAGGACAGCTATTACAGCGATGTGATGGAGTGCGTGACTTAGGTGTATATCACGATTCTAAGCTTTTATTTAACACTCACATTGAGCATATAGTGGCTAAAGCCTCGAGGTCGCTCGGCTTTGTTATGAGACTTGCAGGTTGTTTTAAGAAAGCTAAAACCCTCAAAATTTTGTATTGCTCATTCGTGCGAAGTCACCTCGAATATGCGGCACAAATTTGGAACCCATGCTATAATAAATACATTGATCAAATTGAAAATATCCAAAAAAGATTCATTCGTTTTCTATGTTTCCGCCTCCGCATTCAATACCACTCCGTGAACTATTTAGATCTATGCAAAAAATTCCATTTGCAGCCACTTATAAATCGTCGAAGGGTGGCGGATTGTACATATCTCTTAAAAATTATAGCAAATGAGATTGATTGTCCTGATATTTTGCGTAAACTGCATTTCAATGTCCCCCAGAGATCAGTAAGATTTAACCCACCTATTTCCATACCCTCCTCTTCTTCTAATTATAGGCGTAATTCTTACCTAGTGCGAGCGAGCAAAGACCTTAACTCATTGTGTAAGCGATTCTCATTTGACGTGTTTACCACCAAAAGCTTTTCAGTGCGGAATCAGCTAAACCTTGACTTTTTCAAAAGTGAATAAGTAGTTTTACTGTTGTCCATTAGTGTTAGTGATTTAATAATCCTTTAACTCTTTAAATTTTCTGATTGTTGTGCGTGTTTCCCGTGATCCTTAAGATCTCTATAGATTAATATATTTCTAGCCGTGAGAACCTATAATTGGCTTTATGTAACATATTCAACTTCTGTATTCCAATCTTTGTATAGCTGTTGGTTTTCCATGTAAATAAATAAATAAATAAATAAATAAATAAATAATACGAATCACAAATACGAAACAACAATAATTAATGTATCAAAATATTATTTACAATTACATAATATGCATGAAACACAATATAATACGAATCACAAATACAAAACAACAATAACTAATGGATCAAGATAATATTTATAATTACATAATATGCACAATACACAATATAATACGAATCACAAATACGAAACAACAATAACTAATGTATCAAAATAATATTTACAATTACATAATGTGCACAATACACAATATAATACGAATCACAAATACGAAACAACAATAATTAATGTATCAAAATAATATTTACAATTACATAATATGTACAAACACAATGTAATACGAATCACAAACACAAAACCTAAATAGCAAAAGTAGTATAATATATATTCAATTTCAATATTATATATATTTTAATTTCATGTATTGAAATGTCGCCTATGTTACCCGGGCCATAATAACAAATCGATTGACATCTTATTCATTGAAATCGGATGAATAGTTTAGAAGCTACGGAGGAACATACGTAAATACAAACATATATGGACTGCTAAAATCATAACCCTTTCTTTTGGCTTCACCGTAGTCGGGTAAAAAATAACAATAGACAATATTACTTAAACTTATAACAATAAACCAAGAGCACAATAAAGTTGTAGACAAATAACACAAAACAATTTTCAATTTTACAATTTTTCAATCATACTACTTATACATATATCCTGCGCCGCGCACGCCTCCTGCGGTATGCTGACATTTCGCTACATAAAGGATAAGCCACAGCCTAGACCGTAAGAGATAGAGAGGTCCAGTTTTTTTTTAAATGTAGCCCAACTTAATACCCCGTGGGCTTTTTTTCAATTTTTCCTTATCGCTTCTCGTTTTCGATAAATTGTCGATTTAATGCGAAAAAACACCGAAAAATTGAGACATTTTTCTACATTTTTGCGATTTTTGAAAAAAGTTTTTGAGTTTTTCAATTTTTTTTCACCATATTGTAGCCCTTGTTAAGACACATCTTTTGAGACCTAGAACATCTAGGTAGCCCCAAAACTCACGAGACCAGGGCGATGTCTCACTCTGACTGAAATTTGGGGGCTATACTGAAGCGATCGAAAAAACATTTTCAATGTTAAAAGAATCAACAAAGAAAAATTTAATACAAAATAATTACCTTTCCTCCTCCTTAGGTAATGTAAAAAAGGATAAACTTTTGTTGGTTGTTTTATTTCGACAGCCTTCACTGCAATTTGCACGACTACCCATTATTAAAGCTGCGGTCGCAGTATCGTACGGAACTATTAATTAAACTGTATCGGAAAAAAAATCTCTGTGGTATACGTACACTTGAGCGAGCGCGTGGCAACCCGACTGGATTTTGGACGTTCGAACGAAAGCGAGCCGTAGGTACTTAAGCGCGTGACCTTAAACGAGTGACAATACTGTTAGATATCTTTACTGTGGTTCAGGTTTGAAAAAGATTTAAAAATTCATTGCCATAAAAGTTACTTTTTATCAGTGAATTTTCTACATTCAATGAAAGTCTGTTTAGACTAAAATATATCGTTTTCCCTTCCTCTTTTTCTTAACCAAACAAAACTTTTTTTACACACCCCAATTTTCTTTGTCTTCTCAAAACAATTCAGGGAACGAGTCCAGGAAGTTTTGTGTAAAGCAATATAATGAAACTTTGGTTATATTAGAGGCTGCGCTCGCATCGGTAACACAATCACGAACCACTTTGAGAAACTTGACGAAGGCTTTTTGGTAAGGGAAAGTTGGCTAGAGACTGGTGTGTCCCGCCCATACAAATGACTCCAAATGGAGTGGCAAATGTAAGGGAGAATTATAATCTAACGACATTGCCGAAAGAAGTGAAGTCGTTGCTGGTTCCGCTTCCTTGCAAATTTTAGATAGGGTCTTTGTATTTGGTTGGTGGAATTAGGTGAATTGTTTGTTGTTTATTTGAAACATTGTATACAGTTATTAAGCTGATTAGTTTTAAATACTTAAAAACTTTCGGTTTGGCTGCACTCTGTTGGTTCTTCAGTTTATTGTCGATTATCATAAGTACTTAAACGGGGCTGACATGTTCACGAGAACAAAAGCCACTAAAAAAAGGCTAAAAAAATAAATAAGTACTTACCTATTATTTTACGCGTGGATTTTAGAACTAACACTAGTGTAGAGTAATGCTTCTCGCTCTGTATACAAGATTGTGATGAACCTATTATTGCAGTGAATTCCAAAATACGCAGGAACAGAAGTTCTTCAAATCAAGTTACTCTATTTCCGGTTTTTTATCATTTTTAAAGTTGTCACAGTGCTTCAAATGTACCTGTTGTCCATATTTTACATGCATACTATACTTGTATAGTATGCATGTAAAATATGGACAAAAGTTAGACTGCAGGTACTTGTACCTGCAGTCTAACTTTTACAGGTTGAATGATTTTAGCTAAAAATAAATTTTTAAATGGATCTTATCTTTTATACGTAATACGTACCAGGAATATATATATATTTTTTTTTTTAAATTTTATTTTACAATATTGTATCTCGCCAAACTTTTCAGTTTGATAGCGAGAAGCGCTCGTATGTTTTCACAAAAAAATAAATTAAACTATAACTAATTACTCCCCTACCCCCCCCCTCCCCCCACCCCAATTACTCAATCTTAAAATTAATATTTTTCATGTAAACTTACAACGTATTATATAAACAATGAATTCCGAGCCATTTAGGCACCCGATGACGTATCCTCGTTGTCGAGAAAATAATTTCTTAATTTACATTTTAAAATACCTTTACATATAGTACAATTGTTTCTTAAAATGTCTATTTTATTAAATACTTTTGGCACTAAATATCTGGACGTTCTTTTTATATATGTGTAGTTTATATCTTTGTAAGTTTATATCAGTTTAACTTTACCACCTGCCATATTATCTCTTTAGGCATTGTCCCTTTATGCATGAAGTAGAAATAAATAAGTAAATCTTATTCAGATAGACAAGACAGGTTGGTTGGTATCTGCAGTGATCTATACCTGCATCAAACTAACTTGACGTATTCACAACTTCTTACGAAGATAGTTTTTTTTAATAATTTGTATTATTTTACCACAATGTGGTTCTCGGTCTGGGTCTACACCCAGGCGGATGAGCACGCTTCTTCATGCTTACAGGAGCGATTGGGCCACACTAGCCCTAGACAGGGAGATTTGGAAAGGAGAAAGAGAGGACTTTGCCCTGCAATGGGCTGAAAATAAATAATATTATTATTCATTTATCACCAGCTTTTTCCCGAGACTTCGTCCGCCTGGATATCGGTTATCGCTTATTAAAAAATAGCCGATGTCTTAATCTAAATCCCTGGCTTCCTGTTTGACAATTCTTGTTGAAATTGGTACTTACACACAGACAAAGTTTCTTTTACACAATAATATCAAGAGATAAAATGTCTAGGACATAAGTTGAAGATAGATTGTTTCTATTCTAACCTATCTAAAAGCAATTTATTAGTACTCAACTATAATTAAAATTTTATATCATAAAAAATAAAACAATTAAGTCTTCGCCTCTTACATGTGCCTGATTGCCTATTTTTAACGAGTTCCAAAATAAAGCGGTTGTGTTATGTTATGTGCTTCACCAGTACAATTTGTGAGGTCGTAAAAAATGCTGGCATTTACCAGGACCGCATAGCAGTAAGGTAGTTCTTCGTCCACTAAAACAACGTCCCTAACACTTAGCTCGTTGTAGCATCTTTTTTGTATGGGAACATAAATCATTGTAACGAGCGGTCTTTTCCTGAAGCGTTTTCTCGCGTTTTCCTTGTAGGTACGGATGCTGCTTGATGATAAACTACTTATGGGTTTAGAAAAAGTTGGTCTATGTGCCAAACTTTGTGGTCGTGTTAGTTTCTTTTATTTGTTTTTTGTTGAGCGTTTATTTGTTTTAAGGAATGTGTTGTCTTGTTCGTAACGATATAACTTTTTTTTGGTGTGTTTTTATGATGTGCGTAAAACGCTTTATTGAAATAAAAATAAACCGGAGCTCTGTAACGTAACGTAGCCATAAATGTCCTATTTTATTTATCACCATAATATACATTTTCCTTTTGAATGTTTTATTCAAATGATTGTCAGTTACAAAATAAAAGTCGGTTATAAAAAGGTACCTATCTCATTTTAGTTAAACCCAACCCATGATACTTATCTACATTTCATTTCATGGTACATGTAAGCATAATTAACTTCTGTCTATTTATAGTACCAAAATCAAATCTCCTTTCTACGCTCATCAACATGAAAATAAACAAAAATAAAACACAAAACTATTATATTCACAAAAAATACAAAAACTTATGGAAATTAACAGCTCTCTTCAAAAACTAAAAAAAAAACCTTTTCATCTAAACACGTGCTTCAAATACGAGACAGACAGACCGACAAAAGCGTTTATAATTAAAAATGACACTTTTATAATTATTTGAATGTGAATAGAAGAGTATGGAAGCGAAGAGGTGGCTACGGGCCCATTAAATACTTTTTATGTCTTTCAACGACGTGGGCCCTAGAAAAAGAAATGTAACTGGCGTGAAAGAGGGCCACAAATGTCAGAATAGTTTTAATTTATGTCAACAATTATTTAGAATACGGAAATCTCGTGGATTTTCATTCCACTTTGGCACTATTATTATCGCCCACAGTCGCTTGCGACATCATTCTATCTCGTTGTGAAATAATACCATTTCTTTGGTCACTATGGTCAGTATTGATAGGGGTCATAAATTGTATGACTGATATAAATGTGTTGTCATTTTACATCCAAAACAATGTAACTGTATGTGAAGCCGGATAACATTTATTTAGGGTGATAGTCTTATATTTTGTTTTGCAATGGATAATCGCATGTTGTTTTTACCTACATTTAAAAATTACGGTTTTTTATCAGAGTTCTACAGTAACGTTTATTGAAATCTATACTAAGTAATATAAAAAAGCTGAAGAGTTTGTTTGTTTAAGAGTGTGTATTCGATTCGTGACAAAAACTTCATGTTTTTGCGTTTTTCCCAGTGCAATATCGTAATGATGTGACCAGATTATTTTAAGAAAATTACGGTATTGGAAAGATAAAGTCTTGTTTTAGAACTACAGAGTAAAGGTATAATTTTTAATGATAGGTTTTTAAAACGAACACAATCCCTTTATAGCGTTTTACGAAAATAGACGTCAGAGTTAACTTTCGGGACGAATACAACCGTTTTAGTATGCCTAAATATTATGTTTTATACGTTTAAAATATAACTTTCTTTCCTTCTGAAGGTAAATCGACACAGTCCACTTATTGATAATAGCAATTGGAACCTCATCGCCAAACATTGTCTCTTAAGATAGAGGAGACCCTATAAGAGACAGAGTTTAATTTATTGTGTACAGATTTCTGCAGCATCCAACTGTTTTTTATGTAAATGTAGTTTACCTTAAAAAAACCCATATAAATTCAATTTTAGTACATTTGTCTGTATTTTTGGAAATAAAGATATTTATTATTTATTATTATTGGTTTTTACAGCAGGATATACAGTCTTAAACAGACAAAAATATACATAATATTTTTCAGTCCATTATACAAACTTATTTAATATAGACAATTATTTTAAAAAGCACTATAAAACGTCCCGCACAATCGTTTGCCGATCAATTTCAATGATTCGTGCTCATAGTTCCTCGCTTACACACACAAACGGATCATTGTATGGTACTATACTCCGTTCACAATGAGATTAGATATACACACAAACCTTTTTTACAGTCCGTTCAACCGATTTTGACTTACATTGCGTTGATGGCATGACAAATGGCAGCTGCAAAAAACAGTTGTTATTGTAACCACTTTTTTTCCTCTAATGTCATCCTTAAGCCTACGGAATAGAAGTCAAAATCGGTTTGAAGGGACTGTAAAAAAGGTTTCTGTAAATGTCTAATCTTATTGTGAACGGAGTATAGTGTAGGTACGTCAATGCTGCTACGATGTCCTAGCAATCATATAATAAATAACAGTCGTGATTTTGAGTTGCGCTAAATCGAATACGCGCCCTTAAGCGCGCTAATCTCCGGAACTACTGGTCCGATTTTGAGATTTAATTCTTTAGAATTTAGCCAATTAAAAGCTACATCATCCCTAAGTGCTATATACATGAACGCGCGTACGTGTGGGCTATACCTATTTTATTATCAAAAAAATACGGATCCGTAAGAAAAACAACGTGAATGAAGTTGCAGGGCAGGTGCTAGTATATTATGTAATTTTAAACAACCATATTTATCGAAGTCAAGAAAGTTTAGCATACCCAATAAAATACTTAAGTGCGCCCATCCCGTCATATTTCCCATACAAACGCTCGTACGCGATTACGGCATTATAACCAATTAACTCCCAAATATTTTTAACACACAGGTATCTTGTGGTTTAAATCTAGGTTTGTATGAAGCCATAAATAAACATTTTTGAAAAACCAAATTCAGTAAACACGTCCGAAAATCAGCTATTTTGCACAATTTTATCTGAACTTTGGCCGTTCATGATGCACTCATACATTGGAAAAGTAAAAAACAGCTTCATAGAAACCTTGCACATGTAATGGAGATTCTAAATTACAAACATTTTTACTATCTGAAACTTGTAAGGCTTTTTCAAAAACACGTAAGTATGTCCTGGAACAAGTTATGTGAAATTTCCGCGCGCCATTTTCCTGTGTACTTATCGCGTTCTCTCTCACTCGTTTGTTTTCGAGCTTTGTGTTGGTTGAAACAAAAAATATTTCAATCACACTCGCGTTGAAGTTCGTTCGATGGGGATGGGCGCTCTTAACGAATAAGTATTTTTTATGGGAAAATAAACCTAGATATTAATGATAATCCTATTCTGGCCAAAAAAGGCCTTAAGGCTTAAAATTCACCAGCCCACGACATACCTACCTGGTCTACTAAAATTTTCGTCATGTAAATTGTGTAAGATAGAATTATTATATCACGAATACCACGCATAATTAAAAGTTTCTCATAAAACGATTATTCCTTAATAATTAACATCTGATTATTTTGAACGATTACCATCTTAATCAATATCGAATTACCTTTTCCATTTAGTAATAGGTAGGTACCCTTACCACACCATTAAAGACACGATCAAAATCAAATAAAAAAGTTCATGTGACATAAGCCTAAACCGCCTGCTTATTTGAACCGTACAAACTGCATGGAAACAAAATTTATTGCATAATAAACGTTATCTTATCTCAGTAGCAATTAAACACATATTAGCTTTTAGAAAACTTACTAACGCGACTTCATTAAATACAAATCTTGGCTAATTACCGCGTCGATGTAATTAAAAACGGTGCTTCGTTCACATCGACTCTTTAAGATACTGACACACAGGCTCATAAATAAACATATTATGTACACATTGGCTACCTACGGCACAGTATAAGTATTAGTATTATCGTACCAACGGGCTGTGATGGCCCGATGACCTCTTGAAACCTGGTACGAACAGCGTCATCAACTGGTTACCCCCTATCCGAAGTAATTTTAATGAGTGAGGGGTTACCAGTTGATGACGCTGTCTGTGGCAATGTGACATTTAAAAACCGGACAAGTGCGAGTCGTACTCGCCCACCGAGGGTTCCGTACATATTTGTAGATACATATCCATACTTCTATACAAATCCATACCTTCTATCCATACTTTAATCATCTTAATATTATAAATGCGTTTTTTGCGACATAAACGGCTGTATCTTTTTTTTACGTTAACATAGAGAGTTGGTTTTTTTACAGCATCAAGGGCTGTAGACTTGAGTACCTACTTATATGGTTTTAATTTCAACTCGATACCTCCACGCGTTCCTGAGATAAAGGGTCTTGACAGACAGACAGACAGACGGACAACAAAGTAATCCTATAAGGGTTCCGTTTTTTTCCTTTTGAGGTACGGAACCCTAAAAATCCATAATTTTAGACATTCTTATACCGGTGAAGGAATACCTTTTTTTTAGACTAGGCTTGCATTTGGTCGCAACTCACCTGAGGGCCTAGCGTGAGTTTTTATTCGAACTCGATAGCGTTAACGTAAACTCCAATTTGTATTGAAACTGGAACAGCGTGGTCTAGTGGCAAGAATAGGAGCCACAATTATTCCATACAAATTACATCTATACTCTATACTAATATTATAAAGATTCTGTTACAGAATAGCACTGCTGCAGTGCTGTTCTGTATGTCTATTCTGTAACAATCCCCCTCGGTGAACACCTAGGTGAAGTGAGCTGTCATCCGACCCGATGCTAAGGATTTACAAAGTACTACAATCGGATGACAGCTCACTTAACCTAGGTGTTCACCGAGGGATTATGTCACAGAATTGACATACTGAAGAGTTTGTTTGTTTGTTTGGTTGAACGCGCTAATCTTAGGATCTACTGGTTCGAATTGAAAAATTCTTTTTGTGTTGGATAGTCCATTTATCGAGGAAGGCTATAGGCCCATGCGAAGCCAGGTCGGGTTGCTAGTAAGCGATAAATTACGTTAATAATAAAATAAAAATTCACACTAGGCCCTCCTAGTTTAAGTGATAATGCGGCCTAAGGTTCACTCGTGCCTTGAAGATACCCAGATTTTATTTATCGGGGAACAGAGAGGCGGGCAACATCGTAATGAAATCTGTCAGCCTAGCCAAGTTTCAAACGTTTCGTATCGTTTCTCTTTCTACAATAATTAACGCCTCGTCATAATCCATTTTTGATTTTCGATCACGTGACTTATCTTTGAGATGACGTCATTCCCATACATTTGATTTAGTTTTCTACTAGCTTCTGCCCGCGGCTTCGCCCGCGTAAAAATAACGCTAACCCAAGGGAACACATTACCGGGATAAAAAGTATCCTATGTGTTAATCCAGGATATGGTCTACCTATGTGCCAATTTTCATGCAAATCTGTTCAACGGTTTACGCGTGATGAAGTAACAAACATCCAAACATCTTCACAAACTTTCACATTTATAATATCATTAGTAGGATTAGCGTTATCGATAGTACATTGTCAATTTGGGTATTATGGCTAGGAAGGCTGAACTTAGAAATCTGTTAACATCCTTACCGTGAATAAAGTGTAGTTATCATTGCTCATCCCTTCTCTGTATGAGAAGAGGGTTGTCCTGCAGTGGGACAATACTAGCAAGGTTTCCACATACATACCGCTATGTGGCAACTGCTCATTACTAAAAAAATATCTTCATCATCTGCCTAGCCTTTTCCCAGCTTTATTGGGGTCGGCTTCCAGTCTAACCGGATGCAGCTGAATACCAGTGTTTTACATGGAGCGACTGCCTATCGGACCTCCACAACCCAGTTACTGGGTAACACGATTCCTTTTGGTAAGACTGGTTGTCAGACTTTCTGGCTTCTGACTACCCATAACGACTGCCAAAGATCTAAATGACGGCCGGGACCAACGGCTTTACGTGCTTTCCGAGGCACGGAGGGAACTCGGTATGAAAGGCATGATCACCCATCCACAGACCGACCGCGGCTAGGGTAGCTTAACCTTTGACCGATCGATCTGTACGGCTTTAACTAAGCCACGAGCTCCTCATTGCTAAAAAAATATGCAAGTAGATAATAACTAACTAAGATTTGATTTGAGCCTACTGTGTCAGTAGCTTTTTACGCTGCAACGAGTTTATATTCAAGATCGAAGGAAAAAGGCAGACAGGCCGCTTCATTAGTGGCTCGATAGTAAGAAATACCATAATTCAAACCAATTATAATTACTTTGCATATACAGTATGTGATTATTTTGTGTTATAATGGTCGGGTGTACGGTATCCACTTATTGCACCTTATTAACATCGTAACATATCATCGTTATTTTCCGAATGATTATCGTTTAAGACGCCGATGCGTTTGCATCTAATTTTCTCTATTAATGAAACTTGTTCTGCCTACTTTAGTGATATAATTAATTTAAACAGATCTTTGACAGATCGCAAACAAAATCAAGTAAATTTTGAGTTTAGACTGAATGCCTTTTGTCGCATGAATTTTGCGAAAGCGATTGTGAATATTAAGATTATCCTTAATATACCTTTTTGGTGTCTCTGTAATGCTGGGGCCGCACCAGCTGCTATCGTCATGAAGCAATTTGTTCCGAAGCATCGTACATCGGTAAGCTTCGCTCGCAAAAAAAATATCGCGTCGGTACGGGCGACGCGATATTTTACCTTACCTTACCTACTATAATCGGGACGCTATCTGGGCCTCAAGTCTGCTATTACAATAGTGTCAGAATGTTCTATCATTGATTTTCATAATGACGCCATTATATTAGTAGATTACCAAACTTGTCAAAATCAACAATTATGAAATCAATTAAAGACCATTCTGACAATATTGTAATAGCAGACTTGAGGCCCTGATCTTTCACATTGATAGCCGATAATGATTGGTCACATAAATTTGTGTATATCGTTTCACAGAGCGAAGCTTCCTGACGATAAAAGCTGGTACGGCCCCAGCATTATAGTAAATATGTAGTAATTGACTTACATTCTTAGGTAAGTAATTGTTGTGGCAATAATTGTTAATTAATAGTATTAAAATAGCCCAGAGTTATCAAGAAACATTCAGAATATTTAATGATAATGCGTTCTATTATTACGTATGTTTATGATTTTCATCTCGTATGTAGACTACGAATACTGCCTGTTTGTGTATAGGTAAGCACCTAATATTTACGGTTAGTGTGTATAGTAATTAATGTTCAGCTGTTTAATATACCATTAACTAAGGTAACAGCTTGCTGTGACGCTTCTTGGCAATTAACTAACTCATGTCACTATTTATGCCGTAAATTAAACATTAGGTAGGATATATATCTATTAATTACCCAGTTGAACATGCATATAAGCTGTTCGGCTTGTTTTGATAAGCTTTTATGGCTGTGTAAGTTTTGTTCATATCAAATGTCATTTGTACATGGAACCTGTAGATAAACTTGTTTGCAAAACAGGTAGATAACTTATTCAGCCTCTAATTACATAAATAGATACATCGATATTTGACCTACCCAGTATTCCTACAAATTCACAAGAATATCAGGATAAAATTCACAATAACAATGACCTCTTTTTCAAAATGTATACCACGATATATACTCAGATTATCATACAAAAGGCAGATAGACCGTGCGAAACACTGCGAGTGAAGCCACAAAAGCAAATACAAATTTAATAACGAATACCTGCAATCTCGTGATTGTATTCACTTTTGAATTTTTATTTGTATTAGTATTTGTTTTTTTTAACAATTCTTCGCTTCGTGCCGTTCTGACTCGTGTCAGTACAGCGCGAAGCGAATTGTAGCAATTCGTTTTTGAATTTGTATTTGCTTTGGTGACTTCACTCTCAGTGTTCCGCACGGGGGGCTATCTGCCTGTTGTTTCATAATCTGTGGATATATAATAAAATGTAATTAAACCTTCATCTCTATTGTAGGGATGAAGGTTTGATTACATTTTATTATCAACTAGCGACCTCCCCCGGCTTCGCCCGGATACAAACTATACGTATAAACATTCCTCTTGAACCACTCTATCTATTGCTGAAAACTGCATTTACATCCGTTACTTAGTTTAAATGATTTAAGTTTAACTATGTAACGAAGATTATTGTTAGGTTACAACTGAGAGCAGGATATGATGTTAAGATTCTGACTCGATTTGCAAGGACGACAAAAACCACTGCGATAGCAACAATAAAGTGGCATATATAGGTAGGTACATTGTTTTGGTTACTTTCGGAAAAGAAGGATCAAGTACCCAGACCTACCCTAAACCTTTATTTAGGTACACGATGCAAGAATTTTGCTTTTGGCATTCCTATAATAAAATTTAAGCAAGAAATGATTTGCACCGTCTAAACACTGTTTATTTACTTCATAAAAACTTGCATAAACTTACATAAATACGTAGAGCACCACAATTAATTTTCCACCTTTTAATAACCATATTTTTCCATTGTGTGCAGCACTGGCTATTAAAAACCACCAAGCCACTTTGGTTCGCGTAAACATTAGCCAATTAACTGTAATTTCAGTTCCCTGAAAATTACGAGTCCCGTCTCCGGGGAAATTTTTCATTGAAATAGGAACCGGCAAAAAGTCGGAACGACATTAATCAAGGAAGAGGAGAAATGAATTGTTCATACTTTTTATACAGCTGCAGCCCTGCACCTACGTATTGTACCTATTTTACTTTGTAAGTATGAATATTCCTGAATATCGCTGCAACATTTTGCAGGTAGTAACTGTGGAAACTGACTGGTTTAGCGAAGTTCACCCATAAGTTAATACCTAGTTTGTGATTGATTAACAATTTGTGTTGAGAAAAAGACTGTTCTAAAATAAAGCAATATGACTTGACAGTCAGTCTATATGGCTAACTGTTTTTTTACATCGTGTCAACTTTTAGACTCCCACTGTTGGGCATACTCTCCCCCAAGAGGTGATTCAGTCGTAATCGCTATGCTTGGCCGATGTATGTTGGCGATCGCAATACGTGTTGTGGTACTGAGAAGGACGCTGCTTCCCATTCTCTGATCAATATCCCTCTGTCGCTTTCTACGACACTCACGGTACAGATGATATAATACTTACGTACTCACGGATAGAAATAGCGTGGTGCTATTCACGGCCGGCTTCACACGGCTGCAGCCGGCACAATACGGCTTGTTTTGAACATAAAAGATGGCAATTCATATAATTCTCAATAATACCAAAGTATCTAATATGCCCGTGTGTCTGTTATATGTGGTTTTAGACCCTAACCGGTACCCTATAAGGGTCACGTCACCTTAGTACCTACTTTCCTGGCTACTGTAACATTTTGCGGCACAACAGCTGTGCCTTTTAGACTAAAATATTGGAGGACTTAAATATCTGTGACATTTCTCCCCAAAGGCCTTTTCAACGAATAATCCCTGACGCCTGACTCTAAAGTGCCACAAAACATGTTAAACAATTGCACAACTACTTACAAACTAGGGCTACAAACTGGGCAAACATCAAAGTTTAAAATTTTCCTTTGCCAATTGAAGTATGTGTGCAGAAAGTGAATGGTGTCGCACCATACAACCTCACAATGTTAGGGGAAGTAGTTTTATGACCCTGGCACCCCAGCGCGCTGTAAGTCCGGGTTGATTCCTTGATCACATAGTATACGCAATTATTTCAGATTAAAACCAAGCGAGTTACCTGTTTAGGAATTTTAATTCTAGAATTAAAGAAGGAACAATCTGAAATCTTACGCCACGACGCATTCGATTCGGCATTCGGTCCACCGGTTGGCGGTCGCCACTCGAGAACCTTTCTTCCTCATCGATTTTATCGATTCTTCGAGTGATGTGGTCTGCCCATTGCCACTTCAACTTACATATAGGTACAGGTGGGTACGCGGGTAACCGGTGGATGCAAGCGGCAGCCTGCCGCTCGTTGTGGTGTTCTATGGGGGAGGACTATGTTCAACAGTGGACGTCTTTCGGCTGATAATGATGATGTTATCAAAGGTTGTATTGTGAATACAGAACCGAATAAGCCGATCGGCTAAAGGCTGCGTTTCCAAAGACGTGCGAGGATGTGTATGAAACTAGCCAATTACAGCGCAGCGCTAGCTTAGTACAAGTTATGACAATGAAGCAGTATCATTGATCATTATCACACACATTCTTCGCAACGCAACCCGCTGCACAAGTCTGGTGGAAACGCAGCCTTAGTGTAATGCGGCTGTGTGTACCTTGCTTTGTAGGTAACATAGGGCGGGTTGTTTCAAACAGTTGGTTAACGTTACATACGGACGGTTAAAATGTTACTATGACGTGCGATGTTTAACGTACGTTAAATGTAACGGGTTGTTTCATGACATAAAAATCCGTCAGTTAAAGTTATTCAAAAAGAGATTCCATAATATTTTGATGTTTGAAATAGCTGTTTGACAACACATAATTACGATGACTGGTTGGTCTATGGTAAATATTAAAATCCCAAATAAATATAACAAAAGAATTACTACCTTGTCAACTCAACAGTGGAAGTATCTATTATAGTAGCCTACTACTTTAATCAGAAAACAACACAATTGTGTACTTATTACTAGTTTGCACTAGCTATATTATCGTTGTTATCTTTATTCTAAAAAATATGTAAAAAAGATTAAGTATAATTTACATGAATATAATATTAATAAATACTAATCCCAAGCATCTAAACTTTCAACGTATACTGTAAAGCTAAGAATGCACGAGCGTCTTGAGACGACTCCCCCAAGTCAGTTGCAATTTTACGAGCGGCCGCCCCAAGCCGGTGGAACCCCTGCGTTGCACGCAGACTTCGATGGAAAGTAATGGAAACAAACAACAATATTTTGTAGACGAAAAATTGCTGGAGCCCTGGAGGCTTGCTGGCGTACCGGAAAGAATTTGTGTTGAACTTTTTAATCTGTTGGAGAGTTCTAGAGCGATTAAGCCGATATATGTAGGTACCTAGTGTACGAAGCCTACAGCGGTTCCATGGTAGGTAGGTACCAGTGATAGTAATATTGGTGTGTAAGAAGTCGAAGGGATAACAATTGAAGGAGGGAAACTGCAAATCAAACTGGTAATCTGAAGGAAGGTATTAACATTAGCACTAATATCTGTGATGCCGACTAACATTTTTTTTTTTTTTTTTTTAATTTTAACCTACCTAACGTTCTAGAATAATTTAGAGTGTTCGAAAAAAAAACATTTCTTAATTAAATGTTTTCGACCAGGTTGCATTTCGTATACTATCTTTACAGTACATACCCACTTAGAATTGAGGATAGTAGGTAGGTAAGTAGGTACGGGGCTAAACTTACTTGATCTAAACACAGATTTCCTTATCATATACTGAGCTAATTTTTTTAGTAGCTGTTTCTGTCCCACACCCAAGCAAAAGCCTCCCCCATTCCCTCTATTTCTCCCAATGTTGTGCCTGAGGAAGCCATCCAAAGCGTCCCGCTATCTTCTCCTCGGTCTGCCCCGACCCCGCCTGATTATGTCAGGACTCCAGTCTTGTTGTCACACACACACAGATTAGCCGGCAACCGGCAGACATGGCCTGAGATAATCATATTACGTTATTCTCAACCCGTCTGTCAGCCCTAGTGGTGGACTCTCCAGTCTTATTTCTAATTTAGAACAGAGTTTATCTCGTAGGAATATTAACAAATAAGGTCGTATAATTATGGCTTATCCAGCCAGTCTCTACAGTACTTGCTAACCTATATTCTGTCCATTGGGTTATTGATTTTTTGACAGTTGTCTTAGAACGTAACTATTCCTGATTACCTAAACGATAACTTTAAAATACGTTATAAAGTAAATATATAATCTGCCTTGTATTAATGGATTATCTTATTTATGACTCCTTACAGACATTAAAATACAGAATACGTATCAGTTTTTACAAAAAACATAAAGATTGTTATGCGCATGAAATATGGTTACAGTCTATCGTACTTAGTGATGGGATCGAATGTATTCGCTTCAAATGAATAAATCGAAAATAATACTTTTATATGTATGTAATCCTAAAAACCTATATATTTTGAAAATAATCCAATGGATTTATATTGCGGGTTTAAAACATCGAAAATTAAACAAGCAAATTAGTATTTTAAAGTTAATTTTACATTGTTTTTATAAATAAGTCAATAAATTATTCGTCGTCTTCCGACATGGAACTTACGTCTGTGAAAGTGTAAATAATCGAAACGTTACGTAGCTGCAATCACTAGTTGTCAAAACCACCACCTGTCAAAAAACCAATAACCCAATGGACAGAGAATAATTAGGGATTGCTTTGAACCTACTTAGATCGTATTTTGTTTTTTATTTTTAGGTGCAGATGAAAAAAGACGATGTCCTAATATTGGCTGTATGAAAGAATTATGATACTGCTGCAAATAGACTTTCCATACTTAGGTTTAATTACAACTTTATAAGTCCTGTTCACTTCCTTTTCAGCTTTTACCCGAACATGATTTTAAAATTGTATCAGTGTAAGCAATTGTTATTAGGCCGTTAAAGATAAATAAATTGCTAAATTATAAACGTATTATATTTATGTATATTATGGCGGCGTAGCGTTTTTCGAAATGTGTCGGTTATTAAGTGTGATAACGCGCGTATATGTGCAATACAAATAGTGCTGGACAAAAAGTCAATCTTAGTGATAAGTGTGTACATGCCAACGGACACGCCTACAAACTTGCCCGAGTTCACGGACACTATCAGTACGGTGAGTGCTATTATAGACAGCAGTAATATTGAAAGCGTATACATATTAGGGGACTTTAATGCGCATCCTACGGAACAATTTTACAATGAACTGAGCCATTTTTGTTCCGAGCAACAATGGACGTGTGTTGATACGGACTGGTTAGGTGTTACCTCAAGCTCATACACTTTTATAAGCGAGGCGCACGGCTCTAAACGCTGGTTAGATCATTGTGTTGTGACCCGAGCAGCACTGTCTTCAGTAGTGGGGGTGTATGTGCATTATGATGTTTTATGGTCGGACCACTTTCCTGTGTTTGTTGAGTGTAATTTAGACATTGTTTTGCAAAAAACTAGTGACTGTGTTTATACACAAAATAAAGTAGTGTGGGGTGACAGAAGCCTCGATCAGATCGATGTATACAAAAGGGTTTGTCACGACAAGTTAAAGCTCGTCGATTTTCCGCAGGAGCTGCAACAGTGTGCTGATAAAAGTTGTACCATATTAGAGCATAGGCCTATCATTGATAGAATGTATCATGAAATTGTTGTAGCTTTGAGCGAATCAGCAGCTGTCGGCCGAGAAAATAAAATGTATCAGCGAAAGCGTAGTGTAGTCGGCTGGAATAAACATGTAAGCGAGGCACACAGGGAGGCCAGACACAATTTTTTAACCTGGGTGTGGTATGGTAAACCAGCTGCCGGTCAAATATATAAGGATATGTGTGATTCCAGAAGAAAATTTAAATCCAGGTTGAAGTGGTGTCAAAATAATGAAAATCAGATTAGGATGGACATGCTCGCTTTACATCAATCACAAAAAGATTTTAAATCATTCTGGAAAGCCACAAATAGGTTAAATAAGCTTGGGCCTGGGCTCCCTGTGTGTGTTGACGGAGCAAGTGATTCAAAAGAGATTGCGAATATCTTTAAGAATCACTTCAGTGTGAAATCGCCGTTGGGGCCGTCCTCATGGGTGCTGAATGTTGGGACTGGAATGGAGCTTGAAACAAGGTTCAGCGCCAAAGATATTGATCAGACAATATCATCAATGCCTAGAGGAAAGTCACCCGGCCATGATGGCCTCAGCATTGAGCACCTGCGTTTCGCGGGTCCCCATCTGCCCAGGACATTGTCCATGTTATTCGCATTGTGCATGAGTCATGCGTATCTGCCTGTCGAGATGTTGGGAACACTGGTAGTACCTGTAGTTAAAAATAAAACAGGCGATATAGCCGATAAAAATAACTATAGGCCTATATCATTGGCGACAATTATCTCGAAGATATTTGACGGTCTGCTTAACACGCAACTTAATAAATATATAAAACCACATGATAATCAATTCGGGTTTAGGCCCGGATTGTCTACGGATAGTGCTATTTTGTGTCTTAAGCAGACTGTCAAATATTATACAGATCGGAAAGCGCCTGTGTACGCTGGTTTTTCGACCTTTCGAAAGCTTTTGACCTGGTTTCGTATGACATACTATGGAAAAAGCTAGAAGATACTAAACTACCAAGAGAGCTTATTAACATCGTCAAGTTCTGGTATGGAAACCAGGTCAATAGTGTCAGATGGGCAGGGGTCAGATCTGACGCGTATGGGTTGGAGTGCGGGGTGAGGCAAGGAGGGTTAACGTCGCCCACGCTCTTCAACCTGTACGTGAATGAGCTGATTGAGGAGCTCAGCAGCACCAGGGTAGGCTGCTATATAGATGGAGTGTGCCTAAATAATATAAGCTATGCGGACGACATGGTGCTGCTGAGTGCGTCGCCCTGTGGCCTCAGGAAGCTGTTGGGGATTTGCGAGAGGTATGCATTACAACATGGACTTGTGTACAATGTGAAGAAAAGTGAAGTTATGGTCTTTGAGGCTGGTAGCAGTAGTGTACCTATCGAGATGCCCACCATTAAACTGAACGATGTTCCTCTACAGAGAGTAAACCAATTTAAATATCTAGGGCACAATCTGACTGCCGACCTCAAGGATGATAATGACATCGAACGGGAGCGAAGGGCGCTGTCTGTGCGTGCTAACATGATAGCTCGCAGGTTTGCACGCTGCTCGAGTGAAGTCAAAGTCGCGTTATTCCGTGCGTATTGTACTTCATTCTATGCATGTAGCCTGTGGGTTCATTTTACACTGAAAGCATACAGCGCCCTTCGAGTCCAGTATAATAACGCCTTTAGGGTGCTGATGGGGTTGCCGCGTTTTTGTAGTGCTTCAGGGATGTTTGCGGATGCCCGCGTAGATTGTTTTTATGCAGTAATGCGTAAGAGGTGCGCATCCCTGGTACGCAGGGTGCGCGGCAGCACCAACAGCATTTTAAAAATGATTTCCAGCCGACTGGATTGCGCGGTCCTTAACCGGTGCTGCAAAATCTCTGCGGGACTTGCGGCATGAAAAAGTTGTGCATTATTGTTATGTTAATTTATTTATCTGTATATATACATAAATTTTGTTTACTAACATAGATTTAAGTCGAATTGTTACTAACACTATGAGTTATGTTGCTCGAATAAATAATTGAATTATTATTATAATTATTATTAAACGCTATAAAGTTAGACAGAAAGGAAAAACAACTAGAACGATCTTTGTAACTAAAAACACGAAACATCAAACACTATTGTAGGTGGTATCCACGCACGCTATTCCCAATTTATCAATATGTAAGATCAATGTTATCGGCGTCGATCTTGACGATGATTTATTACCGGCAACTTAATAACGATATAAAAATGAAACTATAGGCCCAATTATACGTCATTTATAAGAACTCATGCATATAAATCAATGTAATCGCGGTGCAGCGGTAATCACAGGCCGCGAAACCGACGTGACTATGCTCCGGTCTGAACGTGTCACCCATGTCGCGAGCTTAATAACTTGGGATATTGTAATAGGTACTTTGACTGGGCGTATCTAGGTCTTATATTTCAATGTAAATAACTGTCTTGTCTACCTTGTAATTCTTGGGTAGGTATAAGTTTAGACTTAAGGGTCACGCACGCTCAGGGCTACCATTTCTGTCGCTTTATTGAAATTTTTCATATTCGTTCATTTTCTAACCAAAAAACCTGGACGCCCTGGATAGGAGGGTCAGTACATTGCTGACCGCAAATCGGATGCATCACCCACGGTCATCGGTAATGAGACTGTATATCCCACGGAAGTGCGGAGGTCGAGGCTTTCTTAACGCTAAGTCCCTGCACAACCGTGAGGTATGCAGACTCAGGGAGTACTTCTTTAAAGCCGACGAGGGGATGCACCGAGATGTGGTCTCAGTTGACAAGGGCCTCACCTCGCTCTCCTTAGCGAACGAGAACTGGCGCAAAACTGTACTGAACTGTGTGATCCTAATGACCGCAAGAAGGTATGGCAGAGCAAGGAGCTTCACGGGCGCTTCTACCGGGATCTACATGGGCCTGATGTAGACTTCTTGGCGTCCGTATCCTGGCTGCGATTCGGTGACCTCTTTGGGGAAACCGAAGGTTTTGTCTGTGCGATTATGGACGAAGTTATGATGACGAACAACTATCGTAGGTATATTGTGGAGGACGACACGGTTGACATTTGTCGGGCATGCCACCGACCGGGAGAATCAGTCCGACACATTATCTCTGGGTGCTCTCATCTGGCTAACGGACACTACTTGCATAGACACAACCTTGTAGCTAGGATTATTCACCAGCAACTTGCTCTAAAATACAGGCTTGTGGAATCGGAAGTACCGTACTACAGGTACCTACGTGCCCGACCCAGTTCTCGAAAATGGCAATATCACATTGTATTGGGATCGATCTATCATCACTGACAGGACTATTGTTGCCAATAAGCCTGACATACTGGTGATAGATCGATTAGAGCGTCGGGCAATGATTATTGACATAGCAGTCCCACATGATGTGAACCTCGTGAAGGCCGAAAAAGACAAGCAAATAAAGTATCTTGACTTGGCCCGCGAGGTTGTCGACATGTGGGATGTGGACTCGGCGATCATTGTGCCGATAGTTGTTACAGCCAATGGCTTAATTGCCAAGAGCCTCGACCAATCTAAGGAGGCTCTCGTTAGGCGGCTGGATCAAGGGCTGATTCAGAAGGCAGTACTTCTGGACACGGCCCGCATTGTCAGGAGATTTCTCTCTTTGGAGCCCTGACCGCCGGTAGCTTAGCCGGCAGTTTACCTACTCAAAAATCGATGGATGTTTTATGATCGAATGAATTTAATTAGATTATTGAATTGTTTATTCTTTAATTGTTTTATTTTATTTCATTCAAAAACATTCATCGGTTTCTAAGTAAACTTCAAGTACTTATATCCGACGACCTCAGACCAGGGACCTATTTAATAAACGCGACAATGATAGGTGACAGGCGACAGGTGACAATCCGACAATTTGTAAATGTTTTGTTTAAGATTATCACTGACAAATTTGTCACGGTGGAAAATCTACAAAGGAGACCATTCACGGTTCATACAATGTTCGGCCCAAAAGTCAAAGTGCCAATGAAAACAAAGGTGTCACCACTATTAGGGAAGTCAGTCCAAGTAAGTATTTTTACTACGGCACTGAGTGTCTACAACTATTCCTTCAGCTGATGAAGGAATAGTTGCAGGGACTCAGTGCCCACGTATGGGCCGAAAATGAAGGAGATCATTCATTTTCGGCACTTCACTGGTTATTATAAACTGAGAAAAACCGACGAGTTTAAGTACGTGTCAAACCAACCAGAAAACACACACCCAAACGCATTTTAATTGAGCAGGTTTATTTTCACTTAAATGCCTGTTTTTTCCAACATACCCGTGCCATTGAAAAGATTTACGTGTTCAGAAGTATCCACTAGGTTCAAAGGCAAGCTGAGCGTGGCCGTGCGTCAACAATGTTTGTATCCTCGCAAAAGCATGAAAGCGACAAATACAGTCGGACAAACTGCAGACCGTTTATTCCAAAGCACCATGAGAACGGACACGACTGCGAATTTAAAATTCCATTTGCAGACTACGAAAAGTTCAAATTGCTTCCATTTAAACATAACTATTATAGGTAGGTATCTCATGTACAGTACGCAAAGGAGATAAGTATCCATGTCGTCGGGAATAGTTGAAGATTTCTTAGAAACCAATGGGGGCTTTCAAATGAAATTTTATTAAATCATTGAACTGTTTATTCTCTATTAACTGTATTTTATTTTATTCATAAAAACCTATCGGTTTCTAAGTAAACTTCAACTGTTTCCGACGACATGGATACTTATCTCCTTTGCGTACTGTACCTATGCAGGTGTACCTTTATTGAAAAGATGCTGCTACCAAGCTACCAACCTACTATTCAGTAGGTACAATATGTGCTGGCACTTCACATGGCGTATTAGTGAACCGGTTTATTCTAGGCAAGCGTGCTCCACCTTAGGCCGCATCATCACTTAAGATCAGGTGAGTTGCGGTCAAACGCAAACCTATAACAATATAAAAAATATAAATAAAAATTGTGCAAATATTCGCCCTATTTGGATAATCCAAAATATACTCTATCTCTATTTAAATGAAGTCGATTTAGCCAAATAAGGCGAATATTTGCAAAAAACGCCATACGTGAAGCGCCAGCATTAGTTTGGTGCCATTTCTGTTGTGCACGAACTAAACTTATTTTAAGCTATTTATATATCTCTTTCTCTCCAATATAACAAGAAAGAGACAGATACGTG
The DNA here is from genome assembly GCA_947361185.1 of Charanyca ferruginea. NCBI lineage: Eukaryota > Metazoa > Arthropoda > Insecta > Lepidoptera > Noctuidae > Charanyca > Charanyca ferruginea. The sequence goes on from OX376073.1 coordinate 11,515,102, forward strand.
CTGTCAATTTAAGTTGATCTAAAATGTTTTTGTCATTTCAGAACGTATTGATCAATGATATTATTCATTGGTATTGATTAAAAACACGACGAAGACTTAAAGACAACACTAATTTGACATCTCAACTAAGTATAGTCCTTATCTGTCGCCGTCCTTTACTTTAGCTGCATGGCAGTAAGAGATGCCAATTGTCTCATTTTAGTTTAGTTTGCAAACAAGGGAATCGACGCCATTCTGTAGGATCATGTTTGTTGTTTGTTTGTTTCATGACTTTAGTCAGAGGTTACTTAGTCGGTGCGTTAAGTTATTTTTTAATGTAATGTAGGAACATTTCTACATATCTGAAACAAAGAATGCCACTATTAGTGCCATGCATATCCGTGGTGCCATGTGTGTGTAGGTGGTACCTCCAAAATAATAGTATAATATTAATTAGTATACCTATACCATACCTACGTCTCAACTCCAGCAGAAAAATTGAAAGCAGCAGAAAAGGATGAGCGGCACTGCCTAGCCTGCCCGCCTAAATCACCATCTGCGCCAAAGAGAATATAACATCTGCGCCAATCCTGAAACTCTCTCCGTGTTCTCTCTGTCCGTTGTAGCAGTTTGTTCTAGCTTGGTAACCCCAGAGAACTACCCAGCAACAGAGCTGCCTGTGTTGAAGCTGAACTGCTGACCAATTTGTTTATGTACCTACGTAAGTAGATAGGATCTATATAAGGTATTCGTGACCTGAACTTACTAATCATTAGAGATGTGCCGACTGCCGATTGTGACTTTGGGCGACTAGCCGATTAGTCGGTTGTAAAGATGCCGACTATTCGGGCCAAGCCGATCAATGTTTCGGGGATTTCCGTGACGCTTCGTTTGTACAGTTGATTCGCAACAGCGGCCTGCCAGCGTGTCGGATAGAAGCAAGTAGTTTTTATAAAGAAGATGCAAAAGATGCTGATTACCAAAGGAAAGGTTGCTTTGCTTTATATTTCAAAATGTGTAAGACTGATTATAATATAAAAATACTAGCTGACCCTGCAATCGTTGTTTTGATGTTGTATTATATAATTTTTCGTAGCACATACATGTGAGCACTATGTTCTTTAAAGCTACCATTTACGAGGTATACCACTCATTGACTTAAATATGTCCTGGCGGTTGGGAGAGTCAAGCTCACTTGAATGTCTCGCTGACGGTGGCGCATGTGTTGGATCATTCGGTTCCCTTCAAAATGGTTGAGCTAAATGGTGCCGATCCATGCGTCATGTTCGTGAACGGACGCCGTCAGTTGAGACTGGTCATCTCTTAGCTGCCTCGGTTATTTTAAATTTTGGTTTGAATTGTTATTATAACTATATTTTTCTCTAGACCTCTTTTTAACCCCCGACGAAAAAGAGGGGTGTTATAAGTTTGACGTGTCTGTGTGTCTGTGTGTCTGTGTGTCTGTCTGTGGCACTGTAGCTCTTTAACGGGTGAACCGATTTGAATGCGGTATTTTTTATTTGAAAGTAGATTCTCTAGCGATGGTTCTTAGACATGTTTCATCAAAATCGGTTCAGCAGTTTTAAAGTTATCAGCTCTTTTGTTTGCTGCGGTAGGGATCTTAGACGCATACCGGATGTTTACTTTGCTTTCAAACATATTATTATAGGTGACCACACTGACCACACAAAACCAAACTAAATTACATTTAAAAAATTTAAAATAAAAATTAAATTAAAAATTTAAAAAAACCCCCAACGCAAAACATAAAAGCGATTATGTAAAAAGTAAAAAATAATACTTTTGTTGAGCCATCAAATGTTTGTTCGTTGAAATGGCGCTATAATGTCGCGGCGGGGTACCGCTAAGTTTAAAGCAATAACTAAATATCTAAAATAGCGAACTGATGGTAACTAGATTTGCAACAAGATTAACAACTAGATTAGCAACAAAAATTTGATAATATCGAAGCAAATTGGTCGGAAATGCTGGTAAATTAATAGACAGTGAATGAAATTGAGGGACTGACTTACTTAAGCGGTATCCCGCCGCGACATTATAGCGCCATTTCAACGAACAAACATTTGATGGCTCAACAAAAGTATTATTTTTTACTTTTTACATAATCGCTTTTATGTTTTGCGTTGGGGGTTTTTTTAAATTTTTAATTTAATTTTTAACATGCATAACTTGTTACATTGTTCTCACATTGTACCCGTAGATTCAACATGAATGATGTAACCTAAATTTGTAAAATACTTATTACTGATTTTAAAAGAGTGTTCACGGAGTTTCTTGCTCGTTCTTCTCCATAGAAATCTACTGTTTGGAACGAGCAACTAGCTTTAAGTTTCTGACTGACTGACTCTGACAATTCAAAAGTACCTGTAAATGGTTTAATTGAAATAAATGATTTTGAGTTTTGAGTTTTTGAGTTTTATGGTACTAATTTTAGGTCCTAGTATTTAGTAGGTATTAAAAATAGCCTACGACCTATTCCTCCAAATATACACAAAAAAAACATAAAAATCGGTCAAGCTGTTTCGGAAGAGTTCTTTATCAAACACTGTGACACGAGATTTTCATATTTAGATAAACAATTAAGGTTTTGATTTAAAGTGATTCCCCGAACATAACTAGATTTTATTGAGAAATACATACAAAGTAAGAAGCCGGATAGCGCTCTTTGCCGAATAGTTGCCGAGTACGATAGTGGCCGGATAGTCGGCACTTAAGTACTACTAGACTAATAATATGATTTTAGGTTTTGATTTTTAAAAAGTAATTTTACCTAAGTTTCATCTAGTGAGATGAGCAGCACGGCTAAGCCTGTCCGTCTAAAATCACCACCTGCGCCAATTCTGAAACTCTCTTCGTGCTCTCTCTCTTTGTTGTAGCAGTTTCTAGTAGCTTGACAACCCCAGAGCACTATCCAACATAGAACCTGCCTGTGTTGGAGCCGAACTGCTGACTAATTTATTTATGTAAGTACGTAAGTAGATAGGAACTATACCTATTTATGGTATTCGTGGCCTTAACTTACTAATCCTTATTATCTGCGACTTTAGTTTCTCCAGAAACAGTAAAAGTTTTGGATGATTAGTCTTGTTTGCAAATTATATTATTTATACTATGCTTAGGGCAAAATTGAGTAAGCTAGCGCCATCTATAAAATTACTATGGAAGCTTTTCCACGGCGTAATGCTCTGGAGAATGACGTCATGTTATAAGAGTTGACTAGATGCCGCTTTTCCGTATTCACATTGGCGTATCTAGAGTTATTTATCAGGGGGGGCCTGGCCCCTGAGATGCCATGGCCGATGCTATGAAGCAGAGTCGACACCCAATGTTCTGTCAGCGAGTAGGTGCCATTCGATTAGTATCATAATTCATAACTAAATACCTTTACAATTATTATAAACTTTTTTGTAGTGACAAAATTCATAATAAATGTTAAGTTATTTTGAATTACCTATGTTACGTAACGTTTTGTTTGTTCCACATGTTTGAACAATGAACTGTGAACTGACGTTTTGAACTTAGTGCTTTTTTATATTCTAAAAAGTTTGCGTTTGACCGCAACTCCTCTAATCTTAAGTAATAATGCGGTCTAAGGTGGAACACGCTTGTTTAGGATAAACCGGTTCACTCGTGCCTTTAAGATACCCAGATTATACTTATCAGAGAACAGAGAAGCGGGCAGTGAATTCCATAGTCTGGCAGTTCGCACAATAAATATGGTATCAAAGCACTTGGTTCGAGACCGTCGAACTTCAACCTTAAAGTTTCGCCGTATCTCTGCTCGTCCGATGACGGAATAGGAATCGGGGAATTAAATTGTGCAATTCCAAAGCTCACTCTCCAAAATGTACCCGCCAAAAAACCGCGGCGATAGGCTAGCAACAGTGCGGCGATGTTCAAGGCTCTGGAGCCTAGCCTTAACCTGAGAGTCACAGCACTCTATGCACGATCGAACTTGTGCTTGGTATAAGTTGAGCAGCTGTTCCGACGATAAGTACTTTCGCACCTTTGCGAGAACTCCCAGCTATTTGGCAGCTAATTGGGCCTTGGATTCAATGATTGACCTAAAGTTAAGATTTGGAGTCAGAGTAACGCCTAGAAGCTCAAGATCGGGACGGATACATGTCGGAAAGAAGGGGCCAGGTGGAAAGGCCTCTTCTTGGCAGAGAAAAAACACGGCTGGGTCTTAGCGTCATTAAACTTGACCTGATTAGTATCGCCCCAATCGGAGACTGCCTTGAGAGCCAAGTTCAAGCGTTCGACCATGGAAAGACTGGATTTCAGCTGCATTGGCACGTGCGTTCGACGTGTAACTCTCTACAACCGTGCAGTCATCTGCGTACCCAAAGGTACCGGGTTTTAACATATAATTGATATGCAGCAAAAAAAGGGTTGTAGAGAGTATCGAGCCCTGAGGGACACCAGCATTTATAACCGTTCGATCAGACAAGCAGTCATCGATGACTACTCGAATTGAACGATCTCTCAGGAAATCCGATATCCATGTATAGACCAGACCAGACGGCAAGCCATTTGATGGAAGCTTGCTTAATTAGGCCATCATGCCAAATATGTTCCGGGAGACGGCAAGTGCTTCCCCATAATTCTCGATGGTGTCACTCCATGTGTGAGTGGCGTACGCGAGAAGATACCCAGTGGACCGATTTCGGCGAAATCCGTATTGACGATAACTGATGAGATCATTAGCTTCAATATACGCCGGGAGCCTGTTATTGAGGACATGTTCCATTTTCTTGCAGATAATGGACGTGACCGAGATGGGCCTAAAGTTTGTAGGATCGGCATGACTACCTTTTTTGGGCACGGGCTACACGTTGGCGAGCTTCCATGATTTCGGCACTAATCCAGTCTCGAGAAAGAGCCGAAAGAGGCGTGTCAGTACAGGAGACAATTCAGGTGCACAGGTCCTCAGAACTATAGCTCGAATACCATCTGGTCCACTGGCCTTGTATACATCAAGATTTGCGTTGCGCTTTTTGAACCTCCTTTTGGCGAAAGCGAGTAGCTGGCAGCACGACCTTAATGGTCGTGCTGCCAGCTAAAGTCGGGAAGTTGCGTCTCCTGCATCAAGATGCGAAGATTCTGCAAATAGAGAAGCAAATAGGTTTGCTTTCTCTTCTGCAATGTGAGCCAGAGAACCATCAGGTTTCAGCAATGGAGGCAGTGAGGGACGATAGAAGTTTGACTCGACCGATTTAGCTAGGGACCAAAAAGCTTTACTACCCGCAGGGTACGAGGCAAGTTTGTTTATGAATAATGGGTTAAATTTATACCTAACAATAAATTTCTTACCAGGTATCTAAATAAAATAATAGCGTAATAAATGTAAACAGACAACAATTATTGTCGAATAGTATGTATGTAAATATGTAGATAAATAGGCCGTAAATGATTTTTGTGTGAAGTTTCTTAGGTGTCCATCGTAGAATTTCGAATCGTTAACCCAACATCCTGGGGTGGGCACAAGACCAGACTGGGGTGGGCCCAGCCCCCCCTCTATATACGCCTATGCGTATTCAGTTTCTTACCAATATTTGGTACTAATGAGATTTGAGTTAGAAACGCAAATAGAACAATTTAATTTGATAACTGCATAGTATTTTGTTAAATGCAGACGCCAGCACATCATGATATCCCAAACTGTCTTTTCCCAATTGAAAATCAACCTTATTGTCTTGTGGCAAAGTTGAAAAACTAATAGGTAGGTACTGTTGCTTGTGAAAATCAAATCAAATCCTTTTGATTTTTTGTGTAAGTCATGAAAACCAAATGGCTTCTTTATACTTACACCAAAGCAACAGTAACATTGTTATTTTAAGTTTTATGCCAAATAAGTGCAATTCGCATTTTCAACTAAGTATGATTTTATCGTTGATCAAGTAACTTCACAACTTTTAACTATTTAAAAAAGTGCAATTTTTATTTGACTGGTTCATCTCAGAAACTGGACCCTTATAATATGTCTCTCACACCAGGATTTTGTAAAAACATGATGGAAAAGAGTACCTATCTGCAGTTTCTTGCTTGTTCTCATCCATACAGACCTACTAACGTTTCAAACTAGCTTCAAGTTTTTCGACTGATTGAGTCCTTGACTATTCAAAAGTACCTGTAAATTGTTTACTTGAAATAAATGCCTTGACTTCGATCTACCACCTTTAACACATGTGCAATAAAATATGTAGTTACTATGAATTTAAAAAAATATCAACTGAAAAATGAACACATTATAGTAGATTGTTATACAAGGAGCTAAAATGACCCATTATATACGAGGTAGTTTTACTCCCGAGCTTTAGCGAGGGAGTAAATAGAAACCGAATTTTAATGAGTTTTAGCGCCGTGTGTTACACTATACTTTTCACTACGATTGCGAGAAAATAAAACAATCCAATACAATATGAAAATTCTACCAGAAATCGCCGATTTTAGTTCCATTTTCAAAATTAAAATGAGGTTCTTTTTTATTTATGAAACAGTAATAAGTCGAGTCTTTATTCATGATTATTCTACTTATGACTAAAGACTTTTTCGTTTTTGTAGGCTCAATTCAGGCTCATTGTCATATTTGACACACAAAAATAAAAAAATAAAACTTTTTCCCCTAGAGAGTAGAGTATGAAATGCTATTTTATCCCCGCTCTGGTATGCTACAATGACGGCCTTTTTGAGCAAGAGAAGTGAAAAATTGATTTCATGTAGAGTTGAATTATTAGTTAGCATTAAACAAACATTTGGTATTATTATGGTAGGTACAGTGAGTGGTAAGAAAAATATGTAAGTAGGTATAGGAAGACATTTTAAAATGGTAGTTACAAAATGAAACACAGAGTTACGTTTTTTAAATATTTACTAAATACCAAATCAATCTTAAACACACATCAAAACATACATAATATGCACAATCTCACTTAACTAAAATTATTTATTTTCTATATATTGTTTTTGGAAAACAATTTTAGATTTTGTTATTCTCCGCTATATTAATACTTTAATGAAAGATAATAATAAATATGTACAAGTTCTTTTAAGGCACTCGATTAATATTGCCCTAACAATAAGTACAAATTAATATTAAAAAACAATGACATGTATTAAGCCCGTCTGCTGATGGCACTAAGCATGTTTCAAGAAACAAAATTGCTAATGTTAAATTATTGCTTATGAAACACAGTATTACTAGTTATTTGCAGACAATAAAATTATTTGTACGACACATCTATTTCATCACATATTTTCACATTTTACATGAAACGGATTCCTCAAGTTGTTATGGCATTTGCATTTTATGATTAAATCTTTAAATGCTTTTTTGTATTAGTATGATTTGTACGAACTATTTAGATGCATACGAAGGGTGAATAAACGCAGTTTTCATCCGTTTTTTGAACAACTGCTTGGATATGAGTCTTCTGCGTATGAATGTTTTTTTTTATCTGTGAACTCAAAGGATGATAACAATAAAATATTTTAAACATTAGGTATTGTATGTTCCATCGTAATCTATAAACAAGCAATTTTAGAACTTACTGTAAGATACAACATAAACGTGAACTATTACATGAAATGATGTAATGTGAGAAGTAACCAAGCAATAATAAATTGACATGGTTATAAAGGTAATTTTCAATGCCCTTTACTTTTACATATTTATGGGGAGCTAGATTATTTGAAAGTGTAAACACGAACTATATGAGGAGACGTCTCAAATGAATCGTACTTAACTATGCATGAGTTGGGAGACCAACAAAATTAAGTACTTATTTTTATGAAATAATCATGGACGGAGTGTTAACAACTTCGATGATATTTTCCACAGATGTAGTTTTACGAGGATATCTACTAACAAATGTAGGTATTCAACATAATGTTATAGATTATTTAGAAATATAAAAAAGTTATACTGCATAGAATTTTGAACAGGAAAATTTATTCATAAATTGAACGTTCGATAAAAGCACCTAATTAATGCAAAATGCTAAAAAATTGTTACCTACTATTTAGATCTTCTACTCTAATTACTTATAAACAATTTAATTTTAAAGAAACTAATGTATCTTCACAGATAACAATCGTGATAATATACTTTTACCTACCGCATTAATCTCAATATCAGATCTCTATAAAATCTTGTAAAAATATTTTCCCAACTTATTTTAGTTGAGATTACTTTAATAATAAAATATTATTTAGTATTGTAACATCTCTATTGCACTAATCGTGATTTATTATTGTTATAATATTGCTTTTAATTACATTATGTAAGCATTATACATAACAATATACATGTAATGACGAATAATTGCCCTTGTTACATTAAACTTGAATGTTTGTGTAATCTTTGAGATTAGGTTTAGGTAAATATTTTTCACTGAATAAACTAACTGCAGATCTCTGATATTTGTATAAGATAGAACGAAATCTAGAGATTCCCGAAGAGATTGTAACGAAGGCACTTATAAAGTTAATAATGTTGCCAAAACTAACGTAGATCTACTAGACACTAAAACATTTGGGTATTATTATTTATATTCTTAGACAATTAATATTTCAAAACTGACGACGATAAATGTATAAAAATTAACATTTCTAGAAAAGTTAACAATAATTTAATCTCTTCTAACTTAGCTATTAATTAGCATTATAACAATTTCTATAGAACCAAAAAGGTAAGAACATTGTACATTTAATTAAGGCACATGGGATGTACAAATATTCAAAGTTATCTATAAATATTAAGCACTAAGAGTAAAATACAATGCTATAAATATTATTATTTCAAATGAGAATTCATACACTCATTGACCAATATAAAAACGTTTCTGTAAAGGAAGACATTGTTGATTCAAAATTTTATTAGAAAAAAGTAGTCAAAAATTACTATAAAATATTAGTCTTTGGTTTTAAAGTAATGTAAAATGATTGCCGAAGGTTTGTCGGGTCGATGAGTATATGAAGAAACAACCTATATATTAGACTATTATCCAATGTCAGTCCAAATATTTATATGAAAAGCAATTTTATATATTTTAGCATCGTAGGTACTTACTTGACCTCTTGCATGACGCCATCCTGTTCTAGAGACGCGCAGGTGCGCCATAGATTATCCATGTAGCGCCAACCGATCAGTGTAGATACGTATAAAAATTGCGTGCGCAGTACTTTATGTAGTACATTGAATATTTGAATGATAGATTATTTATCTAACATCAAGTAAGATAGTAACTTAGTTGAAAAATTATGACTGCATCAAAAAACTTAATTCATACAAGTAAAGCTTCCAATGAAGGATTTTTAAATGTTTTTGTAGAGATCATAAAGTGAGTTGTGTTAGGAAAAATATTTCAGTAGGTACCAAATTAAAATCTAGCTAGGTACTGCATGAATTAAGCTTTAGTTAAAAGTCAATATTTTACTCAAACCATCTTTTTAGTGACAGCGCTAAAAGTGCGATTTTTTCAAAAATATACTCTATGCAAATAACGTTAAAGAAAAAAGTTATAAATAAATATCTATAGATTATAAAGGTGACACGTTTAACGCCGTGATTTGTCCGGGTAGCCTAACAACACTCGTGCTTCAACAACAACACGTTCAAGCGACAACAGAAGTACAATAAGATACAATATAGTAAATATAGTCGATGGCGTGTGCCATTTCATAAAAAAATTATATAAAAATGTTAATAAAGTTCATCATGTTATAAACATAACAGGCATATAAATGTTAATAGTTAGACTATTATAATACATAGTATAATGTTAAACGTGAAAGGCCCAACAGCTAATAGCTACATGGTGGTCGATGTTCCGATGAGTATGTTACGCGGCGACATAGGGGGCCGGCGTGCAGCGGCCGGCCGCGACTCCTGTTAGTTCCTCGGCGCCGTTAGCACTCACCTAGCCGGGTTAACGAGAAGAGAGAAAAACAGAATGTTAGTATCGATCAAAATGTCATGGTCCGACTACACGAGTACCCCCAATCGCGAGCGGGCACGCTTTACCGCTTATGTCGCGCTGCCGGCGCCCATCTGATGACGTGACGCGGGTTAGGGGGGAGAGAATGTAAGACGTGTACGTAATGGAATCTCAAATGCGAAAGATAGACAGTTGGGTACCGGCAACATGCAGCTATTCAACGGAAGCGATAAACCGTGGACTCGGATTGATATGACTAGTGTACGGAATTTCTCATAAAATATAGAAATTTGAATAAAAAAATGAGGGGGAGGCTATCAGGCATTCGCGCCGCGACACTTGTTCTGTTTGTGGCCCAGTTAATACTATACGGGTACTTTCATTAGTTTACGCAGTTAATGGTTGAAAAATGTTAAGTCAATTTAGTATGTAAATGATAAATCTACAAATATAGGATTAAATGCCCAATAGTTCCCAAAAGAACAATGCTTGAAACACTAGCGGAGGAGGCCGCGATGTGACAAACATTGCTCAGACAAACAAGCATAATAAATTTATCACTTATGTATAACCATAGCACCCAGATGCAAGTATGTAAGTTATTTAACACATTGCTGCAACATCTCAATACTGTATACGGCGGCATTCTCATAAAAAAAAAAGTTGTTAATAAGTTTGTGATAACGATTCAATGTCATTACATATTTGCATGTTAGTGACTCATATAATATAAATACATAGTTACAGATACTCTGCAAGTTGTGACAATAGCAGTTATGATAGTGCACTTAATAATTATTATTATGTAAACAAACGGGAACTTGGCCTTGTGGAGTTGCATGTTAGTTGTGTGAGGCTACAATTGACCAAATGACTGCACGTCATCAACTTTATCGACATATATACTGTTGTAACACATAGAACATTTTACTTTAGCACCGCGGACCTAACGAGACCAAAGAAAGAAAACGCTTAATTAAAATTTCAGACAATTTATTGCGTGTATATTCTCAGAAAATGCATTTATTTACAATCAACAACGGAAACAATACTTTACAAAACATTATCGCATATTTATCATTCATTTTATAAAATTACGAATAGCATTTCGACTTAAAATCATTTCATAATAAAGAAGCGTGAAAATACGTAACCGACAATAATGGATGTCGGCTTTAAATCCACAAGGACACAAGTGCGAATTATCTTAATAATAAACCACTTTCAAATAAGAAAGTAAATATAATACCTAAGGCAAAAATAAAAACAACTAGCTTAAAAAAAATCATATAAAAATCTTATATTGACTAATAGAAAGTTGTGATGATTATGAAAAACATATCAAGTCAAAGGAGGGCATTATATTTAATACTGGATTGATGGCACAAATTCTGAGAATGCTCTTTCCTTTGACTAATACTGGGCGAGATTCAGGAAAGAAGGATCTCACAACCGGCTTGTAGCACCTCCGTGGAATCTATTTGGCAATATTGAACACTACCATCTACTACGTCAAACTTTGCAATAAAGAATAGTGTAACATCAATCCTTCTTCCCTCAAATATATAATTTTATATCTGAAAATATTACGAACTGTCTGAAGACATGTTGTGATTTCAATTATTGCAACAACAGCATTGAAAACAACTACAGACAAATAATTTGGTAACGCTGATGTTCAACTTTGAATTAAGATAGTTCTAATAATGCCTCGCATCACAACATGTAACAGATCTGAATAAGTATCTATAAAAAAAAGAAATATAAAAATCACAGTTTTCAAATTATGCAGTGTCACCTCAGATCCGGTATGAAGAGCTATAAAGCGTCTTATCCTCATACAAACTATTCAAGAACGTAACTAATAAGTACACGATATAATAAATATAAATAGTGACACAGAGAGACAGTAAAGCAAAGGTGCTCACGCATACTCGAGACGAATATGGTTGCTCGAAAATTTAAAGTGAAAATAGATAAAGTAATATAAAAGGTTGAAACTTGCAAGTATATAGAGATGCATTCGAGTGAGATTCGATATTTAAATGCAAGTTCCAATTTGTGCGACAACAATAAGACACAAGCAAACGTATTCATCTAGCTGCATGCGCGCACACGCGCTTCTCACCTTGTGAACAAAATGGCGGCGTGAGAGCGTTTTTGCGGGAATTAAGGCGCCGGTAAGGCAGTGCGCTGGTAAGGGTGCTCCCTGACCTGCGCGAGCCGTTGCGCCCTCCTCACCACACCTAGCGGCATATACACGTTTAACATCTGCGTCTATCTCAACAACAGAAGCTTCCAATACCGAGTCGGTGAACCCAGACCTTTGCTAATGATAACATGGATATTATGGATTATTTAAAGAAGTTCACTGGAAAATCAATTTGTAAAAACATTTAAAGCTGGATAGATTAAGTATATAGAACTGGGTGTAGCTTTACATCTAAATGCTGTAAAGGAAATTTAATCTCATTCATAAAATAGATAAATGAATTCGTTTTCTACACTTAACGATCGCAAGTGGGTACCTAGATATCACTGCCAAATACTCGTCATTGTCGTTCGGTAATACTAAGATTATAATTTTTATTATTAAATCTTCATTTGGCAGTAACACTAACTTCTATTATTATGCTTAGGCCTATAGATTACTTTATTATCTATTTTATTGCTTTGGAAAATATAACAAAATAAAACATTTAAACGATCGGGATCTACGAATGCCCGGTCAAGGTACAGGTAATGGCTGGCTTCGATAATTTCATGTTTTAATTAAAATTGACTACAGAGTTAACTGCGATATAATAAACCTAAATAATAATATACGGGTGTATAATATTTTCATAAAGCTCACTCTTTTCTAACCTAACTAGAAATCTTTTAAAGATAATAATAATACTTAGCCTATGGTATGTTTATAAATATAATAATATGGCTAATAAATTAATAAGTTACGAAATAATAATTGTAGTAATAACACTATGCACAATGCGGGTACAAATGTTATTGCTACACGTTCAACGTATTTATAATAAACATTTAAAACCGCCTAGAATGTTCCACGTTTGTTCGTAATGTGAGTGTGTATCGCGTTATTAAGTTTGTCAGTTTTGTTAAAATATAGTTAAAAATGTAAATGTGTTGTTTTCGTAAATCAATTTGTATTTGGTCCCTTTTGCTTGTAATTGCTGAATTATCTATGCGTCATTCAGATAAACTACTGTTAATACGAAAATTTATTTTGTTATTCACAAGATTTTAACTGGAAATATAGAAAAAAAGGATGAAAAAAAACCACATGCAAATGGTGGATTTTTAGAATAGGTACATCATGGTAATACTTTTAAATAAGATATAACTTAGTCCAAAACTCAATGAAGTTTGAATCTACATTAACATAATGTTAATAAATTAGTTTTGTTACAAGCAAGGGTTATCACAAGAACTATAAATGATGGGTTCTATTCATTTCTATCATCATTCGAGTGAAGTGTATCAGTAACAAGACAGGCAAATTAATATAAATATATAAAAAAACTCTATATCTTTGTAATTAAACATCGGTAACTTATATAGAGCTCTATTGGCAGTTTAAATTTAACTAAATTAATATCTAATTTAAAACAATTATTCAACTGCCATCAACCCTAACACGAAACAACTGATATAAAAGAAAAATATATTTTCAATAAATATTCTGATAATATATTAATTTGAATAAATAGTAAAATTATTCTGTTATATAATAAATAATATATCTTTGACTGTCAAGAAAAACAAAAATTATAATTTGTATGAAAACTGTACAAAACAGCCGTAGAAGAAAACAATGTTTGTAAATATTAAAGACGATAACATCGTAGGTACAAAATAATGAGTCGTTAATCTAAACGTACTTAAAACAATAAAATCTTAAACTAAAAATTGATCATGGCGTTTTATTATGACTGTATAGAGGACGTCCCGTGAGGCGTATAGAAGGAGGATTATGATATCAAGGACGGCAATAATGATGCGTAGTGCGATACGGCGCTTGCAGTCTGCCGTATCTTATTGTGGGCTGATGCGGCCAATGTCAAAAGCCAGCTAGCAGATATCTCGACGCTGCAAACCCCATTAAAATATTTATATCACACACAGTTCAACATAAGCTCGACACCATACGTTAGAATAGTGTACATTAGTTTGTTAGTGCTGTGTAATCACGAGCCTGATTGTTCTTTGTTAAGATTTAAATAAATAGCTGTATTTAGTGATCTAGCAGCATCTACAACCGTTATCGAGGTTCTGTGTATCATAACATTTACTTTGTTTTGGAGTTACTAAGTCTAATATCGCGCAGCAGGATAATCCCTCCAAAAATGGCTCCAGATGTAATCGGTCAAATCACGTGCTATGGACAAGAAACATATGGCGTTACAATTCTGTCCGTACTCTTTAGTTGTTAAAATCAGTACCGTCACAAAGCCCCTTGTATATAGTAATCGTGTCAATATAGAATACATAAAATATTATGTGATGAAAAAAGGCTATAAACGTGCCAGATTATTATTGATGCGGCACTCAGTATGTCGTTTATTTTTTAAAATAGTGGCAAATTCAAAGGCCCCGCTTAAAATAATACTACGCTGCTACAAAGACACATGAATTGACCATTTAGGGAAGCAATTTGTGGAGATTATTCTGCTACTTCATGAAGTTGCTGGATACTAGCTTGTACTGAAAGCTTTATAGAAAATAATGCATGCGACATACGAATGAGCGTTATAGCCTCTTGGCCTTAGGCATAATTTTTCTCGAACATGGGGACCTAAGAAGGTACGATTCTATTTGCCGCGTGAAATGCAATGATAAGGCTTATCAGGCCATGAATGATACCGGCTGGCTTATTATTTCCTAAAGTTTAAACCTATGATTATGACTGTTACTGATTGTTACTGCCACTTTTCCAATAGCATTTTATATATCTAAACTGTATTCGAGGCCTCAGCCTGTGTATGTTCGTAATTAGCATGCGGTTATTTTGTTCATTTGCGATAATATTTATCAAATTGTATATTTTTAATACTAATTTGATCAAACGTTAATTTTGCTATAATAATTATTTTTGCTTCTAGTGGACGATTGAAACCCGGTACCGTGTGTATGTAGCGTTAGTAGATAATAAACGATGTTTGATAACTATTTTTTTTTACCTAAACGCTGATGGTCATTATTTATTTTCAAGTTTTATAGATATTACTATTTCAACTCATTCAACATTTGTTGTGTAATTCGAAATCTAACCGTTGCAACAGAAAGCTTTTCTAGGAGCTCTTTCGAATATTTCATTCTTTAAAACAGTTACCGTTCAGCTGCGTCTGACTATAAGAATATATTTAATTTAACCGTCCCTAACATTTCCGTGGCCTATGATTATCAAACATCGTTCAAAAGATCAACGGGCGAACAACCCACCCGTATGGTCTGCTGCGGCGTACTCCGTTGTCAGAAGTGGGTTGGCGGCGGCAGTGAGCGCGGCGTAGTTGGCGTAGTCGTAGGGCGACGCGTAGATGAGCTGATGGGCAGGCTCGCCGGGGGAGAGCAGGCCGGCTGCTGCTTGAGACGAGCCGTTCAGTAGCCCTGCCTGAGCGCCTTGCGACATACGCGGGGATAGAATGAGCGGGGCGCCTAGTGGAGCTTGTGAGCGTAACGCCACGCCCCCAACCCCGCCGCCCGGAGCCAGCAGACGCTGCGTCTCAGCCGCCGCCGCAGCAACGCGCCGCCACTCCTCGTCCGCTGTGGGATCGTCTGCGTTGTATCAATGGTACTTATATCAGCTCGCGTCGGGTTCCTTGCCTCTTTCCCGGTCATATGAACCATTGATGATGAATTGAAAACCCTTTAGCACAGTTCTTTTTGGTGAAATCGGATTTGTTAGTGGATGCATGTTGACTTGAAATTTTCGGGCAATGTGTCTCAACTCCACTTGGTAAATAACAGAAATGTTACCATCGCTGTTTTAAAGAGAGGGAAACAGAAGTGTAATAATCAAGACGACATTACCGGAACTCATGTCTTTGTGCACGAGTAAATACATGATTCAAGTACAAAAATGCACGAATCCCGTCCTGTATGAATGATGCCCATAGAATCTCATACAAAAATTATAAATAATTCTTCCGACCGAATTTCGGTCATAGAGCCCAATCTCAATGAAAACTAGCCAAGTCCGCAGGAGATTTTATAGCGCAAAAGTGTGTGCGCAAACACAGGGGGACTCCCTCTTCCCTCACTCTCATAGTCCGATGAAACGGCAGCTCGACACTACCGGAGAGGAATGAGGCGCAGGACTAACAGCTTAAGTGCTTTCCGAGGCACGGGGGTGATACACCACCGACTTCCAAACTTCGGGCTGTTACTGAGAAATTCCTAACAGAAAACCCCAATAACAGTTTGCCCGACCTAGGAATCGAACCCAGCACCCCACGCTCAGCAGTCGCGTTCGCGACCACGAGCCCAGCGAGGCAGTCAACATATCAAAATACTATCACATTGGAAAGCAATTGTGATAAAACTCCTGCCATGTCAAACTGTCCATGACAAATCCTCTTAGACTCGAACGGTTTCCAATGGCCCTTAATTAACGATAAGAGATCTTGGTGCAGTGAAATCACCCATGTTAATAGTTAACAACCGTAACATGCCACAAATCAATTAAGTTAGTCATCTAAGCAGTTGCCTCGATGACTCACATCCGCAAACAAAAGACACAGTTTATGCTCACTTCAACAATGGAAACGTAATGAAAACAGAGCAGAATATGTACAGTTGTCAGAAAACAATTCCATGAAAAATAATCCCACGATTGTTATGTAATTTGTCATGCAAAATGATGTGTCCCATAAAATTGTATTTAATCCAGGAAACAATCACAATTACTTGATAATACCTCGTTATCCTGAAATTCCTATAAAATGTAAGTTTGCATGGCATGGCATTTGCAGAGTAGGTATAGGTAAAGGATCCCCAGGACTTCTCCACCAAGCACCTTTGAAAATCTCACTCAAACCCATAAAGCCAATTTGATGACTATCTTCTCCATACAGCTCGTGTCTTTGATATCGACAGGTCTTTGGTTAACAAATCAGCCAGATCTGGATATAGGACCTCTCCTCTCCTCTTGAACTCATGAAGTAAGTCCGAGAAAGTAATTATGGTAACCAACTGTATGGAGGTAGATAGCTAAAGATAGTTTGTGGACACGAAAGTACTAAGAAATGGAATGAGATAAAACACGCCATTCGACTCAGCAGCTATGATTTCAGGTTCGTGAAATCCACGATGGAGCATTCCATTTCTTACTACTCCGTGTATGTATTAGTAAGTCTTAATGGGTAGATTTAGTGACAAAACATGAATGCGACCATACTTATGAGGCACTGACCGTTGACGGGTACCACTGCCTTCGTGCTAGAGTCGCGGTATGTGCCATTTATGATAGCCAACTCCATCAGTTGACGTTTCTTCAGTTCATCTTCACCATCGGCTTGCTGTAGAACAATGGAAAGGTTTTATTGATTCACTGAATTAAATACAGGTAGGTACATACGAGTCCAAAGCTTTAAAATAAATAGAGGGCTCACAGGGCATCAAAAAACTCGTCCGCGTTGCAGTCAATGTGACAAGTGACCAAAAGGCTAGCAGCATTGTCACGTTAAATGGCAATGCTAATTCTTTGGCCCAAGAAAAGGCTAGCCCTTTGGTCTCGTGAAGAGTCGACCAGCCGCTTAGCAATGTCCCTAAAAACAAGGTGCAAGCACTCGGGCAGCATGGTCCCAGTGTTTCAACATCAAACGGCTCAAACATGTAACTTTCAAAAAGGTTGTTATATTTACGACGTTTGAGGTTTTCGACATCTGCAGCAGCCGCCCCAGCACAACAGGACGTGCTATGAAGATGGGATGGCTACCCAACTTCCACTTGTTCATAAATAAATGAATGATGCTCGTTTCAAGACAAGGTTATACATTCTATTTTTCAAAGATTTCATAGATGGCGACCATTTAGCTTGGTTAAAAGCATGATGCAACCATTAATCCGTATTTAATGTAAAGACAAACAAGATTATTTCACTACCTATTAAGTACTTCATTGGTGTAGTCAAAATCTGTTATACTTAGTTGATGATCTGACTGGTCCATGGCGGCCCTTGGTGACAAGACTCCAGGTATTACAGCAATATACATATTATAGGCTAGGGTCTATGTCCCGCTCACTGTGTTAATTTGGAAATAAAGACCTCTTTGACACTACTAACGAAGAAACGAAATAATAAAACAACTCTAATAATAATAAAAGTAAAACTTGATATTTCCGTTTGGCAGGGCAAATAACCAACAATGAACAATCAGAAGATGATGCACAACTAATTACTTATACATACTTATGTTAGTGTAATTAAAAACCAACAATACCGTGCTTTATAGCTAAAAACTGAGAGGTCAAGTTAATTAAACATAATTCTAGAAGCAAAATAAGGTCAGTGTCGGCAAAACACTATATATTTGTACTGTCGTTAGTCAATTTAGGAGTAGAAACTCGTATATCATTTTTGACTTTGATGGCAGTTTTGTAGCCAAGAATATCATTTGGCAACAATATTTTAGAAAAATACATGAGGAGAATTAAAGACAGAGTAGTATTAATTACTAGACTTATCTGCAATGTGTCTAAAATATCCAATAATGAAATACTAAGGATATTTAGGGAAAACGTTATGGAGGATAGCGACCTGGGTGGCGATAGTGTTTGTCCTGTATTAATCGGTGAAAATATGTGAGGTCAATAATGACGAAAGTACCTACCTACAGCAGATCCACTAGTATCTAATGGGTCTGCTGATCTGTGCTGATCTCTGAGTGAAACCCAAGTAATGGGTACCTATCATCACATACAATAGTAACAGCCATAATTTGAAAAAAAAAAAAGTGATCTAACACCTTAACCAAAAGCAACTAACATGGAAACAAAGGTTCCAATACCGTTGGACCATTTCGTAAAAGTAGAACACACTATCAAAACAGAAATATTAAGGTATCTAGGTAGAAGGTAACCAGTGTTCGTTAATTAGTAGTAATGAGTCCAAGCCTTGCAGCGCGGTTCAACACAATTGCTGATGACGTCATCACGACTTAAATGCATGGCAATGAACGTAACACTGAATGAGATCGTTACAAAGATAGTAAAGACTGTTACATTTTTCCCAAGGAAGATTTCACTGATATTCAGTGCAGTGAGCAAGAAAATATTTAACATATCTTTCAAGGAAGGAAAGGCGATATAAGCTGCCAGGTTCGTGTCGGATATCGTAAGTGAATTAGAATTGCTTAGGTATTGGTCATTCTTGGACTACAAATGGGAATCCATGAAAAAGATAAAGAAGATGATGGGAGATTTATATATATATTGTCGAGACATCTTTTAAAATAACTAATGGATTGCCTTTAATTTTTCAATATTTCTAGAAGAAAGACTTAACAGACAGACATGACGAATCATACACTTCAGAACCCTAAAAGCGACACCGTCGAGAGTGTGAGTTACATTCGAGGCTACTGGAGTGAGTGCCAAAATTTCAATTTGGCATTATCGTCTGCCAGTATGTTTGAGAGTTTATCTTAAAAACTGATAATATTCGCACCAGTTCGAACAAACACATTCGCTTGGTGATCAAGTGTTAAGTTTTAATGTTAGTCATAGTTTACTATTACGGAATACAATAAAATGTTACGGGCAGTATAAAAGAAAGATCGGAGATTGCGTTGGTCACACTCCATCCAACTTATACGAAAGTAATTTAAAAAAATATTACTAATATTATTTTTTAGATATATGACACAATTTTGTAGAAGAAATGATATGCAACTAGTTATCGCAACTAAACGCACATCGCGCGCATCGCTCATTCCAACACTTAAAATAAGCGAATTAATAAGACAAATAGGAGTTGCACAACAATGCTCGGTTTCTAACCTTCCCCAACAAGACAACATCAATCATAGCAAAGTACCTAGTAGCAGTCACTACAATGAGTAACCCAGTTGGTGTTCCTAGCTGCCTAGGTAACCGCAAAGCCAGTCCTCCAAGATCGATGACGCCACTGCTCGTCATCAATCATTTCAGACTGATAGAATATTGTTCTAGAAATTACAAATAAATAATTCAATACTTACTGGTACAAGCAGGCGTTTTACTTCATCAACAGCCCTGGCCAACTTGATTTTTGCCCTGTTCTCAGTGTCCTCAACTGTGAGCAAGACGTGGAGGTCGTCTGCCAGGTGTTCCCAATTGGGCTTGCCTCTGTTTGCGTCCTCCTGGAATTCATTAAAATCACCCAGTTTAGGTTCTGCTCTCAAAACATTTGTGAGTATCGAAGACATGTGGATTTCACCAACCCGTGTGGTGTAAGTATTATGGTTACAGCCCTCTCCTGGAGGGAGAGGCCTGTGTTCCAGCAATGTACACATAAGTGTACCTACATATTATGCCTATGCCTATCCAGTTGAGTGACCTTCTATAGGTTTGGTTCGTTATTAAATGTTTACTTTCCGATGTTCCTATTTATTTAGCAATGAGAATTCAAATATAAATAACAGGAAAATGGAATGACGTACAGCTAAGATACAATGTTTATGTTAAAGGGGATTTCTCGCTTCAGTAATGGCGTCGTTTTTAGCTATTACAATTTTTTTACGAGAGGTTGTTGGTCCAGTTGCTGTATTTCAAGCATTCAAATGAGATTTTATTAAAACTAGCAAAATTCAAAACACAATTCAATGTTTTTTCAGCCTACAGACCAGTCAAGTACCCATTACAATATTACATTTTGCTATTGATAGCTGAAGTATGGTTGTGAATATAAATAGCCACGAGCATTGCTATAGATCTCAAGGACGTAACTGAATGTTAATGGCTTGAGCACTTCAAACAAGCCCATACAAATCTAAACGGAAGATCCATATTCGTTTCCCAATGTTTGGGCATTACTATTCGTAGAAATGGATTGATTCGGTAAGTTATGCCTCGATATTCGGAGCAAAACAACACTCGGTTATATTCGTGAATTTGAAGAGTTTAGCACTAGAAGAGTTTTGAAACGTGCAGATGTTTGTAGGTAAGTTAAGATTATTAGTTTTTTCTCATAGACAAAGACAGTCTAATTGTTGCATGCAAGGATGATTTATGGAAGCCCATGTAGTTAAATAGAAACCTGACAACATGTAAATAACTAAGTGACAGTCAAATTGTACTCGCTTTGACAGAGTGATTAGTGCAAACAACATAAAAAATGGGCTAACAACGTTATGCAGAAACGCTTAGTAAATTATATGCATACTAACACTGTACGTTTGCTTTTCGTGATTAAGTACTTATTTCCTTCTTGCGGTAAGTGGATTTCAAAGCAATATTTTCTGTACTAAAAATATTGATTTAACCAGAAATTGCTTGTCATAAATTGATGCTATTAAATATAATCAAAACTCTTTTATCAGTTTCCTCTAACGTAGCTGAGGTTTCTACTCTAGTATTGAAAATCTTTTAAAGATGTCCTACTTGTAGAATAGAAAAAAAATATTAAAAATTAATGTAACCTGATTTGATTTCCAATCGTTAGCTGCGTGAAAAATATTTAATAAAAGTTAATTACTAAAATAAATTACTTTGTTCAGTCATATAACGTTAATTAGATGTTGTAACTATGTTTAGTAAAAGGAAAGTTAGTACAAATAAGTGATCGTATTTTACCTTTTTCTTATCCCTCATTGATCCCTTTCCTCTGACCATGATTTTGCATCCCGTCTCTTGTTCCAACTGTTTGGCTGTCATACCCCTGGGTCCTAGAATCCTTCCAACGAAGTTGAACTGTAAAAAAAGGAAAAAAAACATAGATGAGTTACAAATTAACACAAAATATTGCCAAATGGAAAAAAAATATTCGATTTTTTTTTAAACGCTGTGAGACTTGGTACAACAAGTCTGATTCAAATAAGTATAATTCTGAAAACATAAGAGTTCATAAGACATCATGTTTTTTTTAAAATAAAGTTATAGCACTACGGCTAATTTTTATCTGTTTTCCAATTCTATCATTTAGAATATCGATTTTGTTCTAGCTTATTCATCATCTGTTAGGTAATTCATTCAAAGTTGAAGATTACGAAACGCCGCAACGACGCCGACGCCACATGCTAAGACCTAATTCAAGTGTGTGACTACATCTAATGCCATTAGCTGTTGGATTAATTACTCGCTTCGTTACACATAAACCATATTTCCTGTACATACACGCATGCTGTACATACGTTTAACCTCAATACGTAAGCTTCAAAGCAACGGTCAGCTCGATGTATATGAACTGTGAACCAGTATCATTCTGCCGTCCACAAGCAAAGCTGAGAAATGGACCAGTTGGCACGTCGCCAAGCCACGCGGTTCACACTAGCGCTTTTTTTTCTAAAGGGATATTTTCAGGGAGCCGTACGACGGTTCAAAATATACAATAAACAAGCATAGTAAATAAAAATCGAGGTTAGAAATTCGTCACATGTCTCATGCTAAATTGTTTTGCGTGACAGCGTGCAAATTGCTCGAAGATGTTATTATGCGACTGAAAAATTAACTAATGTCCGCGTCGGCAGCAAGCTAACATGCATTTAGAGAGGATAGGCAGGCTGAGTAGATTTGCTTTGAAGTCATAAATCTTAGCGAACATTCAGTGTCTGTTATTGGGACAATAGAAGTGTTAGATATATTTCATTGCGACGTTATATTTCAATGAGAAATATGAGATGCGGAAATAGGCGACCCAAACGAGCTGGGACAGCATTCATTAGCCGTCGCGGTCCAGCGCCTGCCACGGTGACAGACGACAAATTGTAAATCACTCAAAGAACAGACGGACCGAAGTTTCACATGCCGATACATATCTTTATCGAACAAATAAATCTTTTAAAACTAGCCTGTACTGTATAAAAGTGGACTAGTATTAAACTGATCGTAGGTAAGAATAACTTGAAAGGGTAATTATATCATAGAGTGCGAAACAACACAATACTCACATCATCTTCAAAACACATGAGTGATTTCAACGCAGTGCTTTTAAAATTTTCATAAATAAATCAAAACAAAAACGGTTCAAACAACACATTTTGAAATGTTGGAAAATATCGTTTAACCACAGGTTTTGAAAGCTTATTTTCTTTGATGTACACACGTACGTAGACTGCGGGTAGAATTTCTTTCTATCCCGCTTATATGAGCGTGGTTTCTAAACAACATAAAATCCTAGCCGTAATTTCGTAGTGATCATAATTTCAAAGCGTAGAGCAGTCCCGATGCTGTTTAGCGGTTCGCCACAAACTGCTCGCTTGAGAACACTTCCTTTGCTTGTCAACCATTATTGTAAAGAAACATTTCCCATAGGAAGGACCTCGTTAAATTTGGTGTTGGAAGCGAGAGATGTATTGTTGTTTTGTATGCTTGTCCTTAATTCTTTATTAATTATTTTCTACTAGCTTCATTTCGCGATTTCGTCTGCGACAAAGTTGGTATAGGTAATATAATCCTTTGGCACTCGGCAATACTGTAGCTAACTTCATATCAATGTTAGATTTTTCGAAATCGGAACAGTTACTCCAGAAGTCCAGAGATTATCTCTTAAAACCAAACTTTACCACTTTGTAATATTTATAATAATGGGAGGCCTACGGTCAGCAGTGGACGGGAATAGGCTGATATGATGATAATGATGATACGGTTATATCATGTGATCTTCCCTTAAAGTTATCCGCAGGTTTCACCAAACCGCGACCATTTATTTCTTGAAAAGATGTCATCTCAGTACCATTGAGTTATACATTAGGTATAACTCAATGCTCAGTACTTACTCGTACGAGGGGATCAACTTCTAAATCTAATCATAACTTGGGGCGAATTCCAGACTAATGAATTCCGACGTTGTCTGGGTGTCAAATTATGTATCTCAAACCAGACGGGTGTAATGAATATGGGAGTGTCTGCACACATTTTCATGTCAAGAAAACGTCACGATTTGATCACGTCACGGGAAACAAAGTTCGCAGGCGTTCGGTCGCCGGCCGGCCGGTCGGTCGCCGGACGTCGGGCAAGTCGAAATAGCGTTGCGATAGTTGGCGACGCGCCCGTGTTTACTTTATTGCATTTTTTCACTGTTAGTAATATTTTTATGCGAAAAGTAATTATTTTATTTTCTACATTACAGAAATACCTGTAAGTGTGCCCGGATTCACTCTCACACGTTTGTCACTAGAATTATTTTCATCGCGAATTTTATATCTAGTTTATTATGTAATTTAACACTGCGTGTCTACATTCAGTTACTTAGGTAGCAATTTTAAATAAATACATCCATCTCTATCCAGATATAGGATATTCATCCATCATCCATATTCATCATCCATATTTATATTTATAAAAGTGAAAGGTCACTCACTCACTCATCACAAAATATCGAAAACCACTTGACGAATAAAAATGAAATTTGGCAGGGAAGCAGTTTATAGTTCGTAGACGTCCGCTAAGAACGGATTTTGCGACAGGGCCGGATTAAGGAGGTCTAATGGTTCTCGCAAGAAAACACCGGGAACGAAGTCGCGGGCAGCAGCTAGTTAATAATAAAATCTTGTTCATAACAATCCATTCAAATAGGTAATACAAGGAAATCGGACAGTATACAACACAACAGTCAACAAAAGCTGGCTGGGAAACGTACGCCGCCGCCGCCAGCGCATCTAATCGATAAACATTAACCAATTGCATTCCAGCCCGCGGCGCATGCGCGCTCCGCCCTTTAACTATACGTAGGTTCACCTATCTACGATTAGAGAATTAATGCAAACACCACTTTATCCGTTTAAGTATCGGCGGTTATCGAAATTAATGCAAATAAAGTTATTTGATTGTGGAACAATAAATCTGTAAACGCTACTTGTATTGATACACTGTACGGAGGTGAAGTTAATAATAAAGATATCATTACAATACCGGTATTATGAAACTTTAATCCTTGTTTTTATACCCAATCTGACTCAGGTTAAGTACCTATGACGATTTATATCTCACTCTCGTACAGTTTTTCATTAACCTTAATTCAGAATTCAGTAACCTTTTTTAACCGACTTCAAAAAGGAGGAAGTTCACAATTCGATTGGTATTTTTTTTAAGAATGTACACCGATTACGCTGAGATTTATGATCCATATTTACGTGATTCTTCTATAGTTTGACGCGGAAAAGTTGCTATTTGGTCCAAAAAAAAATTTAACAGTTTGGCCCAGTAGTTTTTATTTTATGTTTTTTTTTTATATTTTACCACGCATATCTTTTTTCAGTGTAGTTCGATTTTGATGATTCTTTTATTAAATAATTGGTAGTGTATACCTCAAAGGTACCATATAAATTTTAAGAAAATATACCACCCCATAACTGATTTTTTTTGGTATCACTGTTTCGTAATTAATTTGTATGATAAGAAGTAGGCACTAAAAAGCGAAAAAAAAAGTTTTTGAAGACAACCGCCTTCAAAAAGTCAAAAATAACTTTCAATTCGCAAGTCGGTGGCAATACAAAACAACAAGCAAAACCAAAGACACTTGCAAATTGAAAGTTATTTTTTATTTTTTGAAGGCGGTTGTCTTTTTTGTTAAAAACTTTTTCCCACCTATGTTGGGATCGGCTTACAGTCTAACCGAATGTAGCTGAATACTTACAGTCTAACCGAATGTAGCTGAATACCAGTGTTTCACATGGAACGACTGCGTGTCTGACCTCCACAACCACAACCCATTTTCTGAGTAACACGATACCCCTTGATAAGACTGATTGTCTGGTCTTGGACTTTCTAGCTTCTGACTACCCATGACGACTATCAATGATCTACGATTGACAGCCGCAACCAACGGCTTTACGTTTTCCGAGGCACGGAGGGGTTTTGGTATGAAATGATGGTCACCCATCTACGTACCGACCGCCACAAGTGTAGCTTAACCAAGACTGGTCGAGCTGTATAGCTTTTACTTAGCTATGATAATTTCATATGAGCATTCAGTATAAGTAAGAATATTTTAACAATTATTACTTCTAGTAACTTGCATTAAATAAACATACCTACACGTTAGATATTTATAATAAACTAGCTGACCCGACAGACGTTGTCCTGTCCCTATCTACCTACTTACCTGCCTATTTACACCTACCCTGCACCTACCCTACACCTACCCTACACCTACCCTACACCTACCCTACACCTACCCTACACCTACCCTACACCTACCCTACACCTACCCTACACCTACCCTACACCTACCCTACACCTACCCTACAAAAGTTTTTTTTTTATTTTTCTCTCCGTAAGAACAATCCTCGTACTTCAAGGAATATTATAAAAAAAGAATTATCCAATTTGGTCCAGCCGTTCGCAAGTTATGCGCTTACCAACACATTTAGCGATTCATTTTTATATATAAGACAATATGTTTTTTATTTTAATATTTTATCGGAAAGCAAAAATTATATATGTATAACAAAGTAAAGAACGACAGTTCGAATCACAATACAACGGACAGTAAATGATTAGAAGCGAGTGAAAACTTCAGATTGCATCGTATAATTTTCTGTTGCCTGCGACTTTTTGCGCATGAAGGTCAAAGTCAAATCCGTTCTTTATTGACGTCACTTACGTACCTGCCAAAATTCAGAATTCTTCTTATGTCAAGAAGTATTCGATATTTCGTGATTAATCAGCCTTTCGCTTTTGTAATATAACTGATACTTCACCTTTTTTTTGGTGCGCGTTGGAAATCCTCATGGTTTTCCTCCATAGCGGTACAAATAGTTCACATAATAATATCGCAACGTGCACTGTTGATGTCATCTAGAATCTACGGAGATCATGGTGGGTACTGAGCTACTTTCCTTATGAAAACTATTTAGGTAGGTACTACTAGGTATATCAGAATGACAAAATCCAAAAAAAAAAAAGACGGGTTGCACTCCGGGAGTGCCGGCAGAAGTGAAAACTTGATTATTAACGTTGAGCATGTTTGATATTTTGGAATGGTTAGGGAATAATTTTGCACCAATTGCTTTATCAGTATAAAAGTACTATCATTTATGTGGTAGAATACAATATTCATTTATTGCGCTATCGTACACAAACATGACAATTTATATTACATTAAAAATTTAACACTTTAAAACTATTACAATTATTTTACTCTACTCTCCATCCGTCTTACTCTTTTTCGATCAGGTCACGTGTCCTGACGCGAGTTTAAGATTTTATACCCATTACAGAAAAAGTGCTCAACGCCGCTAAAGAAGTTTTCACTTCAAAAAATCGAGTCGGCACCCCAATTTTATAACACGGATTTGAAGGCGGATTTTCACATTGCTACATATACCTATGTTTGAAATTTTCATTTGTACAGTAAATAACGCAATGAATATTGTTGAATTATTGTCAAAATGAAAACCATTGCCACTGTAAGTACCTATGTTACGCGATCAGGGTGGGTGTCTCACAGAGAAAGTTATTTAGAATAATGAATTAGACGTTATGGGTAGTGAGAAGTCAGAAAGTCTGACAACCAGTCTTACCAAGAGGTATCGTGTTACCCAGTAACTGGGCTGTGGAGGTCAGACAGGCAGTCGCTCGATGTGAAAAGCAGTTACCGGTCGAACGGGGTGAGATTGATTAGTTTTAAAATAAAAACCTACATAGCTTTTACAATATTAGAATAAAAAATCTGATAAAAATAAAATTAATGACGACTTTTTGAATGTAAACACAATTAACTTTGTTTTAAGTATACCAAACTAATTTAATTTTATTAGTAGCATTTAACAATTGTTCAATATTTACATTTAAAAATAAAAAAGGAAAACCTATAACTATACTACCTGTATCCCTTATGAGTGCTATGTACATGAATATAATGGCATGCAAGCACGGCTTACCTTGACCATTTTGTACCTATGTCTTGATTTCTGTGTGAAATATTTTCTTGTTTCGTACTTTTTAGATCACTTTTTGTTGTGGTCGGGTTTTAGTTTTTAAACTTTATTTTTTTATTTAAACCATTTTGGAGTCACAGCTAAGTATTATATATTTAATAGGTACTAGTGAACCCCTTTCCAATGATACTAAACACGGCATGCGTATCTTAATTTATTTGGCAATCTTTCCTTTTTTTACAATAATTTGTGACAAATCACCACTAAATATTATATATTTGAAAGGTACTAGTGAACGCCTTTCCAATGATACCAAACACGGTATGCTTGTCTTCATATTTTTTTTTAATCTTGTTTTTTTTGGCCGCCAGAGGGCGCCACATTGAATTCGGTGATACGTCATATAGCCTATAACCAACGGACGATCAAGACGCTTCTAACGATACCTCATTTGTTCAGTTCTGATAAGTAGTTTAGGAGCAATGAGCGAACAGATGAACATACATACATACATACATACATACATACATAGCCTGTCAAAATCATAACCCTCCTTTGGCTTTGCCGTAGTCGGGTATAAATGGGCCTGCTTTGATAACACCCTCAATTTGCATTCCTGCTTTAAATTCACCCCGACGTAGAACGTATTTTTGACCAATATTCAGGGTTAACTTTGAACGTAATTTTTTCCACTTCCAACTATCTTTAATGTGTTACACCGTTTACAAAACATGGCGTAATGACTTGAATTCTTAATATAAGATTAAATTATCGGCTGTGTTTAATTTTACGGGTAAAAATTAGGAAAATATTAGAATTTTAGGTAATTATCAAAGTTACAAAACGGTCAACGTAACTTGGCGCGTCTGAAGTTAGCTGTTTGGCTGCGCAATAGAACTTTTAGGAACGAAATTGTCTACTACGCAGCGCTAATCGGCTAACTTCAGACGCGCCAAGTTTCGTTGACCGTACTGTACCTCTTGTTTTGAAAGTCACCCCGTTTGACGGTACCTATTCAGCTGCATCCGGTTAGACTGGAAGCCGGCCCCAACATATATAGTAGGGAAAAGGCTAAGCAGAATGATGAATAGAATCACTCTTTACCTATTTCAGTTAATTAAATTATAAGCTCTACTTATATTATAGCAGTATATCGTTACCGTTTTCCCCTAACTGGAATACAATAGTGTTTATATCGAGTACAAATGTGCAAGATTTCCGTTTGAAATTTGCGGTGGTTTTGTGACATAATGATAGCGTTCCGATAGTACCGCAAACCACGTGCTGTGAGAACCACAAACGTAGTAAGGCGAGGTCGCGTTGATAGCGGAGATTGAACTATATTATTTTATGGTGGAATTGGATAAAAACTACTGATTTTATTAATGATCTCAACCTTCCACCTTTGTAAATTTTCAGAGATTTGAGTTCGAATTTGATTTTAATTTAAGACTTTGAATGCCATTTTAATTCTTAAAGATTTATTTGAACTATTCTCATGCGTATGAAATTTTGAACTAAAACCAACTGTAATATCCCAATACAATCTCAATAAAACCTTTCACCAGGTTGACACTTTAGAGTTTTAAAGTTATTAATGGTTATCAAATTGAATGTATTAATTTTACAAAGTTTTGCTATTTATTAAGCAGAATAAGATTTATTTCTAAATATAGGTTCTTGTATGAGTTATGTAGGTACATGTGACGACAGGAGACAAAATACATAGGTACCTAGTAATTTGAGCCCAAAAGAGTATGCTCATAAAATTGCTAACTTTACAACCAGACCTACGAGAACCATAAGCAGTCACCGTCAAGGTAACTAAATTAAAACTGAAAATTATTCTTGCACATGTTTCTCTATTAACAAATAGGCAATAAAATATTTAACTTACCTATGACAATATTGCATGGCAACTTTATTTTTTAACGAGTCCATAAACATTTTATGTAATGTGATTTTGTAACGAATACTTTACACATAACACCAACAAATCATCCTGGTGATTACCGTGGTAACCTCACATGCATGATTTATTAATACTCCTTTAATTAATTATACAATTCATTTTGTTCTCAACACGTGATTGCACTGTGCAATAAATGATATATTGTACAATTAGTGTTAACTAGCAGCTGCTGTAGAATTAACAATGTTATCTTTAAATAATTTGTTCATTTACCGCTTCCTATACTTTAGAATGATTTTCTTGATTTAGAAGCAGTCAATTATATTAATTTATCTTCTCATTCTCTCATTAAACGATCTCTTTTGATGGCAGTTTGGTAGAGGTCGTAGATAGGTATTTTGTTCTCCAAAAAAACAGGCATAATTATATGAGGATTAATAAATTCATGCATTTTATTAATACACCGGAATTTCTTAAAGAATTTGTAATCGTTTGAAATGTCCATCAGTTTTTGTTAAATACAAATAGTGAGCTTTTTTAAAGAAACTGTTACCTACTTTAAATTACGCCTCTCGCTTACACTTTTACCTCGGGTCATCAATAAGAAGCAAAATGCCGTATAATCGCTTTAAAATATCTATTACTAGCCTTTTCCCGCGACGTTGTTCGCGTAAATGTTAGTTGACGCAGACAAAGTCGCGGATTTAAAAGTAGCCTATGTCATGGTCCATATCCTATGCTTTGTTAAATTTCATCACAATCTGTTTGGCCGTTTTGTCGTGATGAGGTAACAAACAAAAAGACAGACATAATAGTTCTTTAGAATTTACAATATTTGTGTAGACGTTTGAAAGTGTGGATTATCATTATAACTTTACGTAGTTCACTGTTTCGTGTCATTGTTTAAATCCCGTTATAAATGTTACTTGCTTACTTCATATCATTGGCACATCAAACGTTTTCTTTGGAAATACCGCGTTATTTCTGATTAATTCTGGGAAGACTAAGGTGAGATATTTTGAAGGTAATATGAGGCAAACCGCAATTGTTATAGTATCTAGATAGGTGTACCTGAATCACAGAATATAATGTATCACACGTCAAAATGCATTAAGAATGTTAAAAAGGATGGCTGGAAGGAAGGATGAATGGAGGTGTTCTGATGAATGATTACGTAACGAATAGGAACGTGCTAAAACTATGTATTAGACAATTAACGTAACGCACGTGGTATAGGTTTTCCTAATCAAAAATATCACGAACTAATCCAATGACGCAAGGATCAAGCGTTAGGTACCAAAGTCAGCTGTCGGCAAATTATGCTGGCACTTCAATTGGCGTATTTGTGCAAATATTGGACTTTTTTAACAAGATAATACAAAATCAACTTCATTTAAAAAAGTATAGGGTATACTTTGTATTAACCAAGTAACGCCATTACCTATTTGTACAAATACGCCAAGTGAAGTGCCACCATTACATACGGTTCGGCATTCCTATTCATTTGAAGAAGATAAATCTCGATTGTAAATAAAAACCAAATTTTCTATTCGTGACTAGGGTAATTCTAAAACAATAGGCGTTTTTTACCGCTAGGAGATTAGCTTATCAGTTTGTACATAGAAAGTAGACCGTCAACCACCAAAAATCGTACAAATCCACAAACGGTCGTTGACTCACTGCCTGGAACTAATTCACTACCTATATATTTTTTCTGTAAGTATACGTATTTTTCCTGTACATATCTAACATGAAATTTATTTAGGAAAAAAAAGGATTGTCACTGAGTCACGTGAATATTAGTGAGGGTAATTGCGTAACACAAGCTTTGCAATGTCAATCGGAAGGATTATGACGGAAATTAATTATCCATTGCTTCACGTTTGAAAAGTTCATCTGCTCGATAAATAATGCAATGAATATTGTTTAGTTGTCAAAATGAAAGGCAGACATTGTCGTGTGTGTAACGCAAAATGGCTGCTGGATAATTTAAATAATTTACATCTGTTGTTGTCCGATTTAATCCGGTTGTTTATAATCAAATAGAAACTCATTTTTAATAGCAGCAGAAACGTATTATAGTTTTCATAACAAAATAAGTAGGTGCATAGATACATTGTTTCAAATACAGTCTATGAAAGAACAATGACAGTATCTAAACACAAGAAGCATCCAATGTATACAAATAAACACATATTAGCCGTAATAAACTTCAACAAAGAAAAGTACAATGGAGCAACAATAACAAAACAACTGAACTATTGACCACTGGTGATTGGCCATCATTAGTGAGAGACTGCGTGGACTATGCCGGATGAGTGCAGGCAGGTGGGTGTGTACCTACGTACCATATTGCAATTGATTGACGGTATAATTCTAACATAATTGTCGTACAACGATTGGTCACGACGCGATACGAAGTCGCCTCGGGGCTGACTGCTGTTGCGCCGATTGTCAGTAAAGCTTAGTGTATATTATTAATAATAATATTCTCCAGAGCGAATGTCAGCCACGGCGGCCTTTTCAATGGAGACCAAGTACGCAGGAGGACCAAGACCGGCTTTACATGCTTTCCGAGGCACGGAAGTGTCACACCACCAATTTTCTCTCCGAGCTGAAGATGGAAGAACCCGATAACCCTTTACCCGACCTGGAAATCGAATCCAGGACACAAAGCGCAACTGCAGCGCAGCATCGTGTGCTACCACGAGACAAGCGACGCATTCAGAGAATATTATATCCATACTTCCATACTAATATTATAAATGCAAAAGTAACTCCTTCTGTTACGCTTTCACGATGAAACGGCTAAATCAATTTTAAATAAATTTGGTAAAAGGATAGCTTGAAGCCTGGGGAAGTAAGTTACTTTTTAAACCGCGACGTCGCGTCGTCTGCTTCCGCGGTAACATTCATGCGAACACAGTCGCGAGGAAAAACTAGTTTCAAATAAATCATGAACCTCAAGATCATTAACATACTCTTCGATTAACTGTCAAGTCATTACCAAAAGCCTTTCCCAAGTATTAAAAGGGTCAGCTTCTTGTCCAACCAAACGTAGTTCACTATACGGATCACTGCCATTCGACCTCTGCAGCCCAACCCAAAATGGGGACATAGAAGGTACCCTCAAACTATTCTACTCATTGTAGCGTGTAACCCTTTTAACCTTTTCCCGGACTAGGAAATACGTAATGCTCCGTACCGATTAATGTTGTGGGGTTTCCCGGTGTTTTTATCTAGCTATAGTAATCACCATCTGCCTAGCCTTTTCCAACTATGTTGGTGTCGGCTTTCAGTCTAACCGGATGGAGCTGAATACCAGTGTTTTACATGGATCGACTGCCTATCGGACCTCCACAACCCAGTAACTGGGTAAAACGATACCCCTCAGTAAGACTTTCTGGCTTCTGACTACACTTACGACTGCCAAAGATCTACGAATGACAGCCGGGTCCAACGGCTTTACGTGCTTTCGGAGGCACGGATCCAGTTAGTATGTTACACGTATTGAAACAATTAGAAATCTCTGACATAAGACATTACACACGTGTCTATTTCAGATATATTTAAGTTCCAAGGTTCCAACTGCCTTCATGTTGTGGATGTAATGGAATTTTGGCTACCAGCGTAAAGGAGGAACGTGTCAATCGTTACACACAATTTTTTTTGTTTTCTTTTTCTGCACTATTTAATTCTAGAGATCTCGGCTTGCTGCCAGGGTAGGACAGATGCATATTAATAAAAATAATAATGTAAAAGATCGTTATATCACTTGAGAATAAGAGAAGCAATAGAAGTAAGAGTCGCTATGCGCCCACGCATAACGTAAACGTAATATAAACAGTTTAAAGTCACTATGTGTTGGCCGACATCAGAAAAATAACACACGCATTACTTTTTTTACATACGCGGAAATATTTATCCT
The DNA here is from genome assembly GCA_947361185.1 of Charanyca ferruginea. NCBI lineage: Eukaryota > Metazoa > Arthropoda > Insecta > Lepidoptera > Noctuidae > Charanyca > Charanyca ferruginea. Next base: position 11,548,912 of record OX376073.1, read on the forward strand.
CTAGCATGGAAATAATAAACATCCTATTAATAATATTGTTTTCGAGAGAAAATACAAAAACAGAACATCTATCGCAAGCTTTGCCAATGGTAGGATGCTGATAAATATGTCAACGTATGAAATGTCAAGAAATAAATTGCATTTAGTTAATTCTTCCAAATTAAGTCTGTTCACGCCTTTATATAAGAGCTCAGGTTACTTGTAATAGAAAGATAAACTGATCAATCCATAAGTACAGTAAATTTACGGGACAGACAATGACTTACTGTAAATATCGAAGTAATATTGATTAATAAATCATTATTTTAATGACTTAACAAGCTTTACCCGAGATTAGTCACGAACCTCTGTTTACCCATTAATTTGTACAATTTTCTGTATAATTAAAGGGTAAATCATTACAATATTTTCAGATGTTTCGAAGAACTCAGATGTTATAATGTATTAATACTCATTAATTAATGACTAATAACATGAAACCAGACGTGTTAATAAGAATAAGTGATTTCAGTACCATCAATATTATGCTGATAATCTTAATGGAAATCACTACTGATTTACTGAAACCGTAATTGTGAATAAAAACTGACGGAAGCCGACTATAACTCTATTGAACATGGAAAACTACTAACATTGGTGAACAGTAAACTAAACTGAAGATTCAATAAACAAAACAATAATTGAGCAAAGTTAAAGTAGACACTGCGGAAGTATTAGGCGCAGTTACTTCTAAAAACAATATGGAAGACAATGTACCAATAGATACCGCTGTTAGACAAAGTCTAGAGCGGGCCACGACCCGTGACCCGTGGTCGACGGAGCGCGACCATTCCGATCAACCTCATTACTGAGTACAGAATGCAATGCTGCAAGTACCCATACTCGTATGGAGGTACTAATGAAGAAGCCTACTGGTATAAATCGGTTTGAAGATAGCTACAAACGAAGGAATGTCAAGCTCGCGTGATCCATGACAATTTGATGTGTTTGAATTTGTGATAAATATCATTATAGATTTTCTCAACATAACTTTGGAAAGGAAATTAATAGTTTAAAAAGTTAACACAGGTCTCTTTTATGTTTATTTCGGTTCTTGGATTGATGAAAAAAGGCAGATAGAAATAGTGGGTACTCTTGCTCAAGCTAGAGGTAGACCACTTTCATTCTGGTACTAATTGGAGTCAGTCAGTAACAGTAACTACCTACTTTAAAAAGTGCCTTACTTACATTAACCGAAGTACTTTTGGTTTCACAGTAGAAGACGTTCATTCATTAAACATGTACAGTTGTTCCCGAGCATTTAAAGTTAAATTTTCCCTTCTATCTTACTGTGTGAAAATGTCGCCTAAGTCATTAATCTCAATCATGCCATTTGCATTCAAGAGTTTGTTTTCGCGTACAAAATATTGTGGGAGTCAGCAATTGTGAAGCTGTCAAGGCGATACAATTTAAAATTTCTTGTTTGTTGCATAGTTTTATGTCGTTGCCTCTTTGTCTTTACGAATATGTCTCTACAAATTATTTTGCTTCCTCATTCAGTTATTCATCGTTTATTTCAAATCCTACAGGATATACTTAGCTGGCTGGCTGTGTACCAGCCGATGTTTATTCTATGACGTAAGCTTATTTTGTGTAAAACTTAACCGTCATCCATTGTTCCTTTGAAACGTGGTTGAGTAACAATCATTAGGAAGTGGTAGCGTTGACGATAATAATTACGTTACTTTATGATGACTTCTTTTATTTTACTTATTAGTTTCGTAATGTTTAAGCTTTACTTAAATAGCCTCTGTTGGAAGCACATGCCATTCGCATGGTGTCATAAGTTTGTGCGTTTTAGCGATACCGATTCAAGATAATCTACAAGTAGTAACTTGTGTTTAGCTAGACAAAAGCGGTCGTTATGAGCTGGTGTCGAAGGCGACTGAACTGTGACCCTTACGTGAAGTAGGACCAATCCAATCAACCTCAATAATACACACACACACAACTCCTAGTTATCAGACCGACAAAGACGCTACTTCTGAATAAGGTTCTACCTACTAAGGTACCTACTAGTAGTCTAGTACTAGTTTAGTAAAGTATCGATGAACTCGACTGAAAATCAATTGGAATATTAAACTGCCACGATGGAAATAGTCACTATAATAGAGTTCAATGAATCCATTCTTCATTTGTCCAGATTTACAGTGTAGAGATAAATGGAGCGGATATTAGCGGCACACCCACACATGCGTTTACTGCATACGTTATAGCTTAATATTACGGCCTTATAGCCATAAGAAAACTTCATTAAATTGTACACAAAGCAACAGTGTCAGAGAAAAACACAGGACTGTATGCGCCCACGCATTGCCACAAATTTAGACAACTAACTACCTACTCGTGCGAAATTGAAAGACAGCGAGGCATCTTGAACCGGTCAGCTTATATTTGTAAAAAAAATACGTTTGAATGTGAAAGCCGATAAACGACGAAAGAAACATAAATTAACGCGAATATATATTACTTTTTTACAAAGACACATTATGTGGAGTCGTATTTTCTCACGAATTTGTCGTTATTATGATTATCACGAGTACCTACTACATTATTATAGCCAACTGTAGTACGAGTATGCAAGGTTACTGAAATATACAAAACTTCGTGAAGATTTGAATTTACGTCTAGAACGTCATAGTCTTTAATGCTTTCGCCAAAGAAAAATAGCCAATAGAATGTTTTGAATTTGAAAGATTTGAAAACCATGTACACACAGACAACGTTATGAACTGGGTAGGTAATCTTCAAGCTTTAATAACCGGAGAAAAGGGTGTAACGAGTAGGTAGATGACGCTGACCCTACCTTCCTATTTCTGTTCAAAATAAAGTGATATTACATAAACCCTGAGTATTTCAATCGTTTTATTGATAGATAGATCGGAATACCGTTAATCTATTCGATCGATCTGAAATACCCGACTGGTCGTAACCTAAACAAGTTTCTCGACGGTGCAGTAGCGCGAATTGTTTAATCTTTTTGAAACACATTCGCGAGCTTTTACTGATGTTTGCACTCGCGAATGATAAAGCACACACTGCTTGTGCCAGACGTGTTTTCACTAAAACAATTCAGCCGTCCGGCCGGTTCGTCGGTGAATGTACTAAATTCTGTTTTACGTTCTTTCCTCTAATAGCTGCTTGAAAGCGATTAAGATTTCATCCCATATTATTAATAAAGTAGACACTATTAGTGAAAGTACTTAACTATAATTACCAATCACTAATTAAAACGGTAAAGTGCGGAATAATATGTTGTTTGGATCTCGAAATGCTCAAAATGAATATGGTTAAAATACTATCACTGCGTTAAAAAACATTCGTGTCTGCTATGAGTTACCTACGAAAAATAACGGATTTTAAGAGCAAGAAAAGCTACAAGTTGTGTTTATGGTGATACTGATTTTTTTCTACCGAATCGGATCCAACGCTTCCAAATGCGTCAGTGTCATTGGCTTTTAAAATGGGCCACCATTTTATTGACCATTCAGTTGGCTTCTTATTCTCAAATCAACGAGTACATACAACAAGTTTTATGTACTATACTTACCAAGAAATATCAAGTATTTGCTCTGCAAGTAAAACATAGACTTCTTGCAACTTAGGTAAGTATTTTATGTGACTTGAGAATAACTAGGTAAACTCTCCAGAATCTGAATGAGGGGCAAGGCTTTCCTCTTTTTACGAAAGTAATCAAGCTTCCACTTCAAACAACAGATAAGGATAGGCAGTTGCCTGCAAGTAAAAGTCCACTTTTAAAATTTCCTTGATTAAAGTAACAGATGACCATGCTTTCTCTCAGTGTGAGCTCGAGTCTAAGATCTTCCATTAATACACGCATCAACTGGTACTTCTTGGGAAGCAAAAAGCTGATGTAACGGTCCTCACCTATATGGCAGGATTTAATAACTCCTCCGACCCTAAATGGAGAGAGGCAGATATCGAGGCACGTAACAGAGTATCGATGTCGATTCTTTACCAAGATCGTGACTTTTAGAGTTTTGATATAAAGCACATCTGTTATATTTAAAACAAAACAAATTATGGAGACGATTCGTGGGAGAGGCAAAATCATATTCAATCTTTATCAATCCAAATTCGGCGATTACGAAGATTTCTACAATGTTTACAGAGAATTAAGATGTCTATTTACACTTATAGAAATAACACAAAATTATCGAATGTAAACAGAAACCGCGACGCACGCATCAACGTAAGCACTAAATGTGTTTGTGATTTGCACACCAAAAACTCATAATTTTCGAATAACATAATCTGTGAGAATATGCGCAAATGCGTTTATTACATTTCAAATGCAGCAAGAATATCGGCATTAATATTTGCATTAGGAAATCACGTAGTTTATCGATGCGTTAACATCACTATGCAATGCAAGCGGGAACCTGTGGGACTAGAATGAGGTTGGAACTCTCCATCTAGTGGTCTATGATCGGGCAGCTTTGAGCGCGCTCGTATGTGCTCAGCATATCATTTGCTATACAATGCGGAACAGAACATGTTCCTTATTTGGCTCGCATTTTTTCTATAAAGGACTAGGAAAAGAATTAATTAAGCAGCTATCTATCCTGCATTTCTATATGCGCATAACGTCTCAATCTCGAGAATAATTCTATTACTGTAAACAGAACATAATACGTGATTTGTTTATGACTCGATGAATAAATATTAGGTGCCTACATTGTGGGAAAAATGTGGTTTGTTATATTTTTTCTTAGTGTTCGAAGCCGGAGCTTTGTGAACAATAATAACTCCGAGAAATTCACACTGATGCTGAATTTAAATATGAATAATAACACTCCTAGCAAAGGCGAATAATTAAAACAATCTGGAACGAGACCGGGTAAATAAAATTAAACTGAGTAATAAAGGTGCTGATATGCGCCCTAAAATTCACATAAAAGTGAACACAATTGCGTATCAAAGAATGAACACGTTGCTATTTGTTTAAAGCTATAAAGACGTACGGTACAGTTAGGTACAAAAATAAAACATTTTAAGATTACATTCGTCGCAGCAGCCGGTGTACCGAAACTATTGTTTCGACAATGTGTTCAACATACGAATCGCATTGGTACTGTTAGCTCTATTTCTGGAATAGTTAACGTTTACGGCTGGGTTTTTGCGAGCGAATAAAACATTGATGGTATGATTACCAATTGTGAAAACATTATTTTGAGATTTGGCATAGTACAGTGATTTGTTTAAGCAATAAAATCATACAGCGTGTCAGAAACTATTCACGATAGTTTCTAGGAACTCCATCATGTGACAACCATCTTGCATCGTTAAGGGTTTGCATCGTTATTTCTGAGTACGTGACCGATGTCTCGGAACGGTTCTTTTGATCGACAATCAATATCATTCAACGATCAATTTATCTCAAGATTTACGTCTACATTGTTAGATTCCTCACAATTATTCAGATGATCTATGAGGACATTATTCTAAACATGAATATTCATAATATTAGCTTGTGAGATTAGAATTATTTTGAAAGCTCGATAATTGAGACCCGAAAAGCAGTTAATTCTAACTAATCTACTACTATATCTTTGTAAATAGTTCGACATAGGTAGTTTAAGGGGCATATTGACGACTTTTACAGATTTTAAACTGACAATCACGTCAAAATGTGTAGTGTAAATGATTTAAAAAAATATATGTTAAACTAGAACATTCTCTTAATCATTTAGTATGTGAATATTTTTGATTATATCATATTACATAGTTTAATTAACTCGTGAAGTTGTGTCTGACGCGGACAAAACATTGACAATCACACAAAATTTGCCAGGTATAATTAAACGAAACTTACACTATCTTACAGACAATTTTATTATCTATCTTTTAGTATACGCCTTTTTTTAAGTTTGAGAATACTATCTTTTATTTAATTTATCGACTAAACTTTGAGAGTTTTGGACGCAGCGCATACGATTCTCTGGTCGCTCAAGGTCGCCGGCGTATATCGTCGCCTTAATTGCATTTGATGTTCCTGTTTCTCACATTATCACGTGATAAATTCAGTAAATGTCATTCAGCTACTCAAAATTGTAATAAAATTCAACTAAATGAATTCAGTGGCAGAGGTTCGTTAGATGATACCATATAAGGAGTCACAGACGAGTCGATGGCGCCAACAATATACCTCTATGAGTCAACACACATCTCACTAATGTTGATTAGTTTCTAAATACACTTAAAAGGAAATATTGGATCTATAAATTCTGCTTCTCATGTTGAAGAACATTATAAAAATAGTAAAGCGAAAATGGCAGGTAACGTCAAGTACGATGTGCTAATTAACATAAATAAATACTATTGTGACTATATTGAAACCAAAATCAATTAAAGTATCTACTTACGGTAAACTTTTCGCTCGGCATATCCAGAATTGGAATATAACCATCCTACCAATATCCTAATCCATACTTCCATACTAATATTATAAATGAAAAGTAACTCTGTCTGTTACGATTTCACGATAAAACGGCTGAACCGTTTTTGATGAAATTTGGCATGAAGATAGCTTAAACCCTAAGGAAGGACATAGGCTACTTTTTAATCCGCGGCTTTGTCTGCAACCGCGATAACCGACATTCACACGGACGAAGTCGCGGGCAAAAGCTAGTCCTAACTAATATTTAAAATGCGAAAATTTGTTTATTCGTTACCTTTACACGCCTAAACCACTGTAGCGATCATCCTGAAATTTTGCACATACGTTGTCAGGTGTACAGAACCGGACACCGTACCTTTCACCCCGAAAAAAGTACTGTTCCCGAGGAAAACCACAATAACGTTCTTATGATAATATGGCACCACTTATCCTTTGAATAATGTTTGAATTCAGCTACTTATACTACGTTCACAATAAGATTAGACATACACACAAACCTTTTTTACAGTCCCTTCAACAAATAAGGGAGAATGTGCGAGGGACACACATGGCAAAATTTGTATGGGATCAAGAAGCGCCTGCGGACTTACTTAAGATAGCCAAGGGTGCTATGTCCGCAGCCGCCCCACGTTTCGGCCCGTATAACGAAAGTTGGTAGGGCCATGGGAAGGTTGGAGGGAGTCCCTTCAACCGATTTTGACTTCTATTCCGTAGGTTTAAGGATAACATCAGAGGCAAAAAAGTGGTTACAATAACAATTGTTTTTTGCAGCTGCCATTTGTCATGCTACAAACGCAATTTAAGTCAAAATCGGTTGAACGGACTGTAAAAAAGGTTTGTGTATATGTCTAATCTTATTGTGAACGGAGTATAGGTTAGGTTCGTTTTATTCCGCGACTTTGTCTGCATCCGCAAGAACCGCCATTCACGCGGAGTCGCGAGCAATAGCTAGTTATAAATAAATTGACCAGTAGATAACATTGGAAGCCAAATAGCTCGAGATGTCAACTGATACATTGACAACTTTTTCATCAGCTGCAGTCGAAGTTGGCACAGTCATGAAGTGCCAGTGTTAATTGACTTTCATAATGAATCATTCGGTTCATTGAACTCGATGCCCAAAAAGGCACTCTATTTGTGTTCGTTTGCAAATGACTAAGAATCAGTTGGTAACAATGAATGGACGGTATCGTTGAGGGTCGCCCGAGAATCAACAATCATTCCAAAGACGAGATAGCCCTGACATAAGTCTCCAAATGTAGCAGCTTGCCTGCCTTGTATTTCTATCAGTATGACTAACGCAACTGTTACAGTAAAACTTGCTATTCGAGACAATTAACTGGATCCACGAAGGAATTTTCATCCGATAAAAAACCTAAGGAAATTTAAGATAACTCCTCGAGATAACTGAACGTGTATCGTGACATAATTGACAAGCTTCTACCTTTATTACCTTTTTGCAATTCAATCAATGCTAATGCTTCACAGAAGGATCATTTATAAACTCATGTCTTTCTACAATGATTTAAAACAGGTATTAGTGAACTATTAGAAGCCAAATGAATTAATTACTGAGTGTTTACAAAGCCATACAAATTCATTATGGTTATAATTGCTTGAGCACATCCCACAAATAATGTGCATACAAGTTTCGTCAGTATCCAAGCAGGAGTGTTTACACTCACTCATTACAAACACTTCTCAAAAGACTGCTTGGCTCTTGACAGTTGAATAATTAATGACAGAACAACTATTTACGGAGTTCCTTTACAGAAAGTGTTCATTCATATTATGTTACTTAAATGGTTTATGAATGAAATTTAAGTTGTATGATTACGACAAATTAAGTTGTAAACAATGACATTACGCGTGTATCGTCACGTTGTTTCCCCTTAAGGAATCAAAACAATGTGCGAAAATATGATACAAGCAAACACGCACCGAAATAGTTATCGGTTGGAATACGTAGTAAATAAACTAAATAGAGACACTTTCCACTTTGGCAACAGAAATATTGTGTGTGTACAGAAACATTTTTACCGATCAGGAAAAAATATACCAAGACCACTTGTTGGAGATGAACAGAGGGACTGTACCTACCACAAACAATTGTGATCTTATTTTGAATTCCCTCATACGTCAACAGTCAACAGGAAAGTTACGGCACATGACCTAATACCGTCACGTAGTTACTGTTAATTCAACAAGTTAGGTGTTTTCAGTAAATCCATAAAGTTTGAAACGATACGTCTTTAATTAGAACTTCTCGGAGCTGTTAGTAATAAAGCCGATTAGTCTTACGTGGTTACGAAGTAAATTGGTGGCTTAATTTTCTGGAACAATGGCAAATACTCCACAAACAGAACAACAAATTCAGTTTCTTGGCTTAAAATCGTATGATTCCAAAATACGCATCATATCTTAAACACAGACGTAGCTTTAAGTAATAAAGACGATAGTCTTACGTGGTTACGAACTAAATTGGTGGCTTAATTTTCTAGAACAATGGCAAATACTCCACAAACAGAAACAAATTCAAAACTTTCCTGATCGTATGATTGCAAAATATGCATCATTTCTTAAATACAGACGTATAATTATTTTATTCACTTCCTTGACCCCTGCTGTCTGGCGTTTCAGATAAACTCTAGAATCTGACGTAAGCAGAGTGCTAATTATGACATTACTTACATCTGGATGTTCTTTAACTGGCACGTAAACTTTTTCTGTGAGTGTGGTGACCATGCCTTCAGGCTCTGGTAGAACCAGTGGTTCTTTCTTGACTCCATTTATTTGGAATAAACTTGCTCGAACTTTTGCTATTTCTGTAAAGAAAAAAATACACTTGTTAGCTACGTGGATCACATCTGCTCTAATAAATTTTACACATGAAACATGTCATATTGACTCGTTAATTTTAGAATACCGTCCCAAACGTTTACTAGTAAATATAAAGTTTTATGCCCCGTGGAAAATTCCTGTTTTTATGAGTACTTATTTTAGTTTTTGGAAAATGTACAATACTTAATTACATCGTATTTGTTTGTGACACACGTTATTTTAATGGTTATAGTTATCTGGAAAACATACGTCACTCTCAGTAGCTTCATGATGCCATCATCACATGTCAACCGCCGCATTAGACGCCCACTGCTGGGCATAGGTCTCCCCCAAGGGTGGGTTCAGCTGTTATCAACATGCTCAGCCGATGCATGTTGGCGATCGCAGTAGGTGTTATGGTATTCAGAAGGACACTGCTGCCCATCCTCTGGTCAATATCCCTGTCGCCTTCTACGACACCCACGGGTAGACATGGGGTGGTGCTATTCGCAGCCGGCACCACATGACTAAATTCATGATGTAGGTAATCAATATTTTTTAGTAAGTATCGGATCTGTAATGTTTGAAGGCTACGACAGCAGTTGATGACTGTTATGACATCATCTGACAGATATATTGATAGATCTGATGCTGCACCTCTAATAATATGTCTGGTTAACACAGCGCACAGAGGCCACCCCAGCCGCAATGATGTAATTGAGTTATGACATATTTTTAATAAGCTCCGTATGACTCATGATGGGGCAGGACGTTCAGTAAGACGGATATTATTAGTCAAAGCAAATATTTTAACCAAGACGTTTTGTTACAATCTCTGCACCTAACATGGTCTGTGAAAAAAAGCCTGTAAATAGACGGAAATTAATATATCAAGGAGATATTCATCATCAAAACCGTTCCATGCTAATATTATAAATGCGAAAAGACTCTGTCTGTTACGCTTTCACGATGAAACGGCTGAACTGATTTTGATAAAATTTGGTATGAAGATAGCTAGAAAGAACCCCGGGGAAGGACATATGCTACTTTTTAATCCGCAACTTCGTCTGCATCCGCGATAACCGGCATTCACGACAAAATTGTTTGTAAGAGGTAACTAAGTTATCTCTGGAAATGCTGGTCTGATTACAAACATTCTTTCACTAATAGAAAGCTATACTATTTCTGACTGTCATAGGATATGTTATGTAGTATTCTTGACTTTCACGTGGGCAAAGTCGACGACAGACACTAGTTTTAAATACATAGACTCAATTATATGCACAATGTGGTTCAAAGACCCAATAGCTGTTTTGTGCTAAAGTACTACCTATAACACGACCTCGCGATTTCCCCATCGTATGTGAAGAATCGTTGTGCAAACACAGTCTCGTTTTATCTTTCTTATCCAGATAAAGAGTTGATGAGTCATCGGCTAATTTCCGGACGTACGACCATCTGTTTCTGCGATACCGTTTAAAATATGTCAAATTATAATGCGAGTTTAAGTACCTAACTTATCTGCTACTCGCACGTGCTGAAAATTTTATTTTGTAGTAGCTTCACTATCTGCAATCAATCGATCAACACAGAATGCCACTGCTTGACTGCTATCTTATCTAACTGATATCTCCTTGTCAAAATTAAAAGTAAACCTCGAAACTTTCAAGCCCGTGTTTTCTAGATCTTATGCGAATAATAAGAAAACAAAAAAGAAACAAAAAATTTTAAATTTCTTTTTTTTGTCTGTAATTTATGTCGGGTACAGTTATGCGGGTTCTCTTCAATTCGTTAATCTCTCACGCTATCAAACGGCTCATATGCGCAGACGCACGTATCCGCCTGACCATACCGAGTACGCCGAGGGGCTGGCGACAATGCGGAGGAGCTTTCACGCCATATAAGGGCGGCAAAGCGAGTAAACAAGCCATTACCCCGCTACAGAGCTCTTGTGATAGCCGATGGATTATGTATTTAATTGCCACCTTTTCTTGCATATTGATGAGGATAAGATGTTTATGATTCATATTCTACGTATTTTATTATTTCAGACTTCAAAAAAAGGAGGTTATCAATTCAACACCTATAGATGTAATTTTATTGGATTTTCGGAAGTCGGTGGCAAAACCACAAACAGAACAAAATCCGCCGACTTCCGAAACTTAAGTGCTAAAGTTATTTGAGGGTAGTCATGTTTAATATGATTAACGTTAGACCGTTAGAGTGTTCATGAAGTTTCTTGCTCGTTCTCGATAACTGTTTGGAACGAGTGCAACATTTTGACTGACTGACTCCTTGACAATTCGAAAGTGCCTCTAAATGGTTTATTTGAAACAAAGACTATATCTCCTTGATTTAAAAGAAAAGGTTTGAGTTTGAGTAATCAGTTTTTAGTTTTTGAAAGCGATTATCTTTTTTGTAGAAAAGATTTGTTCTATTCCAAACTTCAAAACTTTTGTGAAGTTACGCTACAGAATAAAGTCATCTGACCAAGATTCAGTTTCATAATTGGAGAGTGATTGTCACTAACAGTGATGGTGACATTATGTATTTGACAAGTTGATTGTCTGATGGTCAATTTACAAGGTTGCATCAAGAGCAGATCGTTTAAAAAAACCGCCTTTTGTGTAACATGTCACAGCGGACGTTGACTGACAGGTGTCGAAACACTTGTAATGGCCTTAGAACAATGCAGCAGTCTTTGTACTAGCAAATGAGAGTTCTAAACAAAAACATCGCGGCATAATAGAGGCTGCGTTTTGTCGCAGGTTGTTTTGGGGGCTGTCTGTCTGTCGCTTCGTGTCTCTGCGCCTGAGTTTGATTAATGTACGGATTTCACGTGAACGAGTTTCGGAATATGTCGTCTGTAGGAGGTCGCTCTTGCGTAAGCTACCAAACTTGTGTACAGACGACGCCAGCATACCAAGCCATACCAAACTATACAATTTTATTAATTGAATATGAACCTTATTCATTTGTAACAAAGATGAAAATCTAACAAAGAAATTTGACTGATCGTTGTAGCTTGAGGTGCTGATGTGAACTATGAGACGGACGATTTCTGTGATGGTAGTTATTTACGCATTCCTGTTGAAGTTACTACGTCTTTCAACATAATTATGTTTACACCACTAGTTTTTTATTTCACACTAAAAAGCGCAGCTTTAGTCACTATCATTATAACGTATAATGGAAGCGTTTAAAGTAACAGGAGTTATTTATGAGGCTTGCAGATGTAACAGAAAATGTTTAATGACAGCTTGCATGCTCATCGCCTACGAACATCGCGTTAACCTATTTCTTGCAGATAATTCTTTCAAAAAGCGGGGGAAGAGGTATGTATGCTTTAATGTTTTCACAACTGCGCATCACATGACTAATTTGAACATCCAATCAAGCTTAAAGACCATGAATTTAAATATGAATTAATATTCTAATCGATTTTAATTAAGTTAGTAGTCATAATTTATTTAATTTATTAGTTGACGTAAGCGGGTTTCAAAAAATTAAGTTTCTTCAAAATAGAGCTGCCGGCAAACTGGTAGCAAAGCCACAGAGTGTAGTTATATTTGTTAACAAGGTTTAATTTTACCATTTACTCAGATTACTGTAACCGCAATCGCGATCGTTCTATGTACGTAATTCTAGCCTTGCAAGACTCCTTATAGGATAACGTAAGCTAAATCTATCTCTGTGTCTTGGGCCTTAAGATAGAAAATGAGTTGAGAATGATAGACAAGTCTATAATATAATGATGTTTGAACGCTCGCGTAGGAAGAGCATTCACTATAATAGGAGAGCAAGCAACTTGTGTGTCACAGACTGACAAATGTCAATTGCCGCTTCGATCTTCGAGACCACCTACGGAAAAACAAACGTTGTTAGATTGCCTATGATTTGTGACCAAAATTAATGGTAAAGAATAGGTATGGTCAGAGACAAAAGTTGTTTAACGTTGTTACTTTTCAAATCATCCGAGGGGCTCGTGGCTAAGTAAAAGCCTCAAAAATACTACGCTTGTCGCGGTCAGTCCGTGAATGGGCGATCATCTTTGGAAAGTACCACGTAAAGACGTTGGTCCCGGCTGTCATTTGAAGATCTTTGACAGTCGTTTTCGGTAGTCAGAAGCAAGAAAGTCTGACAACCAATCTTATCAAGGGGTATCCTGTTACCGATTAACTGGGTTATGGAGGTCAGATAGGCAGTCGTTCCATGTAAAATATTGGTATTCAGTTGTGTCCGGTTAAACTGGAAGTTGACTCCAACATAGTTGGGATAAGATTAGGCAGATGATGACTTTTCAAATTATCTAAATAATGCAGTATGTTTATTTTGTTACACACTTACTCTCCCTCGGTAAACATATAGGTGAAGTGAGCTGTCATCCGTTCGTCAGCTTTGTCAAACCCTAGCATCGGGACAGCTGACAGCTCACTTCACCTAGGTGGTCACCGAGGGAGATTGTAACAGAATAGACATACAGTAGTGCTATTTTGTTACAATCTCCCTCGGTGAACACCTAGGTGAAGTGAGCTGTCATTCGTCCGTCTACTTTGTCAATCCCTGGCATCGGGACGGACAATCTCCCTGATTGTAACAGAATAACACTGCAGCAGTGCCAGGGATTGAGGTGGTTTGAATTAAACGCTCATATCAATTAAATAATAATTATTGGAACTCAAATGAAAACCGCCTGTAAGCCTTCGTAGTGGAATTCAATTAGGATTAGGTAGCTTTTCTATTTTAGGATAGTGTTTATGTCATTACTCATTTGAAGTAAAGTGGCTGAACCAGACTACCTACAATAATAATAATAAAATAAGACAATGCACTGCTTTTCAGCATTTCAAGTAAAAGCCAAGGGTTTTTCTGACCTCTATTTCGTATTCCCTAAAAAAAAAACAATAATTAAGATTAAAAAATCTACAATTTTAATCGACTTTTCTGGCTGACTGTACTTACTTTATTTACTTTCAATTTAACATGCCTCTTGATGAACATGTACTGGCAAGAAAACAAGTTTTATTATTGAATATAACATTAGAAGTCGTTACATAAGTAGGTACCTTATTCTTGATTATCTATTTTTGAATATTTACTTCTCATGTCCTAGTTACAGTTCAATAACATTTGTAGCAATTTCTTTGTTAGTTAGAATCATGGAAGAATACATTAATTTATTAACTAGCTATTTACAAAATGTTTTGTTCTAGGTCCTAGGTATGCTGGGAGCGGTGAATGCTTTTGCTAATCCGGCCATAGACTATCGCCGGAATAGCAAAAGCATTCACCGCTCCCATCGGTGTTCTACCTCTGCCTATGGTCCATAGGCAGAGGTAGAACACTGCGGGGGTTTTAGCCAGTAAGAGTCTAGCATGCTCCTCCGTCACCCCCATGATAGAGGAATTTCCACCGCGCAACAAAAAGAAAGGTCCTAGGTAGGCTACATAAAAATCTTTTACGAAAACACAAACAAAATATTTATATCTCAGCCAATAAATATTAATAGTATTGTACAATTTCCTCTCACTGTAGTATTGCTACAGCTAACCTCACACACATACGCTTACTGGTTCCAGATAATGCAATGCAATCTCTCTTGCATTGTCACTGTGCACAATGGCAGACCGCGGTGCATTCACTCTGTAATCCTTCCCCCTCATTCTATTCTAATACGCATTTAATAAGCTGTAACTTCGAGCCCTACAACGATATTATCACATGGAAATGGACGCTTTGCTACGTGATTACATTTTTACGGTTCGTCACGAAAACTTACCGCCCACAAGTTTTTATTAGTAAAAAAAAATACTTAAACTCAATTTTATAGCTCACGGTGTGATCTGTTAAATTATGTATTAAATAAACATTTGTGATATTAAGAAGGGATTGAACTCGACCCCTGCACAGTTATAATACAATTTTCGACATTATTCAAGATAAATGCGATTCCGTTGAGAAACATCACCAATACACTAAGCTATTAATATTGATTTTAGCATATTTATAAAATAAAGAAGCGATTGGGCCATTTAAAGTTAAAGTTTGAGCGGTTAAGCAACTGTTTTTGCTTGTGGTAACTGTATCGTGTATTAAAGTTTATTCGGCTAACGAAACTTTTAAAAGGTTAAAATAAGAAAGATCTTCAGAAACATGTACCTACTCTTACAACAAAGGAAGGCTTTTATGTAACATTTCAATCTGAAATATATGCTGTATATTTTTCTGTACCAATGTCATTAAATAGCCATCTGCGTGCAATCGCATGCGCAGCAGTTCCAGTGAAACAAACGATATAATTGGTTCTAAGAATAGACTAAGTCACAAAATCACTTTCGTTAGCTACGTCGGTCGGCGGAAACAATTAATTTCTTTCATCACCAAGAACAGTGGTGGTATTTTGTAATTTAACGACGACGCCAATGCAATGGCCGTCATAATAACAAACTAAGTAAACGGACGCGCGGTCTAGACAGTGAAATCACAAGGTGGTGCATTAATTAAACTTGACTGTCACAATTGGAGCATAACTGAACAAGATTCATTTGAATATGTGAAGGACTGTAAATACAAACGATTAATCTATACATTCCTCACATTACCTACTTAAATCTATGAGAAATTTCAAATAGGTGCAACTTTAGAAACGGCAAGCATTTAGAACGGTAAACTAACAGTCACTAATAGCTTTGTTTCTGCTAGCATTAAGATTAATGTTCCCTGAATAATATGTATGAGGGCAAATGAAGAACAATGTGGATTGAAAGGGGAATTTTCTCACGTTGAGCGACGATGCGTAAAGGCAGTACCACGGCCAGCTACGACCGGCTTTACTTGTGTCGGCCAACCACGGAGGCTTGAATCACGCGAATAATTATGTTGATTTATTAAAATGTGTGTGTAATTACCCGGCTCATAAGTGACATTAACGGAATGAGACATCTCTGAGAAAGATTTGATATCACACAACATAGCGGCTATGTATGTAGATATAAACAGATAAAGACACAGACGAATCCATCAAAAAAACATTTACCTACTAACGCAATCGGAATGTACTAGGTATAATTACGTCAGAATCATCAATATTAATAGATCGTCGTCGCTAAATAGTTAAATTAGGAAAATATTTTTGTAAAACTTTATTGTAATACCTACCGACACTTAATGCTTACAGTTCACACGAGCTCAGGACATAGAGAATTCGAAAGGGCGAAAGGGAGACTTTTGCCTTGCAGTGAGACAACTCAAGCTAATGATAAAATGATATCCTTATCATACAAAAAAGTAATAGAAGAAATTAATGCATACATAACTCATAATATATTTATAGAGAGCAAGAAAACCTTTGGCAAAAGCAGAAAGCTAGGTTAAAGACAACAATAAATAATAGTGATGACGTAAAATGACTTTAAATTGGCCACGCATAACAACAAATGATAAACATCTAGTCACCTTTAGTAAATCAAACATTATGTGAGTCGTGGGAGGCAGGTATTAAAATCATAAGGTCTGCAATATACAGGTATATCTAAGCATGTTGATAGTTCTCGACTTTTTTGACACGTGTTATCTCTGGACAAATGCAACTGACGTGAAGCAAATGCCGTCCGAATTAAGTTAATGTGACATTGGTGAACAAAGAACATACATCCGGTGTGTCCTAGGAGAACTATTGTGGTATTGTGTTTGTGGACGGGCCATTTGTAATCAAGCTTGACAAATTAGATTATTAAGTAATCAAAGCTGGTTTTACTTGCTTGTTGGAACAAAGTAACGAAACTAATGATCTTGGTCATCTAAGAGTATTAAAGTTAGAAGATGAATAAGTTAAGCCACTCGATATATCATATAACAATAAAGTAGTGTGTATATTAATAGAAAGCGATACACTTGAGAATGATGAATGGGAACGAGGTAATCAAAAGGCAGTAGTGAGTTAAGTTGCCGGTACGGTAGCTCCAGACAATATACAGAGTCCGACAGATGTACTGGCACATCATGGCGACACGAGCTTTGCATTGACATTTCCTACTCATTAAACAAGTCCCTACAAAGTGGAACTGAAGAAAATGATTGCTTATTGCACAAGATGCGCGAGACACTGATAAGATTTAACAACCCGATTGGAAATAATATGAATAACTTTGCATAAGCGATTGCATAACTTTGATTTGTGTGATAAAGCTCCAAATACACAGTTTCAAAAATAGGTACCCAAAGCTTCACTATATTTGTCTGTCTTTGCAGAAATTTAACATTTTCGTTTGCTGTGTTTTCCTTAATTCTTTTCCTTTCAAATATTTGTATTCCTATTACAAAACAGGAGTCAGTGAACTATCAGTGTGACTTTTCCTCTAAATTTCACTTTCCCATTAACAATAGAACATACTACGAAGAAACAGAAACTACATTCCTAAGCAAGGCAGAAAGTAGGTACTAACCTATTATTTTTCAGTAAGTTTTAAATGCAATCTTAGATGAGCGTGACGGTACATAGAAATGTAATTTTATAGCTTATTTAACAACTCGCAGAGCTACTACAGTAATATCCGACTTCCTGTCCTCGATGTCAAGTAACATAGGCTAATGTCCAGTCATGCACATGCATTATGCAAACAGAGAAAGAATCAATAAAAAGCTGCAGCTGTTGAATCGTAGAAAAGTCCAAGCATAACTTAAGAGGCAACACTAGCATCTACTATACATATATTTACAGATTAAATTACCGAAAACGCAACAGGTATGGCTATTTGCAAATGAAAAGATGAATAAATCATAGTCACCTCAATCAATTCTAGTATTAACTTAGTTGCAAAGGGCAATTCATTTAAATCTAAGCAGTTTAATTAATCGTGGAGTTTTAGGACAGAATAACTCATTTACACTTTTTGTTGCTTTGTCAATAGCACTAACTACAACCAATCAATAAGAGCCACGGAGCCGACGTTAGATTAAGTTATGTTAAAATTGTTTGTGTGTCAAACGAGTATAATGATGGTCTCAGTCTCAGTATACTACTGATACATATAATAGATGATTCTTCCGAGATTCTCATTACTCATTCCTACTACGCGTGGGACGAAGACAATAATAATATAATACGTAGAAAAGTGACGAAATCAGATTGACGGTGAATCATTTATTAATGAAAACAGTGCTGTAGTAGGTAAGGGTACAAGTTAATTTGGACGCAACAATGTACCTATAAAGTTGTAAAATAATAAGTGCATAAATCACATCGGGA
Organism: Charanyca ferruginea; assembly: GCA_947361185.1. NCBI lineage: Eukaryota > Metazoa > Arthropoda > Insecta > Lepidoptera > Noctuidae > Charanyca > Charanyca ferruginea. Next base: position 11,567,439 of record OX376073.1, read on the forward strand.
CTGATATTGGCCATTACGAAATGCACACAAAATGGAAACCAGTTGGAAATGCCAGCACAGGTCTTTACAATTGTGATTGAAACGGTTTTATCTCGATATCTTTATCTATGCACAGTCGGAGACGTCGTCACATTGTTCAAGACACTAATGTGACATTTAGAAATTCACTGAAAACCACTAGTAGACCGGATTAGCATCTTATAGAAACACAAGAGGACGGAGATACCGTTACAAATAAAAGCCAGCTCAAATATTTGTGGTGCATACCGATAGTCGTTAGGACTGCACCTAATTGTGTGAAGTGTGACTGAGAAATATGAATATCAGCGTCAGCGAAACATGTTATGTTAATTTCAGAGAACGTGCACATAAAACAGGTGTTCAAGTGTAAATGCTTCAAAGAAAAAATAATACTCATATTTATGAATGGCAGTTAGCAGACATCGGGTGTGAATGAAAAATAAACCTTTATTTGCATATCACTTCGCAAGGGTAGAAGCAAGACGACACGTTGTTTGTGTGACACTTATGAATTATGTGCCTAAATACAAGGTTGTTGCCGTCGCTGATACAGTGGAAGCAAATCAGCACACGGAATCGAAAACCAATAATATGTTGGCTTCAGACAAATTTGTTTTCTTTTAAATATTCCATCGTTAGCTATACTTATTTACATTCTGAAACTAGGTAATCATAACAATATTTTGTTAAAACTCATCATCATATTTCCTACAAGTTATTTATATAAGAGAAGCAAGTATTTTACAAAAAAATATTATAGCTTTTAAAGTGCGTAAGTAATTTTACTAGAAGCACAAGAGGATGCTGTTAAAATATGAGCACACCATGCCGACTAACGAAACGGGAGTTATATCTCAATAAATTGTCTAAGTACGAAGGAATACGTATGTTTTCATACAAAGCAGTTACAGATTTACGGTCCTATTTGTTAGGATTTACGCAGGTTCGACACGTATAAATAAGCTCACTAGTGAACATCGCCTAAATGTGTCAAAGCTGAACCAATGAGCACTGTTACGCGTTCGAGTTTCCAGAATACTGTTCGGAATCTATACTATTTATTCCCCGAACACTATCCACAGTTGACGGTTCTTTTATTACAGCTATAAAAGCATTGGGAGTAAACCGGAGATTTTCGCTGATTTATCGCCTAATATTTATTTTTCACGGTTTACTTGCGAGGCCCATTTGTAAATATAGGACGAGTTTACAGTAGGGAAACTGGGGTTTCCTTTTAATGTGTTATGTCGGTGCCAAACAACGTGACTTGATGCGACGCGGACATTAATATAATATGGAACATTATCGTAAAACAACGAGCTGTGGATGTTTCAGTGTGTTGTGTCAGTTTGAAACTTTAATGCATCATTATGCTAGTTCAATAGAAAGTTTATAACCTCCGGTGTAGCCATTTTATAAAGTCGTTCATGCAAAAATCGGTGTCAGGAGGAAGGCATAAAACTTATTAGTATTGTCGATGAATTTAATACAATAATTAAAAACAACTATGAGTCAGTTATGGGCGGTGTGTTAAGTTTGTGACATGTTGATATCCAACATATTGACGGGCATCCTACTACAATAAAGCCGAAGAGCGTCAAATGTCGACACTACCATTCTGGAATGGGCTTCGTATTCAATGGATGCCTTGTGGGCGTAGCTTATAAACATTGAATGACAGAATTATACCAATGACAAACTATTGAATAAACACTTTAACAACAATTTTAAACATATTCAATGGTGTCATTCAATGTGACACATTGTGTAAGTATCTCTTTTTACAACAACAATATTGTTGAATTCAAGATTAAGAATAATAAAAATTTTAAATACGGTTTGCTTAAGTATATTATGTTAAGTAAGCCGTAAAGAGTAGCACGAAGACGTGTAAATTGTGGTTCGCAATTTCCAAGCGGGACGGATTGTTCGAGGCAAATATTTGACAATAGCAAGCCAAGAGCTAGCAGCAAAGTACTTGCATAGACAAACTCGACAGTCAACCTTGCCAATAATAAGTTAACGCGGTTGGTTGGTAGCACCGACGCCTAAAGTGAGACACGCGTCAAATTCGCTTTAGAAAAAACTTATTGTAATGAGCCGTCTCACTCAATTACACATAAGACACACTTCATGTAAGTGTAAAACACCAACGCGAACTATATTTCAAGTAAACATATCTCAATATTTAATGGCCCACAAAACATCATCATTATTACAAGTACCAACATTTATGTACAGTCAAGAATGATGTATTCCTTTTTCAAGGATTCATGAACAATTACAGATGCACAATGATTGAATTCAATTCAATTGTAATTCTTGTAATAATCGAAGGTGTAATCAAATACACGTAAGGCCAAGCTCGTGTTGTCGTTAGCTAATTTTGCTAATTAATTCTGTGTCCCTAACCTAATATAAAGCGAAGTGATGCCATAGACGCCTTCTTGGCTAGATAAGAATTGGCATTCAGAATTACTTTTAATTGGTATGGAAAAAATATTTGAAAAGTGATTTAACGGTCATTTTAAATTACACTAGAATTCTTTTAGCACATAATAATATCAACACAACACTTATGAATTTGCGGTAAAAGCAACCGAGAGCACGAAAAAATAAACTATAAAACGGAATAGGATAAAAATCAACGCTGTTTCTCACAGAAATCAATTGCGTGTTAGCAACAAAACATGCCTAACAGTTTAATGTCCACATTTAAACTCACTAAAGAAAATCTAGAACACGACTACGAGCTTTACCTAATAAATGAAATATTGCTATAGCTCGGGATGCAACAAACATGTACGGAGAATAGTAATGTCTTGAACAATAAATAAGACAGCTAAAGAAAGCTTCGTTTCTCTATAAAGGCGACAGTAAAAAACACGTTGAATCTTTATGACTTACGAGTCGCGGGGCTCTATAGAATTTCTCACGTCTCAACACTAGCAAACGAAGCTTACCTGAAATAAAATATAAACAATATTAATAACGTTGTGTTAGCTAAAGATGCAGACGGAATTAATGTTTATTAGTTCAAGTAATTACTTCTATCTTGTATAGTATAACAATGAGCTATTGATTTCAACAATATCATTGGAGCAGGTTTCCTTAGGGAATATTGAGACCAGAAGGAGGATATTTGCACATCAAGCAGAACAAATGAATTGGTCAAAAGTAAGCACCTATATCCGATTTTATCTACAGTTGTTTCTAAAACATGTAGTGTAATGCTGACAGATTTCATGAGATTATTGAAGCTTTGGGAAAATGTAATTTTCCCAAAGAGTTGAAACGAGAAACGGAATCAAAGAAGAATGATGAAATATTTATTTTAGACAATAGCAATAGTCTGCCACTGTTCCCAGTGAGATCAGGGAAGGTCGAAATTGACAACATGAAACATAATTTCTACATTATAGAGACAGCAGAGAATACTATCAATGCTTAAAATGAAGCTTAGAGCAATCCTGACAAGAATAGCACTACAGTGTAGTAAGAGCTCAAACGACAAATTCTGTTCTAAGAGATTCAGAGAATAGTTTTTAGTGCGTTGTGCAACATAGTTGTTGGTCTAGGCAACTGACGCAATTGCACGTTCAGCTTTTATATTCATTTAGTGCTGGTCGGACAATATTTACTAGGCGTGGCAGATTTCGATGATACTGTTAAAAGATTTTGTAAAGAATTGAAGAAATCGGGACATAGGTTGCATACAGTCAATATTTTTCTAAGTTATTAAGTCAGCTAGACAGACTGATTTATTTACGGTATCTATGTTAATTGCATCTTGATAGATGGAACTTAAAAAATTATGCGTACGCAATCATATTTTGAAGGTTGATAATATCAATACGGTTCAATAGAAAGGCAGTTGACAACACGTATATTACCATACTAAAATAGCAATGACATAATTTGCTCACAGAATAAAATATGTTAATAACTTAATACCAATAGACAACCAATAACCAGCATTGTTAAGCGTGAGCACGTTTGAGGGGACTTTGTTGAACAACGGCACTCATAGTATAAAGAAGCAAATGTTGTATGATATGACGACAGATGAAATAATTTCGTTCCTTAGCAAACATTTTTTCTTCTAGACCAAGCTGTGCACTGTCGTCAGTGAAATTTATAATTGCTATTGACTACATAAACTGAAGTAGTAATTTTTTAAGACTTCCACGGGAACGAAGTAACGGGCATAAGCTAGTACGTTAATAGAGAGCTCATTGATAGCTATGACACTCGTGTAGCGGTCACACGCATCTTCAGAGGTGATAGTCAGAAATAACCGTCTCTATTACTTTGTAGATGTTCACGCGTCTCTCACGACTCTTGGCACAGAGTTCAAGCACATGCACGCAAAAAGAAAACAGTGCAATTAAAAACACTGAAAAGAAAAATACTCTCGATAATCGCTTTGTTTTTGTAAAATCCGTCGGTGTTAGTGACGAGGCGCTGCCGCGATGACATGCACGTGTATTTTAAAGTCAACTCAATCCTATACGAAACGTGGTTTTATGTTTGGTGGTATTTAACGAAATTCTTTGAATATGCTTGTCTAATATAACATCATTTAAAACTTGGCACAGCACGTTCGTTGTATTTCAGTAAGATGTTTAGTGGTGGACCTATTTTATTTAGATCGCTTTTTGATTTTTATCGTTGTCAAAAAACAAGCAAAGTTATTTCGACAAGGAATTTATTCACCTTCGCCGCGCCAGTAGGGCCTATTCGAATAAATGCGTCTCATTCAAAAGCAGTTACAGCTGTGTCTTCATTCAAGTTTGTATGTGCTTGGAGTCATCATAATGATGACACCCCGTCGATTTTACGACAAATGTTTTATTAGGAATGATTTGAGAAATATGGTGTAGCAGTCACTTAATTAATAAGAAGTCGTTAAACTCTTGGCTTCGACTTGGCTGTTACGTTGGACTCGCTACTGTACTATTTGGATGTGTCGACATGTTTGTTAATTGAATGTGACTGGTCAAATATAAAACTTTATTTATTTTGGCTGTTAACAGAGGTAGTTGAACGCTAGTATAAATTGGCCAACCTCCCGAAGTCCCGATGGTTATTATAATTTTAGTGGTCATTTCTATCTGTATCTATCATGTAATTTCATGTTTAAATTAATTAAATTACCTATGTACTTTCGCTTTAAAGCATTATAAGAATAATTAATTTTAATGTCAAATTTTCCACATTATGTTGTCACCAAATTAACAGGTGTGTAATTGGAAGCTATTTAAATGAACTCGTGTTTGCATTTAAAGTTATTCAACGACACACATTTAATTCCCATTTAATTAAGCAATTCAATCAATTAAATGTATTTAGTACTGAAAAAATATTGGCGTAAAACTTTCTTGCTTTTCTTTCGCGAGCCTCCTTCCATCACTTCAATAGAATATTTTATACTTGTTTACATAAATAGTATATTTTATACTTGTTTACATATATAGTATATTTTAAGGGCTTGCACGGATCGATCGGTTATGGTTAAGCTACGCGTACCGCTGTCGGTCCGTGAATGGTGGGTGACAATCCATTTCATACCGAGATCCCTCTGTGTCTCGGAAGGCACGTAAAGCCGTTGGTCTCACTTGCCATTCTAAGATCTTTGACAATCGTTATGGGTCAAAAGCCAGAGAGTCAACTGGTCTCACCAAAGCGTATTGTGTTACTCAGTAATGGTGTGGTAGCGGTAAAACCGATAGTCGCTGCATGTAAAACACTGGCATCCAGTTAGACTGGAAATCGACCGCAACAAAGTTGGAAAAAGGCTAGGTAGGTAGGCAGATGATAATTATAATGGCGTCAAAACAGCTTTAAGGAGACGATATACGCCAGCGACCTTAGCGATCAGAGAATCGTATGCGCTGCGTCCAAAACTCTCAAAGTTTAGTCGAAAAAATTAAATAAAAGATACTCTTCTTTAACTTAAAAAAAGGCGTATACTAAAAGATAGATAATAATATTGTCTGTAAGATAGTAAAAATTTCGTTTAAATATTCCTGGTAGATTTTGTGTGATTATCAATGTTTTGTCCGCGTCAGACACAATTTCACGATTTAATTAAACTATTTAATATGAACTTAAACAAAAATATTCACATACTAAATGATTAAGAGAATGTTCCAGTTTAAAAAAAATTTTTTCTTCAAATCATTTACACAACACATTTTGACGTGATTGACAGTTTAAAATCTGCAAAAGTCGCTTGTTAGCGCCTAAGTCCGTCACATAATTACAGTACGGTCAACGTAACTTGGCGCGTCTGAAGTTAGCCGATTAGCTGCGCAGTAGATAATTTCGTTCCTAAAAGTTCCATTGCGCAGCCAAACAGCTAACTTCAGACGCGCCAAGTTACGTTGACCGTATTGTATGTAGCTCTAACGTATATTATAGCTAGCCACCACACACGGTAGCTATAATATTATATTATATTTTCGCCCTTATTACGTCTGCGGTCGTTGATTGTTTCACATTTTTGAAATATATATTAATATGCCTTGCTATATCAAATCTGGCGACATATTTTGGTGACGTAATGAAGATATACATTATAGCTACGTCTGTGACGGGCTTAAAAGTTTATGCGATGCACTTTATACTGCTATTGTCTTAAATGACAAAGCTTACATCATTGACTATAAAATTATATATCTAGGCAACATCAAAGTATGCGCTGCTTGTCGGTTTAATGCTGCATTGTCAAAGGTCACAGCTCAGCCCTTAGTTAATTATACGATTACCGCGACTAAGGGCCTGCGCCCACTGGCAGCACGGCACGGCAAGGGATATTTAATTAACGCAGCATAATGCACCTTAGAGTCATGACATTATAGTCGAAATTTTAATTTTTGTCGTTCTAGCTAGAAATTCAAATGTCGTCTAAGATGTCGACGATGTCGTTTAAGTATTTACATGCCTGAAATTTTAGCTATAATGTCATGATTTTAAGGTAAATTATGTAGCTGAAGCCGCGACTTCCGTTCGCGTGATTGTCGGTTATCAGCGGGTTTTATTTTTTTTTCGCGTGGGTCGTTTTTTTTTAATAAAAGTCAGCTATCTGCCAGTGAAAGTCTGGTCAAAAGCGATCCAGCCGTTTCAGAGATTAGCCGATGCAAACAGACAGACGACAAAAAAAAATAAGAATTAATTTTTTAGTGATTGATTTAAGTTAGGTTGCCAATTTAAATTATCAATCACCAAAAAAATTATTTTTATTTTTTTATATACACTTTTATATACATTTAATATATAATTTAATATACACTTTTATATACATTTAATATACACTTTCATATACTTACATTTAATAAAAAGCTGTTATTTTGAAATTACAAACAGACGTTAATTTTATTTATTTGTTAGATGCTCGTCGCGTAAAAAATCATTGCCGTCCCGTGCTGTCAGACGGTGCAGGCCTTGAATGTCACAAATTATGTGTTTTGAGGTAAAACTGCGTTTAATTGCAATTTGTAAGCTGTAATTGAGATTGTTCACGGGTTATTTTAGATTAACTGTACCTATGTTAGTACCAATTACTTAGGTTTCTTTTATTACTAAGTGAGTACCAGTGGCGCTATAATGTCAAAATGCCTTGACCGCTGTAAAATAATAGATACATTTATGGTAACGACATCCAAACAACATTCCTTTATTATCAAACTAGCGATCAGCCCGCCTTCGCAAGGGTGCAATGTAGATACTATACGTATAAACCTACCTCTTGAATCACTATCTATTAATGAAAAGTTTTCATTAAGTTAGTAGGTAGTTTAAAGCTCATTTCAGACTATGTTATAATATACTAGCTAGTAGCATATAGTTCATAGCACTACAATATCGCTCACCATACATTTATTTAGAACACATTCACACTCTGCTATACAATATATTATGCGTGTTCTAATTGTTCTAAATACTTGTATAGCACAACTTATTGTTTTTTTAAGACAATACTTTAGCATGGCACAAAAGATTTGCACATTATGCCTAGTAACATTATGCGAATTCAATTTATGTCAAAACAAATGTCTAAAGATTATTACTACGCAAATGAGGACATCTTGTTGACGCGTTGTGTGGTCACAGTTCTAACCTAACCGTTTCGATTTTTACTAATTTTTTTATTGTCTAAAGATTGATTACTGTAATATATCATTTGGGTAGTGGGTGGCCTTAGTGACATTAACATTTGTACAAAACAATAATCGTTTCTAAATTATATTAAATGTTGCTTAAGTCAAGTACCGATTATGTAATGTGTTACTTATAGAAACTAATGATTATAACATGATATGTTATTATGGAAACTTATTTTATGGCAAATGAAAGTTATGACTAATAAGTTGATATGACAAGCGTTATTAGTATAAATGATAATAGTGCAAGTAAATATTATGATGGGGGACGATTATGGAAAACAAGAATAGTACAAAAATGATTTTATGGAAAACAAGACAATACCCATAGGCTATATTGCATTATCAAAATTTAGGGAGAAAATTTGAGAAAATTTACGCGGACGAAGTCGCAGGCATGCTAGTACTATGTAAAGATAAAGAAAAGATACCTACTCAGTATAACAATAAGAAGAACTGAGAAATGAGCTGAAAAATTCGGTCAGCACATTTAGTACTGAAATAAACAGACGCAGACAATTAATCGGCAAGCAAAAACTGTTAGATTGTTACAATCAATGTAGGCACAAAAATACCAAAACATTAGGTACTTGTTTTTCTTTCTTACTATTTTTTTTAATTCAAACATATTTACAAATTGCCCACGACCTCGTTTGCGTGAATTTACTTACAAATCCCTATTTTTTTTATTATAATAAACGAAGCTTCCTATTAGTGAAAGAATTTACAGAATCGGACCAGTAATTTCGGGGATTAGTGCATTCGAACAAGAAAACTAATTCTTCAGCTTTATAACAGTAGGTAAGTATAGATAACTACCAACATTAAAAAATAAAAATGGTACAATTGGCTTCGATTTGAAAAAGCATTCAATGGATTTATTACACAGATAAAGATAGACCCTAGATAACGCAAGTATCACGATCTGTATGAAAACCAAGCGTGCCATTTTTTGACTAGGTACCTATTATGAGGTCACAATGTTTTGTTTTTCTTAAATTTGGTAAGTATTACCAGGTATTACTGAGGGTATTAGATTAAAACCAATTGTTTTTTTAATTAATTACGCATAATATCACAAAATAAATTACCGATGGAAGGAAACGTTTACTTTATTTTTTTACTTACGATTTTTGTACGTAAGCTAGGCACGAAACTAGGCACGCAAAGTAGTTGCTCTTGCGTTATCTAGGTCTATCTATATCTGTGTTTATGTTTATTATTATTAAATTTAACTGAAAAACGGAATAATAATTGATCAATTAAATTTATACTAATTATTTATTGTGAAACTAAAAGCTCACTTTGATTTCGAAAAAGCATTCAATGGATTTATTATTATTCAATTTAACTGAAAAACGGATTAATTGACCTATAATGTATACTCATTATTGACTGTGAAACTTAAAACGTCAGTGTAGTCTTACAATAAGTGATCGTCACGGTAGAATAAGCAAAAATTAAAACCATGATGTTCGATTCTACTTTAATATTTTTAAGTCACGCAAATAACAATTCTATTGAGGAAATAATTTCAGAAATGACGAAAGAATACCATAAAGGGAAAATAATACACAGTGGGAGGGACAGTATTAGTCTGGTCTAATACTGTCCCTCCCACTGTGTATTATTTACCATACATTTGTGCTGCACTTGTTATAATTATGTACGGAACAGCATTATTATTTTAATATTTCACAGGCGAGAGCAGTGTTGCCAACTCCAGAAAATATATAATGCTAAATCTACGTTGAGAAAAATCTAAAAAAAAGATGATAAAACATTTTTCACTACTATGCTGTTTCATTTTTTGTCCTATTAGGAGACTTCAATAAAATAGTTTTGTCTATACACTTACTCGTAAATTGAGTCTTACTGAGACTCAATTTCAAAATAATTGTTGTTGTGCGTACACAATAACAGTTATTTTCCAGAGAAAGACGCCGAGTACTGTTTGGACGTATTAAAGAGATAGGAGCTCACTGGGAGAAGTGAATGCACACTAAACACAAAAAGTGGCCATATGCTAAATGGAATTTTGGGAAAATGCTACATTTTTCCGTAATAATGCTTAATTGACAACACTGGGCGAGTGACCGACAGTGACCATAGTGACGTCAAAAATAGGGGGGGCAAATAATAAAATTATGATACGATTTATCGATATATTCCTAAGATTTACTATGGCCATATGTTACACACTGTATTATATTAAGTTTTGTCATACGATAATATTAATACCATTACAAGTATGACAATGTCCTACTTTACTAACACTCTTCTATACTTGTAATCATCATCCGCTGGATGCGAGTCGCACGGGACCGGTCAATGTGGCGACACTTGGGGGAAGCTTATGTCCAGCAGTGGACGTCTTTCGTTTGAAATGATGATGATGATACTTGTAATAATATTAATACTAATAATACATCATTATAAACATTACATTTTAAAGAAAACATTCATAATGTATTCAGTAATGATACCTAAGTATTTTTTACCCGACTGCAGCGAACCCCAAAAGGAGGGTTATTTCAATATTAATTGTCGTAAATAATCGTTTACTTAGAAATAAACCACATACTTTTCTAAACGGTCATTAGAAAACTCTGAATAATGATCATGATGAAATATGTTAGTTTTGATCACTTCAGTATTATTCTAACTAGGTAAGGTAGGTACTGGTACCTACCTATTTAAAATCGAGTATGACCTCATGCATAAAGTGTAGGTTTTTTAAATTATACTTTTAGGGAATAATAAGATAGTGGTCAAACTTATGCCTATTAATTCTTAATAAAAAATGGATAAATAAATAAATAATAATATTTGAAATATGGTGATTGAATGTAATTGTAATAAATTCAAAATGTGATTCAGGTTAAAAAATATGCAAAAGTTTATTAAAAATTAAATCAATCGATAACGATCGATATCAATCGAAAAAGATTAGGGCATCCCTAATATTTTTCGACAGGACATGACGTTTGACGAAGATGGCGGCTATTTATGTTATTGGTCGCGTAAAATACTTTATAATGATCATTTTAAATTGGCATTTAGCTAGTCCATGTTACAAAAGTATTTGCAACTAATTTAATAAAATATGCAATTAATTATTGTGTATATCCGGCACTTTCTGTTGCACAGGGCTAATAGGAGCAATCTCTTTTAGAACCATGTAAAAGTCTTCATTCGTTTCAACATTACTCCAAGGACGGTTCTTCTCATAGATGGAAACAACGACAATACATTCATAATAATCCCATAAATAGGACGGAATGTGATCTTAACATCCATTCGCGGATGACGAACGAACACAATGTAAGTTTAGCGCCGGGCTACACGATATCCATTACAAAACCAGTACCATCTAACACCGACAGCGTCAAAACGTCACTTCAACTGACAAGAACACTAAAGGCGCATTTTTATTGATTATAGGGCAAAGGAATACATCGGACCACCCACGGGGGCCTAGCGCCTAATTGAGCGCCGCGCTCATTGTCCACGCGACAGAAAGTTCAAAGGTCCCTAGATTAAATATCAATCAATGAGGTTTTTTTTATAAAATTCGTCATCTCTTGTCGGAAGAATACTTTGTTACGGCCTGTGGTTTTATAAGCTTTATTTTTAAAATATTATATTACATTGAATTTAAGTATAATGAGAAACAGTGGGCGAGATAGAGTTGGTTTTTTTTAAAGGTCGAGTCCACACTCACAGCCTCACCAACGTGGACCGCGGCTGCCCACTATTTGTCCGCTCCCGTGGTGCTATTCTCTAAGTCAGGGCTTCCCAATCTTTTATACACTGTGACAGCCTGTAAGGGTTGTAATTTTTTTACGACACCCTTCTAAAGAAGAAAGAAGAATCATTGTGTATAGTCCTAGCAGACATTAAGATTACTTTATTTATGTAATATTTCTATTTTAAAGATGTTAAATCATGATTATTTATTTTTAAATACATATAACAATTATTGCAAAAAAGTACAATGATCGCACTATGATCAATGAGAAGGAAGTTTTGTGCGCATTACAATTTCGTAAGCAGTTGATGACACTGTCTGTAGGTACCGCCGCACGACGCCTAACAGTGCGTCGCGACGCACAGTTTGGGAACCCCTGCTCTAAGTAACACTACCTAAAACTTAACACTGCGGCAGCGGCGAGTTATATTTTCGTATTCATTAACCTTTGCTTACGCAGCGCTAGCGCCACGTGAATTAACGGCTTTTAATTATAATTAAAAAACTCAACGTTGAATCATTTGACAGTTTATAATATGAAAAACGATAATCATTCGCTAAGCAAGAACAGTCGCTGAGCTCGACGTCGATTTCGCGGCTGACACAATGTCGAGTTCGCCGTCGAGCACAGCCACGAATGGTAACGTTAGAGAATAGCATAGCTGTGTGGTCTGGACTCGGGCTTTTACTTCGCAATTTTTTAAAGTAAAACTGTCTTTGCGAACAGAATTGTTGTTTAATATCTAGCTCTGTTGTTGACGGACGGTAACGCTGTTAGTACACCAACGCGTTCGTATGCAGCAGCGAATCACTGCGGAACGACTGCGTAACGAAATGTCTGCGGAATAATATAATAATAATAATATAATATGTGGGGACATTTCACACACAGCCATCTGACCCCAAACTAGGTAGACCCTGTACTATGGGTGTCAGACAGCTGAATGTTAGTACACTACAGTTTTTTCGCAAGGAAATGTCATTGTAATTTTCCCGTCTTTTCTTGAACTTCCCTCCATGCCACCTCTTTTTTGTACGCACTTTTATAATCTGCGTGACCAACTGCATATAATTCGGGATAATTTCTAATTGTATTCAAAAATATTTCAATAATTTCGGCTTCCATGGTGCGAAATTCTGTCCTCACCGACAGAACACGTCGGACGCCTTGCGATACGAAACACCACTAGCGAAAGCGTCTCTCTGCGTCTGTGTAACAATGATTTCCTGAGTTCCTTGCGAAACAATACCGAGAAGGACGCAATTATTTCATGTAGCTATGGCTAGAGTGAGACATAGCATATGCGAAATTCTGCCGTACTACTGACAGTTTTTTCGTTGTTTCGCTGCCGCCTACAAATGCGCACCGACGCATTCGTATTATTCGTACTAACAGCGTAAACGATTAAGAAACGTCAAGTTAGTCTCAAGCTAAGACAACGCTTAAGTTAAATTTAATTGAAGTGAATTATAATACCTAGTTCTTTATCACAAATATGACAAGCGCAGGCACGATAAATACAACTAAAGGGACACTGATGGGCTGCTAATATATTGACCAATCAACTTAATAAAGTACAGACATCGAGCCATACCAAACTGTCAAACTTTCCCAATTGAATATAAACCTTATTCCTTTGCATTAAAGTTGAAAATCTGTCAAAGAAATTTGACAGATCGTTGTAGCTTGATGTGCTTATAATTACACGTGTCAGCTTGACCACTAATATTTTACGGCCTGATATCAATCACACAGGTTTTTAACACCACACCACACTTTCTTTTACAAACGTTTTAAGTAATTTGATAGTGTTATGTTAAAACGAATGATGTATTTTTTAAACATTGATTGATTGCTTGACTTCATGTTGCATACGTTATGTCATCTATTTATAAATAACTATGAACAATTCGACCATGACTCTTAAAGGTACACATAAAACTCTGGAGTACGTACTTTAAATCTAAATTAATGGTAATTAAAATAGCTGCACCAGTACCAAGTAATGCTCAAAATAGGGTTGGGTATATTGGTATTCTAAGAATATTATATCAATTTAAATATATTTAAATTCTGATACTATAAAATTGATCTAATACCTGTTATAAAGATAATAATATGTATTTTATTATAATAAATAATTATCGATCACGCACGACATGTTATTTTATTAACCTAACAACAGAATACTTAGTTCAGTAGCTAATAGCTACACTGATACTCTTTATTAAAATTACATCACAAATTATTATAAAGAGGTAAGTTTGTACGGTTATCTCCGAGGCTACTCATTCGATTACAAAAGTAATTTCACTGATACAAAGAGAGCTACACTATTGCAAAGTATACTAGTACTTTCCCACGACTTCGTCCTCGTGAATTTTCTTATGGATTCCTAATTTGTTGATAATGCAATATAGTCACTCAGGCACAGGAATAACGCGGCTTCCCATTGGTGAACAAATTTTTGAAATCGGATGAGTAGTTTCGGAGATTACGCACATACAAATAAAATTTACCTCTTTATAATTTAACATTTTAAAATAGCTTTTACACCTATTCCTAAAATAAAATTTCATCACATGGCAGCCCTAAAGTAACACAGATCCATCCATTACTTAGAGCCTTTATCTAACCTCTTGAACGTCCGTACGGTCAACAGCGTAACCGTAAGAGAAAACGCTCGAAATGTCGCGTGGGCACATGTAGGACCATAAGGATCGTTCCTTATTGGCAGCCCATTTTTATAAGCAATATCGCATTTTGCAACAGATTATGTCTATATTTCCAATAACCGATAACTATTTAACCGATTTTAGTAACATTTTTGGTGTCACACCCTAATTCCGTGCCATAAAGAAAAAAATAAAAATGATCTGCCATTTTGCGCTGAGACTCGCCGCCATAGGCTGTTTGTGTGTCTGAACGGAATTGTTTCAGAAATGATTAACCGAAGAAAATGGTGATTATTGTTATAATAAATTATGTAGAATTACTGAGAAATAAGTGTAGATTCCGTATTGAGTTGTAGTTTTTCGAAAAGTGATAGATATATCAGTGAAAAAGTGACGAAACTTTTGGAATGTACTAATTTCGTGCATGATGGCGGGCGGCTTACGCAATAATTTTACAATAAATTTTCGTTTATATAGTATTGAATACACATAAGTTGCTAGTTTATTTATCTATGAACATATTTAGGCCTCGAGATCATAATATTGTTGCGTATTGACATCGTAATCGTTTTTCAAAGTGAATAAGTCACCGCCAGGTACTTATAAGTACAAGTACAAGTACGTGCTACACTTATTTCTCAGTAATTCTACATAATTTATTATAACAATAATCACCGTTTTATGTCTGCGCTGACTGTACTACCGCTGTGACGGCGCGGTGACGAAAATGGCGCGCCGCGCAAGCGATGCGCGTGTTCGAATTGTTACCTTTTTTTCTGCAAGTAGTATGTTTGGAAGTGAACTACGGTGTTATATGAGTGCCTAAACATATGTGTTGTCGTGTTATAGTGTTATTTAGGTGAATATGTTTGTGAATTCGGTGTATTGTGATCAAGTTTGAAGGTCATGTGAAGGTGTTGTGAAGGAAAAATATCAAAATGAAAATATTTCACGCCGCTGTGTGGTCAGGTTAGTGGGAATTTCTTAGATACATATACCAATAGATAGGTAAACTCATAACGAACCCACGAAGGTATATGTTATATTGTGTAATTATCTGTATAATGGCGAAATCTTGATTTTTCTGAAGGTCTACCTTAAATAATTTTATACCTACAAAATGCTCCGACGTTATAGGCAGGTTTTAGGCAATGTTCGCGGACGCGTGACGGGCTAATGGCGGTAACAGAGATGAAACAAACCGAAAGATTGTTCAGCGGTGAACCAAAATGATAGGTTACAAACGCAATGAAAATATAATTCTATGCTTTTAATAATTTTGAAATGTTCTAGCCATTAATTTGTTGAATGTTGATATTAGGCACTAACATTGTTTGCTAATAATATGATTTTTGTAAACAATATACAAAGCGCGATGCTTTTATGTTAACAGTGAATAAGACGTTATTTTTAGCCTTAATCATAGCGTGAAAATCTGCCTTAGGTGAATCCAAGTTATTGGAATGATACATTATGTCATGTCACTACCAATAATAAGGGCTTGTTTTACCACCTATCTACATAAATATACGCTTGTATTAAAAATGGAACAGAATTTGTATTAATTTGGCAAATAATCGAATCGAAGTCTGGGAGCAGTTTATAAGTATAGGACGACAAAAATTATTCATTTGAATGAGTATAGCTGTCGAAGACCATTAACTAGAGCTGAAGCAATTCATTCACATTTCAAAAGGAGGTCACTTAGATGTCGCAAGTAGGTACTTACAAATCATGCAATAAGGTTAAATAAATATGTAATTTGTGGATTAGGTTATGCCCAGTCATTAGCTACCCACGTCGGATCGGAACTATCATTACGAAATCAAAACAACGCTCACTTCCTAAGTATTCTCAAGTTAAGATGTAAGTACCCACCACCTACATGGAATAAGATAATCTTTATATCGAAGGTGAATCGGCCGCCCACGGCTGCGGCAAAAAGTATAGTCATCAGCTTACATCTAACAAAGGTAGCCGATTCGCCGGCCGTCTTAGTCAGAACGCCCATAATGACGAATATGGACATTTGTACAGCACTGTGTAGGTGGCACTTAGAACCCGGCCCCTGCCCTTATAAGGTGCCATGAAAACTTCTATCGATATACGCAAAGGCGGCAAACCAAGAGACCAATTTGGGGTTTAACGATTCCAGTCTATCAATATAATAATACGAGTAGGCAGCAGTGATAACGGTTCTACTAAATAAGATACTCCTGTTCCTGTACCCATGTCTATTCTGTTACAATCTCCCTCGGTGAACACATAGGTGACACTTCACCTATGTGTTCACCTCACACACACCTCACTAGGACACACCTCACTAGGTGTCATCTGTTCCGATGCTAGGGATTTACGAAGCAGTACAATCGAATGACAATGACAGCTCACTTCACCTAGGTGTTCACCGAGGGAGATTGAAACAGAATACCTAGCACTGCTGGTGTCATAGCAGTCAATTAAGACGAGAACAATTCTACTACACATGACAATGGTGCCGATGTTCACATGTGTAAACTAAACTAAAATGAGACAATTGGCATCTCTTACTACAGATAAGAACTAAGTTAGAGATGTCAACTTAGTTTTTTTCTTGAACTTCGCCGTGCTTTAATCAATACGTAAGAACGTATTGTACAGCACATCAAGCCATACCAAACTCAAATTTTCCCAATTGAATATGAACCCTAAGCTTTTGTGATAAAGTTGAAAATCTTTTAAAGAAATATGATAGATTGTAGTAGCTTGATGTGCTGGCCTCTGTACATGACAAGAATATTGTATGAACATTTTAGATCAACTTAAGTTAACAGCTCTTGTTAATATCTGTCTCTTTCTTGTTTTATTCGAGAGAAAGATATGTAAATAGCTCAAAATATGTTTAGCTCATGCACCCCTATCTCCAATATATGCCATAGTTATTACAGGCTATTCAATCCTATCAACATCTTACATGATTTACACGAGAATTCTCAGATCAAGAATAAACCTGAGATTGACGTAAAGATGAAAAAAAATGGCTTGAATTATCGCCATATCATAACTGCGTTGTGTTATTGGAATTTATGTTCGCGTCGCTTTGGTTTAATCCGAGAATAATGGTGTAACGGGCATTCGATAAAGGCCGTCGATGGCCGAGTAGTAGTCGAGAGAAAATGGGTAAAACAAATCGTTTTGGTACAGCTTGAGTACACGTAGTGTGTAGAAATGAATGTACACATACACATACATAGAAATGATATCGGATTTAAATAGACACACATTGCACGCCCTGAGCTGTGTTTGAGCAAGTCAAATTGCTTTCTGAACTTTGCCGGAGCAAATACTGTCGGTACAAGTAAACAGTTGAAATGCAATGATGTAGCAAAGCTCATTGGGAGCTGGTACATTTAAATAATGAATATTTGAATAACTAGTAAGAAGGTAGTTCCCAAATTCCCGTTACAAAGTAAGCAAGGACCGTTCCGGGGTTCATAGAGATATTGTCAAAGTTATTTCACGATTATCGAACTCGTTACTTGACTACTTGATGTAATGGGCTACATACATTAGAAGAACGCATTTGATGGGTTGCAGGAACATACAATATTTTTAGTTGACATAGAAAGATAAGTACACCTTCATTTGATAGCTTCGATTTTGAGTGTAGGAGGTTGATTTGATAACATATCGATCGATTCAATCGTGCAAACCTTAGAAACTAAAGTACAGCTGAGCAAATACGACAAAGGCCACGACTTTCCCCTCAAAACGACACTTCCATTAAGATTCCCAATTTGGCACGATCATGAACGTTCAAAGATTAAATTGGATTACATGAAATATCGATGGCAAGTAACAGATGTGATGGATGAAGCCACAAGACCATATTTCATGCAATGTATGACCCATTGTATCTAGCCCTGTGACAAATTACGACTGCTAGGCATACAAGTTTCGATGACAATATTGTATATCGCAATGAAATCGTAATTTGAATGGTTGATCTTGTAGTATGTAGGGCACAAAAATCCACTAAATATCAGGTAGGTACTGTTAAGCCCATTTGTACTACAAATCACTAAACACATTTAGCGCTAAACATATTAACATTTAACTTTATTATTAACATAACATTAACAATTCTGTCTGTGTCAACTTCAAACAATTTGACAGGGAAGCAGTGATGTTCTAAATGCGTTTAGCGCTAAAATTAAGTAATGTTGCAAGTACGCCTCATCTCATAGATTTACAAGCAGTGATGTTCTAAATGCGTTTAGCGCTAAAATTAAGTAATGTTGCAAGTACGCCTCATCTCATAGATTTACAAGCAGTGATGTTCTAAATGCGTTTAGCGCTAAAATTAAGTAATGTTGCAAGTACGCCTCATCTCATAGATTTACCGCTAAACCAATTTAAAATATCATTCTATTTCTTTCAGTCGTTACGGGTACTTAGTCAGAAGCCAGAAAGTCTGACAACCAGTCCTACCAAGGAGTATCGTGTTACCCGGTAACTGGGTTGTGGAGGTCCGATAGGCAGTCGCTCCATGTAAAACACTGGTATTCAGCTGCATCCGGTTAGACTGGAAGCCGACCCCAATATAGTTGGGAAAAGGCTAGGCAGATGATGATGATTCTATTTTTTTCAATCGTTTGAAGTTGACAGAGACATAATGATGATTTAAATACTTTTGGTGCTAAATATATTTAGTAACTTGTTGTGCAAGCGGGCCTTAATTTTAGATTGCATTTGATTGGGACAATTGCGTGTTTTACAAATATTATAGAACGTCCGGTGGCGTATACACATTGCAAAATTATAATTCTACAGAATATCAACATGGTACGTAGCTTCACTATTCCACGGTTTGAATGAAGGAACAAACAGCTATTAAAGCACCGTTATCCATCGTTGTTTGATTTACAATTTTCAATTTCATTGTACTCCATAGATTATTCTGATAGAAATGTCAATACAATAAATAGGTCTTTCAGATAAGTCATATTTTATTCTTCCTTCAGTTATTAATCACTGGGCGCCATGATTCTTGTCTTAACGGTCCCGTTAACCTTAAGACCCACCTTTGTGTTATACTGTGCTCTAAACAAAATACCTAATAAATGGCGTCAGAAACAAGTAACATAACGAAGATAAAAGGATCAGTACTTCCACAAGGTCGCATATTGTCAACGATACGCACAATGTTAGCCACGAAACCGCCTGGCATGTTTTTAATTTCAATAGCTATTTACCTTTCTTGTTTGTAAGCATTCATGTTTAAAACATACGTGTGGACAGTGTTGAAAGTAAACTGCAACCTCAAACGCGCCCAGAACTTGTCACGAAATTATGTACTGATTTTATCCTAATGGTCTCTGGTTCACGATATTTAGATAACAATAATATAATTTTTGATTAGCATAATAAATGTATTTGTAGGAATATGTTTGCAAGATTGACAACGTCTAATACCTATCAGGACAATAATTTAAAAGCTACATTAAAGTTTAGTTAGGTAAGATATTATTGCTTTCAGCTAAACTAATAATAAAACATTTACAAATACATTCATTATATTGCAGGTTTCGAAAACTCGCAAAACATAGTTCGTCCTATTTAACTTTACAAATGGCATCCATAATCCTAAGCAAACAAATATGCAAAATAGAAGTCGCACCACATTTTGAAATTATGAATACAAATAGGGCTAACAACAATGGTCAATGGTTGACGTCTCCGGCAAATTGCAGCTGTTGGTTGGTTGGCACAAAGAGGTGGATCATTGACGCTAACACCGACCACGCTTCTGAAACACGAGACGTCTGCAACCACTCCAACGGCCGACACACTTAACATGCTATAAACAATCGAATACCTAAAATAGATTTTATTACCAGAGCATTTGAATTCAATGTCGGTACAAATGATACTACACTGTTCATTGTAGAATGTTTTACTTCAAATGAGATTCTACAAGCAGCATACTTAGGCTCATTGTTGATTGATATTAACGTTATGAGAATGAAGGGTTTGTATTCTACTTGTACAGGACTTGCGGTTAAGTCGTACTCATAATAGAACAGTTAATTTATTGTCACTGATTTAGTTTTTAGGTCATGCACTTACTAGGCTGTTCTACATTTAAAATAAAGTATCCATGCACTTAAGATTCGTTTTCAATGACTCATCTAACGGTCAGATGAAAATGCTGTACCACTGAGTGACCTCTAATTTGCATCGACAATGTCAAAGGTCCGTAACAGATCGATACTCTGCCACAGTCGAAGACTTTAGAATAAATGGACATTTGTTGCTTTGAAGTTGTGTTTTAACATGTTTCTTCAGACCAACCCATTGTCATTGAAATTCTTCAGTATGCAACAATAGGCAGTACATTAGTAGTAAATGTGGAACAACGACAGGAAACAAGAGAAACGTTTGTTAAGACTACGCATCGCATGTGACTAACAAAAAAGGGGGAAAAAGCAACTAACGGTCATCCCTTTGTCTTTGCGAGTAGAAGAAATCATTAAGCAACGTGACAATTGTTTTGCAAGATAAGTACAAAGATAATGCAATGAAAACTGCCTACACTTATTTGTATGTTAATAAATACCTGTTCATTCAATGATTGCTCACATGCATAATGCATTTTACTGAACCGTTTATCAGGAAATGAATTTTATTATAGGGTTTGGAGCATTACACACATTTTTATTATAAAGGATATCACTCAAATATATTCTTGAAATTAGTCATTTACGACAGGAAAGACTAACAAGGCTGGTAGTACTTCGTAGCAAATTGTAATATTTGAACGCGGACAAGACTTGCTAACGCTGATGAAATAAACAAAATTTCGAGATGCACAGAAATCGAAAGACGAAAAAAAAAAATTTAATTTTTTAAATCAATACGATCAGGTATTAGCACAAAAAGGCAAAATCGCCCAAGTACGATAAAAAATCGAAATTACACGATAACAGAAATGTATTTTGTAAATGGGCAGATGTTAAAATAAAAGTAAGTAGGTACATTTAAAACGAATGGAAAAGAAACACAAAAATATTGTACTGTTTCTGGTTTTTACAGTAACGAGTCGACGTTAACCTAATTAAGACAAGTTCTCGTGATCAGCTGATTGTAGGTCATCTACCGTTAAATGGTCATTTTCCTGGATGCATGGTTATGTATAACTAAATACTACAATAATTGTATTTTAATGGGTGATTTAACACGGTATTTAGTAATGTAGGTACCTATGTATGTAGGTACGGTACCGCTTCTCGAAACATTTATAAATAAGCTAAACGTCATCGGTACGTCATGCGTCAAGGCAACCTGAACTCTATTGACTTGCCCAATTTGTAGGTTATGGTTCGAAATAAAATATTTCGTTTTGAGATACTTAATGCAAAAGAATTCAATTGTGGCATGGTAAATATTTTTTTAACTTCAACTTTCACGAATATTAATAAGTATTCATAACAAAAGAGAGGAGCATTAGATTATAATATTGTTTTGGATGCATTAGTAGTGACCCATAAATTAAATATTCTACGTGCAGTGTGTGCTCCTCAAAACGATCCGACGGCTACTACGCCGTTAATCAGAATTTCAATTAATAGATTTACTGCTAGGGTTCGATCGGACAGTCGTAAAAAAACCGTGACTCAGTGGATCTCGGAATTGACAAAGACGTTAACCGAATTTAAAAAATCCAATGAGCAATGCGATTCCGTAATCCTACAACTTAACAAGACAAAAACAATGTTGCCAACCTAACACGTTTTAAGGACGTTTGAAGATTACCTCATACAGCGGCGCGGGCGTCCCTCGTGAGAGGTGACGTCATCAACAAAGGAACTGCGATTGAATAATAGGGGTCCCTTTGATAAACACAAAAGAGAACCTGTGTGCAGGTACGATAAGCCGACAGGTGCAACTTATTCTTTATTTGTACTATCTTAGAATATTTATTTGTATCTCTATTTGCATAGAGCACTTAAGATTTTTGACGTGACAACGTCTTATAATTCGATAGCCGGCTGCACGAACGAAAAAACATGACGTCATGCGGCGTTACGGCGTTACATGACGTCATGCGGCGTTACCTCGCTCTGCGGCGTTACCTCGCTCTGAGGCGTTCCAAGTGAAAAGTGAATGTGGTGTCAATTGTTTATAGCAACGATAATTACAGCGATAAAGGTAATTCTTTCGCATTGTCACGTTCAACTATCGTCAGTAAACCGACTTTACAGACAACCAATTTTTTTCTAATATCCAAGTGTATTTTGGTTAAGTTACGCTTGCCGCGTTAGGTCAGTGGATGGGTGACCATCCATTTCAGACACGGAGCATCCATTTCAGGCGCGTTAGGTCAGTGGATTCTTTCTGAGGCACGGAGGGACCATGCCTCGGAAAGCACGTAAAGCTGTTGGTCCCGGCTGTCATTGGCGTAGATCTTTGACAATCGCTAAGGGTAGTCAAAAGCCCGAAAGTCAGATAACCAGTCTTACCAAGTGGTATCGTGTTAGCCAGTACAGTCAACAGCAAAAGTAGATGATCAAAATCAGAAATTCAATACTAATTTCCTAACACTAATTTATATAATTTATTACTAGTTTAATTATATAAATTAGTGCATACTTTTGAATCACTTCGACGCCATACAGTTCTGACGCGAACTCCGACCATTAGTATTGAATTTCTGATTTTGATTATCTACTTTTGCTGTTGACTGTACTACACGTAAAGCTGCATACGGCGACCCTAACCAACATGTAGACGACCCAAGTATATTTTGGAGATTTCTTATACTCGTACTTATTAGCATAATATTTTTTCTCATGTTGATGAATCCAAATTTATTAATAAGGTTACTAATCATCACTATCCGAATGTTGAGAGAAACTAGCAAGACTTATTTGCATACGCAAAGCATTGATAAGTTCAAGCAGTTATCTGCGTTCTCTCTACCATACGAAGTTTATCCAGAATATCCAGTTAGACATCGCATTGGTTTCCGGTCATAGATTATTGAAATTTATTGCTCACTAGATATTTTGGATCTCCTTTCGATATAGTAAAATAAACACGTTCTAATACTGCTTATAAAACGTAAGACACACTATGTTTATTTACATTATTACTAATCTTTTTAGCATCCGAAAAGTGATATCATCCTCCGAAGAACGCTTCTATTCGCCCGAGACTTAGATGACGTTAGAAATAGAAAAAAAAAACTCATGAGAATTTAGCATTCAATATGCGTAATTCTGACTTACCACAAAATAAGCATTTGCCGCTTGGGCACAAATTACACTATATTTTATGCGGGGTCGTCTTGGAACAGATTTCGCATTTACAAGATTTATTACAGAATCTTTAAATGATCGAAATAAATCACTTGTCTTCGTAACAATTTAACGTCTGTATTCTACTTTAGTAGATTGCATTATCAATCAATATTCCGAATTCGTTGCATTGTGCAAATTACATGTGGTAGAGGTACATCCAAATAGCGCTATATTAGGTACGGTTATTACTTTGGTGAAAAGCTAAAATATGTTTTGGCATAAAGTCGTAAACAGACATTAAAATACTTGAAATTAACCCTTTTTGTTGTTACTCTTCTTCTCTTAACTTTCTAATCGACGATAAGGTTCGAGTACCTATATGCTGCAAAATAAAACCTAGATCCGTAAACCATATCGTGTACCTACGTCGGCTACGTCACGTTTAAAAAATGCAACGGCCAATGTGACAATCATACGTGACAGCCGAGTTAACATTATAAGAGACACCAATTTACATAGATTAATTAAATAAACAAAGGCTTCGATATAAACGGCATCGCCGACAGGGAAAATGAATTTAATATGACGAGATGAATTTCTAATTCATTTGCATGCTGCCTAAACTCAGTCTAAAATTATAACTGAGTAAAGCATTAGCGATATAATTATGCAAACGAAGTGCGATCGGCAAGTTCAAGGCTTTTGGAAGCGGACATAGTCATCAACTGCGTTCTTATATCAAAGCATTAGAGTTTACATCGGTCACAATAGTAACGAATCGCTTACGATGAACGTTTCAAAACTGCAATCACATTGTTACGTGTCGACGGACGGCAACAACCTGATTGTAGGTACCGTTAAGCGAGCCGCGCAAAACTGACCTAGTGCCGGGAAAGTTATCAGGGACGACCGTGTTCCGTTTCACGACCCAAGCCGAGCCCAGCATTTAGATCAATCAAGACTACTTCGTATTACCTCAACTTTTTTAACAATTCTTGGAAGGAACTCTAAGGTCATCCGTTCGAGATAATATCGTCAGAAATCAAATTGCTGATGTCATGCAATAGGACGTTCTGATGGTAATTTTAGTAGATCAAGCCGAGACGTTTTATTATTAGTTGTAAAACGGCCAACGGTGTCATATCATTCTCTGTTAATGAACATTAATTCGTTGCAAGTGGAACTGATTCAATTGCTATCACCCATGTAGAGGTGGCATTGAACTTTGTCGAAACAATTTGTATCAGCCGGCTTGTAAGTGCGGCATGTTCAGCCAGTTCTTGAGACCTAACGGAAAAGATTCAAACCGGAATATACTTTGATACCTTACAAAATGTGCAGGACCAATATTCCTCTTTGTAAAACCACGGGTTGAGAAATGCAGTAATAACAGAGGATTTTCGGTACCAGGTAACCAAAAACAAATCCTAAAAATTAAAACTAAAAACCAACCGAAACAAATTGAACGATGGATTATTTCAGAAAATTAAACATATTTCATGCAAGAGGTGTATCAAGGATGTTCTGATGCATGGATAAGGAGTGTGTTGTATATTTATAGTAGCATACGGGGTCGACGTTCCTCGTGCGTCTCCCACGCCGCGCTTGCCCGGTGCGATGGGATCTACAAATCAGTTACACGATGAAACTCTCTATTCGCACACAAATGTAAAATAATACAAATTCTTTTCTAGTGCATTAGTGGGAAAAATTTTCCACAACTCAAAAATAATAAATATTGATGAAGCTTCCTAATTATGGTTATTCATCAGTAAGGTGAAGTAAGGTCGCACCATTAATTAAACCTATTTGAATTACCTACAATTTGTCATTGCAATTGAGCTCAAGATTTGTCCAAATAAGTAGATCAGATCTGATTGATAGCTAAATATAGATTCGAAAACAAATAGGTCGTTTGTGTACATAAAAGCTTATTTGGCATATCGGTTAACAATGATATATCTTATTAGATTGCTAAGAAAATGAATATTATTCCGACATAGGGGTTTATGATACCAGTTGCGCACAAAGTGGAACACATAACTTTTAGCTGTCAGAATAAAGTAAAAGATATTTGTTATTGAAAACAAGAAAATTTGTTTGACAGCAACTAAAACGTGGAACCAATGACTTAAATGCGACGTATTTAAGCAGATTTTAAAGAATAATTATAACAACATGTCTAGGAAATATTTGAGGAAGATTGATAAAATGTATCCTTCATTATGATTCATGAGTCACAGACAGCTTCTAACTGGGTCGTTCTCCAATTCTACAGAATTCAGATTATTCTTAGCCAAATACCAGTTCATTTCTGCTTAATTTTGGAACAAAAACTCTACTGGCACTTAGCAGCTGAAAACATAAGTAGCGGCGTACAATTTGATTCATGTAAACACAATAACAAGACAAGTATGTTGATGGTGCGAAACTGGAAAGCTGTAAGAAGGTAAGTGGGTTCGTTAAAGCAACTACAGTTCGTGCTCTGCCTATTACGGTGTCCAGTACGTGGAGGCACTTTATGACCCTTATGTCAAATAGCCCCAAAATGTAGATTACATCATTTGTACGGACAAAGTAGCGTGAATGTCCAAACACTGAGTCATAAAATAAAAAATGAATATGCAAATTACAATGTTTCGAAGACAGAATAGGTGGAATAACGCTGTACACACCGAGTACAAAATGGCGAGAGCAATTAAACAACAGCACTTAAGAATTTTCAATAATTTGGCCACACGAATATTATACCTTTGCGTGCTAATGAATTAAGCAGGTAGATGTTTTGCTAATTATACGAACTTACACGAAGTGACACACTTAACAGAAATCTCAAGAATTTTCCGACAACTCTCCAGACGCAACCGACAACGAATAGATTTATAAAACGATAGAATGCGGATCCAGTGTCATTTGTAACGTCTCATTCATAATTTTAGAGCGAGGATTAAAATAGCGATCGTTTACGTCTACGACGATAGTGAAAAATGAAACAGGTGATGCTAGGAGTTGTGAAGACACGATGTGGGATGACAAACAAACCTCGGTCATTCAACTCGACAGGAAGAATATGTTTTCTGGCGGCTGAATTTAATACACTTATGTTTATGTTACAGTTACAGCTTCAGATTCTCGATAAAAGAAGGGTTCACGATGTGGATCCCTGGATGTTTTCCTATCATTAATCAATAATACAACTGATGAGTATACCCTGATACAAGTTACATTGGTGGTCCAAAATGGTTCAAAAGTCACGTTCTTTCTCAACATACTCGTGTGCAGCGAAAATAAAGTTACACTGACTAATTACTGCTTGGACAGAGTCCCAACCAGATAAACACCTAAACCTCAGCCAAAAATACACAAGATGGCGTCGAGTTCATAATAAAACAATTTAATGGGCCAGCGCGCTTTCCGCGGTGACGAAATCTGCGCCGACGCATTCTCGTTGCGTAACTTGAAACGCGATCTGTGCAAGAGAAAACTGTTTAAGGTCAAAATAATTATATTTTTTCTGTAGTCATCACAGAAAGGATTCCATAAGTCTAATCAAATTAAACAGTTCCGTAAGCATTTTCTTAACCGTTAGGGACTACGAATCTTCTTCACCGAGGTCTTTGTGATCAAATTACTCATTTCACAGAAATATGATAAAAGTCCAAGTCTGAATCCTAAGCAGGATTACTGTACCTCCATCACATACACTGCAGTAAATTTCCTTTAAATAACATTATATATATTTGATCTAGTAAAGAATATGGACATACATCAGTGAGGGCGATGAACAACAAACGAATCTGACGATTGTTTACGCGCGAGTGCGACGGGACGGGCGCGGCGGAAGCTTGGCGGAACCTCGCGTCATTGGCTTGCGTCTGCCGGCCCAAAACTTGGCCACCATCGCCACGCCACGCTTCATTCATGGCACATATCATCCGCTAGTCATAGATACATCGCATCCATGATAACAATCATAATGGAAAATAGCATAAACACCACTTCTACCAAAATTTGATCGCAATCAAAAAGTGACGTCGAAAAGAGCACTTCCGAAACGTATTTTAGTACCTAGTTTATTGAATGATTCTTAACACAAATGCCAGTCTTTTGTCGAATTCTTAAGACTTAATGAGTCGGCCAGATTTATCGTAACCGGAGACAAGTAAGGAACCATTTAGGCACTCCCATCCTGAGCGTCTTGTAATTTTTATTACGCAGGCAACCCCGCCCTGCATTGTTGTGGGGTTTAATGAGCATACGCTCGTGCCGGCTCTGTTCCTGTTGAGTTAGCGAGTATAAAAATATATTGGATACGGCAGACTTCATTTTCTGTAAAAGAATTATTTTATAAATTCAGCCTGATGCCAAGAGGAATTAGAGCTACATTTTTTAAATATCTGTGTCGTTTTATGCTACCGTTATCTTACTTTATGGGGTATAAGGAGACTTCCGAGAACTAGTTTCTATTTTAAACCTAAACAACGTAGCGGGCGCCATTTTGACTAATTTCAGCATGCAGTGGCAGATAGCGGGTGACGTTCACGTGTAGATAATTATGCCTATGATTGAAGGACATTCAAATTGGGAAAGTTGATGTGCCGTGCAAACGTGCTCTTACCGGCTACACATTACGTTGACCTATTCTGAATTTCTGATTGGTTTAAACAGTATGCGGTCATATTCATAAATAAGCCTAAAATCAAGCAAATTGTTCTAAGACTTACAGTGACAGGAACTGATGGTTATTTATTAAGGCAAAACTTCAAATTGTAAACGGCAACATACCTGAAACAAAAAGGCAAATGATTAAATTTAGGCACAATAAGGATCGAAACAGTATAAGAGTGTACAGTTCCAAATAACGCATCCGTGAACCAAACCGCCTCCAGATGGTTTATAAATACACAACGCCATGACATTAAAAATATCCAATTAATTCGTATTAAGTCCTATTTGAGGAACATTTTCAAGGGAATTTAGGCTTTAATAGTAAACAGGCAAGGTTCATAAGTCGCGTTTGCCGGACGGTGCTTCCAGAGTAATAAGAAGACGGCTGTGTAAGTCGTTACAGGGTTTCGGGCTAGCATTTGATATTTTTGCTCTAAGAATATTTTTATTTAGAGCATGAAACGAAAACTTTCTTAACGATTCAACAGACTAATTATATTAACTTCTAAAAGTTATTTCAGATTTTCTTAGTGCTATTAGTACTCAAAGCAGAGCTATGCTTTCGAAGCATTGTCCGACATGGAATGTAAGTACCGAGACATTATAATAACAAACACAAATTCACAATATTACTTGTTATTCAAAGGGGAGAGTTTTATCACAAAACACAATTAATTATAAAGTCACCGTTACAACATAATTGAATGCAGGATAGATCGATGCGGACTCATGCGGGTAGGAAGCGAAAATTAATAGCTTCTGCAGTTATTTTTTATTTTGTTATTATTCAAAGGGAACTCTTTAAATGTAACATTCATACTATTATCTTCGTTTAGTACTATCTAGTTTAGTTAATTAATTAGACAAACAACAATTTGGACAGTACGAAACATACCTTCTTCAATGCTTGTTTAGGCTGTAGTAATAGCGAAATCGATTTTCGGGTTTCTTAGGCAAAAAAAAAAAAACAAACCTAGCTATCGATAAGTAGATACCGTTCTTTGATTCTTATTATATTTCGATTCGGTGTTTTTTGGATAATAAAAGTGAAACTACATCTAACAATGATGCAAAAATGGAAATTGCAAGATACATAGATAACGAAGACTAGTGGAGAGTACAGGACAAATGGAGAATAGGAATCACAAACTAGTTCACACTAAAAACTGTCAAAGAGGAAGAGGCAGATAAATCAGAAGATGGGAAGACGAAAAAGACATGAGATAGGGCACAGTAGACAGAATTGGAGGAGGCCTTTGACACGAGGAACAAAATGTAACATATTATAATTTGTAGGAGCAGTATAACTGAAAATAGGTTTAACGATGTAATTTGGTATTATCTCAGTTAAATTCCTAATCCCATTAATCCCTCATAATTTATAAAAGTCTACGGAAAGTATTCAAGTAATTCTGTAATGCATATAAATGACCCAATTAGATGAAGTTGGCCAGCATCCAGAGAACAAGACTGAATGCAGTTCCCTGTATTTTAATGAACAGTTTTCTTGCATAATATGCCTACTTCTGCGTTTTCTAGCTCTTGTTTTAAAATCATAGTCACACACTGTACTTTAATATTCTTATTAAGTGTCTTCAACAACTTGTTGTTTGGGACCTGGAAAAACGACATTACAAACAGGATCATTATCATCATTAGTACAGAATTACGTAAATGACAAATAATAAAGTTGACATTAAATATACTCAGAGACTACCGACTGACCTTAGATTAACACCACAATCTTCTCATCTATAAGCAGGTTTGTTATGAGATAAACAGTAACTTTATATGCATAATACAAGTGTTATGTTATTACAATCATCCTAACCTACATCCAATGTCGCTCAAGGAATTCATTGTATTGAGGATAGCATTCCACAATGCAAATATTCTATCAATTGAAACGTTCTGTTATTCGAAATATTCAATTAAAATAACATATCGTCGTGCAACGGCGTGGTCTATAAATAAGTGAAAAAGCGTACAAAGTTGTTCCACACAAATGTGTTTCTAGGAATTTAAAGAATTACCTCTGCGGGGGAGTTGTTTCTATCACTCAGATGCGTTTTTGGAAAGCAAAAGTGAGTATTATTTAAAAAAAATCGTAAACATTAAATAAATGGTATAAAATAGAAGTAACTAATTAAATTAACAGATGACGTCGCGTAGGCGAGCCAGCAAACACGTGAAGTGTTAGTCGAGTTAGAGAGTGACAGATATATATGTGATAGTCGAGTAAGAGTGAGATCGTAATAATTTATCAGCATCTGAAAGTAGGTAAAGACATAAGCAGACGACTTCTGGCCGCTGAGTCATGGACTCATGGCATCACGACCTTTTTGTATGTACGATCTAGAACAGGACATTTAAACGATTTAGCTGATATATCTATATTTCCTGCCATAATTATATTGCTATAAAAATTGCCGATACGTAGGGTACTTAAGTATATCTTAATTTAACTGAGTATGGATTTCCTCTGGCCTTGTATCAATGAACCAAAGTACCAACAGAGAATGTCGTCACGGTAAATAAAAAAAATACAGTAGGTAGGTATCCAACAGTAATCGGATATTTGTTCAGTTATCGTGTTTGGTGTGTGCGGTATAAATCACATATCAACAATTGCACAATCGCATGAATGAACCGGTAAACGCTGTGCGTTCACCAAATTGCTTAATGCGAAATGAATGGGACCCTTAAGCCGTCTACACTAGAACCGACGGCAGAGCGGCGCCTGCGCATCCCACACGTGTGGCGCAACGGAGGCACTTTCGACATGTTTGTGTTGCTTGTTAGTAACGCCTTGCCTATCGATAGAAAGCGAATCTCAGAGGTTCGTGTAAAAAACTAGGCATACTCAGTGTTGATGTCATACCCTTTTTTTAGGTTTTGACTAACAAAATACTCATTAGCATCGCTTTGAATAGATTAGTAGGCAGGTACCTACTCTGTTTTAGACATTTCGCAAAGTTTATCTGAGCATATGAAGCTATTTATCTAAACTAATATTAATAAGTGTAACTTCACCTTAACCATAAATAAATCAACGCAATGTCAGTGTTTTATTACAATTATCCAACATAGTTCAGTTCATTTAACATTATCTTACTAACCTTACAACTTCTCTCTCCGATGCCACACTCAAGACGGCCTCATGACAGCAACTTGTTAAAAACTGACGATTCACTTTAATGTCAAATCAAGAACTTGATAACTGACAATGACTTTTGACTAATTCAAGATGACACGACCGTAACTCGACTATAAAAAGACAGCCATCAACTGTTCACCATAATATTACTAACTAGCGACCCGATCCAGCTTCGCTGGCCTATAGCCTTCCTCGATAAATGGACTATCCAACACAAAAATAATTTTTCAATTCGAACCAGTAGATCCTGAGATTAGCGCGTTCAACCAAACAAACAAACTCTTCAGCTTTATAATATAAGTATGGGATCTACCCCATCTACTATATAAAAATAAGTCGGGTTTTCCTTCCTGACGATATAACTCCAGAACGCATGAACCGATTTCCACGGTTTTGCATTCCTTGGAAAGGTCTCGGGCTCCGTGAAGTTTAGAGTAGGTGTAGGGTAGGTGTAGGGTAGGTGTAGGGTAGGTGTAGGGTAGGTGTAGGGTAGGTGTAGGGTAGGTGTAGGGTAGGTGTAGGGTAGGTGTAGAGTAGGTGTAGGTAAATAGGCAGGTAAGTAGGTAGATCGGGACAGGACAACGTCTGTCGGGTCAGCTAGTCGATATATATATGTACTACGCACATCTACCCTCAATTAGATAGTCCTGTTACTTAAGAGAAAATTGATTTGATATTTTTGTGTTTTTAATGGTCTAAATAAACATTTAACCGTTTTAAAAAATTCTTTCACCAATAGTAAGCTACTTTATCCCTGACTGCTAAGGTATATTTTTTCTATCAAACATTAACGATTAGTAAAAAAATTCACACGGACGACGTCGCAAGCAAAAGCTAGCCTTTTATAAACTGCGTAATAGGTACCATTAAACTGTCGCATATCGACGTGTCTCTAAAGTCGACTGTCGGGCGCCACCTACGTACTTACTGCTGTAGAAAGTTGAAGAACTAGACCAGTCCAGTTTGGTCGAAACGAAGTCTATAAGAAATTAAGTAGGTACCTACGAAGCATTTATGTCTTATGTTCACAGTGGTTAGTTAACCCATTAAATACGAGGAAGCTCTTTCTAAAGATTTATCTCAAGACGACAATCAATGTTGTCCAGTTACCTCCCAGACTCAAGGAGTCGACAGATTGTGAGGACATTGATGACGATATACTTTCAGAACATGAGGCACCAGAGAGAGAACAGAGGTTTCAGGTGAAGTTGAACTACAGTACACTACAATAACCGAAAATGAAGTACCGTCAAAAGAAATGTCATCTCCTAAGAAAAAGTTTTGTACGTCGAACCACTTTGTAGTACACAATCCAGGTCGGAAAAAAACGGATGAAGTCTATATAAGACATTATGTGATAGTGACAGATAGGAGGTGCTAAAAGCAAATATGAAAAACCAATTTCATTGCTCATTACAACAAATACCCCATGTATTTGTTGTATATACATGGCCACATGGAGTATTTGTTGTATTGGGTAATGAAATTGGTAAAAACTTGTAAGTGCCAATGTTCCCATTTGAAAACAACTATAAATGAGAATTATTTGTAGTTTCATTTGGTTAAATATTTTTTTAATTATTTTGTATGAGTTTGTATATTCTGTGAAAAATATGTCCAACAACACAGAAAAAAAGTTGGTACTTAATGGGTTAAGGTCTAAGGCTCTCATGCACGAGGTTATGGGCTCGCAATCGAGCACGAGCAAGTACCAATGTGACAATTTCAATAAATTTATCTTGGACATCACTGACATTGGTGAAGGAAAACATCGTGACGAAACCTGCACTTTTATTTATTTATACTTCATGCACAAAATTCCAAAAGCGGACTTTATGCCTTAGGCATTCTCTACCAGTCAACAAAGGGTGGTGAAGAGATAGCATGGCAGGTGCAAAGTAAAACAAAAACAAATAGGTAAACTACAATATACGTAATTAAATATTCCACTTTTATTATGGAGCAAACTCAAACAGCGCGAAAAAAATCAGCTGTTCCATACAGAAGTGCAATAGGTATGTAACCAAAATGTATGGAACAGTTTTTTTTTTCGCGCTGTTTGAATTGGCTCCATAATGAAAGATGTTCAGGTTCGTGGTCTGATTGACTCCTTAAAAATTTGCTCATGAATTAAATTTCACCCTGTATACCTAAAAAAGGAGGTTTATGAGATGACTGCTTACTTAAAGTAGACGGTAAATTCGCCTGATATCAAGAGGAAGCTCATCCAAAGAAGAATGGACTGTATATGAACGGAAGAATGAACAAAATCAGAAGAATGAGAATCTGAAATCGTCAATCCGCCTTAAGCAAGCGTGATCAAAGCCTTCTCTGTATTAGAAGAGGTCATTGCCCAGCAGTGGGACAATAATAGGCTGGTATTATTATTATGTATATATATGTTACAGTCAAAACTTTTATCCAATCAAAACTACTTTTGACTGGCTTCAGTCTTTTGACTGAAGCCAGTCAAAAGTAGGGTTTTCCCTTAATAAGATAAAACGCGTTTGAGTAAAAAAAACAATAATACGGAACGCCCCAATTATAAGAATCACTACGAAACAAAAGTTTTAAAAGGGCCTAAAAAAAAACCTACCAACCTAATAGGTTTCTAACTATTATGGATAAATTTAAACCAGTCAAAAGTACTATTGACTGATTTCTGCAGTCAAAAGAGGTTTTGAGTGGTTAAGAGTTTTGACCGTGACATATATATTCACAACAATTCAAACTACAGATAGTTTAATAAGCCTTTCTTTAAAAAGTTGGTTGGACGATTTATTCCAATCGACAAAACAGGGTGGTTACAGATTTCGGACCCCAAATCATTTCCATTGTTATTTAATTTCCAATTTCCCACCCGTAGAGCTATTCTGTTACAATCTCCCTCGGTGAACACCTAGGTGAAGTGAGCTGTCATCCATCCGTCTGCTTTGTGATAACAGCTCACTTCACCTAGGTGTTCACCGAGGGAGATTGTAACAGAATAGACATACTGTGGACCTGATTTAGGGAATACTAACTTGCTTAGAACAGGTGCCTATATTACGACTTAGGAGAGTAACTAATAATGGATTACAAATACTTATTTAAAATTAAAGTATTACTTTAAAAAACTGAAACTAGTTTCAACAAATCTAACGACTTTGAGTCCTATGCTCAAGGCGAAATCAGTGCCTGAGTCTAGGTAGGTAGTTCTGTAATAGCAGCCGCCTAGTCTATGCTTTTTTCGTTCCATATCCTCCATTTAAATTCGTAACGTGACACATTATTTCACTACATTTGCATTAATTACAATAAAAAATGAACACTAACATCGATAAAACGAACTAATTATAATTGGAAACTGTCGTCAATGTAAACATTAAATAACAGGTCAGACAGCGTGCGCTTGCGCTGCATGGATCGCTATTGGTGTGAAGCGTGAAGGCCGGGCAAGCGTTATCGTAACCACAGTAATGGGGTAAATAATAAATTTCACATTTTTAATTAAACTCTTAAGTACCGTGTAGCTTACCTAAAGAATCATGGCGAGATCCATACATTCATTACACACAGGTTACTACGTAACCTAGCTAGGACACCAGATCGTATTATGTTTTTGTTACTTATCTTACCTGTAATTTATTCCTATGTGTCATCATCCTACCTAGTAACAGACTGTACCACTTTTATGTGAAATAAATAAATTATTATTATTAATTAGTATGAAAAATAAAATTAAAGGGTTTAAAATATTTACCAATTTTAAATTCGTAATATTAAAATATTACGATATGAAAATAACAATTTTTCTTTTCATCTCGATGCCCATTTTGTGTTTATAAAAAAAAAAAGAAATGTTAAGCGACGTTAACTGATCAAATTGGCCGACAAGTGATAAGTGTGTGTGGAAAAAAATAATCATTATTTGTGACATTATTTCCCTTAAAACGATGCAATTTCAGTGTGCGAAACGGCGACTGTCAGTGTCACTGTCACTGTCAGTAGCCGTTTCGTCCTGAAATAATGAGCTTTTTGTTAAACTATTCACTTTTTTGCGGGGTTTTAAAAATATTGTAAATGCCTGAAGATACTCTTTAGGTACCCAAGAGTATAAGAATTAGAACTTCAACTTTTCTAAACATCTTTATTTTTTGTGTACAAATCCTGCCATGATTCTTTAGGTTGGGAGGCAGATCGCGATATATTTCAACGAATGCTAAACCGTAAAGCAGCCAATTTTATTTTCCTGCTTTACATAATTTCAGAGATACTCCTTCATATGCTCAATGTATGTGTTAGGAAAACATGCGTATCTACGTGTACCTACACTGCAGTTGCATTTAAAGATTAACAACCTATGTTGAGAAATGACTGGTAAAATTGTCCCGCTGACGAATTGACCACTTAACCAAAAGTTAAAAAAAAAATGGAAAATATCGTTCATCAAATAAAATTTTAAAAAGACAGTAATATTTCTAACAGTTGAATGTAGAATGTGAAATGATTTGACATGTGTCAAGATGTACGTGCATGTCTAATTAATCGCATCAACGGACATGCCTTTGTACATTGTCTGAGGTAATTTATTGTAAAAAATATATAATTTTTATTGCCTTATTCAATAGGATTCATAAGCATTACACCAGATTTACATTAATTTAGTTGTATTCAATAACTAGCTTTTGCCCGGGACTTCGCCCGCGTGAATGTCGGTTTTCGTGGATGCTGACGAAGTCGCAGATTTTTTTTTTATCTATTGATAGGCATACGTTTGACCACTATCTCACCTGATGGAAAGCGAAGATGCGGTCTAAGATGGAGCACGCTTACCTAGAAATTTTCTTCCTTTAAATTTTCTCAAGGATCCCTAATTTTTTAAATTGATTAATATACCCTATGCACTCAGGGATAATGTAGCTTTCTAATGGTGAAAGATTTTTTTAAATCGGTCGAGTCGTTTTTGAGTTAAATCGTAACAAACAAACAAATATTTCCTCTTTATAATAATAGTTTAGATTAGCATGGATATAAAGTAAGTAACTACCTACCGAAGTACCGTAAGTAACTCGTAACCGAACAGCATTTCTAACAACAATCCTATTCCATGGACCAGATATTATCTAATGGGATTTTCCAGATTATGTAAAATTATTTATAGTTTATTGTCTTTGTTTCATTAACCTTGAATTCTAATCTCATTTGATGTAGAGAGAGGAAATGTTGTTTTTTATCTCTTGGTTGTTATTAATTTGGATCATTCGTTATTAGCCGCAATTTTATTTAGTCTGAATTTCAGGGCTCTTTGAGGTTTCAATAATTAGTACCTACCTACTTACCAACATATTATTAGTATTACATGAATGAGTACATGGCAGCACCGAAATTGCGTCACACACAATAAAGAGGAAGTAGGGGATTTACAATCCATTACTTTATACGTTTGAAAAAATCATCTGCTCGATTGTGTGAATAGCGCAATGTATATTGTTGAATTGTCAAAATTAGAGGGAATGAGATGGCAAGTGTATTAGAGGCTGCTGGACCAACTCGCGAGTTTCGAGTCCTATGAAAATAGACACGCCAGATAAGCAAACCGAAAACTTAATGTACATATTATGGTTTTAACCACACAACCATAAAATTATTTGAACAAAACATGCCTCCATGGCTGAAAATGAAATAAATGTTAGTAAAATATTCAATAAAATTGAATGCCTACTGTTAACGTTACGCCAATAGGAATTGTATGTGGTCGAGAGGTGCACTTAACCGAGAATCAATGGTCAGCCGGCTCACCTACAACAAAAACCTTTTTTGTCAAAACAAGAAGATTTATAGGCCTATTGTTTTATGTGGGTCAACGATTTTCCATCTGTCTATGCAGTATTTACGTTTCCCACTAACAAAGTAGTAAGTAGGTAGGTACGTTCGCTGTAACTGCTAATGCATAAAACCAGTAAAAGCTTCTAAAGTCTAATCAAACAACTTAATTGAACTGACAGATTCGTTTAGTTTCACACAGGAAAGTACAGAAAGCTTTGACACAATTTTGCTAAGTAAGTTGTAGGATGTCTTATTTTCAACCGGCTTAAAAAAAGGAGGAGGCCTTAGCAAACATAAGTTTTGATTCTGCAGTATTTTGTATTGGCACCGGATCATA
This sequence comes from Charanyca ferruginea, assembly GCA_947361185.1. NCBI lineage: Eukaryota > Metazoa > Arthropoda > Insecta > Lepidoptera > Noctuidae > Charanyca > Charanyca ferruginea. The sequence goes on from OX376073.1 coordinate 11,605,303, forward strand.
CAAAAGAACAAACAGAACAAAGCCACCGACTTCCGAAACTAAAGTCATGTGTGTTCTGTGATAAAGTTAGGTATTAATCACTTTTTAGTATTTGAAGGCCGTTGTCTTTTTTGCAAAAAAGGTTTTTAATAACTCGTAATTTTTGGCAAATACCTACCTATGTAAAATATGTTACAGAAACATAAAATAAAATGCAAATTTTAATGAATTACCTATTATTATCAAATATATTTTGTAACTGATAAAGAAGTACTAAACCGGTTTTGAAAATTATTTTACCAATATTAACCTACTTTATCCCTGAGTGCCTAGAGACTACCTACCTATATAAATTTTATTATCAAAAAAAATATCTATCCGTATGAAAATTTACGCGGACGAAGGCGCGCGCATAGTGCTAGTAATAAAATAAAAATAAAGCATACAAAATAAAAAACTTTTTACAAAAAAGAGAACCGCCTTCAAAAACTAAAAAATGATAAATAACTTTAGCATAGAACACACATGACCTTAGTTTCAGAAGTCGGTGGCAATACAAAACAACAAACAGAAAAGGCCAGGTTCTATGCTAAAGTTTTTTATCATTTTTTAGTTTTTGAAGGCGGTTCTCTTTTTTGTGAAAAGTTTTTATTTTCAGCTTTTTAGTGCCTCCTTATCACCCAAATCCATTAAGAAAGGCAATACAGTTAAAACAGAGATTGAAACCCCTCCAAAGATGGAAAAAACGAAAACGTCTTCTATGAATATTTTTTTGGTTTTTGTTGATTTTTTCAAAAAGCGCTGAATAATTTTCTATTTGTTGTATACTATAACCTTCTCCAGAATGTAACAAACAAAAATCAAAGAATGTAACATACAAAAGTTTTTTCTGAAAACCGCATTAAAATCGGTTCAGCCAATGCCAAACGGGAGATAATCTCGGACAAACATACGGGTCGAACTGAAAACCTCCTTTTTTTTAAGTCGGTTAAAAATTACGTACAAATGCAAGAACGCATGGCATATTAATTTGCAAGGTAAGACATAACGAAATCAGTAGGTATATCGTCTAGGTTTTGTGCTTTTGCAAGTTAGACAGCTAATTCTGTCAAAATGTCTGTTATTTTGTTAAATGTTATCTCACAAGGAAGTAAACTAAAATATTTGTATCATAAATTACCTAGAACCTGAGTATCTGACATTTGATGTAGACCTGTTTGTATATTTTGTGGCATGATTAAATTGTTTAAAATACTTATTTGTTTACAATACACCGATGCATTAATAGCCTAATACTCAAACGTTCCTCAATTTTAACATACTGTTAAGCCTCGTGCTGTCACAGTCACTTTGACATAAAGTGATAGAGACAGCACGAGACTTAACTTTTCTTAAAATTTAGTAGCATTTGAGTATTTGGCTAAAGTCTATCAAAAATATAAACAACAGCAATAATTATTATTATTCTAAAAAACGTCATCCACCGATCATTTAAAAAAAGTCTTTTAGAAATCGAAGTCTTGAGCGGAGAGGTCCAGTTCTCATAACACACCCAAATTTTATGTTTGAAAGAGATAAAACAGACATCCGCCGGATTGTGTGAAGGTTCAGGGAAGTTATTTTTGCTAAATGGCTGGTATTTATTTAGACTAAAAAAATAATTTAAGCAAGACCTACAAGAACCTGTCCTAAATGGTACAAATCGTCTGCAACATCAAGTAAGGCTGTTAATCATGTGACGTCAACTCACGTTTTTGAGCAATATTATGTTGACCTACGTACGCCAAGCAGCGTTAAGCATCCAGCAATACCGTAGGCGTTGAGGGCCACAATTAAACAAAGCAGGTCCACCCAAGTTATCTCTGTCCGTGGGCTGTCAGCTCCCACGCTTTGACTCCGACCTTTTTGTTTAAGTACCAGTTAGCAATCCGTCTTATTTCTATTCGTGTTACAAAGTTGCTGAATATTCACGTATGCTAAGTAGCCTCTAAGAGAGAGCACATAAACTTAAATTATGTTTAGATGGAGTTGTCGTGCAACTCGGAAGGTGAGCCAGCTTTGTTTGTATCACACGTTGATACAGATTACAGAACAAGTCTTTGTGGCTAAGCTGATCTAGGGAAAATAATATTAACGATTCTGATTTATGATCGCGTTAAATCTGCTTTCTATTTCTTAATAAGCGGAAATAAAATTTCTAAATATCTATGTACGGATTCAATAAATCATATGACCCGCGTAGGAGAGCCGAAATGGTGCGATGCCGATGGTGATATTATGGAACCAAATGTAAAAGCGACATTAGAAGGATTGTTCGGCTGTACACGTAGGCCTCGGCGTTCCGCCCACGGGACTGGTTCCCTCGACAATCTGAAGCGATCGATTTTCATTTCAAATTACAGTGCTCACGCACAGCCTACACATTCTTTCCGAACGTGCTCTTTGTGCGTTCAAGTACACCAAATATGATGACCATCCAGTTTTGAAAGATGTTAATTTTTTTCCAGTGTCCAAAATTTGTGTACCTATCCACCGAAACTAGTGTTACAGAAGAGCGCTGGTTTAGAAACGAAACGAAAGAAAGGAATTTTGAATTAGCTACGTATAAACATAAAATAATGACACAGCTGTGGCACGTAGGTATATTACGGTGATATAGTAACTACTAGAGCATACATTTTCACGGCCTTAGAAAAATAGCTCTCATTAGCAGAACGATCACGTTGTTTTTAACAAAGTGTACATATACGTATAGCGACAGTGTCGTGGGAATGAACGAAGAATAGACGTCTCGTATGATCCAGTTTTCTACAGAGATGCAGTGTAGCCTTATCGAGGTCGCCGCGATAATGAGTCGCGTGTCAATATTTGCTTTCTGTAACAATTTCTGAAGTACCTCATACAAAGGAAGTAAGAAAGCAAGTGTTTCAACACAATCCACGTAGGCTTTCCCAACTGCGTGATTTAAGACGGATAAAATATTGTGATGTAGATGTTTCATCTTCATTCTAGTACAAATTTGCTTCAGCGTTTTCCAAGGTCCACGTACTAATTGACAACATATCTGACATGACACAATGCGTTTAACCCTTTAGGTTAATCCTCAAGCCGATTCTTTGTAAGGGTCGTTCTTGGCGTCAGCGTATAATACCAATCAGCATGGACGTTTGATACTTAACCTCATAGCAGCATAACCGGTGAGTATCTGTTTTAATTCCCTATCATTTGTACATCAGTCCGAGCATTTCTAGAGCATGTTTTGTCAAGGCAGCTTTTTCATGTAAATTGATAAGTAGGTAATTCTGGTTAACCTGGATGCTGACCCCAACGTGTTTGGAAAAAGATTAAAATGATGACGTAACGTTTTGGGTGTAAATTGGGTGGGTTTGGCTGATCCCTACATGGAGCCTTCGGATACGTTCGGTTGACAGTCAAAATTGATTATACAAATACAATATTACATCGACGGCTGTTTTGAATCTCTGCAATTAAGCAACCCACAAGTTACAACGTGTCAGAAAGCGACTGGAACAACCTTGGCTTCTACACCTCCATGCTACCCACGGCTACCCTCATTTGGTCATCGACGTAGGCGCACCCGCCTAATCGCATACTGAGCAACCTTATAATGACCTAACTAAGACTCACTTTTGCTGCAGGGTTGCGGAACAGCTACAGAATCAAAGGTAGGTGGCGCCTACGCATCAAAAACGCAATAACTGCATTATTAAGTAGGTATTACTTGCTCGGTGTAACTCGATTTCATTTAAACAGGGTCACTAGAATTTGTACAATAATTTTACGGCAACAGCAGCTTCAGATATTTTCCAAGCCTTCAAGATAATGTGGTGATAATACGGTCTACAAGTATTTCTAATTAGGTAGGTAGGTACTTAGGTTGGCATAAAATTATCTTTTTTCTTCACAAAGCGTTCTCCATCTCCTCTAATGTTTTTCCGATAAGAACAATGATTAAGGCTATTAAACTCATTTTTATCTTTTATCATGGTTTTATCTGCAAATCAAGTGTGTGTAATATATTTGATAAAACTTATCTATAAATCTGTTCTTTTTATTATCCCCTTATTGTTCGTATCAGGAATGATAAAATTTTGAAACGATGTCCCATTGATGTCTCTTTATCTTGTAATACATGTCCAATCTATGGTTTTATCAGTAGGTAGGCATCTATTGAATGTTTTGATTGACGAATTTGTATGTTTACTTTGGTTAGTGCATTGTTATCTAGCGGTGCTTACTGTTCTTCTTGGAATGCAAACAGCCAAATAGTTGATTCAATATGTAAACATTGATCGGTCGATATTGTTTTAACTATTAAATGTTTCATGTATTAAATGTCAGCCATCACATCTGGATAACTCATGTCTATTATTATAGATGAACTTTAAATTCCATCAATCGAAACATGGTCTTTAATAGCATTTAACATTCTGAACATATTTTTATTCTGTAGGTAGATGCTCTTCTGCGTATGTAAAAGTGAGTGTTCGGCGTGCTCATTGCTGATGAGAAGACGCGTTGAAATCTTTATTTATTTTGCTACATAAAAATGTTGAAATTGTGGTGAACTATATTATTTTTCTCGTATGCCTAATATTCCAGCGTCCTACGAAAATAGCCGTCGTAATTTCTTAGTTCGGCGTAACGCGATACTGCACGCCTGTCGGCTGTCAGCTTGCCGTCGATATTTTCGTCAAGTCGTCAGTGACCGCCGTGGACAGCGTGACATGTGAAATAAACCATAAAATTTCAACAACATCGCTGTAGTGGACCATGTAGATCGTAATTTTTATTAGAGACAAACATGAAAAAATACAACTCGCTACCTACGTCTCGACATTTCCCAATCTGCCTCGGGTGAGTCAAACCTTACACCAATCTTATCATAATGAAAATTAAAGAGTCAGTCCTCGAGTCAGTTCTCGAGAGCTCTTGCTTTTTAAGGCAAATGTTAAATCAACAAGTTTTCGAGAATGATGCAAGCAGAATATTACCTGAGCCACGTGTTTTAAGATTACGTACACACAATTTACGTCCTACATTACGATTGTTGCCACTTTTATAAAACACAAGCTAAACCCGACCACGTTTCGCTGTGGCTCAGTTCCCGCTTTCGTTGGAAGTTGGAATAAAAAGTATATAGAAACATTCTTCTGTTAAATTTCAGTTGAATCCATCCAACTAGGTAGATCCTACTTTTCGAGTTATGCGGGCAGAAGCAGCACAAAGTGTTGGATATGGGACATTTCAATTTCACTTTGGCTATACCGAGACCAATCTTATTAGTTCATGCGCCACTGACATTATTTCGTAAGTGCTCATTTAAATGCGAGTAAACATTGGACAATATGAGACCACCGAGAACATGAGGACATCTGCTGGCGATTCAATTTACCAAAACGGAATCTGTGTGTGTACTTTATTTGCGTCTATAATCAGAACTCCTACGGCCTCTTGGAAAACGAACTGACTATTTGTGCCAGTAAGTGTAGCAGGTAAGACAAGTAATAGGTACAAACAGCTTCATCATTTGACTACCCCTTTTTAAAGAAATATTAATGCTTGACCCCGTAAGCTAGTTGATGACTGTCCTGCGTAGTATTCTACTGCTCTAATTAACCAACTCAAAACCTCAAAACTATTAACGTATCTCTATTTGAAGAACCACTATGTGCGTCCCAGAAAACGTCCAGCGACATCGTGGAAGACCCAGGCGAAGTGGACGGGATGAGCATGATGCTTACCCGAGGGATTGGTTTACACTAGCTCTAGACAGAGAGGGTTGGACAGGGGAAAGGGAGGTCTTTGCCCTGCTGTGGGACAATACAGGATAAAAATAAATAAATTGGGAACTGAAGCTAGGTATTGATAGGTCGTCTCAAGCTCACTTCACCTAAATTCAGGAGGGAGATTTTACAGAATAGATTGGGACAAGCCCGCCACACTATTTCCAAACCACTGCAACAACACCTGTAAGCCAGGATTAAAAAATGGCGACCACCAGAAAAGCGCCAAAGCAATGAAGCTCGACGAGTCCCAGAGAAACGATCCAACTGTCTTGGATCCCGCAACGAAATGAATCAGAAAGAACAGCGGAGGAGTGGGAAAAACATATTTTCCACTTCCCTCCAAATCAAGCAGGAGACAGAACAGAACTAGGTCTATAGACACAAAGGGACATTTACAACTGTTGCTGTTTGCAGTTGTAAAAAAAAAGCTAGCTTGTGAAGTTTTAATACAAATTCGGAGGTCAGGCAGCAGTAGCAGTAGCAGTAGCTAAAAAACAACTCTATTGCGATCCCCAAGACGCCTGAGAAGCGTAGGGATTATTGCAACCCTTTTGTAAGTGAGGCCTTTGTGCAACAGTGGACGTCTTCCGGCTAATGATGAATACAAATCCAAAATCCAAGGGATAAACTGCAGTACCAGCAACCTACAGGCTATTTGATAGAGAAATAGATTACATAATAGTGTAAATGATTGCCGATTGCGTACAATACAACGCTATTACCTATGTGTATTAATATAGGTACCCTTTAGTCCCAGAGGGCAAAGCTAACAGTAAATAAATGGTTATGGCTGCGACATTATGACATGTAGAGGTATCGGCCGAATAGACCTTGCTTTGCAGCGATACGTGACTCGAGTAGCTAATGTGTTTAAAAGTAACACGTCTTTCCAATGAATTCTGTTTCTGCCGCTAGGTAGATAGGTACTTGTCTTAGAATGTTTAGTTACCTCAATTAATATTGCAACACTTCTGTAGACTTTTGTTAATAGGGTGGATAAAACCACCAATCAACTGAATACATTTTATGAGCCGTCAAAACGCGATTCCACTATAGACTTTGCATGGGAATTCGTACTTATGACGTCACTTTTTTGTCTACTACTTATTGATCACAAAACAAGTAAAAATAGAATTTTACAGTAAATTGAAAATAAATCGGATTTTCAGGGATAAAATCAACTATTTTTTTACAAATATTGATATCATTGAATTATTGGTTAGTGGTGTCATCTACCACCCAATAGACATTTTTAAGCCTATGTCACCTGCTAATTAGTCAGTTGAGCTGTGTGATCTAGGTGATATAGGGTTTATAAAAAAAAAGAAAAAGATCTCTTTACCGTGACTAAATGGCTTTTGTTGCACGCGATTACGCATTTCACAACCCTATTTACTGACTAATTTTAGTTAATTATCGATTAATAAATGAAAGTGACTTTATTGCTGTTATTGTGTTATCTTCTTTGACTGTCTTTCTTTTTATTTAAATCGGAAGTCAGATAGTTACAAAAAGGACGGTCTACCTTTCATGCAGTAAACAAACTATTTTAAATATGACTTTGACAGCATATTTATTCCGTGGCAAGTGGTTGACCGTACATAGGTACCTATTCTATAGGGTGTTTATTTCTACCCGAGTATGGCGCAGCCAAAAAGAAATGTTATGATTTGAAAAATGTTTTTATACGACATATTATTATTCTCATTTTATGCATATACCTATTCTGATTTTTATTACCTGGCTGAATACCAACTTTGGCACCTAGATTTTTCACCTACCTATCATGTCCTGTTGATCAGCCGGTTCATAATATCAATTAGGGCCTATGTGGACATAGATAGCTACGCAAGAAGTAGGTAGGTACTTACCTACCTACCTGCATTTACTTATATGGTGCCAAAGTGACTTACTTAGACCTGTTTGTTACTGTAATGTCGGACTTGGTAATATCATATTGAAGCTATGAAGGTTGGTATCAGGATATTACTTCGGGATTGAAGTAGTCTCTCCTCATTACAATCAAGGAAAACGGAAACAATGCCACACAAATCATTACAAACAAATGGTGACTAAATAATCAACTGAATGGGTACCTAGGTAACCTACCTCTAGCTGCCATGAAGCAGTAGGTACCTACTGATCTCTATAGGTATTAAATATATTATTAAATGGCTTTGAAAATAACATTTATTGGCTTAATCTATACTTTATTCCAATGATTATAAGAGTTACTTATGTCCCAATACATTTAAATCACTCAAAACGATACAGGACTTATTTTGCAAACGTCAAATGAGGTAGGTAGTCTGTATAGTCGGCAGGCGCTTAGTAGCAAAGATAAGGACTGCAGTATCCATGGACTGGTTACGTGTAGCAATAAAACGAGGCTATACATCGTACAAGGAGCGGTGCGCCTGCGCCGCGCTACGTACAAATCTCGTATGACTGAGAATGGTGGACGTACGGTACCTACACAGTGCCTGAGAGTGGCGACATTCCACCAACTCGCGCGGAATGTAAATGTAAGAATACGGCCCTGCGAACAGGTTACCCCCAGGGCTTGTGATCCTTCATCTCGCGCGACCCCATTTAAAATATAACCTCAAAATTATAACTCGACTAATTAAAGATTTATTTACAACAGCTGCGTGGACGGCGAATGAGACAAGCGTAGTCACCAAACTCGTTTACTACATGTACATTTCACCGATCTCTTTCGTCGGCGACAATCTAACGAGCGCTGACCGCAAATCGGCACAGAGACGGTCTGCTTTACTTCGCTTTTCGAAATGAAGGATCGCATTACAAACACCACTGGACCATAACTCGGCGGGGCGAAGACAAAAATAAACTTAATATCGTTTGCGTTGTAACATTTGTCGACGCATCCGATTTATGATCGCCTCGGTGACAAGCATCGACGATAGGAACTAGTAGTTTCGGTTGCCGATGTATTATAAATAGTTCGACACGATTTTGACCTACCTTCATCCAGAAGTCGCTCCATGTGCATGAAAACATTCGGGAACGCAGCCAGTTGCTTCCTGTCTTTGAGCAACTGAGCTAAGTAGTCCGCTATACTTTGCGTCGAAGGATTGTTATTATCACACATCATGACAACTATTTATACAACTAATGACACGTTAAAAGTTTATCCCAACACGATCAATTAAGATATTGTACTTTAGTTACTGATTATTGTTATTTTTGTGAGATTATGTTAGAAAAGTTAAATTCACTTCCACACACATCGAAGTTTAGATCACCACTAGTTGAAGTTGACCGGAGTGAAGTTGTGGGTGAATATAGCTGCGCCTGCGCTCTTGTCGAATGGATTTTTTGTGAGCGCGTGCGACTTCTGTCCACAGTGTAGGCGTAATAATAATATACGGTGCTCTCGCTCACACTTACTGCACTGCGCTCTATGTTTGTCTCGCTCTCGCACTACAGAAAATAAATGCGAATCAGTCGCCATCTAGCCAACCTAGTTACAACTATAATGATATGAGTTGACATGACTGTAACTATTCATTACGTTTACGTATGTTATTTCCATAATACGAGTATAGGTATGACGAAGCAACAGAAGTATTGTTTCAGTATTTTTTAATGTGTCAATGTTGGGTTGAAAAAAAAAAGCTACATTTTTAGCTAAATCCTATTACGTAAACTAAAAATAATTCAATACCTACACCATGCGTGCCTAAAAGCATTTTACCATGTTTATATGCATTATATTTAAGCCAACTAGAACGCTTAAAAGTGTAAGCACAGATAAAAAATCTTCAAAATACCAACCTACTTCGGGCCAACGAGTCCGATGAATTCGCACGAAAGATGACCAAAAATAAGGGCAGAAGGCGTGACAGAATGCGTCTCTTTTTAGTTCACCATACAAGGACCTCGCGACACCAGACTTTTGAAGTTGAATCCGTAGGTAGTAGTAGATAGGAATTGATTAAAAAACGAATACCTACAGATCTATGTAAGTATGCAATTCAGTGACATTTCAAAAATGTACCTCTCTAGGTAACCAAATTTAATTGAAATTCTGGGATTATTGTCGGGGATTGGCATTTGAAAGTTAGTAATGAAGTGCTAAAAAAATCTTAAATAGGTAGGTAGTAGTTAGGTACATACCTAAGCAGAATTGCAGATTAACTGCCTTGATTGGGACTCACTGGCAAAAAACTCTGTAAACTATCTTTAGCTTAGGTATATTTAACTTATCCTACTGATAACCCGATCTACCGTATAAAAAAGTTTTACATGCCCAGTATAATAAATGTTTTTTTTTTTTTATTTTACATTAAATAGTTCGTTTCTTATTGTCACTTAACTGTAGGTAGGTAAGTACCTATTCAAATTTACTGTTTGGTGGAATTAAATATTAGGTAAGTGGTAAGTACTAAAATAAAGAGCTAAAGCAATTCGAAAAAGGAGCTACCTGCTTATGTAGGTACCTACTTAGAGCTGGAAGAAAATGCAAAAACTTAATAAAGAGAAGTTCAAGTTGGTAACCTAAGCTAACTGAAAGCACTTAATGCATGGATTAAGAAATATATAATATAATAATATATAAAAAAAAACACAAAAGAAAACCACTTATCTGAAACATTGCAGTTACTAAAATAATACTAATCGCAAAACTACAGTTGACATTCATAAAATCGCTTGCATGCTCCGGTAGTTGGTTTGTCACGAGTAATTAAGCTCAAGGACCTATTAAGCCTATTGCAAATCAAGATTGTTCTTCATGTATTTGGTAAAGTGACAATTCACCTTTTTAACCGACTTCAAAAAGGAGGAGGTTCTCAATTCGATTGTTATTTTTTTTTTATGTATGTACATACACCGATTACGCTGAGATTTATGATCCGATTTACGTGATTCTTCTTTAGTTTGATGCGGAATAGTTGCCATTTGGTCCAAAAAAAAGTTAACATAGTATGGCCCAGTAGTTTTCATTTTATGAACATATTTTTTTTTTATGTTTGACCACGCATATCTTTTTTCAGTGCTATCCGATTTATATGGTTCCATATTAATGTCAAGAAAATATTCCACCCCTAAGGGTAGATAATTAAGGGATGACTGATTTTTTATTGTGTCACTGTTTCGTAATTAATTTGTATGATAAGAAGTAGGCACTAAAAAGCGAAAAAACTTTATAAAAAAAAGTAAAAAATAACTTTATATTCGCAAGTCGGCTTTGGTTTTGCTTGTTATTTTGTATTGCCACCGACTTGCGAATTGAAAGTTATTTTTTACTTTTTGAAGGCGGTTGTCTTTTTCGTTACATACATAACTGAACACTGGAATTTGCGAAATATTTCAATCACAATGCTCAAAAAATGGCTGCAGGGCCGGACTTACGAGGAAACGGAAACGCTACTTTGTAGTACCAGTTAATACCCACTCACTCACGCTCAAAATACACTTTTACACATACTCACACCACACACTCACCATAACTGTTTCTGTTTTAATTTTTGTTTTTATAATTTTTTGTTTTATCGTATTTTAATAAAATGCTTAAAGTTGTCAGCGACACACAAACCTGCGCTAGCAGAACATGACAAAATGTAAATATATGTTGTATTGTAATTGGGTCACCAAGATACAGGCTGTGCCTAGTTTGGGACCCATTGCTACATCTTCTGAATTATCTTGTGTTTAAATGTCATTGCGTGTTATTTGTTGGTAAAAAACTTTGTGTAAGTTAAATAAAGAAATTATTTATTTATTTATTTTATTTATTTGAAAAATTGAATCCATAGATCTACCAGGGGGATGCGTCAGGAACGCCCGCGAAATTTAAATTTTCTTACGTTTTTTGCAATTTGCAGCCCAACTCAATATCACATCGTACCTATGGTAATAAAAACATATTTGCGAGAGTAACAAATATGCATTTACAGAATTATAATAATTACGTAAAATCATAAACATACCTCTATAAGTTAGCATAATCCGTTAATGTGCCCATATTTAACGAAAATATGACGTTTACAGTTTTTAGGGTTCCGTACCTCAAAAGAAAAAACAGAACCCTTCTAGGATCACTTTGTTGTCCGTCTGACTGTCTGTCTGTCCGTCTGTCTGTCCGTCTGTCTGTCAAGACCGTTTATCTCGAGAACGCGTAGACGTATCGAGTTGAAAAACCATATACTAAGGTCCACGGTCTCTTGAAGCTGTAAAAAAATCAAACTTCTAAGTTAACGTGAAAAAAAGATACGGCCGTTTATATCGCCAAAAAACGTACATTTCGACACTCTCAAGGGAATCAAAATTTATAGGGTACTTTCCGTTGGTCTAGAACTATGAATTTGGCAAGTAATATCGTCTTGTACTATAAATACAGGGAAAAGTCTGGAAACTATACATTTGTAATTAAATCATAAAAAATATGTTATTTATTTATAACGAGCTTTGGTCCGTGTGAATGTCGGTTATCGCGGATGCAGACTAAGTCCCGGATTAAAAAGTACCCTATGTGCTTTCCCAGGGTTCAAGCTATTTTCACACCAAACTTCATCAAAATCGGTTCTGCCGTTTCAACGTGGAAGCGTAACAGACAGAGTTACTTTCTCATCAATACTAATACTAGCGACCCGGCCCAGCTTCGCATGGGCCTATAGCCTTTCTCGATAAATGGACTCTCCAACACTAAAATAATTTTTCAATTCGAACCAGTAGATCCTGAGATTAGCGCGTCCAACCAAACAAACAAACAAACAAACTCTTCAGCTTTATAATATACTAATACTAATATTATAAAGCTGAAGAGTTTGTTTGTTTGGTTGGTTAAACGCGCTAATCTCAGGAATCAGGATCTACTGGTTCGAATTGAAAAATTATTTTTGTGTTGGATAGTCCATTTATCGAGAAAGGCTTATAGGCCATGCGAAGCCGGGTCGGGTCGCTAGTTTACAATATTAGTAGGGATATGTACCTACAAATTTGTACGAAACCCTGGGTGAGCGAGTCCGACTCGCACTTGTCCGGTTTTTTTTAATTACCATACAACTAGATATAACTAGATATGGCAAAAAACGTAAGAATATTTGAATTTCACGGGCTACCCTGCCGGTTTCACCTCAAATGCTTTTTTTTTTCCAAAGTATTTTGCTATGTTCCTTTCTGTATAAGAACCTCATCATGTCAACCTTTAGACGCCCACTGATGGGAATAGGTCTCCCCCAAGGGGGGGTTCAGCCGTAATGGCCATGCTTAGCCTAAGCATGTTGGCGAACGCAGTAGGTGTTATGGTACTCAGAAGGACGCTGCTGCCCATCTTCTGGACAATATCCCTCTGTCGACTTCTACGACACCCACGGGTACAAAAGGGTTGGTACTATTCGCGGCCGGCACCACATGGCTACGAGTACCTTAAAGCAGCCAAATATTAGATTTTACACTGTTTTACACAGTTTACACATTTGGCCTTCGCAATCTAATTGAGAAACTACATTTTAATTTATCAAAATGCATTGAAATGACGTGTCTGAACAATAATAGCTCCTTCTCATAACGCCTACACAATATTTCATCAAATTCGAGTTTTTTTTTCTCTTTTTACATACAAGGAAACTGTGGGCGAATGGAGAATTGTTTTTCATACTTAGGTATTATGAAAGACTTAGTTATGTAACGTATTAACTCAAGATAAACGGACTGTGATTGCTCAATACTTATTTAATGTGAAAGGAAATCGTTATGTTTTCTTTCAAGAAGTCTTGACTAAACTTCTAAATTAATATTGTAAAGACTCAGATTATGAAACAAAAGGCAGATAGACCGCGCGGAACACTGAGAGTGAAGCCAAAAAGCAAATACAAATTCGAAAACGAATAGGTACCTACCTACAACGCGCTTCGTGCAGTACTGACACGGGTCAGTATAGCACGAAACGCTTCATCGTTAAAAAAACAAATAAAAATAGTAATACAATTTCAAAAGCGAATACAATCACGAGATTGTAGATATTCGCTTTTGAATTTGTATTTGCTTTTTTGGCTTCACTCTCAGTGTTCCGCGCGGTTTATCTGCCTTTTGTTTCATAACATGAGTGTAAAGAGAAAATATTTGTTTTTTTGTGTGTTTGTTTGATTTGGATGGCTAAACTCAAAAAATACTTTACCGATTTTAAGTGTCCAATCACTATCATCACTACATCCACTAGATACTAATCCATACTTCCGTACTTATTAGTACTTATTACAAATGCTAAAGTAACTGTTCTCTGTCTGTTACGCTTTCACGCTGTAACGGCTGAACCGATTTTGATGAAATTTGGTATGACGATAGCTAGAACCCTGAGGAAGAACATAGGTGACTTTTTAATCCGCAACTTTATCTGCATCCGGGATAACCGACATTCACGCGTACGACTTCGCGGGCAAAAGCTAGTTAATTATAAAACTAGCTGATGCCCGAGGCTTCGCCCGCTTGACAAATTGTATACTTAAACCGTCCTCTTGAATTACTCTATTAAAAAACCCGCATCAAAATCAGTAGCGTAGTTTTTAACCGACTTAAAAATAGGAGGTTCTCAGTTCGACCTGTATGTTTGCATGTATGTATGTGTGTTTGTATGTATGTATGTTTGTCCGCGATTATCTCCCGTTTGGCTGAACCGATATTGATGCGGTTTACAGAAAAGTGTTTGATACATAACAGAAATTTACACAGCGCTTTTTGAAAAAAATAACAAAAACCGAGAAGACGTTTTCGTTTCATCTTTCCAACTTTGGAGGACTTTCAATCTCTGTTTTAACTGTGTTGCCGTTCCTTAATGGATTTCGGTGATAAGGAGGCACTAAAAAGTGGAAAATAAAAACTTTTTTGAAAAAAGAGAACCGCTTTCAAAAACTAAATAGTGATAAATAACTTTAGCACAGAACACACATGACTTTAGTTTCGGAAGTCGGTGGCAATACAAAACAACAAGCAGAACAAAGCCACCGTCTTCCGGAACTAAAGTCATGTGTATATTTGTAGAAGAAATGAAAAGCTGAAACTTAGCCACAGGATTTTGAAAACAGTGTCTGTCTAGTCTGACTTCTGACTAAATAGAGCCAACATGTCTTGAAGAGAATTTGTTAAACGCAGTAAGAAGAACCGACTTTAAAATTTCTTGTATGCTTTTTTATTTTTTCTACGTAGACAGAGTTTAACTGTACCTACCATGCAATTTCATGCAAACCATAGTCATTATTTACTTATCTTGTGCAGTCTTTGTCACTAATGGCGATTATTAAACTTTGTTTAGTACCATAATCGACTCTGAATTATTTGTTCTTCATGTGGCTTACTTTCGTTTTGTGCCTAAGTACATATTTTGTACAACCCACTGTACTGTACACACTTCTGCCAAACCCTTCGGGAATACACACGTGATAATAAGTTTATCTAGGTGTTGGTACCTAGCTGCAAATAAATTTATTATCAGAATAATATCAAACGGATTGCAGGTAAAATTTTAATAATCTCCAGTTGATGTGTAAGAAGATAATTAGAGATCTTCTCAAACATCAATTAGCCTGATAAAAATTTAACTTTATATAACTGACGAAATTCGTTTTTAACAAAGCCAGCACATTCGATCAATTAAAATCACCCAAGTTAGTTACGTTTTATCAATTCCGTTAAAAGGATAAATGGATAATTGACCCCTATCCGATGTTCTTGTGGATCTATCGAATTAAACGGATTAAGCTCACAAGTTCCACGCTCCTATTCCGCTATAATTTCTGAATTGAAAGCTTTATTACGAACCTACATCTCAAACAGAAGGGTCATCTTTTATGCCTTAATATCTAACATAGCTACACAGTCTGTAATTATTTCTACAATCAAAGTTATTACCTAGTAGTTAAGGCAACAGACCGATCTTGGTAAAAACAAATCACACTAAACAATATTTATTAGCATTAATCCTAACCAACGATCTATTGTTTCCCATAAAATAAATTCGCGGAGACCATTGCATATATTTATTGGTGGTGCCTACATGCGATTAATTACTGTTTACTCATTGCAGCAACGTTTACGTCATACTGAAGATGGTTGCACCTTCTTATTAAGAAGACGATTTTCCTTAGATAAGTAATACTTAGCACAGAATTAATTAGCAAAGAGGTTGTTGAGAGTGAATTAAATGTGCTGCAAAATGCTAAAAGTATTTAAAATCGTTTTATGACAACATTTTTCACCGATACACGGGCTTGACTACCATAAAAGCATAGTGATTATGCGGCCACTCCGGGTATGGCAGCTCGTTCGGACTCTAATTATCTAGGCGATATGAAACTTGGATATACGAAGATGGTACTATCTAATGGCGCTATCAGGTATCTCACTCTGCCAATAATAAATACATTAGACTGTAGATGTTACTAGCAATTACAATCACTTGCATATCAGAAAAGGAACATGGCAAATGGCTTTGTTTTAATAGTATAGCTTTAGATTATGATCATAATTTTACACGTGAGGGGATTAGAATGTACGAACATTAGATTTATTATCGTATCCCCATAAAATGTCTATCAAAACAGCCGTTTACAACAGTAACACATACAAAGGCGAGCAATAAATATTTTTGAAGTTAATTATTGATCGACAAACCATCGTTAAAACGTCGGTAACACAGATCACAGCCATTACCTACATTGTGTTTTTATTTTCAAATAAACAGCATGTGGTGTACAATATGAAATTAAAATAACGTCGAGTCCGCAACAATTTTTATGTTCATGTATGTAGGTTGGAGTGCCGTGCGCACAGCTTTGCGTCTTGGATATCTACATGTCCGGCTTTCGGCCTACGATTTGCGCGGCGAGGAAAACATTGCGTCACCCTACCATCGTGTGACCATTTACTACAAGCTTCCCATCTTTGATCTTAACCAAACGATGACACAAACATGCCTTGTCGGACCACCAAGTTCTTCATATATATTATTTTTAATGTCCAAACTTTCTTCTTCGTTTCCTGTATTCTTCGTAAATCAACGTCACATTTAATTTTTATGAGACATATTATGCCTACTAGTTTATATAAACTTTTGAAACCATCTAGACGATAAAGATATTTTATTTTGACAAGTTATAAAATATTGAATTGCTAAATCAGTGATATGAAATAATCCTGAACATAAAGTTCCAGCTGAATTAAGATTATTAATTTGACTGAAAATGAGTAAGTTTCTCATTGGATTTCTATTCCTTTGATTTAAATCTAAGTTCTTAACGATTTGAAATATTGTTTAGCCAAAAAAGACGATGCAGCGCCAGAGCGCCTGGATATCTACAAGTACAGGCGTAGAAGAACTAATTCAGAGACACCAAAGGTTGCCTCTAGGAACGACAATATTCACTTAGTAGTGGATGAGGACCATCGAGCAAAAACTTACGCAATATTACAAGAAGGACGATCTGAATTTTCATCTAACGGCAAACTGCGAACAATGCTGCTAATTTATTCAAACCCTGCTTGGAAAATATTCATACTTACAACACTGTTTATTGCATACATTCTGGACACTTGTGTTTATACATTCTGCAAAGCAAGCGGAAGACCGTTTGGTGCCATTGTTATTTTATTGTGTTTCAATTTCATATTTACATTTGACGTCGTTATCATTGTAGGACTGAAATTCTCTAAAAAATGGAGGAAAACTCTCAACCTTGTAGAACCAGATACATTTAAAGTAATTCTCAATGTTATACTAGCAATCCCGTACTCATTACTTTATTTAGTAGACGATTATGTGATACAGTTCAATTTTCATGCGATTGCACCTTTAATAGCAACAGTACGAGTTTACAGGATTATAGAATATTTTTACAACAGATCTTCACAAGCAGGCAGCAATCAATGGACTACGTTCTTGTCGCAGTATTTGATACTTTTCTTTTTATCTGTTCACACCTGGGCATGCGTGTGGTACTTATTTGCGAACAGAAGCTTTAACATTCATAAAATTCGCACATCGTGGTCACTATCAGCTATATTCTTACCCACGGAAGAAACAATCGACTGGTATTATGTCTGTATATATTGGTCAGTCATGTTTCTCACTACGAACGCTCTCGGAGATTTATACCCAGTGACCACAGCTGAAAGAGTTATCGCAATATTGGCAACATTAGTCGGCTTTTTGTTAACAACTGTTGTCTTTGTGGGTTCCTTAACATCACAATTCATTACTATAACAACAAGACGTTCCAAATACGTACGGCAACTAAAGAAAATTCAAAACCATCTGCGGTTAATCCAAATGGATGCGGACACTACAAAGCGTATTATCGGGTAGGCAAAGTATCCTATCTACTAACGTTAAATTACTTACAAAGTAACTCTTGCTTAAATGTTACTTCCTGCGCAGGTATTACGAGGACCTTTGGTACCAAAAATCAGGAGTTTTTAAACCGAAGCTACTCGGACTCCTACCCTATCCTTTACAAATGGAAATCTGCTACGACTTGAATGCCGTTCCGCTTTATAGCTCCCTGTTATTTAGGAAGTTACCGGAAGCATTCCTTAGAAGACTATCTTTAGATATGACTCACCAGTTTTATTTACCAGGAGACGTTGTATATAGCCATAATCAGAACAAGACTATTATGGTAAGGCTGCATGTATATAACCTGTTTTAAATATTAATTAGATATCTGTTTGTCATTAGATTATTTATTAATTTATTACTGTTGCAGGTGTGTGTCACTAGTGGCGTATTAGAATTATTATCAGATGAAGATGACGAAAGTCCAATGATTTCGTTTGCAAAGGGGACTTGTTTTGGTGAAATTTCTTTGGTGTACAATATACCGGGTAACTAAATACGAGTATTTTACCAGTGATATGATCAAAATTTAGAAAGACTGGGTACATTATTTAATGGTATGTTTTCGCTTTTAGCACGTTGCACAGTTAAAGCGGCAACTTACGTTGAATGTCAGGTCTTAGAGAAGACGAAATTCATAAAACTGATGATCACTTACCCAGACCTCGTTGATTCGATGCGCACTGAGATACAAGAGCGAATTAACAGAAGTCGGCTTAGGAAAATGAAGCAAGGGCATGGGACGGAATTCTCGTTAAATATATACGCGTCTAAGGATCGAAAGAAGAGCAGTATCAAATGTTTGAAAGACAAATTGAGATATATTCAAGGTATTTCGAATAACACTAGAATTTTCAAAGAAAAAGCCAGTTTCACGTAGTTCGGACAGGAACTCTGCCAGAAATATAAAATTAATAGCTTTGTCCGTCCCGCGACTTTGTCCATCTGAATATCGATTATTACAGACGCAGAGCAAGTCGAAGATTAAAAAGCAACTTGTTTTTTATCCAAAGACCATGCTACCTCTTCTTCGACTAGTTTTATTACGATCGCTAACTTAAGCGATAGTAATAAAACTAGGTTTGTTTGGTTTGTTTGTGGTAGGTTTTGCCGTAAAGAAACAAAACAAAACAAACAAACAGCCAGACAGACTTACTTTCGTATTTATTATATATTAGTGTAGATTTTCTAGATGAGTAAACTGGAATCAACCTACAGAATAATAATTTCTCTTAATTCAATTTTATCTTGGTCACACCCCCAGGTGCATCGGAAGTCGACACTTTGACAAAAGACGATCACCTTGATGAAAATTGCCTGGACCTTTATATCATGTCGGAACACATTAAGAAGAAAATGACAATGTTCACGTGCATCAAGTCCAAGTTTCCTTGGATATTGGAGGCCGATTGTCCGCTCGTCAAATATTGGGAACTAATAATGCTTTGCATAGTATTCTACATATGCCTAGTTTATCCTTATTTCATTGGATTTAGGCGCAAGTTTCCCAGTGGAGTTTATTTCTATACCCAGATAATTATAACCATTATGTTGATACTAAATATGTTAATGACATCTGTAACTGCAGTGAAGACGAAAAAGAAGTACATAAAGAATATCAAAAGCATAGTGGCCTACAGGATGAACACTCTTGGCTTTTATCTCGACGTTGTAGCAATAATACCGTTCGAATATATAGTCACAATACATCAAACTGTAAAATATCATGATAACTATAGAGATCACTTATTTTATTTGTGTAAAGGAACAAAACTTTGTTTGGTATGGAGGCTATCGAGCTTCTTCGAGACTTTGGAGAGAAAATTACTATTGAATTCACTTCTTGTTAAGGTGCCTGCATTTACCTATCCTTATTCTTTGAATTCCTGCTTTATATAATACACTAAAGGTTTAATTTCAAATTCCAGATAGTAAAGTATTGCGTATACATATGTTTACTGTGCTACTGGTCCGGCGTCATACTATACATGGAGTCTTGTTTCGTAAATCGATGTTCGGAAAACTCATGGTTTAGCAGAGCATTGATTTGGGAAGACCAAAAACGCGGATACAGATCTAGCAAGTAAGTTCTATTAGAGCATGCTTAATTATCTGGTATAAGTGCCTATCGTAGTTGTAGGTCTACTTGTTATAGAGAGATATGGTACGTAGGTACTGAAATTACGCTTTCACAAGTCCACTAATAAGAATTTTATTCTTTCCAAACGCTTCAGGTAGGTAAGATGCAAATTAATTATTGCATGAAATAACTACGTAATAAATTATTTTGAATCCATTCATGATTCATCCAGTATACTCTATTAAACTTTTCTGCTGAAAGATTTATATTTATGACTTATTTTTAAGACAGCAATCATTACAAATTGTGATGACCTACGTTACTGCGTATGGTTTCAGACTGGGTGACGGGTGTACTATTTATAATTTTCAAATAAAACGCTAAGTTCCTACGTAATACCGTGTATGGACTTGCATTGATATTGCCAAATATTTAACAAGGGATACCTATGACATCCGAGTTGATCGATTTCATCTATCATCGAATAGGTGGCAGTGACTGGCCACGGTTTCATTACGTTAATTAGCCCAGTTCTAGACTTTCGACAATCGAATCCCTCCACATTCGGATTTATTTAGAACATTTCGAGAATCACAGTCTTTGTCTACAGAACTAAGTACCCAATAGTAACGTCTGTCTACTTTGCCACAACCGTTCTGCTTTCTGTCGGCTATGGGGACTACATTCCTGGAGACATCTACGACATGGCATTCATAGCTTTTCTCAGCCTCTATGGAGTGCTACTCTCCGGCTATTGTGTGTCCGAATTCTCCGCTGTTGTGACACATTGGTCAAGGTAACTATACCCATACGTGATTGTATAACTAACCTACTCGTATGTCATTGGTAACAAAAAAATGTTTAGAATCAATTTGTTAATAGTAAGTAATGTGATTCTACGTATTGTTAATTCAGACAGTAATTCAAATACGAGTACGAATAGTTAAAATAAATCAATGTTTGACTGCAGAACAAAGACAGCATTTCTGGAAGTGATCATAACGATAGATAAATTTATGAAAGAAAACAACATGCATCCAGCAATCAAATCTCGGATAATGGCTTTCTACGAACTGCAGTGGCAATACAATTCGGTGAAACTTTATCAAATAATACTAAAGTAGGGAATAAAGAAGATTCAATACTAATTGGAACCCTTATTAAAATTTCAGGGAGTAGAATTGACAGATGACAATTGGTTAGAAAAGACGGTCGTCCCTTCAGAATTGAGGAAGAAAGTCTTGCATCAAGCTAGATTCAAAGCACTCACATCTATCAAGTTCTTCCAAGTCAAAAATAAGGCTTACATTCATACACTAACAGAAGGTTAGGAATCTAGTTCAAATAAGGGTGACGATATACAGTAGATTGATTTTTTCGCCTTGTGATACAACGTCCAAAACTGATTCAATGAAACAGTCTTTCAATCCCGAATAGGTACCAAACTTTAATTGACAGTAATCATCTTAACTACAAATGGCTCGGAAGGAACTGGCCAACACACGAGTCGAATCAGTTTAGAAGTCAAGGCTAAAATAGTTTGATATTGGGTATTTCTGTGACTATTAGACTATAATTGATATATTAGAGATAGGTAGTGGATATCTTGCAGATGATTACATAAAAACGTAACAAAATATGAAAATACACCTGCAGTTAACGGACAAAGGGTTAGGCAGTAAACCCACATTTTGCCAGTAATAAATACCTATAACTTGTTGTCATTTACTGGTTATTCATCCAAACTTCGTATTGACACTAATAATTTTCTAAACACCAGTAACACTGCCCCAGTCAGGGATCAACTGATTGCGAACACAGCAGACGTTTACAATAAAGATATTTAAATTTTACAGCCGCAAGAGACATAATTTTACCACCAGGCGAAATTGTATTCTACGGGGGCACAGTAACTAGGGAGCTGTACATAATAGAGAGCGGTTACTGCTTAGTGACATCCAATGAAATGAGGGAGAAAAATAATGAACGTGTTATAGGCCCCGGCAGTCACGTGGGGTTGCTGGTCCTATTGTACGGGATCCCCACTCTCAGCACCGTGGTTACATTGACTCATTGTAAGGTAAGACGCTGTCCCCACGACCTTTTGCAGGTGGGTTGTGATAGTGGGTAGACATCCTACGTTCGCTTTCTGAAATTCGACCTTACTTAAGGTTATTCTGTACGATTGGATCTTTGTTGCGACAAAGGTGACCGTTATCAGGTACGTCTGTTCGTGAAGATCTCGTTAATACTAATTGGGTAGTAGCTCAAACACCACCATTTAATTGACAAACTTTTTATGATCTGTCAAATCGCGATTCTGCTAATGCTAGTAGCAAACTATGATGTCACTATTTTGCCAATTCAATTAACTATTTATCAATTTCAAAACAACTTCAAATCGAATTGTAGAGGTAATTGAAAATTAATCGGATTTTCAGAACTACAATAAGGTATTTTTTTTAAAGAAGATGGATGTTGGTGTTATTGGTTTTGGTGTCTTTTTTTTATTTAGCGTTTACTGACCCACTCCTGGGCAAAGGCCTCCCCCCATTCCCTCCATTTCTCTCGATGCTGTGCCTCATCTCGCCCATTCATGCCAAGCCATCCAAGGCGTCCCGCCATCTCCTTCTCGGTCTGCCGCGAACCCGCCTAACTGTGTCAGGGCTCCAGTCTTGCGATATGCGGCTCACATCTTAACGGACATCCGGTAGACATGGCCCGCCCAGTTCCATTTTAGTTTTGCGGATTTTTGAGCTACATCGACAATTTGCGTTCTGGAGCGCAGTGTGGTGGTTCTTGTGGTGGTTCGTCTCTAATTTTAATATTAAGCATGCTGCGCTCCATCGCTCGTTGACAAATCTTGCGTTTGGATTTCTGGATGTTCGTCAAAGATTAAGTCTGTGCACCATAAGTCAAGATGGGGAGAATGCACATGTCCATTAGCTTATGTTTTAAAGGGATAGGTAAATCACCCTTAGATAGCTCTTTCATGGACCAGTAAGTCTTCCAGGCATTATCCGTGCGTCTGGCAACTTCTGTCTACCACTTGATTAATAGTCTATATACATATAATAAAACAGTAACAGAACTGTGTCTGTACATTGATATATTTAAAAAAAAATAATTGAGGGGTGTTTAGGAACAGTAATAGAGCACGAATCCAAAAAAAAAATTCTGTCTGTTTGTTTGTACACGCTAATCTTCGGAACTACTGGGCGGATTTGAATGATTTTTCTTTTGTTGTATAGGTATTAAGTCTGGGCAACATATAGGCTATAATTTATCTTGGAAACTTAAACACCTGATGCAGAACCGCAACAGACCAGCTAAACTATAAGAGATACAAAAATGGTACCATAGCTAAAATTGTTCCACGTGATGAACATTTTCTGTTGAGAGAATAAATTTGAAGATCTGGAACACCTGATGTGGAACTCCAAGAGCCCAGCTACACCATGACACATATAGGAATGACGTCTTAGCAAAAGTTGTTCGGTCTGATGGGCATTTCCTGTTGACTTATAAAAATCGAAGATCAGAAACATCTGATGTGAAAATCAAAGCTATCACTAATTTCAATGTATGTTATAAAATAACATAAGCTGGGAGTACCTCCACGCGGTGAAGGCGGTAACAGTTTAGGACTGATTTTTGATGACGATGGTATATCATTGAAAATTTGACTCTACTGGCCAAAATTCTCATTTATTTTTTTATTTTATCGAATAAATATGCCTTCGGGCTTATGTTATTTGGGTGTTTTATTTCCTTTTTCATTTATCTTCGTGACACGGTAGCCTACCCGGTAACGCAGGGGAGCAGTCACTTAGATTTTAATTGATCAGGTATCTTTACAATAAAACTATAACCATGCCTAGAAAGAGGTCAAATCTTTCCCAATGTTCCAAAGGAGCTAAAAGATTGAGGATCATAAGGTCCCAAGAATCTACCGAAGAGCGTCAGGAGAGACTTGATGCTGTTCGAGAACATCAGGCTGCAACTCGCTCCGTGGAAACCTCTTCAGATTGCGAAGCACGCCTGCGTTCTCAGCGTATTTGCGCATCTACATCCAGGTCTCTGGAGACCAGTGAAGAATATGATACGCGACTGACCGCTGATCGTGAACGTCATACATTGTCTCGCGAATCGGAGACGTTCACGGATAGAGAATTGCGGTTGAGGTCTCAGCGTATTCGCACATCTACTAACAGGATGCACGACTAACTGCTGATCGAGATTATCATACACTAGCGACCCGACCCAGCTTCGCATTGAAGTATAGCCTTTCTCGGTAAATGGACTATCCAACACAAAAAGATTTTTTTAATTCGAACCAGTAGATCCTCAGATTAGCGCGTTCAACCAAACAAACAAACTTCAGCTTTATAATATTATAGCATAGATTGTCCACGCACACAACAAAATATTCATAATCAGTTAGAAAGTGAGAGAAAAAGAATTGCTGGAGTACGGCATGAAGAGACAGAAGAAGAGCGCAACGAACGTTTGAATTTTGATCCACTTCGACATACTCTGAACAGAATGTCGATATCATCTGAAGAATTGGATGTGTCTCAAGATATAGCCGTAGGTCATGGCGACCTTCCTTGGGTTGATAAGGAACGGAGTTCATTTACATATACTCCTATGATTGACTACGCTACATATTCCGCCATCGGAGGTATGATTCAAAATTGTACTTTTTAACGTCTCGAATCATCTCGCGCATCCCGTTGTTTTCCCGTCCCCGGGCTCTTAGAATTCGACATCAGACGTTTCAGATCTTCGATTTTGCCGACCCCGTTGTCGCTGGCATAAGCACCAGGATCCGCGTACGAAGTCGCGGGCAGAAGCTAGTAGGTAATATAAGGGGCTCTTCAATAAATTTTCGATCAAAGTTGATGAGAAGCTCTGAGGGTAATATAGCTAGGTAGTCTACTTATGTAAAAATATTTATTTCATAATTGTTTTTAAAAACTGTAAGACCAAGTTGTTAGTTTGTCCGTGTTGAGACAGACTCAACCATAAAGATTAATACAGCAATTTATTTTCCTGACTCGCCTTTTTAGAACCTTGCACGGAATTATAAAAAGTGGAAGACCATATCAAAATGGAAATGAAGGAAGTACTGGTTGATTAATATCTATGCCAAGTTAATCAAATTATGTGTATAGTATAATATGTCTTCCCACACGATGTAACTACTATGGGTTGAAATATCAACTCGAAAGAACAATATTTTTTAACTTCAATTAATTCAATAATTTAAGGCAAAATAAATTAATCATAGTTAATCATACGCAGGATGCCACAATATGTTCCTATGGCCTGCCACAGTATGACCTATAATACAAGTTCACCTAAGAAAAACAAGACAATTAAGAGTAGAAACCTAAAAAAAACTGCCAGCAATTTAAGAATAGCTTTTACCTTTTTTCAGCTAGTAAGTGTAAATCACTACGCATACACTTCGGCACTTAGTCTATTCCCAGATATGAAGGAACACGAAGGTCTCTTGAAACCAGAAGAATTACAAATAATTGAGGAAGACGCTCAAGCGATGAGCACTGATTCTTATTTACAACATTACAATCGGTTGACAGAGAAAAAACAGAAAGTCAAGATTACCAGTCTTTTACAAGAGTTTTTCAACAGTAAGTACCCGTTAAAGGTACAAACATAAAGTAGATAAATATTTTTGAACTTTTCAGTCATTAGGTGGGACAGAAGCAATGATGGTAAATTGTCCCCGTCGTAGGTACTCCATAGGTCGTCTTACTTAGAGACAAAATTAAAACGTCCATATATGTGCTTGTTTGGAGCCTTAAACCTAGGCTATGGCTCCTTATAACTCCTTTAAACCAGAACATAGCATCGCTGGTTGACGACAAAACTAGTTTCCTAAGTACGGCACTACTTTCCGGGCGGGTTCCGCAAAGAGCTTAAGTTCTAGCTATTCCATACCGTCAACTAAACAATATTTAACTGTTACCTTGCAGACTCTTTCATAGACCTCTTAGCAGAATATAAGACGTCCAAGGATAACTATTGGAAATCGTTCAAACAATTTCAAATACTGAACAATGTTGCGCCATATTTGCTGATGCCTATTGCTATAAGACCAGATGGCATATTTTTGAAAACGTGGGCGATTATGCGCGTGGCCACTGCGTTTTTATTGTGTCTACTCATACCAGTGAGTTTCTATTATGATATTGTTTATGACACTTAAAAGATTTACTATTTGTCTAGATTGGAAACGTCTAGACGGGAGTTTTTAAATCTATTGTTATTTAGTGTGAAATTGGAGCTGGTCAAATAGGGAAGGTTGTTTAGTTTTGAACTAAAATAATACATTAAACTCTGAATAATTCTAGCGTTTTCGGTAAGACGGAAATGTTGCCAAAACATCTGATGGAGTATAAAGTCATTATCGGTCGCAATGTCGTGTGCGCACCACACGACATCGCGACGATCGCGAATAGGGCCACCCCATTTCTGCCCGTAGGTGTCGTAGATAGAAGGCAATAGAGGGATATTGACCAGAGTATGGGCAGCAGCGTCCTTCTGAGTACCATAACACCTACTGCGATCACCAACATGCATCGGCCAAGCATGGCGATTACGACCGAACCCCCCTTGGGGGAGACCTATGCCCAGCAGTGGGCGTCTAAAGGTTGACATGATCAGTATAAAGTAGCAATTATTTTCTATCCTATGAAATAACTAGTCAATTGACAATGGAGCACAAAACCAGACGAGTCTACAGACATATTCTATATGAAAGAAATCTATTAACGCATCGTTTAGTAGGTACCTAGCTACTTAGGGTTGCTGTACAGTTAAGCGGGTTGGAGTATTGCGTTCGGCATTCTCAATACGAAAATGATGAAGCGAATGTGCCGACCCGCTTATGTGACTCTCGACCAAAAGACCTACCTACAACACACTTGCACGCCGCATTCCGGCTAACTGTATCGTCTCGGTTCTATTGCGGTCCGCCGCAACAAGCATTTCTTT
Source organism: Charanyca ferruginea (assembly GCA_947361185.1). Classification (NCBI taxonomy): domain Eukaryota; kingdom Metazoa; phylum Arthropoda; class Insecta; order Lepidoptera; family Noctuidae; genus Charanyca; species Charanyca ferruginea. The sequence continues at coordinate 11,632,550 of OX376073.1, forward strand.
TCCATTATATTGATGGCGTCAGCATTTACAAATTCATAGCAATAGATGTGCGGCCCGCCGCAACTCCAAGACGACCGGAGCGGTCGACGGCTGGCCGCAAGTCAGTGCGCTGATATCATGCGGTTTCATATAAAAATTGAAATGCGGGTTACCGCATGCGATCAGTTGCAAGTGCATTGTAGGTCTAAGACTATATATATAGAACGACTGCTTAACTAAGACCGTTCCTGAGATAGCTGCAGCACGGTGCAGAAGGCGTGTGGTGACGTGATGCGAGTACTCACTGATACGTCATCTCGTAACAACTGTCACCCATCCCACACCGCGCAGCTAACTCAGGACCGGTCTCAGTTAAGCGGTTGAACTATATCTAGAGGTTCACTTGGAGGATTGTAATGACATGACATAGTTATACAATACTTATTTCCTCAGTTTATACTCCTACAAGTCCTATATGAGCGAAGTCGCGGCTAGTATTAAATAATGCATTAGTAGGTACCTAGATACTTCCGCCAATTAAACAAATTAGGCACCTACACAATCTGAAGATCCGTATACTTACAAAATGTATGTGGGTGTCTATTTCGACACAGTCAAACTTAACGCATGCTTATGTTCATAAACAACTTCCTTTTGCTTTAAACTTCAAGGTGGTTGTGTCGATGGCGCCACAGTTTGGATCATTCAGTGTGGCACTCATGATTTTGGAAACCATCTGTTATATAGACATGTATTTGATGCTACATGTGGCATACTACGGCTCAAAAAACCAGTTGATATACCATCCTTATATGACAGCAAAGCACTATCTTCAGGTGAGTCCTCTAATAAATTAGAAAGGTGAATTTATAGGAAACCATGTAATGAGAGCATTTCGTGAAACTGGCGACTAAAAGAGCACGAGAAGAAATACAAGGAATTTGCATTCGATCAATTATCATCATCTGCCTAGCCTTTTCCCAACTATATTCGGGTCGACCTTCAGTCTTACCGGATGCAGCTGAATACCAGTGCTTTACATAGAGCGACTGCTTGTCTGACCTCCTAACCCAGTTACTGAGTAACACGAAACCCCTTGGTAAGACTGGTTGTCAGACTTTCTGGCTTGTGACTTCCCATAACGACTGTCAAAGATCTACAAATGACATCTGAGAGCGACAGCTTTACGCGCTTTCGAGTCACGAAGGGGTCTTAATATGAAACGGACTGTCACGCCATCCACGGACTGACCGCGGCAAGTAGTTTAACCACGATCGATTGATTCGTCGGCTTTTACCTAGCCACAAGCTCCTCTTGCATTCGATCAATAAGTCAATCTAATAACCATGTCACTGCCTAATCTAATGGTTCCCAGGTATAGTCCAAAAAAAAACCCAACAATGAAAAGAACACGTAACTTTCGGATTCGTTAAGAGTCTTTTTTACAACCGTTATTAACATACAAATTTTATTTCAGGGGCAATTTGTGGTAGACTTCATAACATGTTTTCCTTGGTACGCTATTTGGAAACTTTTCGTCCCCAAGCACAATGAGGATCATTCAGAAGAGGACCACTTGTATAACCACCACATGTACCATTGTGTGTTGCGAATGATTAATATTTCACAGATTATTAAACTTTATGCTGCGTCCTGGGCTGAATCTATAGGTGCTTTGAGAAGGGTAAATATAAATAGTTCTTTAAAAATCGAGTAGGTATTCGAGATGTCCCAAAGGACATAGCGCCCGCCTCTTATGCAAGACGTGTGGGGTTTACAACCGCGCACAAGCAAGTACCAATGTGACTTTTTTAATTTCATGTACTTTCTAATTTTATCTTGGACATCACTGACATCAATGAAAGAAAATATCGTGCAGAAACCAGCTATGCTATTCTGTAAGAACTCATTTCAGTTCTCACTTCTCTTCTTTTTCTTCTGTACGTCTATTCAGTTATAATGTCCCTCGGTGAACACCTAGGTGAAGTGAGTTATCATCCGATTGTAGTGCTTTAAAAATCCCTATCATCGGGACAGCTCACTGATGAGATTGTATCAGAATAGCACTGCTGATTCCGCGTTGAAAACTGTCTTAGGTATTTTGTAACTCGATAAAGACTACGCTAGCGCTACTAAATGAGAACATAGGACAATGGCAACATTATTATTATTATTATATACTTGATATAAGCTTGAAATTGTCAAGTGGTGATCAATGCTCGTGCCTTCTCTGTATGAGAAGAGGGCTTTGCCCTGCAGTGGGACAATTATAGGCTGGCATTATTATTATTATTTTGGATATTAGAGCCAACCTGCATGCAGTTTTTAGATTACATAAAAGGTAGAAAATGTCCTTCCTACATGTTAGTATCAGCTCCTATGTCTACCTAAAATTATCTGTCACTATAGCCATTTTATCTTTACGGTCATCTAACTATTTCTTTTCAGGCATACTTCATGAGCGTGGTCCACTTTCTTCTTCTCACATTGTTCTTCTTGAACTTGTACACTTCGCTGTTGGTCACTTTATCTTGTAGATACGTTATGGCCGATGACCCGGAAGATTTCGATTATAAAATATCAAAACTGCCGCATGCGATACCTTATATGAAAGCTGAGTTTCATCCTAATGGCAATATGGTTTGTCAGGAAGGTAAGTTTGAATATTATTGAATTCCGACTATTTTTTTCTACACAAACGTGTCTTTAGGAGACAGGTTTTTACCATGATTGTTGTTCATGATTCTGACTAGTAGAAAATATATGTATTACTCTTCCGCTGTTCTTTTCTGATTAATTTCGTTGCGGGATTCAAGACTGTTGCAATGCTTCTCTGGGACTCGTTGAGCTTCATTGCCTCAACGCTTTTCTAGTGGTCGCCACTGTTGATTCTGGGTTTCAGGAGTTGCAGTGGTTTGGGAATAGTGTCGAAGGATAGTTCCATTAAAAAAAGTTTTTTCAAAAAAAGGAAAACCGCCTTCATAAACTAAAAAGTGATAAATAACCAGCACAGAACACACATTACTTTACTTTCGGAAGTCGGTGGCGGTGGCTTTGTGTTTGTTGTTTTGTATTGCCACCGACTTCTGAAAGTAAAGTAATGTGTGTTCTGTGCTAGTTAGTTATCACTTTTTAGTTTTTGAAGGCGGTTTTCTTTTTTTTGAAAAAACTTTTTATTTTTCGCTTTTTAGTGATGCCTTAACCTACAAATCCATTAAGAAACGGCAACACACTTGAAAGAGATAGTAAGTCCTCCAGTGATTGAAGAAACTAAAACGTCGTCTTAGTATTTTTTTTGGGAATTTGTTGATTTTCTCAAAAAGGGCTGTACCAATTTTGATAAATTATATGGGACCTTTTCGGAATAAACCCCTTTCGAACAAAAGAATTTTGCAAATCCGTCTATATATGACAGAGTTATGCCCGAACATACATAAAATATATATATATATATATTTATAAACATTCGTATTGATAACCTCCTCCTTTTTGAAGTCGGTTAAAAAGAATCTGACACAGCGATGAAATTCTTCATCGGTTATTAGAAAAAAAACTGTTGTTGCGTACAAAGGTGCAACACCTACGTTCAAATTATTATGCATTCTTTTTGTTTTTTTTTTAAATGCAATGAATCCATGGTCAAAGCTTGTGTCATGTCATTTCGATCGGTTATTTGATTATAGGGTCCTGGATAGACGGAGTGACAATAATAAAAGGACACATGTCACCAATCAAAGTTTTCCTACTGGCTTACTATTGGACAGCGACGAGTTTCGGAGGAGCCGGCTTTGGCGACATCACTCCTCAGAATATAGTTCACATGATATTGTGTATTTGCGTCAATATACATGGTGTACTATTTTTTGGGTAAGTTCATTGCTGTCTTTAGATAATGAATTGCAAATCGTAATATCAGTCCATAAAATAACTTCAATTTGAATAGCGCACGCAAATAATACTTATATGATGTTGATCACAAAATCAAAAAATCACAAAATCAAAATCAAAACTATTAACAGGCACTTTTGAAAGTCAAATGTGTGAAAAAAGAACGAAAGAAGTCGTGGCTTAGTAAAAGCCGTACGGATCAATCTGCCATGGCTAAGCTTCGCTTGCCGCGGTTGGTCTGTGGATTAGTGACCATACGTTTCTTACCGAGACCCCTCCGTGCCGTGCCTCGGAATGCACATAAAGCCGTTGGTCTCGTCCCGGTTGTCATTCGTAGATATTTGACAACCAGAAAGTCTTCTGCCAAGCGGTATCGGCTATCTGACCTCCTCACCCAGTAACTGGGTGTGGAGGTCAGATAGGCAGCCGCTTCAAAACTCTGGTATACTTGGTTAGTATGTACAGACGCCAGCACATCAAGCCATACCTAACTGTCAAATTTTCGCAATTAAATATGAACTTTATTTATGGTTTTGTAATAAAGTTGAAAATCTATCAAAGAAATTTGACAGATTGTAGTAGCTTGATGTGCTGGCGTCTGTACATGACGAGAAAAAAAAAATAATCCGGTTACATACATACATTTTCTTTTTAAATTGATTTGATCAAATTAATACTTGCTGAAAACATATTTTTTTCGGTTAGATATGTGTACGCAAGGATTGCATCCCTGAAAGCTATGGCAGACCAAGTAGTGACCAAGTTCCAAGAAGATCTAAAACATTTAGAAATGTTTCTAAATAGAGAGAAAGTGCCATTCACACTAAAAAAGACGGTCATAGAATACTGGAAGTACCAGTGGAAAAGAACGGGCGGATGGTCGGTATGTGTGATTTAAAAGATGTCGTAAAAAACAATATTATTCTGAACCATATTTGTTGGCTTTAGGAGCATGTTTCTTGCTTCTAAAATGCAATTGCAAACACTGATCATAAATTCATAACACATTATAGTTCATAGAAAAAAAGTACATAATATAGACTTAAAAAAAAGTAGAAATTCAAAGCCATGCAAATAATGCACATTACAAAATGTTTGTACCTATATCACAGTATTTGAGGTCACCAGTGATTTAACTTAACACTAAGTTCTAGACATTGAGATACATTGCAATCGGTCAGACACAACACTACGAAACAGTTTGTAAACAACATTATACTTTATTACTTGCCGGAAAGTACTCATTTTTCTGTGCAGCACCAATCCATACTAGGCAAGTTACATGCAAATTTGAACGAGGACGCAGTTTTATACATGTACGAAAAAACATTAAGAGAAATACCATTATTTGAAGATGTCGAGTATTCCTTCTTCAGGGCTTTTGCCAAGAAGCTAAAGGAACTCTATTTTCAAAAAGGATACATGGTCATGAGGTCGAACGAAGTTATTGATACTATGTATATCATTTATAGAGGAAAGGTAAGTTATCAATTAAAGATGAATATTAATGGAGAATTACGGCTTATTTCTACGGTTAGATGAGTTGCGGATCTATGCCCTCTGTGTCGCTCTCTTAGGATGCCTCCTGGAACCCCTGAAACCCTGACTGTGATGTGTTTGCGGATAAATTAATTAATATTATGCGTAAATGTCTGATGTTCTGTGAGGACAGCATGAGAAAGTGTCTCATTATAATTGTAATGAAATTGTTTAGACACAATTGTCTACATTAGGTACATACTTATTGTTGTCGTTTCATGTTTCTATGTTAAATATCGTAATTGTCGTTGTACCGTTAATTAACGATAAATAACATGTATACTAATATTATAAAGCTGAAGAGTTTGTTTGTTTGTTTGGTTGAACGCGCTAATCTCAGGATCTACTGGTTCGAATTGAAAAATTATTTTTGTGTTGGATAGTCCATTTATCGAGGAAGGCTAAAGGCCAATGCGAAGCAGGATCGGGTTGCTAGTAATAAATAAATGCAGGTTGTTTTTTGCCAAAACGTGAAACAGGTCCTGTGTCTCAAAACATAAAAGATTTATAGTGCCATTTCCAAAACAGGTGGATATAACGTCAAATGTAAATGAAGTGGAGGCGTGTATGGGCCCAGGAGGTATATTCGGAAACATAAGAGGAGCCACAAAATATTTGACCATGTCAAACGTTACTGCGAGTCGAAATATTGACTTACTTTGCATTCAAGGGAGGGATTTCTACGCACTATTGAAGGTATTCGATTAAAACTTTAAAATATACAGTACAAGATTGCCATTAAGATTTCCATGTATTATATCTATTTGTATGTCTTTGTCTAAAGCAAACATGATGATGTATTTTTTTTTACATCATTACTTTTAATAACTCTTGCACTGACAATTTCTTTTTTTTTTGCCTTTATTTCACAGCGTTATTTTACGGGTATTTTGCCGTTTTTGATATTGTTTGAGCAAAGGCCAAACAATTTCTTTTGTTTGTAACATAGTTTGTTTTTGTATATTTTATTACTGTGTAATTTAATTAATGTACATTGGTACCACTAACATACATTACTAATAGCAAATTCTGGACCTGGGTCAAAGCTGTCTTACCATCATCATCTGCCCAGCCTTTTCCCAACTATATTGGGGTCGGCTTTCAGTCTTACCGGATGCAGCTAAATATCAGTGCTTTACATGGAGCGAGTGCCTGTCTGCCCTCCATAACCCAGTTACTGGGTAACACGAAACCCATTTCTAATTATAATAACATTGGGGTCGGCTTTCAGTCTAACCGGATGCAGTTGAATACCAGCGTTAAAGCCAAAGCTATCTGATTTGATAAAATATTTAACTTAAGCTGTACTTACTGTATATAATTATTTTATTATGAAATTAATTTATTTCAATAAAACTGTTATTGCAGAGCTATCCATCAGTTCTTAAAAAAGTAAAGCAGTCAGTTGAATCTGCAGCCAAAGACTACGTTCTGCCGACGATAGCATCCGCAAGAAACAGCGTAGAAGTAAATGTATTAATTAAGCTAAATTATGTCGAAACGAACTAACCCACAATTGCTCAATAATCAATTAATTACTGCCACAAACAGGCCAATAAACATCCAAAACTCATGCTTAGAATCATCGTCATATGCTTAGCCTTTTCCCAACTATATTATGATCGGATTCCAGCCTAACTGGATGCAGCGGAATTCCAGTGTTTTTACATGGATCGACTGCCTATCTGACCGCCATAACCCAGTTGCTGGGTAACACGATACCCCTTGTTAAGACTAGTTGTCAGTTTTTCTAGCTGACTAGGTACCTATAACTATAACGACTGTCAAAAATCTACGAATGACAACTGGGACCAACGGCTTTACAGTTTACTTCGAAAAATGGGTGACATTTTGACGTGGGTTAGATCGTAATGAGCATATTTATGTTACAATCTTTTACGTAAAATTAATTATGCATGTTTTCATTAGCAGGTCACGAACTTTCCGTTGTCGTACGAAACTGGCGAGGATGAGGAAGAAGATGACTTGGAGATAGATGCTAATAATACATATGTTGAGGTAGGTGTATTATTTAATTAGAGTTAATCAGTTCTGTCATTTTTTCTATTGCAATATAAAAGTTAAACCATTTACCAGCTCTTTTGAAATGGCAAGGAGTCTTTTAGTCGGTCAGAAAATTGTTTACCTACTTACTTCTTATTTGATTTTAATTTTTTCAGCGTTGGTCCCTTAGCAAATGTTGTTCCTATAATTAGTGCTTTCACCCCCTCCATGCCCAGTAGCTTATAGCTAAACCGCTTAATTAAGACCATTCTTGAGGTAGCTGTCTGTACACTGTTGGAGGAGCGCGGTGACGTGATGCGAGAGCTCACTGATAGGTACGTCACCTTGTGACAACTGTAACCCCTTCTGTACCGCACAACTACCTCAGGAACGGTCTTAGTTAAGCGTTCGGCCAATAAATGTCAGCCTGTATGGTATTAAGTTTATATCTTTCTTCAACTTTTCAGAGTCCAGACAAAAGTATAGCTGAATCGCACGGTTCGAAGTCAATCACATCTGCTGGAAATGTTGATTATACTCCTGCAGCACTTATGATTTTTAAGCCACACAGGTCATTATTATAAATGAACAGTACTACTACTTATATTTAAAGAACAGGTGATTTTTTGTATTTTGAAGACCGTTCGCAATATAATCTCAGTAAGGTCTAAGAATTTACCTTAGTATATTTATGACTAGTGACCCTTAATCCGTAAAAATCTGTCTCTCTGTCTAATCCGGATTGGTTGCCGCGCTGCGTATCGCGGGTTCGATTCCTGCACGGAACAAATACCTATTTGACATTTCAGTTACTCGTCGAGTGAGCCTTACAGATTGCAGATTGACTTCGATTGTCAGAAAGATGAGATTTGTACGTTTTTAATTAGGTACCCACGAAAAATGGGCTCAACTTGAAAGTTGACATTTCTGTAAATAATCTTGATTTCAATATAATTTTGTATTTCAGATGGTTCCGTAGCAGCATCATTCCGGATAGTAAATTAGTCACATTTATGGGTAAGTGACTTTCTATAATCTCATTTTTACAAAAGTATTTTTTAGATAGCTAAATATATTTTTTTATTTCCAGAATATCTAATTCTCGTCATATCGTACATCGATTTCATGCTGCTTGTATACCAAATGGCGTTTCTTTCGGTGCCATATTTCTTGCACGTTTGCATCATATTCGACCTCCTGTTTCTATTTAAAGTGTTTCTGGACATCCATAGTGGCTACATGAACAGATACGGCGATTATGTTTTGAATCCGAAGAAAGTCAGAAAAATGTAAGATCTTTTGAGATAGCCATACCAATATTATAAATATGAAAATAAGTTTGTTTGTTTTAACCTATTGACCGCCACAGTCATGTATAGATGACAAACCAAAAAGTGCCCAGTCACGACTACATGACAGCCGAATTACTACTCTATGGAATTATTACGTATAGAACTTAATTCCATAGAGCAGTCATTCGTACCCAAGAAGCTTATAGATAAAAGTGGAGGCAACACTCTCAACACCTAAGTGAAACCAAATGTGTGCAGACGCTCTCTTTCCAAACGCATACATAAGAACGAGACAGTGATATGTGTTTTCTTTATCTTATGTATGCATTCAGAAAGAGAGCGCCCACAGTTGGTTTTACTTAGGTGTTGAGAGTGTTGCCTCCACTTTTATCTATAAGCTTCTTGTTCGTAGCTTGGCGCCGAGGGCACGTTTTTGCATTTTTGACGTGGCGGTCCAAAGAGTACCTATAGTAACTGTGGCGGTCAATAGGATAACCGCCACAGTTACTATAGACGTTTAGCCGTGAACGCGTATAAACGCGTTCACGGCTAAACCTACTGATCCGATTTTTATGAAATTGGTACAGACGAAGGCTTAAACCTGTTTCCTTAAACCTTAAGGAAATAGGCTACTTTTTAATCCGCTACTTCGTCTGCATGCACGGTAACCGACATTTACGCGGAAGCTATTTGTATCACACACAGTGTTAAATAGATTTCTGTAACCATTTGCCCAATTATATCAGAAAACCCGAGAATTAAACAGGCACACGCAGCGCAAACGCGCGAAAAAGGAATGAACAATGTGACACAGACGGAACGGAAGAAATATACAGTGGGTATACAAAAAAAAAAAAAAAAGAAATCTCTGAAATCGTGCGATGTTGCCTGTAGGATAAAGGGACTACTACTTTGTAAATAATATATATCTTCGAATGAAGCGACTCATATAATAATGATCGAACTTCACTTCAGGAAGTTCGTTTGATCATCTATTATATCAGAAAACCCGAGAATGAAACAGGACATTTTGTGACTTTGCAGGTATTTCTCCAAAGTATATCTTCGAAGAAGGGACTTTCTAGCAAATTTTCTGATATGCTATCTCGTATTCCTCTTGTCTTTGTCAAGTTCTATGAAAATGGCTTTGTTTTGCTATACACGTTCGCCTCAACTAACCAGAATTTCGTATTTATTTACGTATCGAACACATAGAAAATCAAGTATTGGTTCTGCGAATTTATTGTTTAAATTAACGTAAGTATGTATTTTGAATACGGAGAGTATAGTTCAGACAAATGCTAAAGACTGTTTACACCTCACGCCATGCTCGCTTACAGTCAGCCACCGAATGTGACTTAGCGCTACGCGATTAATTAATTTATTTATATCCTGATATTTTTAACCCATTTTAAAAAAGGAGGTTGTTCTCAATTCGACACGTATGTTTTTTTTATGTTTGACCACGCGTAACTTTTTACAGTGTATGTGTCCGATTTCGATAATTCTTAATTTTTTTATAGATAGCGTGTACTTCAAAGTGGGTCCCATTTAAACATGAAAATATGAAGGAAAATTAAAGGATGACTTAATTTGTTTGGTGTTACTGTTTCTAAAATAATTTGGATACTTAGTAAGAAGTAGGCACTAAAAAGCGAAACAATAAACTTATTTTACACAAAAGACAACCGCCTTCAAAAAGTAAAAATTTAATTTCGGAAGTCGGTGGCGATACGAAACAACAAAAAGAACGAAAGCCAAATGGTTCATATGCACTATGCGGGTAGCCGCAATGCGGGTAGCCGTGCGGCTGACCGCAGGATGCGGTTACGAATGCGGCCAGCCGGATCGCGGGCAGCCGCATTCGCAACCGCAACTTGCGGTTGAAGAACCGTTGCGAGTTGCGGTTGATCGAGCCATTTAAAAGATGAACGCGGAAGAAGTTCCAGCTATTTACTACATTTACACACGTTACGTAAAGAAGAAAAAGCAAAGAAAGAATTTAAGTGCTGGGTGCATCCTTATTTGCAAACACGAGATGAAAGCAAACATTTTGTAATAATTTTCGAAAAACTAAAAAAATATTAAGATGGTTAAGTTTTTCGGATTTTCTGGAATGAGCACAAAAACGTTTGAAGGACTATTAAACATTTTAAAAACATTTATGTAACACGTGCACACATACTCACTCAATGGCGGGCAGCCGCAGACTGAGCCTGAGCCGTACAGTGCGTAAAGCAACCGTCTGGCTGGCCGTCACTCGGGCCGCAGCCCTCCGAACGACCGGAGCGGTCTGCGGTTAGCCGCATCGCAGTGCACATAGAAATGAATATTATGTACATTTGCGATTGTGGTCAGCCGCATTGCGGCTACCCGCACAGTGCGTAAGAGCCTAAAGAAATTTTTTTTTTACGTTTCAGTTTTTTAAGGCGGTTGTCTTTTTTATGGTCACGAATCATTGAACTCGCAATACGACGTTTGTATAACCATACCCAATAGTAAACCCAATACGAGAAACTTATAATTTCGAACATTTTCAGAACAATAGCAATATGGGCATCAATACTATCGCACGTGAACGCTTGCCTTTTCTTCAAGTTGTCCTGCCTAACTCCTGTGCACTGCACATCGGCTAACTGGATGTCAAAGGAAGCTCTCAATTTGAGGGCTAAATATTCCGAGGTTAATCATTTTTAAGCATTTTGTTATACTGAGCCTTTAACCTTTTCACCGCCACGGACTTCAATAGAAGTTTCGGATTTTCGTGCCACCAGCGCCACGACTTCATTAGAAGCTCTTAATTTTTTCAGTCTTAAAAAATCAATTTCTTTATTTATAGACTTTGTTTTTTGTTATTATTTAATAAAGCACTGTCTAAAGCCCCGTGTTTGTATTTTTAAACACAAAAGAATCCCTGATTTCTCTTAAAATCAGCAAAAACAAAAACTCCAAAAATAAAGTATGTGCCCTGCACGCCAAGGACTTCATATCAAGTCGGCCAGTGATGTGACTCGAAATTTATCACCGTTTCATTTCGCCTGTAGAATTTTTTATAAATACTAATATCGAAAACAATTTAAGGTCAGTAAAACATGAATTTAGTTAACGACTTTATAACATAAAGAAAATTGACCAATTTCGACCTTCAGATTGGTGATGATCCGAAATGAAATAGTTGTTATTTTTGTTTACCAATCCTTGTCGTTAATTATATTCCCATCTCTACAAATCAGTTAGTTGTCAGTGCCCCGAGCGCCACGAACTTCTATAGAAGTTGTCCTGTGTCGTCATATGCGTATGGGTGTCAAGGTCATTTTAATATAGTGCAGCACTAAACGGATGAGGGCGCACGCATCTTTCTTTCCTCGTGTTGCTTGTGACAACAATAATATTGACCAAATAAATAAACAAATGCAAAATGAATAAAGAATTAGACTCTGATGAGCTTTTAAAAGTTTGCAAGGTATGGAATCTGATTCGGAATAACAAAAAATAAGGTCATTCTTTTTTGCGGGCATAGTTTTGCTGTGTTATATAAGTTATATATTAAAAACATCTTTCGTTTCGTTTACAAGTAAAATAACTAGGTACTGTACTGTATAAAATAACTCTTTTTGTTTATAAACAGCTGAGCTTTGAATGTTTAACTTTTTTATGGATAACTTTTGGACAACTCACCACTGCTTTTTAAATAGTTAAATACCTACATAATTACCTACTTTCCATTTCCAGAAAACACGTTGAAAACACTAACACACTAAATTCCCTTTAGATACGGTAATAAACGTTGGCTGAAGTATTTAGGTAAAAAAACACAAAGATAGAAGTGAAAGAAATAAAGATCATAGGCGACATCCCTAATCAGAATTGAATTTACCGTGCTCTGAGCGCCAAGAGCTTGATATGAAGTCAACGGATGACGCCATGAAACAAATAGAGATGTACCATATTTCTTATAGCTTTAATTGAATCATTAATTTATTTCTTTGATACTTACAATTTATACTGTTATTTTTTACTAACAATACTGTGAAATAATGCAAGTATAGAAATATTGAATCTGTTTTTATTTATATTCGTAAATTTATGAATAAAATAATACCTAACGCGTAAAAAATTAATTTATCGATAGGACGATACCCTCACCACTCGATTTTACTATATATGTCGTTATACATGTATAGCTTGGCGCTGGACGAGGCATCGCGTTTTGTGACCGTGGCGGTGAAAAGGTTAAAGGTGTGCGGTAATTTGAATGGCATGACGATTGGTTACGAGGTCTTTACCCAGCAGAGGGCATCATCAATACTCAATATCACACAGGCTAACAAGAAAAAAATAGGAATGGTTGGGTGTTGCCATTATCTCGAAGAGAAACCGAGGATTATCAGAACAACATAGAATCGAAAGCATAGGACTATAGGCGTTTTTCAAGCGCTATAATAATAATACCAGATGTTATTGTCCCACTGAGGACACAAGCATTGATCACCATCACCACGCTTGCTCAAGGCGCATTGGCGATTTTAGACATTAATGAAATTGTACATGAGAGGCCTTAACCACTGCTGCCGACATTTTGAATGACAAGCAGTATGATAGTAATATTAACGTTATTTTCATCATTAAAAGTTATAACAGCATTTATTATAAAACTATAAGTAATGATAAATTATTTTGGCGTTCCTCAGGGAAATTATTTTGCCTTATATGTGGCAGCTCTGTGGTACATGATCAACTTACTAACAATAACCGGAACCGGAGATGTGTCTTCACAGAACAGTTTTGAAGTTATTGAGACTATTATAGTTATTATCGTTATAAAGTTTTGTACAGGTAAGAGATACCTTATCCATTCCCTCCCATTTTGTTCCGAGGGTGTCGTACAAGGCGACTAAGGGAAAATTCGGAAGTCGGGCAGCAGCGGCTTCCGTGTACTTGACAACCTCACTGCGATTCCCAAGACGCCTGCTAAACGTGAGGAAAAATATTAGTATTTTCGATATTTAGTTGTTCCGGGTCTGGTTGTTTTTTTTTTGTACACAGGCCAGCATATCAAGCTACAACAATCTGTCAAATTTCTTTCTGTCATCTTTAACCTCATTACAAAATAAAAAGGTACATATTCAACTGGGAAAATGTAACAGTTTGGTATGGCTTGATGTTTGTACCTATGTGAATTTATATGTAAACGCACCTATGACATAGAAGTATGTCCAAGTGTGGCAACGATTAAACAAAAGTCTAGAATTGTTTCTTTCCATCAACCTTTATAAGGTTTCGATTACTGCTGGGCATATAAACGTTATATTTTTTATTTCTATATGAACGTTATATTTTTTAGCCTTTTATATTTTTTAGGTCTTCTTATATCAGAAATGTCAGCAATGATCACGGCTCATTCATCTTCTCGCATAGCATACGATTACGACATCAACGAATTGCGAGATGGACTAAGGGATATGGATCTGAGTGTCCATCAGATGAGCAAAATGTGGGACTATGTTCGCGAATTATGGAATAGGCAACAAGGAAAACAGGTACATAAAAAATCATAAAATCATGTTTCAAAAGACCATTTTTCCATGCCCGTGTCTCATGTAACTTGGTGTCGGCGCAACAGTTTCTTCCTTCATTCCGTCCTGTTAACCACCATGCTATTATCACTAACTCCCTTTTCTTTCATATCTATTCACACAATTCATCCATCTTTTCTTAGGCCTACCTCTCGCTTTCCGTAAGATGGAAACCATAAAACGATTTGCGAGTATTAAATTTCATAAATAAAATAATATAGAATAAAATATTATGAAGGCAGGAAAATGTTAGGGGAAGGGCCTAACATAGCCAATAACAAAACAGATATTTTGGCACGATCTTCATTTGTTCGGCCTGTGCTACGCCCACAGCCACCTGTCTCGTTCCTAAATTGGCAAGAGGTAATTTATACTGTGACATCCCAAAACTAATTTAAAACTGAATGATCATACATAGAAGTTGGAATTAATTGGATTGCAACAATTTTTCTGACAGTTCAGTAATATAAGTATGCACTGCTGATTTTTTATAGATATGAAAATATTTTTCTCTCTTTAATCCTTTTTTGTCATGGGCTAATGGCTGCGCAGTACCGCGCCCCTCACCACCGCTAACACGTGAAATTGTTACTGCGCAGCCACTCGTGTTCAGAGCCGCCATAAAGTTTGAATCGTATTGTAACTTTCTCCATCTGGGGAGAACGAAGAGTGAATAACTACTACTAATAAGTTTTGAGAAATAGGGCCCTGGCCTACATTGGCCAGGGGCCTATTTCTCAAAACTTATTAGACTAATAATATTAGTCCATGAACGAATATTTTTACAAGTTTGCTAGTGTGCGTTTATTGAAGCTACGGAAGTAAAATATTAGCTACTAGTTGCCAAAGAATAAATATTAGTTAAAATTACCTAAGTAAATTTAGTTTGGTTTCTTAGAAAAATGTATTATCAAATACTCTTGTAAATTACACTGATTAACCTATTAGTCTCAGAAGGCTTGTAAAAAGATTTGCCAAAATTATTAGTCACATTTACCAATTTCTTTTTAATAAAATGTGGTCCGATTCGGACATTTCGGCTTATTCTTCTACTTTTTCCGTTTATCCTGCGTCGATAAAAATTTTGAGAAACCCCCAAAGAGAATGTCTTTTGCTTGTAATAGGTACTTACACTTCTCAAAACCATTAGCTTTAGATACATTTTTGAATTTAATTTGCAAACAACTATCAACAACAAACAATCTGCTTTTACCGCCAATGTACAACAAAGCACAGACGTGTAATGTAAGACAGTAGGTGCAAACGACAAAACTTTTTTACAAAAAAAGACAACCGCCTTCAAATAGCAAAAAAGTTTTTTTTTTCGCTTTTAGTGCCTACTTCATATCAGCATCATCATCATGTCAACCTTTAGACGCTCACTGCTGGCCCATAGGTCTCCTCCAAGAGGGGTTCAGCCGTAATCTACTTCATACGATACAAATTAATTACGAAACGGTGACAACAAAAAAAAAACAGTCGTGCCTTAATTTTTTACCCTTAAGGGTGGAGTTGAAATTTATATTAGCTCTTTACATATGAAATTGCCGCTCGGTATCAAAAAATTAAAAATAACATTTTTAAAAGAAATTATATATTTAGTCAATCGAAGTATGTACCATTGTTATCGATACACTTTCGCCATTTTATCGGGAGCTCATTGATCCCTTTGGTAAAAAAATCCTGGGGGCGAGAATCGATGAACTGCTTGAAGGCTGTTTAAACTGCCTCATCAGAATTGATTTTTTTTCCTTGTAAAAAGTTGTCCAAATTTCGGAATAAATGGTAATCGTTTGGGGCAAGATCTGGAGAGTATGGTGGGTGACGCAGAGTTTCCAGTCACAGCTCCTCTAACTTGGCGACCGTCTGATGTGCAGTATGTGGTCGAGCGTTATCCTGAAGGAGCAATGGGCTAGAGCAATTGACCAATCTCGGTTGTTTAATGTTGAGCTTTTCCATCATTGTTTGCAACTGTTGACAATACATGTCTGCAGTAATCGTTTGGCCTGATCTCATGAAGCTGTTGTGGATGACACCAGCACAGGACCACCAAACACTAACTAGAATCTTCTTTTTGGTCAGTTTTCGCTTGGGGCAAGGTTTTGCCGGTTTTCCAGGGTTAAGCCATTGTGATGATCGCTTGCGATTATCGTACACGATCCACTTCTCATCACAAGTGACAATACGATTTAAAATTCCCTGATTATTGTGACGATTGAGCAAGGAAGCGCAGCAACCGATGCGTGTTTGTTGGTGTGTTTCAGTCAATTCGTACGGTACCCACTTTTCGAGCTTTTTTACTTTTCCAATTTGACGCAAATGGATAGTGATTGTTTTGTCACTTACTCCAAAGGCTGCTGCTAATTCAGAAGTGGTTTGAGATGGATCCGCTTCAACTATCGCCTTTAATTCTTCATTATTCACTTGAGTATCCGGTCGTCCACGAGGCTCATTTTGTAAATCAAAATTTCCAGAACGGAAACGTTGAAACCAAAAACGCACCGTTCGTTCGTTAGCGGTGCTTGACCCGTACACGTTGTTAATCCTTCGAGCCGTTTCTGCTGCACTGGTGCCACGGTAGAACTCATATTCGTAAATATCGCGAATTTTTAATTTCTCCATTGTTGTTGCAATAGCAATTTTCAAGCCCAAACAAATGACGATAAAACAAATGAAACACGAATTTTAAAACAATATTCTTTAGTCTTTATTTTGAAATAATTTTGAATTTGGAATTCCTAATCAAACACAAAATATTTGATTTCAAAGTTGCCAGTATTAAGTATCGGCAATTTCATATGTAAGGACCTAATATAAGTGGAACTGAGAGATTATGCATTATGAGCCAGTCAGGGTGGGTCTTAAAAACCAGGACCTAACATTGTATCTATTATAAACTCTGCAGATGCCAGCCTTAGTCTACGAACTACCATTCCGTCTCCGATGCCAAGTAATGCAAGCCGTATACGGATCCCACATCCGAGAGTCTGTCATATTCAGCAAAACTGACGATGATTTCCAAAGAATGTTGGCCATGTGGATGAAACACTGCGTATTCTTCCCTGGCAACTATATCGTGCAATGCGGTGACTCAGACCAATGCATCTACTTTATACATAGAGGACAGGTACGTGATGTAATCCACTCATGATATCATCGACAATATGCCACTTGTAAGTGTTATAAGTTACTGATAAAATTAATATAAATATTTAGTTGACCAATAACTGAAAAGTGAGTCATTAACACGCTTTTATGAGCTGCATCTGTAACTATGTGAAAAAATCTTGGAAGTCGAAACTTCCAGGGTTGTAGTTATATAGTGTATGTCATTTATCAGTAAATGCGTCCCACGCTTTAATTTTTTTTTTGCTTATTAGTGTAGTACTACGAGGAGGTACCTATGTACTTTGTTTTCATTTAATAAACGATTAATTAATTTTTGTAGTTGTTACTTTCAGGTTGAAGTGTTAACAGTGCATCCCAACTTGACGGAGTCAATTTATGATGTTTTAGGGCCGGAAGATAGCTTTGGAATCGCTCAGGTTCTCATTTTTATAATAATAGCCTGGGACGTCCGTGTGGATGTCAAAGACCCCTTGATTCGACCCTCAGGCGATGTCTCCTCCCTATAAACTATCTATCTGTCAATTACAACTAGGCATCTATACCCTGTTCACAATAAGATTAGACATAAACACAAATCTTTTTTACAGGCCCTTCAACCGATTTTGACTTCTATTCCGTAGGCTTAAGGATGACATTAGAGGCAAAAAAGTGGTTACAATAACAACTGTTTACAGTTGCCATTTGTCATGCTACCAACGCCAATATAAGTCAAAATCGGTTGAACGGACTGTAACAAAGGTTTGAGTAAATGTCTAATCTTACTGTGAACAGGGTATAGTTCAAGAAGATTCCGAGATTTTGTATTTAGACAGCGAGTGAACGTTTCGCTTTTATATTATAGAGACCGTGGCGTGCGGTCCTGGTCGTGAATAGCACCACTAACCGTGGGTGTCGTAGAAGGTGACAGAGGGATATTGAAAAAAGGATGGGCAGTAGTGTCCTTCTGAGTACCATAACACCTACTGCGATCGCCAACATGCATCGGCCAAGCATGGCGATTACGGCTAACCCCGGTTTAGCCGTAATCTGGATATGGGTTTCCGCCTATGCCCAGCAGTGGGCGTCTAAAGGTAGACATGATGATGATGATAATAGAGAAGATAGATAAATAATAACGAACACACGGCAGACGATGCCTTTTTCGTATGAGAAGAGTCTTTTGCTACTTTTGCCCTGCAGTAAGACAATAACATGCTGGTTTTATTTAATTTAGACAGCAGGATGTTATGTGAGGAGCTGGCAAAGTGAAAGCCGTACGGATAGATCGGTTAAGGGTAAGCTACGCTGGTCGCGGTCGGTCCGAGGATGGGTGACCATGCATTTCATACTACCGTACTACTCTGAAAGCACATAAAGCCGTTGGTCCCGGCGGTCATTCGTAGATCTTTGGCAGTCGTTACGGGTAGTTAAAAGCCATAAAGTCAAGACAATCAGTCTTTCAAAGGGGCACCGTGTTACCCAGTAACTGGGGTGTGGAGGTTGGACAGTCGCTCCATGTAAAACACTGGTATTCAGCTGCATACGGTTACACTGAAAGTCGTCTCTAACATAGTTTAAAAAAGGCTAGGCAGATGATGACGGAAAATCTTAATAAAAATTAAATTCTATGAATGTTTTAATAAGAACCATTATTTTTAGGGTTTGTTCGTGGGAGTGGTGCACCACTTTTCTTTCCGAGCACGCACTGTCGTTGACATCGTATATTTAAAGTTAGACCAATGGAAGTACCTTCTGGATTATTATCCGAAATCAGCAAAAATCGTTAAGAGGAAAGTCGAGAATGTATATTTAGCAATCTGATGGTATGTTTTAGTGTAATTAGAATAATTAAATTAGTTTTACGTTTTAATTTTGTCTTTATTTGAAACCGAGAAATAACAGTTTGGTAAGAAAATTAAAAAATATATTATTAAGCATATTACAATAATGGTTTATTATTTAACGAGGGCACAACATACGCAAAGTCTTTGGAATGTAAATGCAGAACCCTATTACAACAGTACTCAAAATAATCAATACATAATAAAAGTAGAAGCCGAAATATCTGCTGACTGCTCCAAAACTGCAATATCAACAACTTTTAAACCACGAAATATGAATTAAAAAAGTTGAAGAAGGGCGAGCATCAGATATTTCCACCAAGTATTCAATAATAACAAAGCACTACAAAAATACTAAAGAAATAATTGAAAAAAAAAACAAAGTCTACATTACAAATGACCTAATCAAATATAGATAATCTGGTAACCTTACCAAAGAGACGTGATTTAGTAGAGCATTACAGTTGTTGCTTTCTCTTTCTGGTGATTCTTTGTGTGACTTCAGGTTCGGAAACGACATTTTCTTTCACATTCATAATTTCAAATGACTCTTGAATTTGTGTGGGCTCTTCTACAATAGTGTTTCTTGCAGAATGACGTGTAGTTCGCACAATTGTGGCCTCTTCTACAATACTGTTTCTTGCAGAATGACGTGTAGTCGGAACATTTGTGAACTCTTCTACAGCTGTGTTCCTTGTAGAATGATGTGTAGTTGGAACATTTGTGGGTTCTTCTACAATAGTCTTTCTTGTAGACTTACGTGTAGTCCGCACAATTGTGGGCTTTTCTACAACAGTGTTTCTTGTATAATGACGTGTAGCCGGAACATTTGGGGGCCCTTCTACAATAATGTTTCTTGTAGAATGACGTGTAGTCGGAACATTTGTAGATTCTTCTATAATAGTGCTTCTTGTAGTATGACGTGTAGTCGGAATATTTATAGGCTCTTCAACAATAGTACTTTTGGTTTGACGTGTAGCCGGAACATTTGTGGGCTCTTCTACAATAGTGTTTCTGGTAGAATAATGTCTGGTCAGAATTTGTGTGGGCTCTTCTTGTATAGTGTTTCTTGGAGAAAGACGTGTAATCGGAACATTTGTAGGCTCTTCTACAATAGTGCTTCTCGTAGAAAGACGTGTAGTCAGAACATTTGTGGGCTCTTCTACAATAGTGTTCCTTGTAGAATGACGTCTAGTCAGAATTTGTGTGGGCTCTTCTAGTATAGCCTTTCTTGTAGAATGACGTGTAGTTGGAACATTTGTGGGCTCTTCTACAATAGTGTTGCTTATAGAATGACGTGTAGTCGGAACATTTGTGGGCTCTACTACAATAGTGTTCCTTGTAGAATGACGTCTAGTCAGAATTTGTGTGGGTTCTTCTGGTATAGTGTTTCTTGTAGAATGACGTGTAGTTGAAATATTTGTAGGCTCTTCTACAATAGTGGTTCTTGTAGAATGATGTGTAGTCAGAATATTTGTGGGCTCTTCTACAATAGTGCTTCTTGTAGAATGACGTGTAGTCGAAACATTTGTGGGCTCTTCAACAATAGTGTTTCTTGTAGAATGACGTCTAGTCAGAATTTGTGTGGGCTCTTTTGGTATAGTGTTTCTTGAAGAATAACGTGTAGTCTGAACATTTGTGGGCTCTTCTACAATAGTGTTTCTTGTAGAATGACGTCTAGTCAGAATTTGTGTGGGCTCGTCTGGTATATTGTTTCTTGAAGAATGACGTGTAGTCGGAACATTTGTGGGCTCATCTACAATAGTGCTTCTTGTAGAATGACGTCTATTCGGAATTTTTGTGGGCTCTTCTGGAATAGCGTTTTTTGTAGAATGACTTGTAGTCGGAACATTTGTAGGTTCTTGTACAATAGTGTTACTTATACAGTGATGTGTAGTTGGAACTTGGGTCTCGGGTATTCTGAAATTCATACAAACATAGAAAAAATAAAAAACAAAAATAATTGCTGCGTGTCTGTCTTCTTCTGGCTGTATCAATTAGGTCCAGTTTAGTATAAATATCAGACAACTAGCGCTGGTCATCTGAATTGTGGATTGTATGTACTTAACTGACAAAATCAGTGTGGAGACAAAGATATTTGATGAGAAAATAAAATAAAAGCGATTAAAATAAAGATAACACTAAAATGACTGAATGTCGATTTGGAAATACTGAAAATATCACTTCATTTGTTAACACAAAATTACCTACATCATCGGTACATTTTGTATTACAGTTGGACAGATACGTATTGCACATTTAACCATGCATAGGGACATTAAGAATAAACTATCATCAGGCCAAGTGTCAATATACTAATACATGTATAGAACTGAATCATTAAGAGATGTCTTTAGATCGGAGGGTTTCCTGACACTGACTGGTATTTATATTCTCGAATTATGTTTATTTGTTAAAAACAATATGCAATATTTTAATTTAAAATCAAATTCAAAAAGAAACATTCGAAAGCAGTATAAATATGACATTAATTTACCAGTTGTTAATAATATGATGTATTATAAAAGTACTTATGTTACTGCTATTCGTGTGTACAATCAGTTACCGCAAGCAATTAAACAATTAAATGGAAATATGTTTAAAAATAAATTGAAAAAAATGTTAATTGAAAATGTATATTATAATCTGCATGAATTTTTTGATAATAAATAATATTTATTAAGTTTCTAATTTATAAAAATACTTTTGCATATCCGACTTGGGTAGACTGTTGAAACTAATAATGTAATGTTTATTATATTAATAAGAACTTAATGTACACAGTTATGCAATAAATATATCTTTATCTTTAATAAAAAGACATTATTTAGTAATGTTAGGTTAGATGCTTTCTCAAATAGATAGGTTAGATATAAAATGCATAGCAAACAATGATGTATACTTATTATTTTGTGAAGTACCAGCTTAGATTGGTGATGAATGATTTTAATCCAACAATGGGTATAAAATACAAAACACACCAATTATTATATCTGTTTAAATTCTGTATAAATACCATAGTACAAAACTACAAACCGTAGAAGCATTTAATTATTTTTTTATCTAATAACTGTGGCTACTGCTATGGCATGCAATTAATGACAAATAGGTGACCTTACCAAATGGTAATGAATTAGCTACACATAACATTGTTATTATGTTACATTTGCCGCTTTCGCTTCCTGGTAACTCTCTGGGATATCTCGGGAATTACTTCTTGCGTCTCATCCATTATTTCAGAAGACTCTTGAACTTGTGTAGGCTCAACTATAGTATTGAATTCTTCAGAGTCATGCGTAGTATCCGAAACTTGTGTCTGTTGTAATCTGAAACTGATAAAGAAATATTATGTGATATCATATATTTTGTGGCGTGTGCCTAACCGTGTGGTGCTGGTCGTGAATAACACCACTCCAATTCTACCCGCGGGTGTTATAGAAGGGGACAGGTAGATATTGACCAGAGGATGGGCAGCAGCGTCCTTCTTCTGTACGCAAAATACACGCTAAGACGTGGAGTTGGACGGACACCAGCCCGTTATATTACTACAGCGTCCTTCTGAGTACCATAACACCTACTGTGATCGCCAACATGCATTGGCCAAGCAAGGCGACCACGGCTGAACCCCCCCTTGGGGGAGACGTATGCCCAGCAGAGTCAAAGGTGACATGATGATCACATATATTTTTGTATTTGTTTTTTTTTCTGGCGTTATTGTGTCTCTTTGCTGGGCAAAGGACTCCCCTAATTCCTTCTTGGATTTTTTTTCCCGCGGCACCTCGTTCTACAGTTGGTGGTTCCCGTAACAAGTCTAGGATATCTTGTCACCTCAAATTGAAAAAAAAGTTAGGATAAAAGTAAATGGATGTCAAATTCAGTTGATGTGATATGCATGCAGCTATTAAATAATTTCTATTGGAGTCTGCAATAGAAATTATTTAATAGCTATGCATACAGATTACCTTGTTATAATAAGGTTTATAACAAGCTAACTGTTCTTATAACAAGCTAATTGTTAGCTATAACAGCTATCGCACTTTGAATAAAGTTAGTCTGTGAAAACAACGGAACCAAAACCTAGTTTATCATTATACCTCTCTTTGTGACAGGTATAACGATAAACTACACACTATAATATTGGAGAGACCTTGAATGTGGCCAGCCCTAGTCAACGGCTTTTGGATCAGAGCAATGGCCGTGTATTGCATGCACCTCCAGACACTTGCGCAATTGAGCCGCCGCGGTTTGCTGTGGTGGAGTTGACTACTCCACAGAGTGCTGTCCTCTAGTTGATCTTATTACTTCTTGATGACTAGCGCAGTTGGAAGAGCCAGGCCGGACACAATGCGTTTCAACCAATTTGAAGTATGGGTGATAGATACCACACCACAGTTTCAGTACTGCCACAGAATACTTAATAGTACTACGTACAGAAGGGTCACTCCCTTCCCGGCGCTCATATCAGATACCGCACCTCGCCCCGCACTTCGAGGTCTTCTTCGCATTCGAGGTCTTATTTTATTTTTAAGTTTTTTATATTAGTTTTAATCACGATGTTTCATTTCCAAGTTTTCTTCGTTTTATAATGCAATTACAACATTACTAACTTTTAATTATTGCTCTCTCTCTTTATTGTCGTAGTTATGTCTCTTTCATTCACGTTCTATTAATTCTTGGAATTATTAAAAAGTAGTACGCACTAACTTTGTCGCGTCGCCACATTGCGTTGCCGCGTTATGGTGCGGGGCGTCGCCCGTCGTCGTGAATTAATTTTTTTTGTATTTATGTACCTTAAGTTGTCATTATTGATTCAATAAATAAACCTCTTAGTAGTAGTAGTAGTATGACGGGCTGGTGTCCGCAACTCCACGTCTCAGCGCGTATTTTGCGTACAGGTGGGAAGTAAATCATTCGATCCACCTCAGCTCCCCAAGAAAGGCCAGCAGCGCCTTGACGTCGCTGACCTCTTTTACATAACAAATATTATAGTATTATTTTTATTTCATTACAAATCCGACTACATAAAATAAATAATTGAACAATCGTACAAGATCACTTCATAATAATGCTCGAAACGTTCGGGCCGGGCAGCGCCGTCGTCGTTCGGTTCGCCCGACGTAAATTGCTGCACATTTCGCGCCATTTTTTACGCCACGCACGACACTCAACCCTCCCAGAATTAACGCACACATTTGCACGAGTACAAACGTAATTTGGTTTTGTAGTAGTAATATAATAGGTAATTATTTAGCGAGTGTTGTATGGAGTGTCCGAGGTGTAGTACTGCCTCAGCGAACAGCGGCTTGGCGTTTAAGGTCAGCCCGTCTCCTAAATAATATGCCCCTGGAACTACCGAAGCTGGTGGTCGGCTGATGCTGGCGTGAGCCTGCTTCTCAGCTGTGAAGTTAACCTGCCTAAAAGAAGGGTTTTACCTGCTTTGCCCGGTAAAAAGATGGCCTGGTGACACTCTGTCTCGTCTGTTTCCTCTTGTCCAGCTCTAAAGGACACCTTTCAGGTTAACTAGTTAACCTGAAAGGTGTCTGGTGTCTGGAGTATGTCACCCTTTGTCCTTGCGTTTCTGCATCTACCAAGCGATTGATAAAGCGTCCTCGGTGCTGGCCGTCCATGATTGATTGGAGACGATTGTTGCCATAAGGAGCAATTTATTTTTTTGTGTATTGCCCTAAACTAGGCATAATGATACTTGAGTCACTATTACTTCTCCCACACATGTCCATAGGTTCAATAGTTATGGTGGTGGATGTAGTTCCTTTAATTCAGTAGTTCAAAACAAAACATTATTAAACTTACCCCATATTATTCAAGCGCTCCAGTTGTGCTTGCTCGAAATCGATTTTGCAGCATGGCCACTTCTGTACATTCTCTAAATATCGTGTCAGACATCTCGTATGGATGGCTTGAGCACATCCTGGACAGTTGTAGCCCTGAAAGAATACCAGACCAATGCTTTATATTAGCCGCAAAGTCATTCCAATTTTTCAAAGCAAATTCTGCATTTTGTATTTCTGTCTTATATAATCTTATATAGAACTAGCTTTTGTTTGCGGCTTCATTCGCGTGAAAATAGCAGATTAAAAGTAGCCTATATTCTCATCCACATTCATTTCACACTAGCTTCTATGTCAAATTTTAATATGACTGTTCAGTGCTTTTGATCTGAGACGTGATAAAGTTACCAACAGAAAACAGACAGACAAACCATAACAATTACCGTCGCATTTATAATAACATCAGTATGTAAGTACGGATGCATATTAAGGTGTTATGAACGCGCGGAACTTTTGCGCCCAGACCAAATTTTTTTCTACACACATCTGATTCGAAAATTAAAAGTATTGGTAGCTATAGAAAGTTTACTTAATGCTCCAATACATTTGTAAAAATCGTCAGTTGATCATAACATTCATAACTTGTAATAAAAAAATTAAAGAATCTATATTTATTTAACTAACCAATTATCAAACCATGTGTGTGATTCTAAAGTTGAGAAGTTAGAGAGCTCAAAATTAAACAAAAGTAACTAAGGGAATTAAGGTTCGGGCGCCAGAGCTCACTAGGTAATTTAAAAACAAGGGAATCCGGGATAGCTGAAAGGAAAGGTTAGGACTTCTAATCTAGGTCGGAGATACTGAAATTAAGCTGCAAATTCTTTAACAATAGCTCATTTATTTCTTACATCGCAGGCAGTATGGCGAACACAACACTAGAAAGTTCCTTTCATTAGAAGGGAATGTAGTTTTATAACTATTAAATTCTATATCTAAAGTTTATGCTAGAACTGTCAGTGTTGCACGATTTTAAGTTGAAACTACGAAAAGAAAGCTAAAGAAACATACCACAGGTTTCGATAAAACTATATTAAACCTGAGGGGTTGATTGGAGACTCGTGGTGAAACGCATCAGCTCATCTCCATGATGAATTTAAATGTTATGGATGAAAATCCAAAGTATAAGTAAGAACGCCTTTGGGGCTGAAAACGAAAACGATTTCTTTTGTTAGTTAAACCCACGCGTCGAGCAAAATGGCGACGAGGTATCAAATCGGAAATTTAATGAAACATACCGTTCTATTTGTAAACGAAGCATGCCAATCACTCGTGCTATGGGCACAATCAAACAGCGATGGCGTTAAAGGTGCTGAAACAATGGAAAATTCGACGAGGGTTAGGACACAGGACCTCAAGTTTATTGTCAGGTCATGGCGATGAAAATTTAACCAACAAAATACTCACGATTTCCCAAAATATTACCGTTGCACGGCTGCTGACATCACTACCAAGTGGTTCCAACCAGGGGTGGACCCTTGAAATATTCCAATCTAATGATTGGCACGGAATAGAATTTTATTCGTGCATCATCTTAGTGAATTCGGTCGGAAAGTGAATGCTACTTATCCCAAACCGGAAACGTCAAAATAATCTGACAGCCGGGGAAATAAAATCCAACTGTCAAACTGATGGTCTATGGTTTTATCGATTACTCTACTAAATCCTAGCCAATCTATCAAATGTCTAAAGCGTGTCGCGGCATTACCGAAAACTTCGAAAAAGTGACGAGAGAGGTCGACACTATGTAGCGAGTAAAAATTACTTGTTACAAACTATTATAAAGTTGCTACAATTATATGAATACGTGCTACAGATATTATTATTACTTACAATAGGTAATATTGTATGCAATATCAACATCAAAGTTGATATTTCAAGTACCACCCTTATTATGTACCTACACATGATAGAAAACACTTGATACACAATGATAGCAATTTCCAACCTATAAATGCAACTGAACCGCATTATACCTAAGTACTTATTATGTAAACCAGTTGGTTTTCACGTCACCAAGAAAAATATTGATGCAATATTAACTAGTTGAACAATCTAGTTACAACTTTAGCGGTTAAATCATAAGGCAAAAATTGACATACTCTGAAAACAATATGTTTGCATAGAACACATTCTTCCACGGCATCTGGCATGTTCTGGCGAAAATATCCTTCAAACTCATGGATTGTTCTCACTCCTAAGGCGTAGTTATCCTGTTCCCTAACAAAGTATCGCATTCTACACCAGGTGTTCAGCACTTTCTGAAATGTAAAACCAAAAATAATGTAATTTCCATCATCTTCTCATGTATAGGCACAAAGTACAAGTATATGAGAATAATTCATGCAAAGGCAGAACAATTGTATTAGGAAGTCAGTGATATGACAATGGGCTCACACCTACTAATAAAAAGAGTGGTGTTAATAAAAATGGTAGCTCTGATGCTGCTGCTCTGTATGTCTTGAGTTGGATTTCTTGATGGAACAAAATATATTAATATGACCTACAGGTAGATTTTATGGGTCTGATTGTTTGTGTAGTAGTTTATATGTTTCTAAATACACTCATAATATAGGAGCAAGAAGCGTGTAAGAAAAGTTTGAAAAAAAAAAATTTGTAATACAGTTCAGCAAAATAATAATGCCTAATATTAAATACTAGCACTTTTCACACAACTTCGTCTGCATAATTTTCTAAGGATTCTTTATTTTTTGATAATGCAATATAGTACTCAGGGATAATGTGGCTTTCTATTGGTGAAAGAATTTTTGAAACTGGGTAGGTACTTAGTTTCGGAGATTGCTCCCTACATACAAACAAATTTTCACCTCTTTATAATATTATTATAGTATGAGTGAAGTATGAATAAAAATAACATTAACTCACTTGGGCATCAGTTTTAGTAAAATTGGATTTCATGGTACTAACAACATTCATCGCGTTAATTCCTGTAATCTGTCTTGATTCAGTACCCATAATCTGTTCAATGAGAACTCTGAAATATTCCAGTTCAGTAGCAGAAAATATATTCTGTGCTTTTGTTGCAGCATCATCAGCCACAGATAAAAATACAATAACTTCTTCATTTGTGACTTCATCTTTGGTTATTTTTATTTCCTGGTGATAAGGCCGTATTTCATCATTAATTGCTTTTACTAAGTCACTCACTGATACATCATTTTCATCTGAAATGCAAAATAAATTAAACTAAGGATCAACTATCATAGGTTCTACTTTGTTGGCCATCTCTGCCAAGGGAGGCCAGGATTCGCTGGCATGACTTATGGGTGAATACTCAAGCGCTACTCAATATTAAGAAGCTCTCAACTCTCGTACTGCCACAGTCACTTTGACATAAAGTTATAGAGACAGCACAAGACTTAACAGCATCTTGAAATTGAGCAGTGTTTCGAGTATTTTGCCATTAGAGAAGTATTTATTTTTTGGCAGGAGTGGGAAATCCTCATGGACCCCTCAGACTGCCTCACAGGTGAGCCAGTCTGGGTAGTGCAGTAGTGCCGGACTCTTACCGGCTAAAACCACACTCCTGCCTTACAAAATATTCACAGGCAAGGAATGCCCGCGATGTTGTTTATAGATGTTACAATTGTTTAGCCAATTGTGTGCCATTAGAGAAGTTCATGGGAGATTGGTCAGAGGGGTCAACATGTAAGGAGACGTGGAAGATTAGGGGGGGGGGGACCTTTGCCCAACAGTGGGACAACTCCGCCCCTAAGACGACCCACTGACCCAAGTAGAAAACAATCTACTTAAAATTTTCATTATTGCTTTTTCACCTACTATTTTTGTCAAAAAGGCTTTTAAATGTTTTGATATATTACTTATAAGTTACAGCAACGAAGTAGGTAATTATATTGTTAATTCATTGGATAAGCTGAACTTGCCATTCATCAAAAAGGCTACACTGCTGTACCTTAATACGTTTTGTATTTTCGTACAATAAAAGATACCCTGTTTCTGTAATTTTTAGTTTCGTAGTTTTTGAAGTTGCTTACCGTTAAACCTTTCCAAGACCGTCTGTGCGTCGGTGATAGATAAAACTCCTTGACTTGCAACTGTTCTTAGAAAGAATCTATGCACATCACCGTACGACATGGTTGATATTTGATACTGTGATATTCTCCTTTTCGTGACGACAATGATCTAATATTAATTGTTAGTAAATAATATTTTGTAGAAAAAGATTGCCGTTTGTTTTGTTTGTTGCAATTCCTTCCTAGCTTCTACGAAAAGTTATTGTCAGTGTCAGTCAGACAATGTCATATGTGTCAATGTCAACCGGTCATTGTCAAAATCAAAAGTTTCATTGCAGTTTGAGCTCTTAATAATACTCAAACACTGGTCTTTTTGCAAGAATCAATTGTTAATATTTATTTTAAATCATGAACCTCTCTGGTTCATGCGTTGTATGGAAAGTTAAACACACAGAAATCGTATTTTACCCTACACTATCTGTACCTACTGGGTATGGTACATCACATTAAAGGTGCGACAGGACTTTGCACTCGCTGCATATGCTTTGTAGCGGTGCTACTGCGTGGTGGGGTACATAACCAGACAGTGCTGCAGTACCTGGAACTTTGCGTGCCAGACCGGTACTCTGCTTGCTGTGTCTGCAGCCAGAACCAACCTACTGCTGAGGACTCCTCTCACTAGCGCCATGCGTGTGGTGAACGAGGGTCACGACAGGGTTGATGTATTATGGTGCAACTTGAGTGCAAAAGCTACATCTATACTATAAATATTTATATTTTTATATTTAATATTATAAAGCTGAAGAGTTTGTTTGTTTATTTAGTTGAAGGCGCTAATCTCAGGATCTACTGGTTCGAATTGAAAAAATCTTTTTGTGTTGGATAGTTCATTTACCGAGGAAGGCTATAGGCTCATGCGAAGCCGGGTCCGGTCGCTAGTTATATATATGTTATTTGAATGTAGTTTAGAATATTATAGTACTTATGTAATTTTATTAAATGTGGATTAAGGATTCATGTAAGGCCACTCTATCGCATTGGATCGTAGAACGCGATCCATTGCGATACGGTAGATGCGAATACGGCTGATGTAGATAAGATTAGCATAAATAAATTATAAAAAAAAAAACATTGTTCTGGTTACGGAGGGCAAAAGTAAGGAGAACCATCTCTATGTGTCAAAAAGAGGCCGTTAAAATGTGTTAATTAAGGGTGGCGGCCGCTACAATCGCGATCGGCATAAATTCTAACTCGGCATACTTCAATTCGTCTATAACTGCTAAATTCATACCAATCCCTGGCGCTAGCGCCATTTGGGTGCTGCACAAAGCTTCTTAAAGCTGGACAGTTTTTCAACTTTCCCCGCATATGAGATAGGTAGTTCTCCTTTCTACTCTCCATAATTCTGGTGCATGGTGATGTAAGTAGGTATTTAATAGAACTTGTTGACGTAAGTATACATATTTGTGAGAGTGAACTACAAATCTGGGCTCAAAAACTGCATTTTAATTTAAAAAAAGTTTTTTCACAAAAAATAACCGCCTTCAAAAACTAAAAAGTGATACTTATGCGGTATGTAGGCGGTGACTTTGCGTTTGTTATTTTGTATTGCCATTTGCCACTGACTTCCGAAAGTAAAGTAATGTGTGTTCCGACTTCTGAGCTAAAGTTATGTATATAACACATTTTAGTTTTTGAAGGCGGTTTTCTTTTTTTTTTACTTTTTATTTATAGCGTTTTTAGCATTGCCTTAACATCCAAATCCATTAAGAAGCGGCGACACACTTAAAAGAGATTGTAAGTCCTCCAAAGATTAAAGAAACTAAAACGTCATCAAGTATATTTTTTGGGAATTTGTTGATTTT
This sequence comes from Charanyca ferruginea, assembly GCA_947361185.1. Lineage (NCBI taxonomy): Eukaryota > Metazoa > Arthropoda > Insecta > Lepidoptera > Noctuidae > Charanyca > Charanyca ferruginea. The sequence goes on from OX376073.1 coordinate 11,663,483, forward strand.
CTCAAAAAGGGCTGGATCGATTTTGGTAAAAAATTATATGGGACCATTTCGGAATAAACCCCTTTGGAACAAAAAAAGATTTTTGCAAATCCGTCTATATAATATGACAGAGTTATGCCCGAACATACATAAAAAAAAACATAAAATAAACATCCGAATTGACAGGTAACCTCCTCCTTTTTGAAGTCGGTTAAAAAAATACTAGAGAAAAAGATAGTGAAAAGATCTCAGATTATGAAACAAAAGGCAGATAGACCGCGCGGAACATTGAGAGTGAAGCCACTAAAGCAAATACAAATTCAAAAGCGAATACCACAGTGTTTCGCGCGGTCTATCTGCCTTTGTTTCATAATCTAAGGAAAAGATATAAGTAAGTGTAGTGTCCTGAACGCATTGGTAATCTATAAGAGAATGATTGATTATCTGTGCAAAAATTCGCCATTGGTTTTTCTGGAAGATTGCTGTCTTTTGCTGTGTACCAAACTGTATCTTTTTTTATTAAACGTTTTAGCGTGCAATCATTTCATTTCATTGTGTTCTGGATGGCCCAGGACACATTATTTGGCGACGAGGAGTAAATTTTATTGGTGATGGCCACCAACATTTCGTTAAAGCCTTACACAGAAGGCGAAGATGTTAATTGCTTCCTGGAGCGATTGGAGCAGTATTTCACAGCAAATAATATACCTGCGGATAAACAGGTAGCAACTTTGTTGATTTTAGTATCAGAAAATGTTTATAAGATAGTAAAAAACCTGTGTCATCCACAGTTACTTAAAGAGAAAACTTTTAAAGAAATTGAAAATGCGTTACGATTACGATTTCAACCTCGCATTTCTCACTTTAGAAAACGCATTACCTTTGATAAATTAACGCAATTGGAGGGCGAACTGGTAAGCAAATGGTATGCTAGAGTTCGTGAAACAGCTTCGGATTGCAATTTTGGCTCGTTAGTGGAAGAACGTGTCAAGGATAAGTTTGTCACAGGCCTGTTACCAGGTCCTGTACAAGAGCGTTTGTGCGAAGAAAGTACATCGAAATTAGTCACACAATTATTGGATATAGCGTTAAATAAAGAAGCCTCATTACAAGTTAACATTAATAAAATTAATGTTCGGAACACTTACAAGAATAATAGTAATAATAATACATTTACCAAGGAAGATCAGGGGAGCTCAAATAAAAGCTACACTAATGTTCAGAAAGGTTCGGTTCAGAAGTTACTATGTATCCATTGTGGTAAACCAGACCATGTATTCGCTAAGTGTAAGTACAAAGTGTATAAATGTAAAAAGTGTCAAAAAGTTGGACATTTAGCAAGTGTGTGTAAGTCAAAACATGTAAATTGCGTAGCTATTTCAAACCCTGAAGAAGATCATACAGTAGATATGTTTAATTTAACAGAAAATTTACAAATTAATTATGTTTCTCCGTTTATTCTTCATTGCTTTATAGAGGGAAAATCAGTTTTGATGGAACTTGATACAGGAGCTACGGTCTCTTGCATTACTGAAAATATTTATTTAAAGAACTTTTTAGATATTAAATTAGAGCTATCAAATATTGAATTAAAAACTTACAGTGGGGAAATTTTAAAACCGTTAGGAACTTTAAGTATAAAGTTAAAATATAAAGACATGGAATTGCCATGTGATATTTTAGTTGTTAAACAAGGGGTGAGGTGTTTATTTGGTAGGGACTTGATTAAAAAATTTAACCTTAACATTTCTCACTCAGTTAACACAGTTACAGATAAAATAGAAACAAAATTACAAGATATTTTAAATGAGTATGAGGAGATTTTTAAAAATGAGTTAGGTGTTATAAAAGGGGAGGAAATTAAATTAGAGGTGAAAGAAGATTGTAAACCTATATTTCACAAGCCCAGGCCAATTCCTTATGCATTTAAAGATAAAGTAGAGGCAGAATTAATAAAACTCGAGAAACAAGGTGTAATCGAGAAAGTTGAAAATTCTAAATGGGGTACACCATTAGTTCCAGTTTTACGTGAGGATGGGGATACTTTGCGATTATGTGCTAATTATAAGATAACAGTTAATAAATATCTTAAAGATTTTAATCATCCTATACCTCGCATTGACGAAATTTTTACAGCTTTACAAGGCGGTTTAAGATTCACGAAATTAGACTTAAGAAATGCATTTAATCATTTGATTTTACATGAAGATACTAAAGAGTTATTAGCATGGTCAACACCTAAAGGTATTTACAAAATTAATAGATTGCCTTATGGTACAAAACCAGCAAGTCAAATTTTTCAAGCTAAGTTAGAAAAAATATTACTAGGTGCCAAGGGGGCAGTAAATTTTATTGATGATGTTGTGATAACAAGTGAAACGGATATTTCTCATTTAGAGAATTTAAAAGAGGTGTTAAGAAGATTTAAAGAAGTTGGTATTCGGTTAAACAAAAGTAAATGTTTATTTTTCCAAGAAGAAATTCGTTACTTGGGTCACATTATTTCTAAAGATGGTTTGAAAAAGGATAAATCTCATTTAGATGCTATTGTAAATGCACCTATTCCCAAAGACATAACTGGTGTTCGGTCTTGGATAGGTATGGTCAATTATTATGCTAAATTTGTTCCTCAATTATCAGTTAAGTTGAAGCCTATTTATGATTTATTAAAAAAGAATAAAAAGTTTGAATGGAACACAAAATGTGATAATAGTTTCGAACTTGTTAAAAAAAATCTTATTTCAGATAGCATTTTAGTGCATTTTAACCCTAAATTACCTTTGAGATTGGCATGTGATGCATCTCAAGATGGCATTGGAGCTGTTTTATCACACATTATGACTGATGGAGCTGACAGACCAATTACTTTCATTTCAAGGGTTTATTCAAAAGCAGAACAGGGCTATTCAATGATTCATAAAGAAGCTTTAGCTATTTACTGGTCAGTACAAAAATTATATCAGTATTTAATTGGTACAAAGTTTGAATTGCTTTCAGATCATAAACCTTTACAGGCCTTATTTGGTGAAAATAAAAGCTTGCCTCAGATGGCAGCAGGGCGCTTACAAAGATGGTCTTTGTATTTATCAGGTTTTGATTATACTTTTAAACATGTAAAGGGGACTGAAAATTTCAGCGCTTACCTTTAAGATACGAAGAATGTAAGGATAATTCAATTAAAAAATATGACTATATTAATTTTGTAGAAAATCAACATGTTATTAATTTACATTTAGTAAGGTCAGAAACTAGAAAAGATTGTATTTTAAGTTCATTATTTAATATGATTAGGTATGGCTTTCCAGTTAGATTGGAAAACAATTTCTTAAGACCATTTTGGGATAAGAAAAGTGAATTATATATTGACAAGGGAGTAATTATGTGGGGATATAGAGTTGTAATTCCTAAGAAATTGCAAAGTATGTTATTAAAAGAACTACATGCAACACATCAAGGTATAGTTAAAATGAAAAGTAATAGCAGAAGTTACTTACAAGATATTGAAAAATATGTTAAAATGTGTGATGTATGCATGAGTGCAAGGCCTGAACCACAAACCATATGAGCGTATACATGCAGACTTTTTAGGACCTATAAATGGTAAAATGGTTTTATTGATTGTAGATTCTTACACTAAATGGCCCGAAGCTTTTATTATGAAAAGTATGGATACTAAATCCACAGTTGACAAGTTTAGGGAATGTTTTAGTAGATTTGGTTTAAGTGAAGTAGTTGTAACAGATAATGCAAGGCAGTTTTGTTCCTCAGAGTTTTCAGATTTTTTAACAAAAAATGGTATTAAACATGAAACTTCACCTCCTTTCCATCCTGCTACCAATGGCTTTGCAGAAAATGCTGTTAGAAGTTTCAAATCTGGCATGATGAAAGCTTTGAGAGACAAAAGTAATGTTCAAGTAAGTTTTGAAACTTTAATGTATCGGTATTTATTTCATTATAGAAACTCTATTCATTCTGTTACTGGAGTTTCACCTTCACAGTTAATGTTTCAGAGAACATTGAGAACTAGATTTGATTTGTTGTCTAAGGGCAGTGATAATAATTCTAATTGTAACAATAATAACAATTATAGAAAAGAGGAAATGTTTAAAGTAGGTGATTATGTGTATTGCAGAGATTACAGAAATCCTAATAAAAAACAGTTTATAAAATGTGTAATTGATGAGGTATTGGGTCAAAGAACTTATTTATGCAAATTAATTAATGAAGGTTTGGTATGGAAAAGGCATGTTAACCAGATTATACTTTCTTTGCCTCAAGCTCAAGGAGAGGAGAATAGTGAGTGTTATAATGAAAACAATGATGTTTGTTTAAATAAGGATTTTAATAGTTTGCCAAATGATACCATTACCACCATTACCATTATTATTACATACCATTGGTATCATTTGGCAAACTCACACACAAACACAAACACACTAAACACTTGGCAATGTCCCTGAAGTTACAGGAAAAACCATTGTTTTTCCTGTAACTTCAGGGACATTGCCAAGTGTTTCTATTACTCCAAATGGAAATAATTTTCAAGATTTAGATGATTCACCGTTGATTCCAATAATAGGTAGTCCAAGAGCTAGCAATAAAGTTATACCTCAAGTTCAAAATAGTCCAGGAGTTGGCAACGTCTCTAAGGATCAAGTTGTGAATGAAAATAATAAGGCTCACATTAATTTAAGGCGTTCTTGTAGAGATGTTAAAGCCCCGGTGCGTCTTAATCTTTAAGGGGAGAGTATTTGTAGTGTCCTGAACGCATTGGTAATCTATAAGAGAATGATTGATTATCTGTGCAAAAATTCGCCATTGGTTTTTCTGGAAGATTGCTGTCTTTTGCTGTGTACCAAACTGTATCTTTTTTTATTAAACGTTTTAGCGTGCAATCATTTCATTTCATTGTGTTCTGGATGGCCCAGGACACATTAGTAAGTAAGTAATAATTACTTCGTAACCAACAAGTAAGGTATTTTATGTGCAGGACCTTATACCACAGCTTTCAAATAGTAGTTGCGATCGTGTGCGGGGTTCAATTACTTACATAATGTTTAGGCAATTGCTATTTTTGTCAACGTTTTCGCTCATGACTTCTTAGTAGGGAATGTTCTTTTATTTTGGGCAACTACTTCTAGATAAATCAGTTAGTATAAATTTATACTAACTTAGGTAGACACGCTGAATAAATACGGACTAAACTTTTCTTCACACTTCTTATTTCTAAGAAATATTTTTTCAGAAAAATATGCTGCTTAATGATCCTGATATGTACAATATTTACAAGAATAATAAAAAAGAAAACCTAAAATATTAAACTAAAAAAATTAACACAATAAGGCATCATAGAATTCGTCCACATCGCCGTCATTTGGAAATGTACACAAGAGACTGGCGATGGCGGCATTGCCACGTTGGATGGTAGTCAACCATACTGTTGATCGCCAAAAAAAATAAAAAAAAAAAAGTTCGGCGGGGAGAAGCGCGGCGGGGAGAAGTTCGGCGGGGAGAAGTTCGGCGGGGAGAAGTTCGGCGGGGATAAGCGCGGCGGGGAGAAGTTCGGCGGGGAGAAGTTCGGCGGGGAGAAGTTCGGCGGGGAGAAGCGCGGCGGGGAAGTAGTTCGGCGGGGAGAAGCGCGGCGGGGTGAAGCGCGGCGGGGTGAAGCGCGGCGGGGAGAAGCGCGGCGGGGAGAAGTTCGGCGGGGAGAAGCGCGGCGGGGAGAAGTTCGGCGGGGAGAGAAGCGCGGCGGGGAGAAGTTCGGCGGGGAGAAGTTCGGCGGGGAGAAGCGCGGCGGGGAGAAGTTCGGCGGGGGGGCTAAGTTCGGCAGGGGGGCTAAGTTCGGCAGGGGGCTAAGTTCGGCAGGGGGGCTAAGTTCGGCCGGGGGGCTCAGGGGGCTAAGTTCGGCAGGGGGCTAAGTTCGGCAGGGGGGCCTAAGTTCGGCAGGGGGGCTAAGTTCGGCAGGGGGGCTAAGTTCGGCAGGGGGGCTAAGTTCGGCAGGGAGCTAAGTTCGGCAGGGGGGCGATCTTAGCGATCAGGGGGTGGAAAACCGGTACTTAAGGCAAGGGCCTTAAGGGCCTTGGAAAACCGGTACTTAAGGCAAGGGCCTTAAGGGCCTTGGAAAACCGGTACTTAAGGGCCTTTAGTTCCGTCATAATCGAGGGTAAAACGCCACAGGCATGGTGTAGAGGTCCAAACTCTCCAAAAAGGGCGACAATGCCCGGCTGCAAGTTGTTTTCAAAAGTCATCACGAATCGTCTCGCGCGCATGTTTGACGACTTCCAGCCTCCCGAACAAGCCGGTTTCCGAACAAGCCGGTTTCCGAACAAGCCGGTTTCTTGGAGGGGGGCGCTCAAAATCGTAAGAACTGTAGCGCTGTAGGGACTGCTGACACAAACACACAATTTTGCGATTTATTTTGTTTTAAGTTTTACTTATTAGTTTTAATCTCGATGATTCATTTATTTTCCAAGTTTTCGTCGTTTTATAATAATACAATTAAAACTTCCACATTACCAGCTATGAATATTGCTTTATTGTCTTATGAACGACATGATTGATTGACAGAAAAAGGATACAGATAAATAAATGTTCCTGATATTCTCGTCTAGTATTGTCATATACCACAGTGAGCGGAATTTCAAGACCCCACAGATTATTGCATGGAAGTATAATGTGTTACGTAAAAAAATTAAGTAAATTGGACTTATGTCCAATTTACTTAATTTTTAAAAGTAGCCTATTCAGATTAATCTTAAAAATTTTATGGATACTTTTATAGCCAGTTCAGATAAACGGTTAACTGAGTTAAAGGCATTATTTATGTCAACCTTCAAGATGTCCTCTCCTTTGCCAGAATTTAGGTAGGTCGACAAAGCGTGTACGGCAGCCTCACAGCCCCCTTTGGACCCGAATCCTAGCTGAAGGGGCTGATTTTTTTCCGAAACAACCTCACCATAAAATTTACAACAAATTTTGGCTTATATCTATATCTTGATCTCAGATTATGAAACAAAAGGCAGATGGACCGTGCGGACACTGAGAGCCAAGCCAAAAATAGCAAATACAAATTCAAAAGCGAATACCTACAGAATCGTGATTGTATTTGCTTTTGAATTTGTATTTGTTTTTTTATTGGTTTTGTTTAACGTTGTGGCGTTTCGTGCTATACTGACTCGTGTCAGTACAGCACGAAGCGCGTTGTGGGTATTCGATTTTGAATTTGTATTTGCTTTTTTGGCTTCACTGTCAGTGTTCCGCACGGTCTATCAGTCTTTTGTTTCATAACCTGAGATCTTGATATTAATGAAGTTGATTGTTGGTATAATAATAGTTCCCTTATCAAATAGCGTTCAACGAAGCAACACATAACATAATTAAGGAGTAAAACGTACGGGCCGCGAGTATACTAGGTACTCCTACTAAAGTCGTAATTGCTTCCCCGTTCCCTAATTACTGCGTCCTGTGTCCCCATGCTCTCTTATCAATTATGGGGTCCCGTCCCCTGTGAGATCACCACAATTTCAAAGGAAAACTTTTCAAACGACAGAATGTATAGATATGTTTGTATAGGATCACTAATCTATCAATCAATTTCTTGTTTCGTGTCGTACTCGTAGTGGAATAGACAATATAAATTAGCGGTCCATTAACCTTAATTACCGTCACAACGATAAACAATATTTCCTCAATGAGATTTTTACGAAATATTATCATTCTATAATCGAGTCTGGTAATATCTACTTTTAAAAAGATATCCGTTCAGTGGTGGCTGCATAAGCACCATTTAAGCGATTGGATATAAAGTTTGAGTGCCCATCAGCTTTCTCTGCGACAATCGTTTGGGTAGTTACATTATTTAAGTCGTATTCTCACCCTTAAATTATTTACATTTAGGTGCCTACGAATAGGTAAGTATGGTGACTCGTAACTAATTAAAACCGTACAAATCGCACAGTCATGGTAAAGGTCCGCGCGCCGAGGTCTGTCCGTAGATGAGTGACCATTCATTTCATATCGAGACTCCTACCGTTGGTTCCAGTTGTCATTCCTACGAAGGAGAGCCGGGGCTTCTGACTACCCATTACTACCTACTATCAAAGATAGATCTGTGAAGCCAGAAGGTCTGACCACCAGATTTAACAAGGGATTTCGTGTTACCCAGTAATCGAGTTGTGGAGGTCTGATAGGTAGTCGCTATAAGTAAAACAACGGGATGCAGCTGAATATCCTAGCTGCATCCCGATTAGACGACTTATTCCCAGGCGCTCAGGCGCACCAAATTAAAAAAGAAGCAATATACCAATATATCCATACTTCCATACTATTAATATTATAAATGCGAAAGTAACTCTGTCTGTTTCGCTTTCACGATGATACGATAGAACCGATGTTGATGAAATTTGTCATTAATATAGCTTAAACCCTGGGGAAGGACATAGGCTTACTCTTTAATCCGCGACTTCGCCTGCAGTAATAAATAAAATCATTCCCAGGAGCTCCAATAATTTCAAAGTACAGATTACACAAACAATTATATATTTCCAATAAAATTAATTTATGATTCAACAAACAAATTACCGGAGTAATGCGACAATGTCGAACCTCCCGTCCCGGGTCTGCGTCCAACTGCGCTGTTTTCCAGTTAGATTGGAAAACAATTTCTTAAGACCATTTTGGGATAAGAAAAGTGAATTATATATTGACAAGGGAGTAATTATGTGGGGATATAGAGTTGTAATTCCTAAGAAATTGCAAAGTATGTTATTAAAAGAACTACATGCAACACATCAAGGTATAGTTAAAATGAAAAGTAATAGCAGAAGTTACTTACAAGATATTGAAAAATATGTTAAAATGTGTGATGTATGCATGAGTGTGTTAGGTTTTATAGATAATAATTATATAAAAATGTATAGGTATCGGTATGGAAATTTGTTATAGTGCCTTTTGAATATTAAGCTGATAATTAATCTATTATGTACAAGTTCTTATAAGGTAAATAAAAGGGGGTAGTCGGAAAAATTATACGAAACAGAATTCATTTAGGATTATCATTTAATTTAAAACATAAACTTTATGGTAACAGCATATTTATTTATATCTAATATTTAACTATTTATTTATGTGATCTATATTAATATTATTCTACATAAGACTTAGGACTTAGCACAATTTATAACCACCCTGATCATTTCTCAAATCGATTAATGTAATATAGGAACAATAAGAAGGAAATAGGCTTACGTTATGTAACAATGGTAGTCCCTGTTCGTAACTGTTTCCCAGACAATAGCAACATAATTGTAGCAAGAAGAAAACGAACTAGATGATTCCATTCCATCATTAAATATGTATTTAACAATATTGGTAATCATATAAAACACATACAAAACACATTAAAAAAAAAACAGTTTAGTTTTGCAACAGTATTAAATACATAAAATACTTAACTTTTATCTTAATGCTGAACAGAGATTCCTCCAACACGCCACCTGGTTTACTTGAGATCCGCACAGTTCGAGAGCCAAACAATAAGTGCTCGTCCCACCGAACGTTCGCCCTTTTATATCCTTCGTTTTCGTAAACAAGGTGGCGTGATCAAACGACGACATGACTCATCATAAAAATTATAACCTTACAATATTAAAGAATTATAGAATTTATACGATTAATTTGTACATAATAAAGGACCATATTTACATCTAATCGTATTTTAAGCTAGTACACAGTTTTAAAGAATACTTATATTAACAATACTAGCCAATGCATCACATAAACGTTTTGTTAAACTTAAATGTACCGGAATAATCGCCAAAAATTATAACAAATCAAAAATAATCTATCACGGCCATGCTGAACTGTACTTCGCTCTCGAAGTACAAGTCTCACACACAACTAAAGAACTTTTATGTATTGGTACCTGACCCTGACATGTTAGGGCTCCCACCTGCTGCACATGAGATCCAAACTAACACCAGGCCAGTACCCGACCAGCAGTAATTTATAAGTAGCCCTTGACTTTAGACATATCCGTCCTCCCACCTGCTGCGCGTGAGATCCAGACAGATACCAAGCCAATGACCGACCAGCAGTATCTAATTTATATGTAGCCCTTGACTTTAGACATATCCGTCCTCCCACCTGCTGCACGTGAGATCCAGACAGATACCAAGCCAATGACCGACCAGCAGTATCTAATTTATATGTAGCCCTTGACTTTAGACATATCCGTCCTCCCACCTGCTGCACGTGAGATCCAGACAGATACCAAGCCAATGACCGACCAGCAGTATCTAATTTATATGTAGCCCCTGACCTTAGACATATCCGTCCTCACACCTGTCGCATGTGCAATATAGACAGATACCAGGCCAGTGACCGACCGACAGTAAAATCTTGTACCAGCTTTATCAAAAATGACAAGTTTAACAAAACCTTTTCACTTCATTAATTACAAGTATCAATTATTCAATGAAAACTATAATATAATAAACATGTTCCAAACAACAATTAAACAAGAAATCGAATTGGCACAAATCATAACAATCAAATCAAAATTGTCCTCGGTGATATTAGTGTTAGTCTACTTACATAGTTACAATTAGCCATAAATATACAGTAGCAATGTTAAATGTAAATCTAATCTATCACGGTCAACCATAGCTTTCTTCAAAAGAAGCGTTTTGCTCTGTCCATTCACCAGGCCAAAATCTTATTTTTTATTTAGCGACAACAATATTTGAGACTACCATGGCCTCTTAAACAGAATCTATCATTACTTATGATTTCAATTATTTCGTAAGGGCCTTTGAATTTTGGACCTAACAACCATGTGTCCCAGATTATAAGTTTTGTTTGTTTGGTAGTATCAAAACGCTCCTTGAACTTATTTCCAACATCTGTTGGTTGTATTGACTCATCTACAACATCAGTTAGCCGAGCTTGTATAGAAGGGAGATATCCTTTTCTGCCTATTAATAAGCCAATTGGAGAAAACCCTGTGGTTTTGTGCTAAGGAACTGTTGTACCTTCCAAAGTACGTTTGGCCGTTCTGGCAAATTATTGACCTTTGTAGCCAACATATTTATTACTGTTGCTACGTATCTCTCTACCCGCCCATTACTACGTGGAGTACCGGTAGCTATCATACTAGGGTGTTCGACCCGCATTTCTTGAAACAATGTTTGTACATGATTTGAGTTAAAGTTCGTACCTCTGTCCGTAACTATAAGGGTTGATGTACCAAAAAGCGTAACATTATCTCTTAGAACATTGTAGTGAAGTAAATAATTAATAATTATTATTATTACTATTATTTATTTATTATTATTTTTAATTATATATTAATTGGAATCCATTTCACCAGTCTTAACTTTATTTATTATATTTTGAGTTTCGTTGTAGTTATACTGTGCAGCCTCTAACCATGACGGTGGGTTATTTTCGTCATTAATTACATTAATTACTAACGATGGCATTGCTTCAAGCTTGCTAGGATTTCGGCTAAGATAATCCATATGTCCCACAAAGTTCTTTTTTACTTCAAATTGTAAATCTCGCATAAAAGTCCACTATCTGGCGCCAAGAGGTGACAAATCTCTCTTATTCATAGTGGGCTTAATAATATTATAATCAGTAACAATTGTGAAATGGATACCCAATAAATATACACGGAAATGTTGAAGAGCGTTATAAATTGTTAGATTTTCAAGATCGTAAGAACAGTATCTCGATTCACTAGGGGAGGCACGTTTACCAAAATAGGATACAACAAAGTCATGTGTTCTGTGCTAAAGTTATTTATCACTTTTTAGTTTTTTTTTTTTTTCTGGAGGCGGTTCTCTTTATTTTTTAAAAAGGTTTTTTTTTTGTAATAAGTTTTTTTTTTTTTTTATTGGACTTTGATGTCGTAAAGTTTATTTCGGAGATTGAAAGTCTTACTTCGTGGATACAACCTTATTTTGACCGTCCACTTTTTGCATCAGAATAGCATCATAACGCAACAAACTTGCATCGGTATGCACAGAGATTTAGATATTTTATTGCACAATCCCTAGCCTCTTTCCGTTTTTGATGGAATCAATAAGTCATCATTATACAGACACTAATAAAAATTTTGTACCGCTTTACTTGGCTCTCTGGAAGACAGACGGACAGATGTTACTAAAGTGGTATATTTAATGGAATTTGAAATTACTGGAATTCAATTTAAACACTGAAACTATTAAATTTTAGAGGAGCAGTATCTTAACCCAATATATTATGTTATTTATAGATAGTTACCAATCCCTTCAAGTACTAACAAATACGGAACAAAGTTACAACCTAGCTGCCCGGCAATGGAATCTAATTAACGTTATCCTTAACAGTAGATTTATCAACCATTCGTTTAAAGAAGCAGACAGACTCATCATGACCTAGTTTCTTACAGTATAAACATTGAATTGGTTTAGTAGCAGGTTGCGAATTGTTAGTTACGGTGGGTTTAGAATCTGAACGGGCTTCTTGATTTTGTAACTTATAACATTGAGCTTTAACATGACCCGAGTTTTTACAATAATAGCATCGTTTTTCTATTACAGAGTCATTAGACTTAAAATGTTTTGTAGTCAGTTCATTGTCCGGTTTTTCAGCAGGTTTATTACCAGAATCTAATGTACGTTTTCTAGAAATTTTGACATATGTTGTAAATAGAGAGATTAAATCGGCAGTGGTTTTAACACGACTATTGTAAGAAGCCATTTTAACATTTACATCGTGTATACCTCCACAAACAAGCTCAACTAACTGTTGCTCAGTAAAAGAAATCTTGGTATTCTTAAGTAATCTAAGTTTTTCCCTGGCATATTCACAGTAAGAATCTAATGATTCCGAAGTAAGTAGTACAGCTTTGGTAAGTTTTTCGGTAAGGTTTCGTTTTTCTGGATACAAGTCTTTAATGGTAGTTCTAAAATTTTCCCACGATCTTCCCTCTTCAGGGTCCCAAGTTTCATACCATAGTAAAGCAGAGCCCTTTAAGGCCTTACCTGCTTTCGCTACGGTTGTAATGCTACTCCATCCAAGGTCCCCAGCGATTGCGTCGATGGTAGTGCACCAGTTGTCCGCACCATTATCATTCTTCGCAGGGTCAAATGGTGGCAGCATCACGTCGTCTCCTTGTCTTTTCACTGTTACTGCGTCGCGTATGGCCTTTAGCAAGCCCTCCATAATTGCGGGATCCATTGTAAGCCACGCTCACACTCTATAACAAACAAGCTATTATTAATAAGTGGTATGTCAGGTGGTATCCCACTTCTGATGTTAGGTTTTATAGATAATAATTATATAAAAATGTATAGGTATCGGTATGGAAATTTGTTATAGTGCCTTTTGAATATTAAGCTGATAATTAATCTATTATGTACAAGTTCTTATAAGGTAAATAAAAGGGGGTAGTCGGAAAAATTATACGAAACAGAATTCATTTAGGATTATCATTTAATTTAAAACATAAACTTTATGGTAACAGCATATTTATTTATATCTAATATTTAACTATTTATTTATGTGATCTATATTAATATTATTCTACATAAGACTTAGGACTTAGCACAATTTATAACCACCCTGATCATTTCTCAAATCGATTAATGTAATATAGGAACAATAAGAAGGAAATAGGCTTACGTTATGTAACAATGGTAGTCCCTGTTCGTAACTGTTTCCCAGACAATAGCAACATAATTGTAGCAAGAAGAAAACGAACTAGATGATTCCATTCCATCATTAAATATGTATTTAACAATATTGGTAATCATATAAAACACATACAAAACACATTAAAAAAAAAACAGTTTAGTTTTGCAACAGTATTAAATACATAAAATACTTAACTTTTATCTTAATGCTGAACAGAGATTCCTCCAACACGCCACCTGGTTTACTTGAGATCCGCACAGTTCGAGAGCCAAACAATAAGTGCTCGTCCCACCGAACGTTCGCCCTTTTATATCCTTCGTTTTCGTAAACAAGGTGGCGTGATCAAACGACGACATGACTCATCATAAAAATTATAACCTTACAATATTAAAGAATTATAGAATTTATACGATTAATTTGTACATAATAAAGGACCATATTTACATCTAATCGTATTTTAAGCTAGTACACAGTTTTAAAGAATACTTATATTAACAATACTAGCCAATGCATCACATAAACGTTTTGTTAAACTTAAATGTACCGGAATAATCGCCAAAAATTATAACAAATCAAAAATAATCTATCAAGTGCAAGGCCTGAACCACAAACCATATGAGCGTATACATGCAGACTTTTTAGGACCTATAAATGGTAAAATGGTTTTATTGATTGTAGATTCTTACACTAAATGGCCCGAAGCTTTTATTATGAAAAGTATGGATACTAAATCCACAGTTGACAAGTTTAGGGAATGTTTTAGTAGATTTGGTTTAAGTGAAGTAGTTGTAACAGATAATGCAAGGCAGTTTTGTTCCTCAGAGTTTTCAGATTTTTTAACAAAAAATGGTATTAAACATGAAACTTCACCTCCTTTCCATCCTGCTACCAATGGCTTTGCAGAAAATGCTGTTAGAAGTTTCAAATCTGGCATGATGAAAGCTTTGAGAGACAAAAGTAATGTTCAAGTAAGTTTTGAAACTTTAATGTATCGGTATTTATTTCATTATAGAAACTCTATTCATTCTGTTACTGGAGTTTCACCTTCACAGTTAATGTTTCAGAGAACATTGAGAACTAGATTTGATTTGTTGTCTAAGGGCAGTGATAATAATTCTAATTGTAACAATAATAACAATTATAGAAAAGAGGAAATGTTTAAAGTAGGTGATTATGTGTATTGCAGAGATTACAGAAATCCTAATAATTTAAGGTATTGGGTCTGTAGCCACCATGCATCACAGCACATAACGTTTGAGTGACATTTCTGCATAAAGAAACATTGAAGCAACCAGCTCTGAGAAGAACTATAACGTTTGACATTTCTCGTAAAAGAAACAGAGAATAGTTCTGAAAAGAACTGTTGTTATGTTTTTTGACAAACTGCGAAGAAACGAGAAGAAAGCTTCGAGTCACGGCGTCTTCCTATCGCCGCGCCCAAACAATCACACGCAGATATTCACGCAACGGCGGCTGCGTCGAAATGGAAGCGCGCGACGACCGCGCACTTATATTTATGCATTCGGCAGCGCGGCGCGCGAGCGCGGGAAACACACACGCGCCCCCTCGCGGAATTCACGTGACAACAGTGCAGTGTGATGTGATTGGTCGTAATTACTTTGTTCCTATTGGTTATACTTTTGTAAATTTGTTGTTTAAAATTAATGTACAGTTTTTTATTGGTTAAGCAAACATAATGTAAATACTATATAAGACGCACTATTTTGTAAATAAATATATTACTTTATTATTACTTCTACACTATCAACGAGTATTTTCATCAACCTTCTGATATCTCCAAGAGTCAATCAAGATCCTCCTAACTACCGCCTAGAACCGCTAAATCATCTCCAAAGTGGTCAGCTTCGCTAAAGTGGTTACCCCGTGCAGAACACAGTGAAGAAATTGAAGATCGCCTCAACATCAAGATGTCGAATCCCTGCTCAACAGAACAATCAAGCTCAACATCGCACTCAAGCCCGAAGGCGGAAGCGGCCGGCATATCCCTCACCATGCGCATCCCACCTTTTTGGCGCGATCGACCACGACTCTGGTTCATCAGCTTCGAAGCAGCAACTCACGACCTCAAGAAAGGAGAAGGCCAGCTTGCTCAGATGGTCATTGCACAGCTCGAGCGACAAGACATCGAGCAGATCATGGACCTACTTTACAACCCACCAGAGACGGATCAATACAAGGCCATCAAGGAAAGACTCATATCAGCCTACGAAGAGTCCGACAGCCGCCAGTTTCAGAAACTGCTGTCCGAGATGGAACTCGGAGACCAGAGGCCGACACAACTACTCCGGCGCATGCGAAACCTTGCTACAGACAAGATACCAGAATCCACTCTGCGACTCATGTGGACCAACCATCTTCCATCACACGTCCGTTCAGTCCTCGCCGTCAGCGAAACATTCAGCACCAAGACAGCACTCGATGAACTCGCTCTACTCGCTGACAAGATAATGGAGCAGACAGCAGCAACAGAAGTCGCAGTCGTGCAGACAACACCACCACCATCCGCACCACACGCTGATACGCAGTACCTTATTAGCGAAATAAGAAAATTATCACTAGAAATAGCTGAGTTAAAATCAAGTCGATATAACAACAACTATCGCCACAGACGTCACTCATCTCGTCACCGCAGCACGTCACGACCGAGAGCATCCAGCAGTCGAGAAGCATCGCCATCACCATTCTGTTACTATCACCGACGTTTCAAAGAAGAAGCTAGGCGCTGTACATCGCCTTGCTCATTCAAGAAACAGAACTCGGAAAACTAGACGGAACGTTGGCAATGGCGGACACCGGCGTTCAAGAAAAGTCCCACCGCCTATACGTCACTGACAGGAACTCGAAGTTATCATTCCTAGTCGACACTGGAGCAAACATATCCGTGCTACCAAGAACAAAGGGACAAATACCTAAACCGCTACCTTTCCAGCTATACGCAGCGAACAACACAACTATAGCTACGTATGGCGAGAAAACATTAACACTCGATTTAAATCTTCGTCGACCGTACTTGTGGAAATTCATCGTAGCTGACGTCACCAAACCCATACTGGGAGCCGATTTTCTCAATCATCACCAACTTATCGTCGATCTGAAAAACCGAAGATTAATCGACGGTGTGACTAGCCTAAAGGTCAACGCCCCGCTACGACTATCGGACGTACCTACCGTACGCAGCATAGACATCACGCAGTCATACCACGACATATTAGCACAATATCCCGGCATAACAAGACTAACATCGATGCAACTAAGCTCCGATATCAACGTGCAACATTATATCGAAACAACAGGACCACCGATATACAGCCGAGCTCGACCGATCCCACCACACCGTTTCGAAATAGTGAAGAAAGAATTCGAAAATATGATCGAACAAGGATTGTGCAGACCTAGCAAGAGCCCATGGTCATCACCTCTACACATCGTTCCCAAGAAGAATGGCGATATTAGAGTTTGTGGTGACTATCGCCGACTCAATTCCATCACTATACCAGATCGCTATCCTGTTCCACGCATCAAAGATTTCACTCATCACCTATCAGGAAAAACTATCTTCTCAACAATTGATCTCAACCGCGCCTACCAACAACTGAGCGTAAGAGAAGAAGACATCCAGAAGACAGCCATTATAACTCCAATGGGATTATTTGAATTCCCACGTATGTGCCCAGGTTTGAAAAACGCGGGACAAACGTTTCAACGTTATATCCATGAAGTTCTACGAGGATTAGATTTCGTTTTCCCTTTCATCGACGATTTGTTATTGGCATCAGAAAACGAAGACCAACACAGAAAACATCTCCATATAGTACTGAAGCGATTAGAAGAAAACGGTATCACCATCAACCCCACCAAATGTAACCTAGGCAAACCAGAAGTCCAGTTCCTTGGTTACACCGTATCGGAAGAAGGAATAAAACCACCGCAACATAAAATCCAAGCAATCACCGATTTCCCTCAGCCGACTACAATCGAAGAACTACGAAGATTTCTCGGAATGATCAATTTCTACCGTGATCATATACCTAACGCCGCAGTACTACAAGCTCCACTTAATTCATACCTACACAACGTAAAGAAGCGAGACAAAACTCCGATCACCTGGACCGATGAGGCAACGCAAGCATTCCAGCATTGTAAAGCCAGCATCATAAAAGCAACTTTACTCGCTCACCCATCACATCATGCAACCCTTGCCTTATTCTGTGACGCATCCGACAACTCAGCTGGTGCCGTTCTACAACAATACCTAAACGACACATGGCAACCGCTCGGATATTATTCCAAGAAATTCACCGACGCGCAAAAGAAGTATTCTACATACGATCGAGAATTACTCGCTATCTACATGGCAGTGAAACACTTTCGTAAAACATTTGAAGGACGCCACCTTATTATATTTACGGATCACAAACCATTAACGTTTGTAATGTCAAAAGCGCAATCAAACTCTGAAATACCAAGACGAACGAGACAACTTTTGTTTATTAGCGAATTTACCACGGACATACGTCACGTCAGCGGTAAACAAAACATCGTCGCCGACACACTCAGCCGCATCGAAACAATATCTTGCCCATCTTCAATAAACTTCAAGGACATAGCTACCGCGCAAGAAAAGGATAGCAACATTGAAAAATTATTGCAAGAAAACAACATCGATCTCAAGAAAATAATAATACCTAACACTGACATCGAGTTATTCTGCGAAACATCTACACCTTATATACGCCCGTATATACCAGAAGAACATAGACAAGAAGTTTTCAACAGTGTGCACACTATCAGTCACCCTGGTACGCGCACGACTCGTAAACTCGTCACACAAAAATTCTTTTGGCCATCAATGAACGCAGACCTCAGCCGTTGGACTCGAACCTGTATACAATGTCAGAAAAGCAAGATACAACGTCACACATTCTCAAACATCTCATCTTTCCCACCATGTGATCGTTTTCAAAATCTCCATGTCGATGTGGTCGGGCCATTATCTACAACAGCTCAAGGTTATCGCTACCTAGTAACAATGATCGACCGACTAACGAAGTGGCCCGAAGCAGTACCTACAGATGAAATAACAGCTGATCGAATCGCCGATATCGTCTATCAACACTGGATATCAAGATTTGGTTGCCCGACTACACTAACAAGCGACCAAGGTCGTCAGTTTGAGAGTCAGCTGTTCCAAAACTTAATGAAACAAATGGGTATCAAGAAAAATCGCACCACACCTTATCATCCTCAGAGCAACGGAATGGTCGAACGATGGCATCGTTCGCTCAAAACATCTTTACGCGCGAAACTCTCCGACACAAGTTCATGGGTCAACGAACTCCCTACAGTGCTACTCGGATTACGAGCCGCTCTGCGCACCGACACCGGTGTGAGCGCCGCCGAACTTACGTACGGTTACAACCTACGTTTACCTGGTGATTTCTTTACGAGTACACACACACCTACAATGGACTATACTTACGTCGATAAACTGCGTAGCATCATTCAAGCAAACAAACCGCAATCAGTCACCGAGCATCATAGCAACAATAAACGCGTATTCGTGCATCAAGAGTTACTCAAGTGCAGTCACGTGTTTATCAGAACTGATGCAGTCAAGAAACCACTCCAAGCTCCGTATGAAGGCCCATATCGTGTTATTAACCGAACAGAAAAGGTATATACCATACAGTTACCTAATCGGCAAGCCAACATATCAATCGATCGACTGAAGCCTGCATACGTCATAGCTGAGCATACCGATACTAAGGTATCGGTATGCCTCCAACCAAGATTACCATCACCAAAACCTTACCTCAAAACCAGATTACCATCACCAATACCTTACCTCAAAACCATATTACCAATACCAAGCAAACCCAAGCCAGTACCACACCAGTCAAGCAACAAGTACCTACGGACAACGTGACGTCACAGCCCGCTGTCAAGAACACAACACGTTCAGGCCGCGTCGTCAAGCTTCCGGTACGCTTCGCTTGAAGGGGAGTACTGTAGCCACCATGCATCACAGCACATAACGTTTGAGTGACATTTCTGCATAAAGAAACATTGAAGCAACCAGCTCTGAGAAGAACTATAACGTTTGACATTTCTCGTAAAAGAAACAGAGAATAGTTCTGAAAAGAACTGTTGTTATGTTTTTTGACAAACTGCGAAGAAACGAGAAGAAAGCTTCGAGTCACGGCGTCTTCCTATCGCCGCGCCCAAACAATCACACGCAGATATTCACGCAACGGCGGCTGCGTCGAAATGGAAGCGCGCGACGACCGCGCACTTATATTTATGCATTCGGCAGCGCGGCGCGCGAGCGCGGGAAACACACACGCGCCCCCTCGCGGAATTCACGTGACAACAGTGCAGTGTGATGTGATTGGTCGTAATTACTTTGTTCCTATTGGTTATACTTTTGTAAATTTGTTGTTTAAAATTAATGTACAGTTTTTTATTGGTTAAGCAAACATAATGTAAATACTATAGTATTTACATTATGTTTGTTGTTGTGTGTTTGTTGTGTTGTGTTGTGGGGTTTGTGTTGTGTGTTTGTTTGTTGTGTTTGTTTGTTGTTTGCTTATATATAAGACGCACTATTTTGTAAATAAATATATTACTTTATTATTACTTCTACACTATCAACGAGTATTTTCTTCAACCTTCTGATATCTCCAAGAGTCAATCAAGATCCTCCTAACTACCGCCTAGAACCGCTAAATCATCTCCAAAGTGGTCAGCTTCGCTAAAGGTCAAAGAACTTATTTATGCAAATTAATTAATGAAGGTTTGGTATGGAAAAGGCATGTTAACCAGATTATACTTTCTTTGCCTCAAGCTCAAGGAGAGGAGAATAGTGAGTGTTATAATGAAAACAATGATGTTTGTTTAAATAAGGATTTTAATAGTTTGCCAAATGATACCATTACCACCATTACCATTATTATTACATACCATTGGTATCATTTGGCAAACTCACACACAAACACAAACACACTAAACACTTGGCAATGTCCCTGAAGTTACAGGAAAAACCATTGTTTTTCCTGTAACTTCAGGGACATTGCCAAGTGTTTCTATTACTCCAAATGGAAATAATTTTCAAGATTTAGATGATTCACCGTTGATTCCAATAATAGGTAGTCCAAGAGCTAGCAATAAAGTTATACCTCAAGTTCAAAATAGTCCAGGAGTTGGCAACGTCTCTAAGGATCAAGTTGTGAATGAAAATAATAAGGCTCACATTAATTTAAGGCGTTCTTGTAGAGATGTTAAAGCCCCGGTGCGTCTTAATCTTTAAGGGGAGAGTATTTGTAGTGTCCTGAACGCATTGGTAATCTATAAGAGAATGATTGATTATCTGTGCAAAAATTCGCCATTGGTTTTTCTGGAAGATTGCTGTCTTTTGCTGTGTACCAAACTGTATCTTTTTTTATTAAACGTTTTAGCGTGCAATCATTTCATTTCATTGTGTTCTGGATGGCCCAGGACACATTAGTAAGTAAGTAATAATTACTTCGTAACCAACAAGTAAGGTATTTTATGTGCAGGACCTTATACCACAGCTTTCAAATAGTAGTTGCGATCGTGTGCGGGGTTCAATTACTTACATAATGTTTAGGCAATTGCTATTTTTGTCAACGTTTTCGCTCATGACTTCTTAGTAGGGAATGTTCTTTTATTTTGGGCAACTACTTCTAGATAAATCAGTTAGTATAAATTTATACTAACTTAGGTAGACACGCTGAATAAATACGGACTAAACTTTTCTTCACACTTCTTATTTCTAAGAAATATTTTTTCAGAAAAATATGCTGCTTAATGATCCTGATATGTACAATATTTACAAGAATAATAAAAAAGAAAACCTAAAATATTAAACTAAAAAAATTAACACAATAAGGCATCATAGAATTCGTCCACATCGCCGTCATTTGGAAATGTACACAAGAGACTGGCGATGGCGGCATTGCCACGTTGGATGGTAGTCAACCATACTGTTGATCGCCAAAAAAAATAAAAAAAAAAAGTTCGCCGGGGTTCTCCCCGGCGAACTTAGCCCCCCTGCCGAACTTAGCTCCCTGCCGAACTTAGCCCCCTGAGCCCCCCGGCCGAACTTAGCCCCCCTGCCGAACTTAGGCGGGGAGAAGCGAGGCGGGGAGAAGTTCGGCGGGGAGAAGCGCGGCGGGGAGAAGTTCGGCGGGGAGAAGTTCGGCGGGGAGAAGTTCGGCGGGGAGAAGTTCGCCGGGGAGAAGTTAGGTGGGTAGAAGTTCGGCGGGGAGAAGTTCGGCGGGGAGAAGTTCGGCGGGGAGAAGCGCGGCGGGGAGAAGTTCGGCGGGGAGAAGCGCGGCGGGGAGAAGTTCGGCGGGGAGAAGCGCGGCGGGGAGTAGTTCGGCGGGGAGAAGCGCGGCGGGGAGAAGCGCGGCGGGGAGAAGTTCGCCGGGGAGAAGGGCGGCGGGGAGAAGTTCGGCGGGGAGAAGCGCGGCGGGGAGAAGCGCGGCGGGGAGAAGTTCGGCGGGGAGAAGCGCGGCGGGGAGAAGCGCGGCGGGGAGAAGCGCGGCGGGGAGAAGCGCGGCGGGGGGAAGTTCGGCGGGGAGAAGCGCGGCGGGGAGAAGTTCGGCGGGGAGAAGCGCGGCGGGGAGAAGCGCGGCGGGGAGAAGTTCGGCGGGGAGAAGTTCGGCGGGGATAAGCGCGGCGGGGAGAAGTTCGGCGGGGAGAAGTTCGGCGGGGAGAAGTTCGGCGGGGAGAAGCGCGGCGGGGAAGTAGTTCGGCGGGGAGAAGCGCGGCGGGGTGAAGCGCGGCGGGGAGAAGCGCGGCGGGGAGAAGTTCGGCGGGGAGTAGCGCGGCGGGGAGAAGTTCGGCGGGGAGAAGCGCGGCGGGGAGAAGTTCGGCGGGGAGAGAAGCGCGGCGGGGAGAAGCGCGGCGGGGAGAAGCGCGGCGGGGAGAAGCGCGGCGGGGAGAAGTTCGGCGGGGAGAAGTTCGGCGGGGATAAGCGCGGCGGGGAGAAGTTCGGCGGGGAGAAGTTCGGCGGGGAGAAGTTCGGCGGGGAGAAGCGCGGCGGGGAAGTAGTTCGGCGGGGAGAAGCGCGGCGGGGTGAAGCGCGGCGGGGAGAAGCGCGGCGGGGAGAAGTTCGGCGGGGAGAAGCGCGGCGGGGAGAAGTTCGGCGGGGAGAGAAGCGCGGCGGGGAGAAGTTCGGCGGGGAGAAGTTCGGCGGGGAGAAGTTCGGCGGGGAGAAGCGCGGCGGGGAGAAGTTCGGCGGGGGGGCTAAGTTCGGCAGGGGGGCTAAGTTCGGCAGGGGGCTAAGTTCGGCAGGGGGGCTAAGTTCGGCCGGGGGGCTCAGGGGGCTAAGTTCGGCAGGGGGCTAAGTTCGGCAGGGGGGCCTAAGTTCGGCAGGGGGGCTAAGTTCGGCAGGGGGGCTAAGTTCGGCAGGGGGGCTAAGTTCGGCAGGGAGCTAAGTTCGGCAGGGGGGCGATCTTAGCGATCAGGGGGTGGAAAACCGGTACTTAAGGCAAGGGCCTTAAGGGCCTTGGAAAACCGGTACTTAAGGCAAGGGCCTTAAGGGCCTTGGAAAACCGGTACTTAAGGGCCTTTAGTTCCGTCATAATCGAGGGTAAAACGCCACAGGCATGGTGTAGAGGTCCAAACTCTCCAAAAAGGGCGACAATGCCCGGCTGCAAGTTGTTTTCAAAAGTCATCACGAATCGTCTCGCGCGCATGTTTGACGACTTCCAGCCTCCCGAACAAGCCGGTTTCCGAACAAGCCGGTTTCCGAACAAGCCGGTTTCTTGGAGGGGGGCGCTCAAAATCGTAAGAACTGTAGCGCTGTAGGGACTGCTGACACAAACACACAATTTTGCGATTTATTTTGTTTTAAGTTTTACTTATTAGTTTTAATCTCGATGATTCATTTATTTTCCAAGTTTTCGTCGTTTTATAATAATACAATTAAAACTTCCACATTACCAGCTATGAATATTGCTTTATTGTCTTATGAACGACATGATTGATTGACAGAAAAAGGATACAGATAAATAAATGTTCCTGATATTCTCGTCTAGTATTGTCATATACCACAGTGAGCGGAATTTCAAGACCCCACAGATTATTGCATGGAAGTATAATGTGTTACGTAAAAAAATTAAGTAAATTGGACTTATGTCCAATTTACTTAATTTTTAAAAGTAGCCTATTCAGATTAATCTTAAAAATTTTATGGATACTTTTATAGCCAGTTCAGATAAACGGTTAACTGAGTTAAAGGCATTATTTATGTCAACCTTCAAGATGTCCTCTCCTTTGCCAGAATTTAGGTAGGTCGACAAAGCGTGTACGGCAGCCTCACAGCCCCCTTTGGACCCGAATCCTAGCTGAAGGGGCTGATTTTTTTCCGAAACAACCTCACCATAAAATTTACAACAAATTTTGGCTTATATCTATATCTTGATCTCAGATTATGAAACAAAAGGCAGATGGACCGTGCGGACACTGAGAGCCAAGCCAAAAATAGCAAATACAAATTCAAAAGCGAATACCTACAGAATCGTGATTGTATTTGCTTTTGAATTTGTATTTGTTTTTTTATTGGTTTTGTTTAACGTTGTGGCGTTTCGTGCTATACTGACTCGTGTCAGTACAGCACGAAGCGCGTTGTGGGTATTCGATTTTGAATTTGTATTTGCTTTTTTGGCTTCACTGTCAGTGTTCCGCACGGTCTATCAGTCTTTTGTTTCATAACCTGAGATCTTGATATTAATGAAGTTGATTGTTGGTATAATAATAGTTCCCTTATCAAATAGCGTTCAACGAAGCAACACATAACATAATTAAGGAGTAAAACGTACGGGCCGCGAGTATACTAGGTACTCCTACTAAAGTCGTAATTGCTTCCCCGTTCCCTAATTACTGCGTCCTGTGTCCCCATGCTCTCTTATCAATTATGGGGTCCCGTCCCCTGTGAGATCACCACAATTTCAAAGGAAAACTTTTCAAACGACAGAATGTATAGATATGTTTGTATAGGATCACTAATCTATCAATCAATTTCTTGTTTCGTGTCGTACTCGTAGTGGAATAGACAATATAAATTAGCGGTCCATTAACCTTAATTACCGTCACAACGATAAACAATATTTCCTCAATGAGATTTTTACGAAATATTATCATTCTATAATCGAGTCTGGTAATATCTACTTTTAAAAAGATATCCGTTCAGTGGTGGCTGCATAAGCACCATTTAAGCGATTGGATATAAAGTTTGAGTGCCCATCAGCTTTCTCTGCGACAATCGTTTGGGTAGTTACATTATTTAAGTCGTATTCTCACCCTTAAATTATTTACATTTAGGTGCCTACGAATAGGTAAGTATGGTGACTCGTAACTAATTAAAACCGTACAAATCGCACAGTCATGGTAAAGGTCCGCGCGCCGAGGTCTGTCCGTAGATGAGTGACCATTCATTTCATATCGAGACTCCTACCGTTGGTTCCAGTTGTCATTCCTACGAAGGAGAGCCGGGGCTTCTGACTACCCATTACTACCTACTATCAAAGATAGATCTGTGAAGCCAGAAGGTCTGACCACCAGATTTAACAAGGGATTTCGTGTTACCCAGTAATCGAGTTGTGGAGGTCTGATAGGTAGTCGCTATAAGTAAAACAACGGGATGCAGCTGAATATCCTAGCTGCATCCCGATTAGACGACTTATTCCCAGGCGCTCAGGCGCACCAAATTAAAAAAGAAGCAATATACCAATATATCCATACTTCCATACTATTAATATTATAAATGCGAAAGTAACTCTGTCTGTTTCGCTTTCACGATGATACGATAGAACCGATGTTGATGAAATTTGTCATTAATATAGCTTAAACCCTGGGGAAGGACATAGGCTTACTCTTTAATCCGCGACTTCGCCTGCAGTAATAAATAAAATCATTCCCAGGAGCTCCAATAATTTCAAAGTACAGATTACACAAACAATTATATATTTCCAATAAAATTAATTTATGATTCAACAAACAAATTACCGGAGTAATGCGACAATGTCGAACCTCCCGTCCCGGGTCTGCGTCCAACTGCGCTGTCTATCTACAATAGCAAATACGTAATGTACTTTTTTCATAATTCGTGGTAAATAGTTTCAGTTAGGCAGTCACAAATCAATCTTATGCTAAGTATGTATGTACCTATGTACATACATACTTAGCATAAGATTGATTCTATACCTATACTGAAACTATTTACCACGAAATTATGAAAAAAGTACATTACTTAAACTTACCTATAAGTCACAAATCAATCTTATGCTAAGTATGTATGTATGTACATACATACTTAGCATAAGATTGATTCTATACCTATACTGAAACTATTTACCACGAAATTATGATATTAACGTTAGCAATTTGAGTTTTGTTGACCTTACGCAATTTGGTTTGGAGCCGCTGGGAACAATTTTGTTATTTAACTATAATAAAATTATGGAGCTCTTAGGAATCAATGTATGGAAATAATTTTTTTGGAGAACAATATCTCTGGAGCTCCTGGGCATAAGCCGATTAGACTGACCCCAACATAGTTTGTAAAAGGCCAATATAGATAAATAAGTACCTAAGATACATAATAATGTGGTAACTACTTCAACCACCTAAAACATTAAGCTTCGACAACTTAAAGTAGGTACGAAAATATAAACAAACACAAACATAAATTCATTAGTTTTCAGTACCCACGTATGCTTTTATAGACGGCATAACTCTCTCAGTAAATTATCTAAGCTACGAGCGCTTTCAAAACTTTTAATGGAGTCAATTTGGCCTCGCATTCAAAACACCTAACGTACTGGATGCCGAGGCAGGCCAGGTAAGTACGATTTATACAAACATTAGTGCCGAGCCTTTTATACGAGAGCCAACTTTTCTTAGAATTTTTATGCTTTTCGAATAGCGGGATGGCACAGTCAAAGAATTTCATTTCCGAGCAGCAATACACTACATGGAACATGCAGCAAAAGTCAGATTACTCTTTCATTATGTCCACGGAGGTACTTGTTCGCTGTACCTTTTTTTTATGGGACAATCCCGCCGCACTATTCCTACGCCACTGCAAGCCAGACTCAACGACCATCAGAAAAACATCGAAGCAATGGAACTTGACGAGCTCCGAATTAAAGGATTCAACTGTCTTGAATCCTATTTTTTCAGAATCCTTTTTTTGAAACTAATCAGAAAAGAACAGCGGAGGCGTAACTGTCTCTTTGGTGCTGCGACCGATATTTACGATAGTTTACCTCTAATTTAAGCACGATGAGGCTCGCTCACTCCTGGGTGCTATTAGCTTTACACCTTTCTGTGAAACTTGTACAAGTGCATCGCATACATGAATAGAACGGAAAAAGCGAATGCATGTTTTAATCG
Source organism: Charanyca ferruginea (assembly GCA_947361185.1). NCBI lineage: Eukaryota > Metazoa > Arthropoda > Insecta > Lepidoptera > Noctuidae > Charanyca > Charanyca ferruginea. Next base: position 11,690,585 of record OX376073.1, read on the forward strand.
AACTGCAAAAAGTGGAAAATAGACACGGTTGGTTGCAGACACGCAGAAGTCTGAAAGTGTGCCAAATAGTAGTTAAAGTTTACCAGTTCTAGTGTGTATCTATTGGATGATAATACCACTTTTAAAAAGTTTCCTTTGTCGACTCTGAAAGACTGAAAATATGAAAACATTTTTATAACAGAAGGTCAACCCACGTAATGTCGGTTACCTAAGTAGGTACTGAACCAACAGCTTTTATCGTTTGAAAAATAATAAAAAATGTAAGAATAAAAATATTTTAATGTCAAACACAAATCTGTACCTACCCAAGTAATAAGCGTTTTACCTTCTGTGTCAGAAAAAATACAAGATAGAAAAATGAAAAATGTCACTCAAAGAGCAACACGGCCGATGGGCACTTCTAAGGGTTTTTCCGAGAGACAATAATGCGATGTTCAATGAGTATACCTGTCATTGTCCAACATTCAGTAGTAGGCGAAGCGTTAACAATTCGGTTTGAAGGCGGTTAGAGAAGTTTTAATGGAGCAATTTGGAGGTGTATTGAAAACAGCCGGTTCTCGGAAGCGACAGAATTGAACCAAGCGAGCGAGCTCCCACCTCAGCCGATTAAGAAAAACAATTCTAATTTCGCAGTTTCACCTTGTTTCTAGTGTAATTTTTGCATTGTTACTAGGTATAATGTCGGCTACGACGTCGGGATTAAATGTTAGTGTACTTTAAAGTAATACAGCCAGCATTGCTGTGTTACAGTGGCGCTAGACTGCATTATGGGTCTTTGTTGAAACATTTTGTTTTCGATTTCTTTTTTAATTATGGTTACAAAGGATTACAAAACAAAGACGCTTTTAAAGGTCAGAACTTTTAAGCGTCTGGCTGGAGTTATCGCCCACGGAAAGTGTGTAGCAATACTGTAACTATGAGTATGTTGTTTTTTAACAATATGTAAAACATACTTTCATAAAAACTAGCCTTGGAACGTAAGTGAGTAAGATAGGATCTGTACTTGATGTCTGAAAAGAGCTCAGTGTAGGTCCTAGCAAGTACCTAGGTATGTCTACCAGTTTCTCTCACGCCTTCTCTTAATTAGGTATTTATTCCTTTGTCTATCCTCTATCCCAATTTTAACATTTCTAAAATGTCGTAAGTAATTCTGGCGACTCTAAGTTTACGTTTTAGGTTGTATTTTATGGACAAATCAAGATATTGAAACATGGAACATGAAATATAGCAAGAGATTATTAACCTTTTGAACGCCACAGTCATGTACAGATGACAAAATAAAATGTGCCACGGTCACGACTACATGACAGGCATGACAGACGAAATACTACTCTGTGAAATTACGAATAGAAACGTAATTCCATAGCGCTTTTGCTTGTTTGACGTGGCAGTCAATAGGTTAACTTTTTGACCATAACGTCATATACGCAAAAACGTAAGTTTTATACTCTATGGAATTACGTATCTATAGAAGTCTGTCATGTAGTCCTAACCAAGAAGCTTATAGGTAAAAGTGGAGGCAACACTCTGAACACCTAAGTGAAACCAACTGTGGGCAGACGCTCTCTTTCTGAATGCATACAGAAGATAAAGAAAACACATATCACTGTCTCGTTCTTATGTATGCATTCAGAAAGAGAGCGTCTGCCCACAGTTGGTTTCAATTAGGTATTTAGAGTGTTGCCTTCACTTTTATCTATAAGCTTCTTGGTCCTAACCGTGGCATGCTGGGTACATTTTGTTTTGTCATCTATACATTGCTGTGGCGATTAAAATGTTAATTGAAATAATGTCGACACTAACTGTAAACATAAATACAACCGGACGAATAGATAAACTGACAACGACCAGGGAATTTTCACTAACAACTTGAGTTAACTTCCTAAATTATAACATTTCAAAATTACTTCACATAATTCCCTAGATGCAAACTGCGATGTGTGCTAAGATTTAATATTGTATTTCTGCATGAAATGACGCAGTTTTGCATAGAGCTAACTGAATGCAGTCCATTAAAAGTTCTACCAACATTCATAACTCGGTTCTCGAAATTTGGTCTTGACTAACAGTTTACCTACAGATATTTTAAATTATAAAGCAACAGAGTAGGGATAGTTTAGCTATCCACATTGCTTGTATTTCAAACTTTAAACATGTAATTTTCGTTTAGTTTCGATATGAGAGCGTCCCGCTATGCACGACTCGAAAAATACCTACTAACAAGTTTCGATATGCATGAAATTTTACGATTCTACTTAAACAATGGAAGGTACAGCTGGAAAGAAAAATGTTTGAATTCAAGTTTTAACGAAGTATGTAGACTTCGTTACAAACCCTGTCTAACTAATTTTACTTAAAAATGCTAAATCCATTTGTTACGCTCGGCTGGAAGAATCGGGATAGAATTTGTTATACAGATAGTTGAAATCCTGAATGAACATAATTATTAGTCGGATCATTGTTATGGTTACGCTGAAAATACCATTTTGTCATATGCATCTCATAACAAGCGCAAAACTTGAATTTAATGATGATTTAGATTAGGAAAACATAATTTATATATTTACATACCTACTAGGTTTTCTTATTTTACTTTTCAAATGGCTAAATAAAACATTACACTGTAACAGTTTTCTTCATCATTGCCCGCGATTATGATTTCGTGCATAGCGAAACTTTTTGGTAGGTAGCTAGGTATTTTTTCTAGCCGAGCATAGAGGGACTAGTACCACAGAATACTCTAGTACATAGCGGAACTAACCGGTATTTTTAAACATACCACTTACATTCCTATTGATAAAAAGAATAATAGGTATGTAGAGACAATGGCCAAATGCACATAATCTATAAGTAAGTAATTAATTAATAAAAAAATATAAATTATATTATAAAGAGGTAAACTTAGTGTTTTGTTTGTTTGTAAGAATGTAAAAGAGGTTTTTGTAAATTCTCTGAAAGTAGGTACTGGTCGCTTACAAAAAATATTTAACCGGATAGAAAGCTAATGTGTGATACTGTAATAGGTAAGTGGGTAATGTAAGGTATACCTATATTCTAACGTGAAGAAGAATTAATATAGCGATAGTACCTACTACATAAAGCGTTGCCCCGTCCGCATACAAACTTGTTAAATTCCTAAACAAACAAAAGATGGAGTTACTGATAACTTACTAAAGTTGGGAAAAACGGAAAAGTACCTACTAAGCTTTTTTTCATGATGATAGATATGGGAGTTGTAAGTAAATACCTATCTACTTATACAATAAATTCATAGTCAGTTTTTAACATGAGGAGTAAAAATATAAGGAGTGGTCGTCTACTGTTTCACTGTAGTAATACTTTGTACATATTCTAATATACCTATTCGTTTTTTATACTAGGTAGGTAATTATATAATTCCTGTAGGTAATACAAAATTTATTGTAAATTTTCTTTTTAAAGAGTATTTATTATGGAGTTACTTGCCCATTCTTCTTTAGAGGCAATTGGATTTGTAAAGTGCCTTGTAATGATCTAATTTAAATCAATGATTTGACTTCGACTTTGAACAGTTTTAGAGATAGGTAGTAACATTGAGATTAGAGTTGTTTCATAAAACTTTCATCTTCACAGTGACTTTAGTTTCCATACGATTTAATTTCTCGCATGTCTATCTACCAAGTGCCGACCGCCTGGCGTAAGGACGAGTACAGAATAATTTCACGGATGCTTTACCGACTACCCGACGACAGTGATGTATGAAATTATTCACTTAAGTGTTTTGTGACTTTATAATACCGAGTTTATGAAGGTGAAAATTGTATTAAACGAAAATGTGTTCGCGCTTTTACAGGAGTGTAGTGTTACAATGTACGTAACTCAATTACTATTTTGTAATTACGTTGGAGGATCTACGTATTTAATTTTTAACGTAAAACACGAGATACGTCGGTAGGTATCATACATTTTCTTAACTACAATACCTACATTGAATGGCAATCGTTGGTTTAAAAAAAAAACAGTTTCACTAAGGGCGGGTTGCTTCAACTAACCATTACTGACCGGTAATAGTAAAAAATGGCGCTAACTATCGTCAAATCAAAAAAATGGGTTATTTCACAAAATTATACGTCAAAAAGTTACTATTACCATAACTGACCAGTCACATCAGACTTCAAACATCAAAATATTATGAAATAACTTTAACTGACGGATTTTTATGTCATGAAACAACCCGTTACATTTAACGTACGTTAAACATCGCACGTAATATAGTAACTTTTTAACCGTCCGTATGTAACGTTAACCGACTGTTTGAAACAACCCGCCCTAAGCGTACTGTAGTGGAAAGAAACGTAATCTGTCAAAGCAGGATTGTCTATGAACATCCTCTAGGATCTATGAAAAAGGTTGAACTAAGAAACACTTTGTAAAAAGGTAAAAATATAAATATAAAATATTGAAGAACATTTACTAAGAAGAGGTTTTATTAAGAAATCAATAAACATTACACTAAGAAAGTAAACTAACTTTATATTTCTTCGTTTCTAAACGTCATCATCATATGTGCCTTACCATTTCTCAACTATGTTGGCTACCAGTCTAACCGGATGCTGCTGAATACCAGTGTTTTAACATGGAGTGACTCTCCCTGTCTGACCTCCACAACCCAGTTACTGGGTAACAAAATATCCCTTAGTAAGACTGGTTGTCAAATTTTCTGGCTTCTGACTACCCAAAACGATTGTCACATGTCACACGCGACCAACGGTTTCAAGTGCTTTCCGAGGCACGTAAAGTATTTTTTTTTAAACCATCGATTCATACCTCCTTGCTTGCTTAACAAAAGCAGCATCATCATCACTTCAGCTTAGTTTTGGTCCACTGTTGAACCGCTGCCTCCTCCATGGCGCGCCATTTTTCCCGGTCTTCTGCCTTCCGCATGCAGCCACAACCGGCTACCTTCTTCAGGTCATCGGTCCATCGGGCTGGAGGGTGTCCCATGCTGCGTCTACCGATTCGCGGTCTCCACTCTAGGACAAGTCTGCTCCATCGGCCGTCAGTTCTGCGACAGACGTGACCAGCCCACTGCCTCTTCAGTTTGCTGATTCTGCGAGCAATGTCTGTGACTTTAGTTCTCCTCCGGATTTCCTTGTTGGGAATTCTATCCCCTAGAGAAACTCCAAGCATTGCTCGCTCCATTGCCCGCTGAGCAACTGTGAATTTGTGAACTAGCCCCGCTGTAAGTGTCCACGTCTCGGCACTGGTGACTGGTGGTGACTGCTCTGCCGTCTGCCGTTTTAAGTTTCGCCAGATAACTCTTCCCGAGCTGGCGCAAAAAGACTTTCGACCCTCTGTTCTGCTCAATTGCGGCTTCTATGTCGCTTGTATTGGAGCGTCTCAGGTCCCGTCTAATCATCTTTCGCACCAGTCCCTTCAGAGCTCTGACATCTGACAAGGATGCTTGGCTGGACAATGATTCCCGTCGTTTCTTCATGAGTCCCAGAGTTTCAAGTGAAAGTTTGGACTTGCTGTTTCTGGACTGCGGTAGGTAAAATTTACGTCCCATTTCCTGTACCGTTTTTACCAAGTTGTTGGTCATCTTGTGACTATCGCCTGTAGTTTCCAGCGAGTCCAATCGGTTTTGCAGTTCTCTAAGGACCTGTTCAGATCCTATAGTTGTCTGGGGTAACAAAGATCTGAGAGTAAATTTTAAGAGACGGTTTCTTTTGATTTTGTAGTTGATATTTAGAGTGTCTCTGACAAGTCTGTGGTCGCTTCCGGTATTAAACCTGTTAACCACTGAGACATCTGTAAATCCGTCACCGTTTATCCGTCATTATCGCGCGGGGGCGACACATGTCTTTTTTTTTTTAGAATTTTCATGTTTAGTAATAAGTTAATATTGTTATATATTAAGTGCATCCGCTTTTCGCGTGAATAAATGGCATTTCTTTCTTTTTTCTTTCTTTCTTTATTGTAAAGTCTATCTCATTCTTAGTCACTGCGTCGGGACTTGAAAGAACGAGTTCATCAGAAAAGGCCCTCCATTTCGAGAAAGTTGACCAGCAGTTGTCCCCTGTGATTCTTTTGTCCTAATCCGTAGGGACCAATTTTGGATTCGTCGCATTTTTGTACTCCCACTTTGGCGTTGAAATCTCCCTTATTAACATTATAGAGAGCCTTGGTGGTGTTATGAATGGCCTTGGTTATGTCTTCATACGTGGCCTCGGCTTCTTTGTCAGGGTGAGTTGAGGTCGGCGCATATATCTGTACTACCTTCAGATAATATCTGTTTGTGAGCTTCAGCACTAGGTACGCTACCCGATTCAAAAGACTGATGACTAATGAGAGATTTATTAACAAGAAAACCAACACCGCTCTGGGAGGCGTCATCACCTTCACGGAAATAAAAGAGGTTTTCTGACTCAAGGGTCATCATGTCCTCGCTCTGTCTACGGACCTCTGACAGCCCTAGTATATGCCAATTTATACGTCCTAATTCTACTTCTAGTTCTGCAAGTTGATTGTCCAACCTCATCGTGCGTCCATTATACGTAGCTAAGTATAGTCGTCGATTTTGGTAGCCTGTTGCCGTAACCCGGGGTTTCTTAGCACCCTCCGCCCCACTGCTGCCTCGACTGCTACCGTAGCCGGGAACAGTAGGGCCACCGGGAACTGAGGGCCGTCTCTTTTGCGCTTTCTCCATTTTTGGTGTTTGCCCATAGTCATCACGCTGGGCAGACGGGTTGGTAGACTTTTGCAGATGCCGCTACTGCCCGACATCAGTCTAGGTTAGGTCAGATCACTTGACCATTTGAATCCCTTTGTCGCTTTTTACGACATCCAAGGAGGATATGGAGTGGTCCTATTCTACTCAGCCGTAAACCACACGGCACAGCGGGAAACCACACGGCACAGCCGGAAACCACATTTGTTTGTTTGGTTGAACGCGCTAATCTCAGGATCTGCTGGTTCGAATTGAAAAAATATTTTAGTGTTGGATAGTCCATTTACCGAGGAAGGCTACAGGCCCATGCGAAGCCGGCCGGGTTGCTAGTAGTTAATATAAGTCTGAAATCGCCAGTCCGCCTTGAGCAAGCGTGGTAATCAATGCTCGTGCCTTAATTCTCTGTATGAGAAGAGGCCTGTGCCCTGCAGTGGGACAATTATAGGCTGCTATTATTATTATTATTTAAAAATAAATCATCGATGTCAATCAAATTCATTTGTTTGGGTAGGTATATTATGTGCTATTTATACAACGACTCCTCAAAATAAAACTCCACGAATGAACAATGTAGAATCAAATCAATTCAGTCCGAAATGGTTTCCTTGTTTACCTAAAAGTAGGTAGGGGTACCTACAACCGATTTGGTAATTTCATGGTACCGAACAGAAATGGTTTGTCTCGATCGCCTCGTTCTTTTTTCGAAGTGTATCCAATGAAATGCCTAGTTACGGTTCTGCAAACCTTTTTTCAGGGGTCCGTCGTGTGTACGGATCCAATTGGCTCATATTTGATCTGTATTGAGTAGTCACGAATTCGTCAATCGAATACATTACAGATTCTGTTTCAGAATCGAAACGTAGCAGTGTTTTAAAGAGAAATGTACTAGTGTTTATTTTTGGCAATGTCAACAATAAACATGGCTGACAGTAAATGAAAATAGGTAGCTGTGGATTTTTTAATGTTAGTCTTTGTGAATGTAGCTTTATGAATAGCTTTAAATAAATGAACACCCGGTTAATTCAGTAAATATCTACCTCAGTGAATTTAGGTGAAGTGAGTTTGAGGTGAGCGATGCAAGAAATTGACACTAATGACAACTTACCGCAAGGTCATTTCATCTGGCTAATTTTACAGACTATCAATGCAGTGCTAGGTAAGAGCTCACTACTGAGAAACCTTACTGGTACCGGGTGTATAGTATACCATGGGAGCATGTCGGAGGAAAACTTCAATGAATGAGGACTTCTCTTTATCAACGCTCTGTGTGATAGAATAATACGTGTGCGTGTGACGATGGCAGGCTAGACAATTCGCCTGACATATAAAAATAAGACTAACGTTCTAAATCTAAAAAGTTTTGACGATACCATATAATTAATGGTTTCGACCAGCATGCCAAATGCATGCATCCTTTACAGTACTATCAGTAGCGTAGCGTGGGTTTTCGCCGCCCGGGGTCGATCGAAAATTCGAAATTATTTGTTTGTTTAAAGTTTTAATTTTATTCGTACAACTTATGGAAAGTCATGATTAACTATCATTGCTTCGGAAAGAACACACATCTATAGGAAGAAACGGCGCAAGAAACCCACAGAAAGTTTATGTTTTAAAACGTTAGAATTTTTCTTGTGTAAAGTTATCTTTATAAACCAATTGATTGTACAGACTCCAGCTCATCAAGCTATCCCAAACTGTCCAATTTTGCCAAATGAACACGGACCTTATTCGTATGTAATAAAGCTGAAAAACTATTTAAAAAAAATACATTTGGATTTTAAATTATACAGAGTGCTCATCACTTATCAACCTGTACAAGTATGAAATTAAAAGATGTAAAAAGGGGAACAAGGGGAACAAAAGACCCACCAACCACCAGCAATATATTTCTTGTACTCAAATTAAAAAAAAATGCGGTTAAGTATCAACAATTAGGGGTATTTACGTAACAAAATTATTTACTATTTTTACTTTACACTACACTCGAAACTTTTAGTCTTACTACGAATTATCGTGTCGTAGTTCAATCTTACTACCAATTATGGTCTCGTAGTTCAATGACGAATCGGTGGGCATCGGTACGGCTCGGTACAGGTCGAGCGCCTTACGGCGGCTTTGAGGCGGCTTCGGGCGCTTGAGAGCTGCTTCGGGCGGCTTTGGGCTGCCTCGGCAGTCGTAAGCTATCTTGGGGTAGCTCGGGTGGCATTTTCGTGGCAGACACATCGCAGAATAGTGTCATAACGTTAACCGTGCGGGCGTCCATTAGCTTGGCAACACCCAAAGAGGAAAATAAAAGGCTAGATTCGTTTTATTTGACGATGACAAAAGAAAAGTTGATTATTCTTGTGCAAGCTCACGAATGTCTGTATGACATATCATCGCGATACTACAGTGATCAACAAATGAAACAGAACGCATGGAACCAAATAACTCTTCTTCTTTAGAAAGATGAACAATGAGAACTAAATCCCAATCCACTATTATAAATAGACACGCAGTGATGCGCACAACTGATTTCACGTAACGTTACGACTGCTCTACGACGTATTTGCCACCTGAACTACCTATTCTTAGTTTTGCCGAAGCTACCCGAAACCAGCCTGGACGTCCTTAGCTATGCTTACGGCTGCCGAAGCAGCTCTCAGGCGCCCGAAGCCGCCCAAAGCAGCCTTCAGGCGCCCAAAGCCACCCGAAGCAGCTCTCAGGTGCCCGAAGCCGCTCGAAGCAGCCCTCAGGCACCCGAAGACGCCCGAAGCAGCTCTCAGGCACCCGAAGCCGCCCGAAGCCGCCCGAAGCAGCCCTCAGGCGCCCAAAGCTGCCCGAAGCAGCCCACAGGCGCCCGAAGCCGCCCAAAGCAGCCTTCTGACACCCGAAGCCGCCCGAAGCAGCCCTCAGGGGCCCGAAGCCGCCCGATGCTGCCCTCAGGCGCCCGAAACCGCCCGAAGCAGCCCTCAGGCGCTCGAAGCCGCCCGAAGTAGCCCTCCGGCGCCCGAAGCCGTTCGAGGCAGCCCTCAGGCCCCCGAAGCCGCCGTAAGGCGCCCGAGCTGTACCGAGCCGCACCGATGCCTACCGATAGTGGACGACGCACCTTATTGTTTTGTTTCAATGAATACTTGCTGTCGCTTGTTGGTTCGGTCGCGTACGGGAAATCTCGGTGACGCCGCCGCGCTTAACGTTGCGGGCGCGTTTTGGCGCTAGCCGCCGCCCCCTTTCGTATGCCGCCCGGGGCCATGGCCCCCCCTGCCCCCCCCACGCTACGCCACTGAGTATTATGCAATAAATTGTCACCTATTTTGTGACTAACTTTGTTGTCGCCCAAATTAAAAAAAATTAAAAACCTTTTTAACAAAAAAGACAATCGCCTTCAAAAAGTAAAAAATAATTTTCAACTCGCAAGTCGGCGGCTTTGGTTTTGCTTGTTGTTTTGTATTGCCACCGACTTGCGAATTGAAAGTTATTTTTTACTTTTTGAAGGCTCTTTTCTGTTAAAGAAGGGTATTTTTTGTTAAAAAGGTTTTTTTTCGCTTTTTAGTGCCTACAAGAAGTAGGCACTAAAAAGCGAAAATAAAACTTTTACCATCATACAAATTCATTACGAAACGGTGACACCAAAAAAATCTGTCGCCCCTTAATTTTCTACCTCTAGGGGTGGAATATTTTCTTGAAATTTATATGGGACCAAATGGCCACTATTCCGCATCGAACTAAAGAAGAATCACGTAAATCGGATCATAAATCTCAGCGTAATCGGTGTACATACCTACATAATAATAAGAAAAAATACCAATCGAATTGAGAACCTCCTCCTTTTTGAAGTTGGTTAAAAATAATACATTAAGTATTCCAACAAAGGTAAGGAAATGTCATAACTTCGCCGTTCTTTTACCTCCTTCCAGGGAAGTGACCTTACTTGTCTTGTTTCTTAAAAAAAGTAATATTTACGCATATTTACCTACTTTAACTTCATTTATAAATTTGTTTTGGAACAATGGCTTTGTATTATAATAAAAGTGTTATAACTTAGTATAAAAATGTTTCGAAACTTACCGCGAACTGCTCGACCGAAAGTAATTCAAACAAAGTAGATAAAAGTTGCGGCGCTAAAGAAGCGATTAAAAGAAAAATTAGCATTCTTTCAAATTAATTACTTCCATAATAAAGGTTTTTTTTATGGGAGAGTATAATCCGAACATTTTGTCGCTTACGTTACTTAGATAGTGATAGTGAGTTAGATACTTGATTTTTATCATGTTGTATGGTTACGTTATGCTTGCCGCGGTCAGTCTGTGAATGGGTGACCATCCATTTCATACCGAAACCCATCCGTACTTGAGAAAGCACGTAAAGCCGTTGGTCCCTCCTTTGTTCTCCATAGATATAATTTTATATTTCTACTATGGTGTAGCCAGAAAGTCTGACAACCAGCCTTCCCAAGGGGTATCGTGTTACTCAGTAACTTAGTTGTTTGTTGGGCTCAGATAGGCAGTCGCTTCATGTAAAACATTGGTTTTCAGCTGCATCCGGTAAGACTGGAGACACTGATATCGTTATGAATAAGTATATTATGTATTTTCTAAGTTTACCTTGGACATCATTGACATTGCTGAAGGAAAACATCATCATCATCATCATCAGCCTAAAGACGTCCACGGTTGGACAAAGGCCTCCCCAAGGGGGGTTTGCCATAATCCCCACACTTGGCAGGAGTCTTGGGGATCGCAGTGAGGTTGTTAAATACACGAAAACCGTTGCTGCCCGACATCCAGATTTTCCCTTAGTCGCCTTCTACGACATCCTCGGGATGAAATGGGTGGGTGCTATTCTAGCCCGGACACGCCGCGTTTTCTTGAAGGAAAACATCGTGAGGAAATGTGGAATTTTAATAAACATAAGTCTGAAATCGCCAATCCGCTTTGACAAAGCGTGGTGACCAATGCTCGCTTCTCAGTGTGAGAAGAAGAGAAGAGAACGAAGGCGTTTGACTATGTGAATCATAAGATTTTGCTAAAAAAGCTGTGGGGTTATGGAATCCGAGGAAATATTTTAAAACTTATTGAGTCATATCTAGTTAATAGATCCCAGTGCACAGAAATATCACAACTGTGTCCAAAAACCAATGTATTAACCATTTACACATCTCAACCAAGAGTTATAAAATACGGGGTACCTCAAGGTAGCGTACTAGGGCCACTACTCTTTTTAATATATGTCAATGATCTCCCAAAATTCATATCTCAAAATATGGTTATTTTAGCCGATGACAGCACAGCTGTTGTAAAGTGTACTAATCCTGTCTGTTACGAGAATGATATTAATGATTGTCTCAGTAAAATAATTAACTGGCTTAATAGAAAAAACCTAAAAATAATTTAAACAAAACAAAAGTAATGCATTTTCATCAAAGACGTGAAAAACCTCTAGTTCATGTTACATTTGAAAAGTACGAAATAGATGACATAAACAAGGCAAAATTTTTAGGTATAACGACTGATAGTAAACTAACATGGAAACCCCATATCGAAGAAATTTGTCTGAAATTAAATAAATCTGCACATGCGTTATTTCAGCTGTCAAAAAAAATATGCACAAACACTTTTAATAGCTTATCATGGATTAGTTGCATCAGTACTGAGGTTTGGTATTATTTTTTGGGGACAATCTACTGAAAGAGAGACTGTTTTTAAAGCGCAAAAAAGATGTATTCGATCCAAGTGTGGCTTAAAAACTACCGAAACTTGTGTACCCCATTTTAAATCTTTAAAATTGTTTACTATGCCAGCTATATACATCTACGAGACTGCTTTATTTGTTAAAACGAATTCACACCTATTTCAAAAAATATCTGAAGTAAAAAAGATTCCGATGCGTTCTCGGTACGTAAATCAATTGTGCGACATAAAACGCAGAACCACTTTGATGAAAAAGAGTTTTTTTGTAATGGCGTCAAAAATTTATAATAATACACCTGATAGTATAAAAAATATGCCCCAATCAAAATTTAAGAAAGCTCTCACCTCGCTACTAATTGAAAAATGTTATTACAGTGTTCCAGATTTTATAAATGATAATTTTTAATATTGTTTTAGTCTATTTTTAGTTTTGTTATATTGTTTCTTTTATTAAGTTTTAAAGTATTACTAGTTCAGTTAGTTTAGTATTAGTTTTTTTTATATTACCTACATTTGTACGCCTTCACGGCAAAGCATAGCGCCAATTATGTCAACCTAACAACTTTATAATACGTATGTTTTACAAATAAAAAGACTGATTCTGACTGATTCTGATTCTGACTGATTCTGATTCTGAGAAGAAGCCTTTGCCCTGCAGTAGGACAATTAAAGCATAGTGCAATAATAAGCTGGTATTATTATTAAAACTAATAATAATAACTCTAATTAGAAATATTTAATTTGAAAATGGCTAATCGTAAATTCCTTACGAAAGTTTTTTATTTCTGTTCCGACATTGAAATTTAAATAGGGTATTTTACTCTATACGATAAAAATCTATAAATATGTTATTGAGACAGTTTAGGCATAAAGCAGTTGGAAAATGTAAGTTTTAGTTCATAAAATAACAAAACAAATTTTTAAATACAATTCAAAGTTTTCAGTATTTTTAATCTGTTATAAAACACCATGAAATTGTAGCGGCCATGCTATTACGCAGTACGGCTGTGTAAACAAAAAAAATTCAGTGTGTACTTATGTACGCGCGTGAGAAGTTATACTTCTTCGAGTCACAAAGTAGCAACGAAGGCAGTAAGTAGTTCAGCATGTACGTCAGAGATGGCGTTGTTTACAATTACTCCCGTGAGAATTTTGTGTGACGCTGTGCGCGCGCATCGTAAAATTTCACTCTCATCATTTTTTCATAACGCGCCTATAGAAGTATAACTTCAAAAATTGACAACTACTACTTAAATACTTACATAGATTTTGCCACATTTCATTGCACTGCTTTTTTCATTGCATGTGTATTTAAAGTACTTAAGTACTGTAATTTTGTATACCTTACATTCCGGCAAAAGAAAAACCGTTTCAATTAATTCTCCCATTTGAAAATGTGTAAAGAGGTGAATTTATAAAAAAGGTAAATTTATAAAAAAGGTAAAGGTTCACGGTACAGTACAATAAATAAAGTATGGATTTAAATCGGCTCAGCATTGGCGCGTAGTTTTGAACGGCTCCCTAACTGCTCTATCAATTCGCAGTTAGTTTCTTTCAGGCTCGATCCCGGGTTTTGCTTTTCCTATCGGTTACTCGTTATGTCGGATTTTGCCGGTTTTTTCTCGTACTTTTGGTCGGATGTGACGCCCTGTGGCCCGATACAGTTTTTTCGTGTGTTTATATTAATTCTTTGTTTCAAATCTGTCGGCCGATAAAAAAAAATGGATTACATTTATATAAATTCTGTTGGGCAATGTAGATATTTTTTTATACTATTCTAATAGGCTTGCGTTTGACCGCAATTCACCTGCAGTGCTATTCTGTAAGAATCTCCCTCGGTGAACACCTAGGTGAAGTGAGCTGTCATCCGATTGTAGTGCTTTGTAAAATCCTAGCATCGGGACGGATGACAGCTCACTTCACCCAGGTGTTCACTGAGGGAGATTGTAACAGAATAGACCTACAGATCTTAAGTGATGATGTGGCCTAAGGTGGAACACGCTTGCCTTGGATAAACCGGTTCACTCGTGCCTTGAAGATAACCAGATTACACCAGTTATTACCCAGTTTGATAGCTAGCTTTGATTCTATCCAAAGAAGCTAGAAGCAAATATCCTGTCCTATCCTTAAATAATGTCATTATCAGCAACACGATAACCTGCCCATTACAACTAATAAATGTATCTTTTAAAACAATTTTCTAAAGGTTTTGTTAGTAAACCTTCCAACGTTTTTGTACGCACTGACTGAATATAGATAGAAACGTTTTCACCGAGCTTTTAACTTCTCCCGGCAAGTATTAGCTTAGCTTACCCGAACCGGACATGGTTCGTCGATGTTTACTTGCTGTTTAGTTTTTCTTTAATTTTGTTTGTGTTCTTCACATGCCCGCTCAGTTTAGTGGTTTCCACTACCTTTTATTTTATTTGCACAAAGGAAACGTTTCATGTAGGTCTTAACTGTTTTATCTTTAGTAAACGCTGAAAAAGCTTTTGTTTTTAATTAAATGGATCTTTTAATTTGGTGCTTTAGGAAATTAAAACAATTAACTTTATTTTTAAGAGATGAGAGTAACTTTACTGAGGATACCTACTTAAGTTTTATTTTCCTGGTTTTCATTGCCGAGTATATTTTTCTTTTAAAAACAAACAGATTGATGTCTGTCTTTTAATTAATCAAGAGGTAATTTAAAGATTTCAAAGATCAAAAGGAACCAGATCGCAGGTAATTGATATTTCTGTCGTCATATATCTATAGACTTATCACGAGCGAGAGATTCGAGACGGTTTTTCAAACTGGAAATATAGACTATTCTATAGGCCGAGGCCGGCCCAGGAAGAGGTGGCGAGATGACCTAGACGCGTACTGCGAGGGCTGGGTCAAGGCAGCTCAAGAAAAGATTACCTGGAAAGATCCAGGAGTGGGACACAACGGGCTAAAAAAATAAAGAAATATAGGGTTTAGAATTAATGTTACACCACAAGACTTACTTACTTACTTATGAATAAAGACGCAAATAAATATTTGCGAAATGGCTATTCCCATGGGTGTTACGTTTACTCCGAGCATTCGTATAATAAATATAATAATATACTGCAGTACGCATTTTTATTACCCAAGTCTTGTGACTGAACCTTTAAATAAATCACTGCATTCTATTAAAAAGTTCAGATATTATGAATGTGTTTGGCTGACAATGTTACTTTGCAACTTTGTAGAAATAAGTACAATCGTAAGTGTTATTTTTACGACTTTATAAGCAAAGCGAAGTTAAAATGGACATAAAAATATATCGGCGCATGACATTATTGAATAATGAAAATCAGTTAATTTTGAGAGCTCTGATTTAATTTATTATTCTTTGTTGGGAAACTATTGTAATTTTTTAACGATTTATCGTTTTCTATTAAATTTAGAGCGGGTAAGACCGAATGGGGTTGTGAATGTCATGGCGTCGGAGCTGATCACCTTTTGATACAGTCGTCACGCGGTGCACACGCACAAATCCATTGGCTCTAATTTAAAGTTAAACAACTATTGTGTCTCAATTTAATCAGTTTTAATCATTGTAATCCCTACTTTTTTTGTGAAATTTTGTGTCAATACTTTAAAGTAAACCACTTCAGTTATTTTGCGAGTATTATTTTCTGAAGACCTGTAACGTCACGCCCACGCTGGAAAACCAAAAGATAACGGATCAGCAGCGACACGTGGTGTCCCAGCCGCTCGAACATTCCAGCAAATATATTATTAATAGCTAGCAAATATTCAATAGGTACTTACAAAATCGCCACTAGACTTGCGAGTTTATTCTAGTAGAAAGGAGATTGATTCGTAGTCGAAGAAATATGAATATACCTAAATACGGATGGATGGAGAGGAGGAAGAAGGCCAATATAAAGATGAATGGATTTTGCGAAGACTATGAAAGAGCTGTACCCATTTTGTTATATTTTTTATATGCACCTGCCGTGTTATCTCTTCACGACCCTGGGTTGACTGGTAGAGAATGCCTAAGGCATTAAGTCCGCCTTTGTACCTTTGTACATGAAGTGTAAAAAAATAAAAAAATAATAAAAATGGAGTCAAGTTAAGAGTGATACCGTGACGGTTCACACTTGACAGGACGGAACGGAAGAAGAATTAGCCCTGGTTGCCCCAAGTAGTATTAGCCCTGGGCTAATACTACTTGGGGCCCTGCTTAAGAGGATTGTAAGGTAGGTATTTCCAAATGCTATCTGTTTCCTATCGCTCGCTCTGTCTTCTTTCGGGTGAATAATACAAATAGAATATGCCCCTGCCCGCCGACCCATATCGTGAGATAGAGAGAGCTGTTGCGAGTCTTCCTAGACTTTTGCCTCCTGGCCTGACCTACATTTCCTTTTTGAAATATGGTTTTGGGCGATAACGTTTTTCCCCGCCTAAACCTTCTGAAATGAGACAGTTTTGGTCGCAATAGATTCAGTACAGCTTAATCTAGAAAATTTTATTTAAAAAAATAAAAACGCTCGAGGAAGTTTTTAAGACAAAAATGTAGATATTTAGATGATATGTAATTAATTTTATCGTACGCAATATTTCTTTAAAATAGTTTTTCATTATATCAAAAACATTTCCAAAATATATAAAAATTGAGAATAAAAAGGTGAAACGTTATCGCTTTTTGTATAAAAATTTACAGCCTCACAATCCTCTTAATGAAGCAACTAATTGTTATCTTATCAAAAAACCTGTTTTCGATGATGATGCTTGCGATAGCTTTCTTTTTTATATTAATCATATTTTCTATTGTCTTCACGAGAAGATATAATCTCCCTCTTGAAGACAAAGGGGCCCTATATATTCACGAGGCCCTGGGCTGCAACCAAAAAGCTCTTTTATAGATCCGCCCCTGGTTTTGCCAACCTCAAGCAACATAGGACAACGGCAGGAAGATGATGATTGTGCAGTTCAGGTACCTATAATTTAACCAGTAACTACATGTTGCTAAATCAAACAAAAAAGCCTTACTAATTTTCCATAATACTCTCAATAACATTTTAAATCTCCATCACTAACTAAGCGTCTTTGCCTAATAAAGAAAACAAGATTATAAACTGGCCTCGCGCTTGGAGGTTTCCGTAAATTTATACAACACTAGCTTTTGCCCGCGACTACGTCCGCGTGAATGTCGGTTATAGTAGATGCAGACTGATTAAAAAGTAGCCTATGTCCTTCCCTGGGGTTCAAGCTATCTTCATACCAAATTTCATCAAAATCGGTTCAGCCGTTTCATCGTGAAAGCGTAACAGACAGAGTTACTTTCGCATTTATAATATTAGTATGGAGTATGGATTAGACACTATATCATAACCTTTTTCATGTTTGTGGTGTGGGAGCCCCCCTTAAATATTTATTTTATTCGGTTTTTAGTACTGTATTTGTTGTTATAGCGGCTACAGAAATACATCATCTGTGATAATTTCAACTGTCTAGCTATCACGGTTCATGAGATACAGCCTGGTGACAGACAGCCAGACGGACAGTTGAGTCTTAGTAATAGAGTCCCGTTTTTACCCTTTGGGTACGGAATCCTAAAAATTAGCTGCACTTAGTCAACAAAAAGGACGTATGATGGGCTATAGCCAGTTATTGTGTGGTAATTTAAGGCGATATCTACACAAGGCCATTCGTCAATCACGCGCGTCAGTGGCGTCGTCTTGACAGCTCATGTCATGAACTCTCGAGGCGTGAGCACCAATATGTTACAGACTTTGTAGATAGATATAATAGGAAGTAGGTAGGAATGGTGTACTTACACAGTTTAAGTCTGAATATTTAGTGTAAAACGTCTAAGATTAGTAATGTGAATATGATTTATTTATTTACTAGCTTCTGACCGCGAATTCGTCAACGTAGATTTTAGATTTAAACCTAAGTTTTACTAGGTATATCCTATGGACTGTGGGAACATAAAACCGGGTTGAGTAGTATATCCTGTGTTATCAGAGTGCTAATTCTGGTCAGCCGTTTAAGCGTCAAAATGTAACAAACATCAATCCATCCTCACAAACTTTCGCATTAATAATATTCTCGTTTGTGATGTATTTGTCCTGTAATAAAAGAGTAAAATAAAAATTGGTAGGTAACAGTAATGCATGGATTCTTCTCACAGTACTTCGAACATTTTGACAAGATTTCATGAAGTGATATGATATCTGCAGCGGCCAAATTTAAGACAAAATGTATACTTAACATTATAAAGAGGTAATCTTTGAAACTACTGGTGGTTACAAGAATTCTTTCACTGACAAAAAGCTACACTAGTGACGATGCTTTTATGGTACAGGCGCCAGAACATCAAGCTTGAGAAGAAGAAGAGGATGAAGAAACCAGCTTGTCCGAACAAGTGTGGGACCGTACCGACCGGACCGAACCACCTGCTGCGTCCTGCTGTTCCAGTGACGCTGCTGTATGTGTCTCGGCTGCACTACTCTACAAAGGTTGAGGAGGTTGTAGAGTACACCCGAATTAAGTCAAGTTTTACTCTGAGGGTCGCGCGGTTGGCCTCTAGCCACAATGTGAACTTTAACTCCTTTGTGGTGAGAGTACCAACTGAGCATCTGTCGACCTTCACGAAGGAAGAATTTTGACCGAAAGGTGTTATGTTCCGGCGCTTCCGAGGCCGGCTACCTGCTGACACCGCGCGACACACGACGCCAACTTTACGTGTGAAATAAGATATTTTTAATTATAGTTGATAAGTTTTTAATATGTATTAGTTTGTTATTGTTTATTATTATTTTGTGTATTTTATGTATGGGCCTCAGTTGCCTGATAATAAAGTTATTATTATTTATACCAAACTGTCAAATTTAACCAATTGAACATGAACCTTATTACTTTGTAATAAAGTTGAAAAACTATCAAAGAAGTTTAACAGATTGGGGTAGCTTGATGTGCTGGCCTTTGTATACTTGATTTCCACTGACGAAATTGCGGGCAGAAGCCTAGTTAAGTGTCTTATTCTATTTATTATACATGACACAGGTACTTCAGTGTCCCTCTATCGAGTCATTATCATCATCATCAGCTGTAAATCGCCACCTGTAGAACAAAGGCCTACATCATCGGTTACCCGTGACCTTGACGATGTCGTCGGTCCATTTGGTGGGAGACCTAACAACAATGCGGCTTCCAGTTTGTGGTCACCGCTCGAGAACCTTTCTTCCCCATCGGCTGTCGGTTCTTCGAGCGATGTGGCCTGCTCATTGCCATTTCAATTTGCAAATTTTAAGAGCTATGTCGGTGATCTTAGATTTTTGGCGAATTTCCTCGTTCCGGATTTTATCGCTCGACTCCGAGCATAACTCTCTCCATGGCGATCTATATGGTATATTCTACAGAGTATATCTACCAGTTGAGTGTATACTGAGGAGATTTATTCAGATTTTCATTTGTTAGGGTAATTTCCCCAGTTCTTGGCAACTAAGACCTTTGTATTCAATATCATTACTATTCCTAGTCAGGGAGCGATGCAAAAACAGTGGTATCAGCTGTTTCCCTCCCGGCGCAATTTGTCAAGTCACGATGAAGTATGTGTGCTTGCACTAGGGGTAGTTTTTGAGCTAGTACTTGTTTACCTATTTGTTACAGCTTTCTTATCGATGCAGTTACTCTGTATCGCTTTAAGCACCTTTTCGTCGCCTTATTGGTACATATACAATGCATTTTCTGGAACTGGATAATTACCTATCTATATTTTCTCTATCTAAGCAATCATTTAAGATAATGGCTGTGGATATTTTGACTAACGAGGAATAATCGACCCCCATCGTGCCCCAATAATAGAGTTAGCTATGTAGCTTAGTTTAGAGCTACATAATAATATTTTAGTTAATACGTATGGACACTGGTGTGTATATGATTGATAAATCTTAATTTTAGTTTTCGCTGTATTTTGCACACTAAACAAAAAAAGTAACAATTTTTTGTCTCTAATCTATCTAGCTTCTATATAATAAAAATGAATCGTTATTCGTTAGTCTCGCTAAAACTCGAGAACGGCAAGGCCGATTTGGCTAATTTTGGTCTTGAAATGTTCGTGGAAGTTCAGGGAAGGTTCAAACCGTGAGAAAATGGAAAAATCAATTGACAGGACAACGTCTGTTGGGTCAACTAGTGAATAAAATAAAATGTTTTTATTTTTTGTTTTTAAGTCTCTACTTCATATCATCCAAATCCATTAACAAACGTCATTACTAAATAATCTAACCAGCTGCCTCCTGTGAAGCCCGGCATCACACTTAGATGTTGTATTTTTGTTTGGAAGCCAGATTATCATAATTATGGGAATATAGCAGTTCCAATAATATTGCACACATACGTATCAAATTAATAATCTCCTTGTTTGAAGTCGGTTAATAAACACGGAAATCTTGGTATAACAGTGGGTGGGAAATGTCCATGACAGAAACAGCATTCACATGATGATACTAACGTTTGAATAAAGAAACATTAGATTTATCGGCAAACAAAAGATTGTCTGTGCTATTTGCTGAATGGCATTCAATATGTCTTTGTCCACAAATCCATCATCAACGTGTTTAGAATTTGGCATGGCATGGCAAATTCTAATTACGCGTGGCATGGCCCTTTGAAGTTAGCATCGTGAAAGGCCCGTGTGTGTTTAACGGAAGATTAAATCACAATGAACTTAATATTCTCCCGACCAAAATGGGTCACGGTGTCCAATCTCGGAGACAAATCAAATACTCAGGAGATATAATAGTGCAGAAGTGTGTGCACAAACACAGGAGTATCCCCTTTTTCCTCACTTTCGTCCCAATGGGACGGCAATCTGATACGACCGGGATAAGATTAACTGGAATAGAAGAGGTTACCTAAATAGGTTAGAAACACGGTTAGAAACTATACCTAATCCAAAAATGTTTTTAATCAGTTAAAGAATATTTACAGTTTAGCTGAAAATAACGTTCTTTTTTTCCTAAAATAAGTGGCGATTTCTCATAATTATGTCTACCTACAAACAATATTTTAGTCTGTCTCATTAACTTTAAATATAATTATAATTTTTATAGTACCTACAAGCTGGGCTCGTGACTAAGTATCAATCGGTTAAACTTTGCTTGCCGCGGTTTGTCTGTGGATGGGTGACCATCCATTTCATGGCAAGACTTCTCCGTGCCTCGGAAAGCACGTAAAGCCTTTGGTCCCAGCATGTTATTTGTAGATCTTTGATCGTCGGATTTGAGTCGTTATGGGTAGTCAGAAGCCAGAAAGATTGACAATCAGTCTTACCAAGTGGTATCGTGTTACCCAGTAAATACAACAGATTAGAATGTTGAGGTCAGATAGACAGTCGCTTCATATAAAACACTGGTATTCAGTTACATCCGGTTAGACTGAAAGTCGTCCCCAACATGGTGGGGAAAATGTGAATTGAATAATACTATTTTTATTATTAATAATAATATTAAAAACTGAATTAATCAATAATGACATTTTATTTTAACATCAATTTTTGACTTGCCTATTACTCAATTTAATCATCACTATCACTATCACTATCACTATCACTATCATCACTATCACTATCATCACTATCACTATCAATACCATCACTATCACTATCAGTATCACTATTATCACTATCACTATCACTATCATCACTATCACTATCACTATCATCACTATCACTATCATCACTATCACTATCATCACGATCACTATCAGTATCACTATCATCAATGTCACTATCACTATCACTATCATCACTATCACTATCATCACTATCACTATCAATACCATCACTATCACTATCAGTATCACTATTATCACTATCACTATCACTATCATCACTATCACTATCATCACTATCACTATCACTATCATCACTATCACTATCACTATCATCACGATCACTATCAGTATCACTATCATCACTGTCACTATCACTATCACTATCATCACTATCACTTCATCATAACTACATATTATAAAACAAAGTCCCCCGCCGCGTCTGTCCCTATGTATGCTTAGATCTTTAAAACTACACAACGAATTTTGATGCGGGTTTTTTTAAAAGATAGAGTGATTCAAGAGGAAGGTTTATAGGTATAATACATGCATATTATAGCATAACAAAACCGAGAAATTCCAAGAGTAATGTGAGGTCGTAATAAACATATTTTTGTGCGCTTACATTGCAAACGCTGGCTAAACCTTACGAGATATATCAAATTAATGTACTATGGAATTGTATATCTTAAAAAGATTGATAAAAAAGTGTCCGCGATGGTATATGTTTAGCTCTTAAGGATAACCCACAGTAACCATTTTTATCTTTTACATATTACAAATAAGATATGGGTTACTTACCAAGCTTTTTTAAACAATATAGTTTTATTCCTTACCAAATTAAATGTCTTAGATACGTTGTGCATTTCATGTAGATCAAAATTGCCCTTTACAGCATATCATTAAAACCAATACATTAGAAGATATCACAGTGTTAAAAAGAGGGGGTAGAGCGGCTGGCGCTTAGATTTGAGCGTTGAGTGTTTTTCACATGGCCAATTACTTATAATTATGTTGCTCTTTCAAGAGTAACTTCTAAAGAAAACATGTTTGTGTTGTCTAATGACAAAAAAGCTGTGAACGTTATATATAGAGACATTCTGTAGTATATTTAGTATCACCATTGCACCCGTGCGAAGCCGGGGCGGGTCGCTAGTTATATTATTAAATAACTGAATTCAATCATTGCTGTATTTTAATTTAAAATGATATTGCTATGCTTTGCTAAGTTATAAGTGCTAACTTAATAAAACAGCAACATTGTACACGTATTTATAGTTCGCAATAAACACTTAATTTTGACTTAAAGATTAGGCAAAAGACCAACTGCTTTAAGTGTTTTGCGAGGCAAATGCACAATATGGATGTCGCACCACCAACTACAAAACTCCGGATTGTTACTGAGAAATTCCTAAGGATGTTACCAGACCAATCGATCGATCGTCGATCGATGGCATCAATCGATGGTAGAACGGATTAGTCGACGTCGATCGAGCTGCTTGATTATTATTAGTGATGGATTATAGCCGGAGGTAATCGATCAACGTCGACCGATGGCATCGATTGATGATCGATCGATTGGTGTAGTAACACCCTAATAGACCTCGGGATCCCATGCTCAACAGTATAGAACAGTAGGCCTAGCCAAGTTACAAACGTTTCGTGTCGTATCTCTTTCTACAATAATTAACGCCTCGTCGTAATCCATTTTTGATGTTCGATCAAGTGACTTATCGTTGAGATGACGTCATTCCCATACATTTGATTAGTTTTCTATTAGCGTTATCGATTGTAGATCGGAATCGGAAGACGTCCAATGTTGAAAATAGGCCTTCCCTATAAAGGGAGGGAGGGGGGGGGGGGGGGGGTTGCCATAATCCCCACGCTTGGCAGGCATCTTGGGGATCGCAGTAAAGTTGTTAAGTACATGGAAGCCGTTGCTGCCTGACCTTAGTCGCCTTCTACGACACCCTCGGGATGAAATGGATGGGAACTATTCTACTTCGGAGACCCTACGAGGTCAAATTACTGTCCCACGAGCATTGATAACAACGCTTGCTAAGGAAAAGATCATATTGATATTTGGTCATGCCCGCGGCGAACCCACAACCTCGTGTGTAAGAGACGGGTGACCACTGGGCTATCACGATCACGACATCAAAACTACACGACACAACCACAAAGTACGTAAGGTTGAGGCGCGCCCGAGCAGAGAGACCACTCAGAACACAAACCGCAATTTTTCGCACGCACACATTGACATTACGTCTATAGGCATTCTCAAGCAGTTTCAAGCAAACTTCAGTCTCGACTGTCACATGTTGTCTAAATGAATTTAATGAGAGATATTGACATTTCATGACGGACAGGAAAATTTTGTTATAAAATAATTGCTAAGAGTTCCAACCAGTGTCAATTAAATTTCATATTGTCACAAATAAAACCTACAGTCAATACAGTAGCAGCCCTAGTGAGTCTGACAAGTTTAGGTAATTATTTTTGAAGATGACAGAAGCGGTCTTTCTATAACTTTTATATTTTGTGACACAACAGTAAAACTATGGCATCTAGATAATCTCACCCATAACTGTAGAAGACGTAATAAACTCATTGATATTACGTTTGACAATGGTAATCGAGTACCAAAGCTAATGCGAGCGCAACCCCAATAGTCTGTAACGTTAATTGAAGCTGAGTAAACCCACGGAAGCAATTTATGACGGCTAATAAATGGCACAATGTAGTGTGTTGTGTACAGTTTGCCAAGTTGTGTGTTCTACTGTAATGGATTATTAGAATGTGGTCGCTCCGTCAAAATGTGGGACGTGAAAAATTAATGTGGATTTTTTGGGGATTGGTTCGTCCAATTACTGCAGTGTTTGTTCTTGTTCTGTCGGGTTTGGGGATTGGTTTTACTGAATATTAATAGTAGAAGCCAGCTACATGTCATCATCTAGCTGGCTTGAGGCGAGTGTTTTAAATATTGCACATATTTGCACACATGCAATTTATACAGACTGTGGACGTAGTTTAACCAGGTCAGAGATTAAGCATTGCCATCCAACGTGTCAATGCTGCCAGTGTCTTGGGTACATTTCCAGTTGACGGCGATGTGGACGAATTGCTTTATTGTGTTAGGCTTTTTTTTTTAGTTTAATCCTTTAGGTTTTCTATTTTATTATTCTTGTAAATAGTGTACATACTTAAAAACAATAAATATAATTCATGTAATAGTTAATCCTCTATAGTTTGAATACAATAAGATAAACCCTTTTTCAAATAAAAGAATAAGGACTTGGCAGGCGGTTTTTCGTTGACGAATATAATAAGTAGGTATCTTTTTATCATTTTTTAGATTTTAATTTCAACCTAAATTATTTTTTTTTTTAAATAATATGTGGGGTCATTTTCACACACGGCCATCTGACCCCAAACTAGGGAGACCCTATACTATGGGTGTCAGACAGCTGATATACATACACAAATATATTTTTTTTTTTTTGTAAATACATACATATAGATAAACAACACCCAGACACAAGGCAAACACAAGTGCTCATCACACAAATGTTTTACCCTGGGCGGGAATCGAACCCGCAACACGCTGCGCAGCAGCCGATCGCTCAGCCACTGCGCCAACCGTGTCGTCAAATTGTATCAATATAGACTACTTATATAATGTTTTATTTTCTTCATGAAAAAGGAACTAAAAAAAATATGTTAGTTTTACTGCCTCACCTGCTACTTATACTTATCGGAAATCTATTGCGAATAAATGTAACGGCACTGTCCGAACCATAATGACAGCGTCTGGTTCCGACTAAAAATATGTCTATTGGTTGTAGATGTGTAGATAGGTGGAACACAAACGTTGGCTCTTTGCCATTCAGCCGTTTAAAACCTGTGGGAAACTGCCTTTTCATTATTTAATTCAACAACCATCGTATTTGCGCCAATGCCAAAATATATTGAGCGAATTCAATAAAAGTTTGTATACGTGCTATTAAAAGGCCACTGTGAGCGACGATATTTATGATACTGCATAAATGCACGATGCCGACGCCTGATACTGTGAAATTTTATTAAAATCAAGTTCCTTTTTGTAGTGCATGAGCTATAAGTCCATTAAGTAGTCACTTATCCTGTGTAGAGTAGGTTTTTTAATTATGTATGGAATGTACGGCAGGCAACATGGGAATAGAGACTAGGTAGAGTTGTGGGTCTATATTAGTGCAGATTTACAACTACGAAACAACAAATCTAACTAGAGTGAAAGCACCAATTATTGACACTCTAAGGGTTACCATTTAAATTGACAAAGATTGCTAAATTTCCTGAGTCACCAAAAGAAAATATTTATCTTTGGTATGATAGATTAGACATCGGTGAATGTTACAAACGTAAAACAATGGTGCCAAACCGCACTTGAACACCACTTTTCGGATTTAAATATACAGTACGCGATTTACCAATTATTGACATTCTTTTCCTAATTATCGACATAGCAGATATCCCTATTATTGACACCTCAGAGAGATAAGCAATTAATTGCCGTCAGGTTATTTTATATTGTTGGAGAATAACAAAAAATATACAAAATCAGTTCTACTATCTTTTATTAAATACAATTGGTAGGTATAACTATCTCAAAACAACAAATATTTATGTTACAGTCAAAATTCTTAACCAATAAAAATTGCTTTTGACTGGGTTCAGTCAAAACCCTTATTATGATAAAACGCGTTTGCATTACAATATAAAAAATACGGAACGCCTTAGTTATAAGAATCACTACAAAACCAAAGTTTAAAGTCACAAAATAAAAAGGAACTGAAGGTAAGTAACATAAAATAAAATAATAATAAAAGTATTATTCACTTTAATTTAAGATTAGAGAAACCTATTAAAATCATTATTTTGCAGTCAATCATTCAAATTTAGTCAAAAAGCGTTACATTTCTTCTGTTCATCATCTTCAATTATCCTCATCTTTCTGTTAAGTTTTTTTTGTTTAATGTTTTTTAACTGAAGTTTTATTCTTTGTTCCAATTGATTTTTCTAACAGCTTCTTCTGTCTTTCTTCTTTTCTCTTCTTAACGCCTTCTGCCTTTTCTTCTTTTATGGTGTACGGAAAGAAATATTTGGATGACGGCGTAAGAACAATTTGAACCATTTTTCGCCATTCTTGAACGTACTAACCCTGTTCTTTTTCTTTACGAAATAAGCAACACTACTAATTACGTCTTCTTTTCTCTTCGGAAACCCCTTTTTGCAACACTCACTGATCCAATTCCTCTTCTTCGGTCAATATAGTAGCAGGACCTGGCCGAGAATTATGATAAGGGTTTTTAATTCGATAAATTAATGTAGTTCGTGGCACTTGAAAAGTTTTGGCTCATACCATCATGTGTAGCCTGTATGGCTTTTTTTAAAGATTCACTGTCATATTTCTTCCTCTTTATTTTATCTTTGATTTTTTCTTGCCTCTTTGGTATATTGCACTTTCGTTTAATTCTGGAAAATGTTCGTGAACGCAATGATTACCTAAAACACATATAATTCGCATTTTACCATTTATTAACACAACTTTATAGCATTTATTGATACCGTGTCAACATTTGGAAGCGCAATGCATAAAAGCTTTGTTTATTATTTATTCACAAATTAAATTTATCATCATCTGCCTAGCCTTTTCCCAACTATATTGGGGTCGGCTTCCAGTCTAACCGGATGCAGCTGAATACCAGTGTTTTATATGGAGCGACAAATTAAACCTTATCTGAAGCGAAAATTAAGTACAAAATCATCATAAACAAAAACCACGAAAAAGCTAATTATTGACATGTATGTCAATAATTTGGTATTTCTCATTTTGTGCATACCAAATATTAACATCGTCCATTAATTAAGGGAAATTAACAAAATTGCAAATATAATAGTAAGAATATGTTCTGTACTTCACCATAATTTAGCACAACATGAAAATCAACACAATGCCGACTCGAATCTGTGAAAATAAACTTAATTAAAACAACACTTACCTTTGCAAAAATTTAAACTATTAGCAGTTATTTTTATTTTCATCAGCACACTCTGATCACAACGGTTGTTTTGGCGCCAAATTACATTTTTTGCAAGTTCTGTGTTGCCAGTATGATTTAAAAAAAACTAACAACTGGTGTTTTGCCACTAAGCAATACCTACATCGTGTTTTTTTCTTATTTTTAGGAAAAATCTACTAAGGTGTCAATAAATTGGGGGGGTGTCAACAATTGGTGCTTTTACGGTATTATATATTTTTTTTCTAAAATAAACCTAGAATTTCTCCTGTTTCATGGGTGCGTTTACAAACATATAAACTCACATAAATATATACAAACAGTCAACCCTGACTACACAACCTGTAGGCTACACAATATTTTTTCCATGCGGGGATTGAACCCGCGACACGCAGTGCAGCAGCCAATCGCTAAGACCACTGCGAGAACCGAGACTAAAACAAGAAACCGGGATCATTTGCAGGACAGTCAATATTGATCAGTGGAATTTCTTTGCGAACAGGAATTGCTTCAACCGGGAATTAAACCCATAAAATTACGCTGGATAGTCGCTGTCGCGGCCATACGAAACCGCAGCTTACGATGATTATTTTAGTGGAAATAAAGTTAAAAAATAAAAAAGTTACACCACTCAAAAATTACAACCATTTTTGACACCGACAAAAACCGTTCGTGTTCGAAAATAATACAAAAAGTTAGCATCTCACACTTCTTTTACCGCAGAACGAAGCTTTCGTCCCTCCCTAAGGTACCATTAGACATCTTGTAACCCCCCCTTGCTTTTTACAGGCTGAGCGCCTTAAGTGGTCGCCTGCTTAAGCCCAGTGATGCTATAAAGGCCGGAAGAGGCCAACAGCATCTGTCCATTCGAAAAAAGGAAGACAATAGACGGAATACTAATGTTCCTTGTACACTGCATTAAACGTGGTCTACGGCTTTACCGCTAAGTGCTTAGGGTTCTTTTTTGTGAAATTTGACGTTAAATATCGATTTGTGGTCAACCCTTTCTTTAAAATGCCGTTGAGTCTCAAGTTTGGTTCCATAACAATTGGTTTTGTTCCATTTTGGCTGGTTTCTCTTCTTATTTAATTAGTAAAGGCAAGTTTGAGGTAAATTAATGTAAATACAGAAAAAAATAATGTTTAAAATAATAACAAAGTATTTTCAAAAATAATTCATTTAATTATAAACACGTCGAATAGTTCCGTTCGACACGACACGTTCCATCGAATTCCTGTCATACAAGCGGTGTCAATAAATTCATCCTCCATAGTCGCGGTTAAAGGATAATTCACATAGTCTGAATGTCGGCGCAAGACTAACATTGTCAACTAGAAGGTTGCGGTTGCGTTGTCGAGGTATATAGGCTATATAGGCTATGCAAGTATTCGTAGGCCAGCGTTCCTGGAACTTGGCATTTACCACCACCTTTCTGTAAACGTTTGAGTTGGACAGAATACCACGTAATTTATGTGAATATCGCTGATAGTGCTTCTGTGCTTAGATGTTATTGTTGTGCGGAAGTAAGAATCGATTATAGTTTCTCTTTCTTAGAAGGTTACCTACTGAAAAGGAATATTTTTATTGGGCAGCATAAACTCGCTCTAGATCTGAGACAAGAGAGAGCCTAGCATAAGCACGGCGGAGAAAACTTTTCGTAAATATGATTTTTAAATTGACAATATCCGTTTCGCACGTACTGTTTATTTGTGAAGGCTTTGATCATATCAATGCGTGATAGTAATCGTGATTGTCGTTACATAAAATTAATTCAAAATGCTACAGGATAGTTCAATTAGCTTCGAATTTCAAAAAATCTAATACTTATCGTTAGCGCTCTGGTTGAATGTAGGTGTAAGTTAGTGCACCCCTTTAGTGAACACAGGCGTAATATAAAAAAAAACGTTTGAAATTAAACATGATCTTTTCGCTGCGTGACTGGTTGCAAACAAAAGTTCAAAATTGGAACGTCTATTATGATTCGAGCATTTAGCTTTCCCCTTCCGAAATCTCATTAAACGACGTACCATTATTAATTTAAGCGATGTATCCCGGAAAATATTCCAACAACATTACAAAATAAAGGTTAGAATCAGAAACAAAGCACGCGTAACATACGAACTCGCAAATGATAAGTGACAAGTTCGAAGCCAATTCAAAATGAAAGATAAACAGCCCGAATCTGAACAGACAAAGCAGACTTCTGACAAATTGTTCGTGTTAGCAACTCCATTGGTTCTTAAAGAAAAAATATTGCTCAGGAAAATCAACAGGAAGTTGAAAGCAGGAAATATCTTGGTTCTCCTACTTGTGGGCCTTCCCTTTCGACGGATCATTTAACACTTGATTTGATTAACGATATAAATGCTTGGGGCAAGATGTATGCTGATAAAAGTTACTGTTGCTTTCGTTTTACTCATTAATTTCAGTCAAAATTAACAAATGGAGATTATAATTGATGTTGTTTGACTTAGGTGAAAATGGACAATGTATATATTTATTTTAAGATTTATACTTAAGTAAGTATAAGGGTCCGTTCATACAGCCTGGGTCGCAGACGAGAGCAGTTTTTATCACGTTTAAAACAGAGTTTTGAATCATTGTAAAAAGGTTTATTTTTACGTGTCCCTTCTTTTATTATTGAGAATGGTTGAGAGCGACCAGCTACCTCTGATGACATACTCTTCCGCGCTCGCGTGGAAGCGCGCCGGTCTGTGTGAAAAAAGCTTTTTACAAAAAAGACAACCGCCTTCAAACACTAAAAAGTGAAAAATAACTTTAGCACAGAACACACATTGACTTTAGTTTCGAAATTCAGTGGCTTTGTTCTGTTTGTTGTTTTGTATAGCCACCGACTTCCGAAACTAAAGTCAATGTGTGTTCTGTGCTAAAGTTATTTTTCACTTTTTAGTGTTTGAAGGCGGTTGTCTTTTTTGTAAAAAGCTTTTTATTTTCCGCTTTTTAGTACCTCCTTCTCATTCAAATCTATTAAGAAGAGGTTGAAAGTTAACTACTACAAAGATTGATGAAACTAAAACGTCGTTTATGTAAAATTTTTGGGTATTTGTTGATTTTTCAAAAAGTGCTGAATCAATTTCGATAAAAATTATATGGGACCACCCCTGAAGCGTACCCTATCTATAAAAAAAAGAATTTTCAAAATCGGTTTACGTTTGCCTGAGAAATCGCGTAACAAATCGCGCACGTACTTAATGCAAATTTAAGACTTATACCAAATTAAAATGGGACCACACGGGAAGCATTAGCTTCCAAATAAAAAAAGAATCATCAAAATCGGTTTACCCAGTCCCGAGAAATCAGGTAACAAACATAAAAAAAAAATAAAAAAAAAGATAAAAAAAAAAAAAAAAAAAAATACAGACGAATTGATAACCTCCTCCTTTTTTGAAGTCGGTTGAAAAGAATAACGCCGGCCGATGCTCTCCGAGCCGGTCTGTGTTAACGGACCCTAAGACGTAGGGTCTAGTTAATAGTTTCTGCTTTGCACATGCTAACATACCTACTTTTAAAATAAGGTGGTACCAACTCTCAATAGTAATAATATTTCGTAATAGTATTGAATATCTAAATCCATGAAGGCTTTACAGGTACGGTTTTTACATCATTACATTATTTTAACATGTTTTTTTTTAACTAATATAATAAATGGAAAACAACAATGCAATATTCACAATAATTTGAAATACCTATCTAAATTCATGTATTATTTCATTTTATAATACAATAACGAAAAGCTGCATTTGCTTTCATAATACATTATAATATGATAATATAATATAATATGTGGGGACATTTTCACACACGGCCATCTGACCCCAAACTAGGGAGACCCTGTACTATGGGTGTCAGACAGCTGATATACATACACAAATACATTTTTTTTTGTAAATACATACATATATAGGTATACAACACCCAGACACAAGGCAAAACACAAGTGCTCATCACACAAATGTTTACCCCCAGCAGTCGATCGCTCAGCCACTGCGCCAACCGTGTCGTCATTATGAACTAAAACCCAGAGTAGGGATTTTAGTATTGCTTAAATTTTGAGAAAATGTAGTTGAAAAAGCATTGTGGTACTTGCTGGTTTCAATGCTGGGCCATTTTTCAGGTACCTGTAGAGTCCTGTGACTCTGGGATCTTAGAAAATTGTAGCATACTTACATATTTTCTAAAATTCTAAGTACAATCTCAACATTTTTGCTTTCAACACAATCTACACCTTCGCCTTTGTCATAGTATCTTAGTCTTGCACTAAGGAATGCAAATTCCATGAGAAGCATTCGCGAGAACGGCAATTCTAATTTAAATTCAGCTTTTCTTCTTCCAAACTGTGCTTAGTGCTCGTCGTAAGCGACACCTGCAGACAATGAGGTGAGATTGAGGTGAGTCTGCTTAGATTCGAGTCGGACATAATGTTAGTTGTTTGGTTATCAAGTTCCAAGAAGCAGCCCGTTGTTCAGAATATGAACTGAACAATGAATATAAAGTCGGTTAAATTCTTTGTTAAAAAAAAAATACGAGTGTGCTTTAGATCACACGACTGAAGTAAAACTTCTTTAGCTCCATCTATATGTATGTATGTTTGTCTCATAGCCGTTTGTAACTGGCTATGAGAGAAAGGGAGAAAGAAAATGTTTGCTCGCACCTCTCTCTCTTGACCCAACAGTAATATACGAAACGTAACTCTTTCTCTTTCTATCTTCACTAACTTATATTATCTCCTCTCAACTTCCGTTCGCCTCCCCCGATCACACTTTTCCTAACGCTTTCGTCACGCATTTACCAGCTTACTCCCCAAGTCAAGCGTGCGTAAAGAAGTTTTACTTCAAAAAACGTTGCTCCACACTAGCAATTTCTCCTATTCCGTGGATATCTCACATACAAATAACAAAATTACATAAATACCTTTGTTAACTAGGTAGCTTTCAGTACGGTGTAGGTAATACAAATCAGGCCTTATTTCCACACTATATTGACCCAATGCTAGCAAAGTCACCCCTTCCTAGGTGTTGCCTTCTCTGGCCGTCAATCATCATGTTTCCTAGGTCTCCCTTCACGACGGTGACCCATCTTTCGGCACCCACTGCGTCACGACTCACTTGGACCACTTCTGCCTAATATTACAGAACACTTATAAAGCTACCGTTTTTGGCAGTAAATTTTCAAGATTTTGGCAATATACCCAAAATATTAGTATCTTTACGAAAGCAAGCGTTATCAAAACAATATTAAGATCAGCCAACTTAAACAAAAACCCATAGTTTCTAACTACAACAGCAAACTGCTTAATTCTTGTGTCCTGTTGTTTCTAGAGCAATTTATTTTTACAAGTTTTTATATCAAGCAAACGAGCTATTCATGACAGGGCGGAAGTCCGTCTTATCTATAAAACAAACTTCGCTAAACGGATCGCCTAGAAAAAGTTTCGGTGCCTCGAAGACTTTGTCACATCAAAGATCTTGGAGTGGCCTAAAAACTGGAAAGCTGGCGTCTGTTTTACATTTTCTCATTGATAGCGTAGCGATGGTGATGAGAAAGTGTTTTTATTGGTTGACTGTGATAACCCGGTGGTTTAGCCGCTCGTCTTTATGTACTAGCAAGTACCAATGTAACTTTTTCTATTTCGTATGTACTTTTTAAGTTTTTCTTGGCCAA
Organism: Charanyca ferruginea; assembly: GCA_947361185.1. Taxonomy (NCBI): domain Eukaryota; kingdom Metazoa; phylum Arthropoda; class Insecta; order Lepidoptera; family Noctuidae; genus Charanyca; species Charanyca ferruginea. The sequence goes on from OX376073.1 coordinate 11,724,283, forward strand.
ATTAATTAAAAAAAAAACCAGGTTATTAATCGATGACAGTGATGTCATCGATTAATGAAAAAATCGTGAGTAAACCTGGATTTTTTTAAAAATTTATTTTATGCTCATGCCTTATCATTATGAGAAAGGCAATTTACTCTGGCCGCCCGTGGGGTATTCGGGCTAGAATAGCACCCCCCATTACATCCCGAGGGTGTGGTTGAAGGCGGCTAAAATCCGGAAGTCGGGCAGCAGTGGCTTTCGTGTACTTAACAACTTCACTGCTATCTCCAAGACGCCTGCCAAGCGTGGGGACTATGGCAACCCCCCCCCCCTCTTATGGGGGAGGCCTTTGTTCAAAAGTGGACGTCTTCAGGCTGATGATGTTGATGAATTTGCCCTAAAGCGGGAAAATAAGAGATTGGTATTTTATTTTTGTGATTAATGAAAACATCGTGAGTAAACCTGGTTTTTTTTTAAATTAATTTTATGCTCATGCCTTATCATTATGAGAAAAGCAATTTACCCTGGCCGGGCTAGAATAGCACCCCCCATTTCAACCCGAGGGTGTGGTTGAAGGCGACTAAAATCCGGAAGACGGGCAGCAGTGGCTTTCGTGTACTTTATAACTTCACTGCTATCTCCAAGACGCCTGCCAAGCGTGGGGACTATAGCAACCCCCCCCCCTCTTATGGGGGAGGCCTTTGTTCAACAGTGGACGTCTTCAGGCTGATGATGATGATGAATTTGCCCTTAAGCGGGAAAATAAGAGATTGGTATTTTATTTTTGTTATATTAATTGTAGTTAGTTGAATCTTATTTCTGTGTTTTATCACAGCCTTTCTAATACTGCGACAGCGTCTTTCTAAACGACTCCACAACACCAGTTAAGGTTCCAACTTGAATCAACAACCATGTTGGGGTCGGTTTCCAGTCCAACCGGATGCAGCTGAATACCAGTGTTTTACATGGTGCGCCTGCCTGTCTGACCTTCACAATCCAGTTACTGGATAGCACGAAACCCCTTGGTAAGAATGCCAGACTTTCTGGCTTCTGTCAAACTGTCAAAGAGCTACGAATGACAGTCGACCAACGGCTTTACGTGCTCTCTGAGCCATGGTCAATCACTGAATGTACATAGAAACAGTCGGAAGTTCATGCAAGCCTAGTCAAAGACGGGAAAATGAGATCGTCTTTATTAAAAATTTTAACAACTGCAACAGACGGCTGCAAGAAATGGAAGGCTTTAGCCCAGCTGTGGAAAAACATGTGGAGGTCATAATGATTACACAATTGTTGTTTATAGTTACTATTAATTTAACTATTTCATGTTTACATTACACAAAACAAATGTTTTCAATAACACGGAAACAATATCGAAATAAACTGTAGGTATATCAGTTAGTTGATAAAAATCGGCACGACTATATCGAACCTAATTACCTATACAATTCATGAAAATGAGAGAACATTTAACGCTTTGTTTTATCACAAATATACAGCGGCCACTTGTATTATATTGTTTGACAAAGCAGACTGCATTGTGCACTTTTACATTTCGAATAATATTTGGACATTTATCAGGAATATCCACTTATTCAATTGTTTAATCAAAATGCAAGCATGTGTGCTGAATACGGATGTTCACACGATTATCCAATAATTCCAAAACACAACTCTTCTAAAAACACTTTATTTTGGCTCTTCTAAAAACACTTTATTTTGGCTCTGAAAACGCGATTAATTTTCAATTACCGGAGATTATAGTTGATTTGAAATCTTCCTTGCCTCAGAAAGCACGTTGAGCCGTTGGTCTCTGCTGTCATTCGTAAATCTTTGACAGTCATTATGGGTAGTCGGAAGCCAGAAAGTTTCACAACCAGTCTTACCAAGGGTATTGTGCTACCCAATAACTGGGTTGTGGAGGTCAGTCAGGCAGTCGCTCCATGTACGACACTGGTATTCAGCTGCATCTGGTGAGCAACATAGTTGGGAAAAGGCAAGCTGATGATAATCATATCAATATCATACGATCTATCTAATACAGATATTCTAGGAAGAACTAATGCTCTTACTAATGCTCTTACAAACAATTTTAATAAGTTTTAAGAAAAATAATAACAAAAAAAAACACAACCCTATCTTGTATCGGTACTAGCATCAACACAGAAATGTAACACGCTGCATCCCCCACATTCTCAACAACAGGGCACGGAAATCATGTTATAACTGAAACGGGCTTTATAAGCGCATAAATTGGCGATCAGCCATCGTGCGGTTCAAAAACGGCTGTAATTGGCGCTACCATAATTTAATTCTGCTAACGTAGTGTTTGAGCTGATGCCAGCAAGCTCAAATTCAATAAAAATTCAGCCAGCTCCCGACCGAATCATGGGCCATCAATTTTGCTTCGATACGCTTGTTCCTATCGATATCTTGTACACAATCGATGAAGTTACAGAGACTTTTGAAACGGAATATTATGTTTTTTTTTTGGAGTTCGTATGGATTCTTTCATTTCTAAAATGTGTCATGATGAATACCAAGTACCTACCTTTAGGCGACGACGGCTAAAATTTGTACGTGTCATAATGACTAAAGTTGGTACATATAAAACATACTTAGTTATTTCAATAAGTTGCTAAAGAAAATATTTTTTATTATTTTATTCAAACCACTTTTCCTCGTTATTACGTTCTACTAACTTCGGTTTCCAGGAACATATATTTGATTATTCGGGAACAAGAATTCATAAGGCGAGAATGAAGTATGCATATCATTAAAAAGTTGAACCGCACGCTCCGGGGTTACAATAGAAAGTCACAGGTCGATGATGTGTTTACAGTTAATATAATATCGACATAACCTGCTACTTACCTTGAATATATAAGTCATTATGTAATTTATCTACATGATGATCCTATGTTTTATAAATCGAGAAATATATTTTCGCCACAGGTTGAAGACTGCTGTGGCTTTACTGTCGTGAGAATGCACCATCTCCGAATGCATTGTTTAAGGTAATATACAAAAGCGGGTCCAAAAAAAACTTACGGATACGGTGCCCTAAAATCTGTACAAAACCGTGTTTTAGTTCTGTGGGTGTATTCTATAAAAATCTCTCGTTCACTCACTTCACTTAAAATCACCGAGGGAGATTTTCACAGAATAGCACTGCTGAATAAACTAGAATCAGCGCCTACTTTTTCTGCAAACGATTATAAAATAAGAGAATTGCTCTACCACAGTCGGGTAGCCTTCTTACCTCCTAACGTCTTTTTTGTCTACAATGTCCACATCTATACTAATATTACAAAGAGATATTTGTTTGTAAGTTTGTATGTAGGGGTAATCTCTGAAACTACTCATCCGATTTCAAAAATTCTTGCACCAATAGGTAGCTATGTTATCCTTGAATGCTATAGGCTATATTGCATTATCAAAAAAATAGGGATCCTTGAGAAAATTCTCGTGGACAAAGTCACGGGCAAAGTGCTAGTAGGTATATAACGAAGATCTTATAATAACTATCACAAACTTATAATTGGCCATATCTTTAAAGTATATAACTCACTGTATTTGCTTAACTGTAAGTTTTCCAAAAATAAATAAAATAAAACATTTTTTTATAAAAGCCACAAAACTCCGAACTGTAAAACATTTGCAGCAAATACAGCGAAACATTATTTGTTTTGTGTAGAAGAAATGTAACCTTTATTTTGATACAGAAGTTAGTCCCCACTTTCAATGAAACTCCAACGTCGTTCTCACATCAAACACCGACAAAGTTTGTTAAGTTTTTAACACAACTCTTCTGACTTTTGGAGTATCTTTGAAGTTAACATTGACATTTATTCAAAGTGAATGTGAAGACGTTGAAGTATTAAATACGAATGTTATGAACTTAGTCGTTTGGTTGGTGATTGGTGACTGATCGATGAGAATAACTAGTTATACCTACCATCGTCTGCCTAGCCTATTTCCATCTATATTGTGGTCGACTGCCAGTCTAATCGAATGTAGTCGAATACCAGTGTTTTACATGGAGCGACTAACTATCTGACCTATATGCTATGCTGGGTAACACTATACCCCGTGGTAATACTGATTGTCAGATTTTGTAGCTTCTGACTACCCATTAAGTATATTATATATTAGAAGATTATATAAATGATAAAAATGCTTGGCTTAATGCTGGTCCTGCTCCACAGCCAGTTTAGGGAATTTCCAAATTGGAAGAAGATGATGTTTCCTAACCCTTTTTTATTGACATGAGTAACGATAGTATCGTTATTATTATTGATATTTTTTTTTCATACCTAACACACGTTCGTCTGACAAATAGACACATTATAACCTTAGGTTTGTATAATTTAGCAGCATTATTTCAATTTTATGCATGTGATGGAGCCATTATTAAGTAAATTATATATACCTATGTGTGTGGCATAAATAAACATGACGGTTGAGAGCATTGTCATGCTCATTCAAATGTCTCGCTGATGGTGGCGCGTGTGTTGGATCATTTGGCTCCCTTCAAAATGCTTAAATGGAATGGTGTTCCACGCGTCATGTTCGTGAACCAGCCTTGTTGTAAACTAGTGTGGACGCAAACACCAACCGTGGGCTCCACAAGCCTCCCACCAAGGTGACCCCTGTTGGAACCTTGTTTAGAACAGTCTGGCCCGGCCTTCAATGTAATATTTACCAAATTTTTTTCGTCCCTGAGATGAGATTGCGACGAGATAATTAATTTCATTATTATTAGTAGAATTGACTTTCTGTTGTTTGTTTAAAGTAACAGTAAATACAATCAAAATTAATGAAACACAAACGTGACTGAATAAAGTAAATAACTTTGGACCTACATAACGTAGGTTACAGAAGTTATAACCTATTTACACCAAAACAATTAAAACTGTAATAAACAAAAAGTCCACATGCCTACCACCGTGTAAGTTACCACGTACATAAATGTAATCGAAACTCGTGTCAGTTAAACAACATTAAAAGTAATAAAACAAACATTTTGCCTTTAGCGCGGCAACCGCAAAACGTTTCCCGTCATTACCGCCAGCGAGTAAACGGTAATGAACGATTTAAAAGATATTGCAGCGCTATTAAAAATATTCCTGCTATCACAGATAATGTTCATACTTTCTGAAACACGATAGTTTTACCGGGTAACCGGTTAAGGCGAGGAACACACGGCCCGATCTTCCCACAATTCATTTCTCATTTCCGTAACGTTCGCCCGTCGCTGATCCTCGCTCGGTCACAAACTCTCATCTTGTAACAGGTAATTTATTTTACTTAAAACGCCTTCCATTCCAACAAATAACGGTTTGGAGAATGGAATGAGCTGGATAGTTGCAGTTTTAACTAAGGTTCTGTAAAATATTACTCGATTAGACTTTTCGCGCGCACGGATTCTAAGTCCGTGATTTTCCAAGCGAAATACGTTCTTTTTAGTTCATTTGAGTTGGGTTTTTCAGTGTTCTAATGTTTAAACTGCCTCTTTGATCTCGTGGGAGCAAGCGCGACTGCTGAGCATGGAGTCCTGAGTTCGATTCCCAGGTCAGACAAAAAGTGGCATTTTGGTTTATCCATTAGGCATTTCTCAGCAACTGTAACAGCCCGGAGTTTGGAAATTGGTGATGCGACATGGAAAGCACGTAAAGGCGTTGGTACTGAGCCTGATCACACCCCGGCGGATTGCCGTCCTATTGGACTATGAGAGTGTAGCAAGAGGGAGTGCACCTGTGTTTGCGCATTCATTTCTGTACTTTAATACCTGCTGCGTACTTATGGTTGGTCTAGATTGAGATTAGCCGCCGTAACCAAAATTTTGTTGGAGAATATAACGACTGTATTGCAAGTGCTTATGGTTTGAAATGGCAAATAAAACTCTTTGCTTAATGAATGGTTCCAAATACTAGACTGTAAATGGTTAAGCCGTATGAAGCGACCCTCAGCGCTATCGACTCACACTTGAATATCGTTCACTTTGAGGGTTGAACTCGTGCACCGCGTTTTTATTTCAATGAGTTTTCTTTACGTTTTTTACTTTTTAACTCCATGAAAACAGAACACTTATAAGTTTTACGTGTTTATCTGTGTGTCTATGTATCTGTATGTCTGTCTGTGGCATAGCAGCTCGCAAACGGATGGACCGATTTGAACGCCTTTCTAAATAGCAAGTTGTAAAAAGATTGAAATAAAAATAAATTTAAAAATATTAAGTACCCTAATAATTACACAAAAATATATCTCTAAAAGGTAAAAAAGATGTATTTGGTTGTTTGTCGCATTTGACTGAATTCAGTTACATATTTCATTTTTCGTATTTTTAACAGATGATATTTATTTATATTTATTACCTGTTAAAAATTAAAACGTGTCACGAAATAATGTTTTAAAAGGAGCAATTATACTCACTACTCTAAAATTAACAAATTAATTGCGATGTGACAGTGTCTGCAGTAAATTGATGTTTTCCAAACCACTGGACTGAGAACCCGGGGTCGCCAAACCTAGGTCACTTTACCATGACTGAAAATATGAAGATAGAGAAATAGGTCGTAGGAAATGTATGTTGGCTTTAGTGCTGGGCTCATTTTCAGGTATCTGCTTTGGCTAGAATAGCATTCCATTTAATTCCGAGGGTGTCGTAGAACTAAAGGTCATGGCACATTATACAGGCACCTTCAACTTCACTGCGGTCCCCAAGACGCCTGCCAAGCGTGGAGATTATGGCACCTTCCTTTTAAGGGGAAGGCCTTTATTCAGCAGTGCAGTCTTCCGACTGATGATGGTGATGGCTTCGAAAATGTCTCAGAGGGACCTCGTGGCCAAGTTAAAGCCGGATCGACCGGTTATGGTCAAGCTACGCGTGCCGTAGTCGGTCCGTAAATGGGTCCAAACCCCTTCGTGCCTCGGAAAGCACGGTAAGTCGTTGGTTCCGGCTGTGTTATTCGTAAATCTTTGACAGTCGTTATGGATCTCTGAAACGGATGGTCCGACTTTGACGGGACTTTCAATGGCAGATAGCTTATATCACAAAATATAAAGGTTACAGAAGGACCACTCCCGCCAACTTCAAAAATAATTACTTAAACTTGCCAGACTCACTAGGGCTGTTACTGTATTGACTCTGTATGTTTCATTTTTGACAATATGAAATTTTATTGACGCTGGTTGGAACTCTTTGCAATTTATAACAAAATTTTCCTGTTCGTCATGAAATGTCAATGTCTCTCATTTATTCATTTAAACAACACGTGACAGTCGAGACTGAAATCTGCTGGAAACTACTTGAGATTGCCTATAAACGTAATGTCAATGTGTGCGTGCAAAAAATGGTGGTTTGTTCTGAGTGGTCTCTCTGCTCGGGCGCGCCGCAGGCTTACGTATTTTGTGCTTATATTATAAGGAGTATCTTAGGATATTTTTATTTTAGAAAAAACACGGTGATGAAAACGGTGATAACCGAAAATTACATGGACGACGTCGCGGGCCTCAGCTATTTATATCCTATTAAACATGAAACGGTGCATAAGAACTTCATTTAATTACAATGCAAATCAGAACATGTGATTTGCATGGAGGGGAGTTAAGGTACTGGCTAAGTAAAAGCCGTATAGATAGAGCGATCATGTATACCTTCTCTTGGAAACATGCTGGTCCGGGCTCATAGGACAATCTACAGTCTAGGCAAAATCAAACTGATTGCTAATTAAAACTACTTAGTTTATACTTAACTAACAACCCGACCCAGCTTCGCATGGGCCTATAGCCTTCCTCGATAAATGGACTATCCAACACAAAAATAATTTTTCAATTCGAACCAGTAGATTCTGAGATTAGCGCGTTCAACCAAACAAACAAACAAACTCTTAAGCTTTATAATATTAGTATAGATATATACATTATATTTAATTCTTGCTCTGGTTCACACACTAGTTCATAGTTTGTTGAAGTGTAAGGAGTGGTTGTCTACTTTTTCAATATTTGTAAATAATAATATGTGAACACTATGTATCTATGTAGGTATACAACTTAGCTGTCATTCTTTATCTTGTAATACTTTGTACATACTTCAACATAGTGTTTTTATGCAAGGTCCATCGTATGCACGTATAGTTTTAAAACTATAAACTGTAAATACAAAATATTGTATTCATTTTTTTAAAAGAGGAGTATGGAGTTTCTTGCCCATTCGTCTCCATACAGAACTACCTTGTGGAAGGGGCCACTAGAATCAACTTGTATATGACGTTGTGCCTTTTAATGGTCTAATTGAAATAAATGATTTGACTTTTACTTTCCGCGATCGGTCCATGGATGGGTGACCATCCATTATATCCCGAGACCCCTCCGTGTCCCGGAAAGCACGTAAAGCCGTTGGGCTCGACTTTCATTCGTAGATGTAGGGTAGTCAAAAGCACGAAAGTCTGTCAACCAGTACCGTATTACCAAGGGGTATCGTGTTACCCATTGACTGGGTAGTGGAGGTCAGACAGGCAGTCGCTCCATGTAAAACTGCTGCTACCTGGAAGCCGACCTTAATAAAGGCTAGGCAGATAATGATGCTATGAAAAGTATTTTACTTGACCCCTGAATTTTATATATTTTTTACAGTATATGAAAAACCAACGTCAATTAATGTCAGAGAATATTAACTTCAGCTAGAAGCACTCATTGTAACGACATATTATTAAATTTATTTTTTAATTTTTAGCCATATTATTATGACGTAGATTTTGTGACACTTGTCTCTTGGACCAAACTGTTACATTGCAAATGAGCAATTATATTAAAATTGAAAATTATCTTTAAACATTAAAAATAAATAGGTACCATGTTATTTTATTACCATTTTTCTTACAAATTCTATGTTCTTATTAGTGTTAGTGAAAATAATGACATTGATTCAAATAAATGAATGTCACTATTTGCATTTACTTTGGAAATCTTTCTTAAATACCTAATAACCTTGACTGAAAGGCATATATTGAACATTGACCTCTCTTATCTTTTAAATGTGAATTTTCTAGATAGTTCTGTCGATATCAGCTAAATTAAGGTTTTCACTTAGTTAAATGTGCATAGGTAATATACCTATGTGTGGGTATATTTTAGGTTTTGATATTTTTGTAATTAGAAATACCATTAGTAGGATAAGTTTGCAGAGTGTAAACATACATGTTTATAGGATTAGCACTTTGCTCGCGACTTCGTCCGCATGAATTTCGTAGGAATCCTTAATTTTTTTTTAAATTAGTTAAATCCTATAGGAGCCAGGGATAATGTAGCTTCCTATTGGTGAAGAATTTTTAATTTTTATCTTTTTCAAAAAACCTCAGATTATGAAACAAAAGGCAGATAGACCGTGCGGAACACTGCGAGTGAAGCCACAAAAGCAAATACAAATTAAAAAACGAATAACTACAATTCGCTTCGCACTGTACTGACACGAGTCAGTACAGCACGAAGCGAAGCATTGTTAAAAAAAAAACAAATACTACCTAATACAAATAAAAAGAAAAGTATTCGTTATTTAATTTGTATTTGCTTTTGTGGCTTCACTCGCAGTGTTCCGCGCGGTCTATCTGCCTTTTATTTGATAATCTAAGCAAAAATAATCAACAAAAATCAAAAATCTTTTCTCATTTTGATAATATTGCTTCCAATTCTTCTGCTTCAAGATACACTTCTCTTCAGAAAATTCTTATTCTCTTCAGAATTGGCCTTCAGTACTTCCAGAGATTTTACCTGTGTGTGACCTAGAAGGCGACAGAGGGATGGGCAGCAGCGTCCATCTGAGTACCATAACAGCTACTGCGATCGGCAACATGCATCGGCCAAGCATGGCGATTACAGCTGGACCCATCCTTGGAGGAGACCTTTGCCCAGCAGTGGGTCTCTAAAGGTTGACAAGATGGTGATGACTTCCATCTCTGGAAGTCATTACCTCCAACAAACCGCTTTATAATTCCAGTGTAGATACATATCGAGGTGAGGTTTAAGGTTGTTTGTAGAAAAAGAGAAGACATGTACGATTTATAAAAGGTTGAAGCCCCGCTTCAGCCTTTTATAAATCGCACATGTCTTCTCCCGGTTGTAACGGTTTGGTATCACTTTCGTCGTCACTGTCCAGACAGATAAAACTGGACATATCTACCTACTTATCCTATGAACTCAACTCGATATATTCAGTATAATACGTCTCTTTGGACTCCGATAATAAGGGTCGATTTCAAAGCAAAACCCTTTTTAAGTAGTCGACAAATTCGTCAATTTATTTGGTTGCAATTCCGGACCACTTTTATTTTACCACAGGTTATTTTGGACGAATTTGGAGCGAATGTGGCGAGACTAATTTCACGCCGACTTTGAAGAGAGCCAGCGAAAATCAAAGCTCGGTTTACTGGTAAAATATATAGTGCTAGTCTATATTTTGTGTTGGTAGTTGAGCGGTATTTTAGTTTCTGTGAAATATGGCACTCGGCTTTGACAAAAAATACTATAAATACTTTGTCTATTTGATGAGTCGGCAACTTGAACATAGCAACTATGACTGTGTTTGAAAGAGGTCTATTTTTTCTTTCTTCGTTTTTATTCACATCATTATTATATTTGATCAACTATATAAATATCAATAAAAACGTACCTATATGTGTATACTAGAACTCAATTTAAAAACGTTCTCAAAAGTAAGTATTATTTCACAAAGAAATTGTTATTTTAATGATTCGGTAGGTACATTCGTAGTAATGTTATACCTGATACAATTCATCACTACAGAAGTATTTCATATTTCAATAGAAATTTATATCACAGAAAGCTTGACAGTTATTGAATTTTATTTTGAAAATAATTATATATTTAAAAATATATTTTATGATACAAACATAATAACGAGTGACAATGATCACTGTACAGACCTTATATTTATTACAGAAATCCAAAATATGCATAACAATAAGTTGTACTGTGTTTATTTTCATTCGAAATTTTAGCCAATCTGATAGATTGTTTGTTTGTTACCGGAGCCAATAAAGTGAGTAGGCACTTTATTGACTCGGGTTATTGTCAATTAAAGGTAACGATTTTTAATTGAACCCAGTATCTTGTTGCAAAGTAAATCAATTAGTGCAAGGGGCGTTGGCGGTCGCTCGCAAATTGATTCAGTTTGCTTAACCTCTATGGGCTTGTGTCACACTCATTTAGACGTTGTGTACCTAAACATTTTTTTCAATTACGGTGTGAAAATTTAAACCGGGACCCTTCCATTTCCACCCATACCATTTTGTACCGGACGTTTAATAGGGAGAAAGCTAATGTCAGGTACAAATGGGTGTAGTTATTCAGTTGATTTTGTTAATGAATTTGGGAAGAATCTCGTGTATTTGAATGTGATAATTTGATTAGAAAATTAATGAAAAATACAGAGTAACACTCCCTAAACGTCTGTCTGAGGGTTATCTTTACACCTAACGGACGCTTTAGCTGACGAGCGAAGAGAGCCAGAACGGTGATAGAATAGAATAGAATAGAATTTTTCTTTATTCAAGTAACCAGGACTCAATATACTACCCTAATAATATGATACCCTATTGATGTCGAAAAAGTGAATTCAATGCCTTTTAAAGATTTTGATAACAGCCAAGTCTTTATCCCCCTAGAAACACCACAGCGCACCTACATAAGTGGTAGAGTAAGGACTCCTATTTGTAAAACATATTTGACTGATCAACCCCATCATGGTATCCAAAGCGCACGTTTCAGAGCATTAAAACCTGCATGTCGCAAACTAAAATGACAAGGAGACCTCCATTGTAGGGTTTCCAATCCCGCAGCCTCCCCGGGACTCCCAATCCAGGATTGGATTGGGAGTCCCGCAAATACAGACGTATTTGAATTAAAACATGGAATTTTTTAATCCCGCGGGATCCCGGTATTTGCGGGATCCCGTAAATACCCTGTCAATAACTTGAGTTATTAAGAATATTTCACGCAGATGGAGACTATGTTTGTTTTTGTTTACTTTGAAACTGATAGACAAATGACACTCGCATGCTTCGCATACCACTCCCCGCAACCCTTAGAGGTCGTGTGCATGCTTCTTTCCAGTTCCGCTTATCCTGCGGATCCTGCGCCTGCGGGATTGAAAAATGATGCGAGATCCCGCAATACCTAGATCTCGGTATTCCGGGGTTGGTATACGGTGTTAACCGTACCGCTTTTATGGAGCATGCGGTACTAAGCTGTAGGAAATTGTTACACTATCCCTATGTAATGGTAAATAATAATTTATCTATTTACAATGTAAACAATTGTTGGTTGGCCAATAAAGGAAAAATAAAATAAATACTTCCAGTAAACACTATAGTATAAATAGTGGATACTATTTATTCATAATAAACACCTACATAAATAAACAATGGATCACCACAGCTCCATTCCAGTGTCAACGAAGGTGTGCAATGGTTCTGTCACTGCCATCATTTATGTTAAAACTGTGGTCCCTTTAATAAATTAATCAACCGGCGCATTTATGGGCAAGTGCGACAAATTGCTCAATAATGATTTTCATGGCACAGCTTGTGCAAATTTATAATTTCCTCACACGCAATAATATAACCTAATTACGTACCGTTGAGTGGTGAACGGAAAATTATTGGTATCAGCAACTTGCGTTCGCGGATCACGCGTTTAATTTAACTTTACTGAATGACAATCCAATGTTTAATTGCGGGTAAGAACGTTTTAAATCAATCATGGTATCGATTTGGTATTTTGAATACCTGCTGGTGATAATTTTCAGGAGCACTTTTATGACCCAAGTCCTAGTTTTGCTACATAATTTTAGTATGGCTGAATTTAGAGGTACTGGCTACCTTCAATGCCGGATCGTTTTACCGGTTTCAGTCATAAAAGGTACCTTACTCATGTTCTAATATGACGACTGGTTTTTATTTATGAATGTTTTACAGGATATTGTTAAAAATCATAATACATTATTTTCAGACACTTTAGCTTTGGCTTTCATGGGTCATAACTTCAGCCAGACGCTTAAAGCGTTTGGCTGAAGTAATAGCTGGTACTTAAAAAAGGGCACAGCATTGAAACTAGATATTATTAAAAATCATTCCTATACATAATTTCCAGACACTTTTCGTGGGTCATAACTTCAGCCGCTTTAAATTCTAAAGCGTTTGGCTGAAGTTATGTCAGATATTCGAAAAAGTGACCAGCATTAAAGCAAGCCAGTACGCATACCTTCTTGACCACATATTCCTTAATTTATCCGCAAAATGTCAGCCCGGCGAAAATCACAAAGATCTGGCGAAACTGAGATTTCAGTCAATTAGATATTCCGATGAAGTACCAAATTAACCTACACTAGGTCACTTGTTCTTTCATCTAAAAATATTTTGAGAAATAATATTAACTTTTATGACTTTCTCAGTAGGTACGAGATATTAAAGTCATATGCTACAGCGACGTTCATATAACTCGTAATATATCCACATGTGTATACTGAAAGACAGAACCGACCTATTCCAAAACTTCTCGTTCCTACATTGAAACATTTCCATTAACCAACAGTATCTGGTTGATAAAACAAACTAAGAGTGCCGATATCGCAACCGCACACTTTAAAAGCCCATGATGAAGGTACAAACAAACACTAAGTATTCAAACTTGGTATATTGCTATCATTGTTTTGCGGTCTAAGGGTTATACCCTTGTAACGCGAAACACGTATTTGTGGTTATCAAAATGTTCGGGGTCGCCTTGTCTTCAAAGTGCTTTCGATGTGACAATACAATTGCTTTTATAGAATAAGCTGGGGCTGGCCGAAGCTTTGTCCTCAATGGTCGGAATCAAGGGGATTCGGGAAAATGAGGGCGTGATGGTGAACTCAATGGTTCTGTGCATTGATATCCCTTTATTCAAGGGTCTGATGTTCCGTAAAGGGATCTGCTGTAAGTAGCCTTCCTTTTGAGAGAAGGAGGAGCAGGCGATTGTAAAAGTAATTTCTGTGGAGGCGTTCAAAATCACTAAAAGCAATCTGCAATCAATTCGGTAGAGTTTAAAAATAACTGGTAGAATAATATTTATCATACACACATTAAAAAAAGTTTGTGATCACTAGCATAAGCTGATAAAATCATAGTGTAACTGTTACAGAAAGATAGAAAGAAAAAGACTGTTTAACCAAACTTAAACAACAATTTATTAATAAAAGGTTTATATTTATACATACTATATCTAAACTAATATTATAAAGCTGAAGAGTTTGTTTGTTTGTTTGGTTGTGCGCGCTAAGCTCAGGATATTTACTGGTTCGAATTGAAAAATTCTCTTTGTGTTGGATAGTCCATTTATTCGAAGCTGGGTCGGGTTGCTAGTTCAATATAATATAACTCCTCCCCTGGCTCGAACAAATGCGAAGATCCTCCTGGGCATGCGAGCCGGCAGACGAGTCTGTGATGTCGTATTCTCGGAGAGCAGCATTAACTCGTTAAGATCGATGGGACCCATGGTCTGACAATTCTATCAATAGCAACTGCTCTGTACATGTCTGCTGTCATGAAGCCTCGATACGGGATCAAAGGCGTTCTAGCTCCAATCATAATACCACCCCGATAGGACACCGATTTCCCGCCTTGCTGAACTGTTCCAGTGGCAGTTCTTTGCCTTTCACGGTCTCCTGGCTTTCTCCAGACACGGACACGTTTGGTATCTGGATGAGTACTGATTCGCGATTCGTCAATGGAGAGACAGTTTTGCCAAATGTTTTCTTCTTCATTTTGCCGAAGCCTACCCCACTGCAATCGCCGTCGTTGACGTTGCCGGGAATTCAGAGGAGCTCGCCTAGACCTCCATGCTCGTAATCCAGTCTGCTGCAAGCAATTCGGAATAGTCTGAGTGCTAACTTCAAGCCCAGAGGCGGCTCGAACGTCTGCTTTTATTTTAGTAGCATTGATTGGTGGGTCATGGGCTGCCAGCAATCTAATATAGCGCTTTTGGGCAGCAGTCAAAACAGTTGGGCGACCACTGCGGGGTCGGTCAGCTAAATTGCCCATCCCGTGGTACCTCTGCAACGTGGTCACGACACAGGATTGGGATATAACAACTCTGCGTGCTATTTCTCTCGTGGTGTATCCTTCTTCCCACAAAGTTGCTATTCTTGCTCGTAAAACTTCTGATAATCCTCTTGGCATTTTTTGAATCACAACTTTCCGCGAAAAAGTACTTTAAATCCGTTAAAATTGACTAAATCAGATTTCTGAATTAGCGTAAGCTAGGACTGAAATTTTATATGGAAAAACAATTGAACTGTTTTATTGTTTTAGTCTATATTTTTAAATAAATAATCTAAAAAGTAGAAGAAATCATAATATAATTAATCACCGTAACAAAAAAGATTTCGAATTTTCAAAGTGAACGCTAACTTTTTTTGATGTTTGTTTATAGGTAGGTTACTCTTTGAACATTTACCAAGAATCGGTACTTCCATAAAAGTTTATTTAAAATGTCGGCGAGATGACTACTTTCATACATAATTATAGCAAAAAATTAAGGTTTCGCGGAACACGCTTATAGTTGTCATGAACCAATATTACTTACCTACATTGAAATGACGGCACTTTTGTTTGTTTTATACGCACAGTTACTAACAAAGGTTTACACATACAAAGTTTTAGGAGAGAAATTGTGAATTTAAATCACTGGTTTACGTCAATTTGTTGAAGAGTTGAGAGAATACCATTATACATATTAAACAGTTAAACAGTAGATAGATAAAAAACTAGCTGGTATGATTTTAAAATAATCAAAAACCTAATAATTATCAAAGTTCTGAAATGATTAACGTTTTCTATCGTTGGACTACACATAATAGTATTAGAAATGTTATTACATTTTGATACACGAAAATGCATCGGGATATTGTCTATCCTGAGTCTAACTGAAACAATGTCGGTCACTGCATACAGCCAACATTATATTGGTATCATTTCAAATGATTAGTATCTAATTTTATGTAAGCTCCCCACATTTGAGTAGCGGTATTGGACAAAGCTAAAATTGTACCTAATATTGATAATATTCTGCATGTTAAACGTACGCTAATATTAATGACGCATGTTTGATACTATACCTACAGAATATTAGGTAATAATGTAATCAATGAGTAATTACTATACCTAATAATTTTGTGGTTCAATCCAATCAGCGTAGTATAATAGGGTATTTTACTCTATACGAGAAAAAAATCTATAAATATGTTATTCAGACAGTTTAGGCATAAAGCAGTCGGAAAATGTAAGTTTTAGTTCATAAAATAACAAAATCAATTTTTAAATTCAATTCAAAGTTTTCAGTATTTTTAATCTGTTATGAAACACCATGAAATAGTAGCGGCCATGTTATTACGCCATACGGCTGTGTAAACAAAAAATTGACAACTGTCAGTCAACCGATTGGCGTAATATAGGCTTTGTACTTTTATTATTTTCGTAACTAACGTATTTTTTTCATTATTACACCTATTACAAAATATGCTTTTAATTATTTTTGAATTATATACAATTATCATATTTAATAGGAGCTCATTTGAAACAAAACGAAGTGACGTCATTTACGCTGAGCAATATGGCGTCAGTAAGAGGCGTTTTCGTCAAACTACGCGCGAAATTTGAAAATTTAAAATTTCGATGCATTTTTGTGGCACTTACCGATTGAATAAAAATTTTGTGTTTTTTTTGGTGGCATATTAGCATTACAGAATTTCATTGAGACACTTTTCATAAATGAGTGTAATACCCTATTGATATCGGTCTTAACGTATCAGGTAGGTCGGGGGTTTTCAGCCAAAGAGACTATGGACAGACTGTGAAGTTTATTGTTACTATAAGTACTGTATATCTCAATGGCTATTTAAACTAACTCTAACTAACTCTCAGTCTCTCTCTCTAACTTTATATAAAGGTATTTTTGCTTGTTTGTAAAACAGAAAGCTACATTATTGACAAGGTGGCGTGACTTGTTCCACGTGGCCCAACAAATCAATTCATATTTTTGAATTTAGAACAACGATTCTTTTTTGTTTTAAGCCATCGACAATCTACAATCTCTTGCCTTTAACAATGGAGCATCATAAAAAACAAGACGATGCTATGATAACATTAAATACATTATCACACCACAATGACCAAGTTTCTTCCTCACAATAAAGGTATTAAAACTAATTTCGTTCGTACACTCCACACACAATAATATCAGTGTTACCTATCTTTTGTCGATGGTCATTTTCCGTCGAATAAACGACAAAGGAGACTGAATACAATGTGACGAAAAGAATTACAGTTGAATCAAGCGTTATTATGGTCACAATAATAGTTACGTAAACTGCCTATAATATCAGCCTGTTCTTTCACAGGGCCAAGGCTTTTATCTACGGAACAGGATTCACCACGCTTTGTAATTGTGTGTTGGGAATTTCAGATAGGTATTTCTATGCTATTTAGTGAGGCTTCTTTCTAATTAAATCAGACCTGAACAACAAGAACCAGTTTCATTTGTTTCCAAACACTGCCTTATATGGCGATCCAGCGAGGATACGAATCTGGGAGCTTCTGCCCTTTGAATCTCCAAACCTACCTTACGACTTAAATTTTTAGTTTTCCCTCGATATTTTCTTTTACTTCAGTCAGTCAAAATTATGTAAAATTAAAGTGCTTTAGAGATTTGTGATTTTGAATAATTTTGAAATCTACTATTGCTGCAATCTTCTTTAAACAAGCATGGTGTTCTATGCTCTTGCCTTTTCTGAGAAGAGTTCATTGTCTTGCATTGAGACAATTACATGCCTAGGAGTATGCAATCTAGTGCTTAAGACGATGATGACTACGGTCGACGTAATGCTTAGATATCGATAACAATGCGTGATATATCTTTGTATATATGCATAATCGTTACAATAGATTAACCCCCTTACACTATTTCGTGTATTGTATGGCTAATTGAAGACACTTTTCTCCACTTCTGTGTTAGGGTGTTACCAGACCAATCGATCGATCGTCGGTCGACGGCATCGATCGATGGTAGAAAGGATTTTGTCGACGTCGATCGACAATTTCTACCACACCAATCGATTGATCGTCGATCGACGGCATCGATCGATGGTAGAATGGATTAGTCGACGTCGATCGAGCTGCTTGATTGTTATTACTGATGGATTATCGTCGACCGATGGCATCGACCGGCAATCGATTGATTGGTTAGTCGAACGGTATCTGGCGATCAGCCAAAGCTACCACGCCAATCGATCAACGATCGATCGATTGGAAACACCCTTAGTAACACCCTTAAACTTCGTGTTAGTACCTATCTGCCACACTCAGAGACGTCACTTAATAATAATGAATCATTTACTGTAATTGACCAACATCGTTGGTGGAACGCTGTCAGTAAAAAGTATTGTTGTTGACATGTGCCAGGTTATGTTGGTCAATTAAAGTAAATGATTCATTATTATTAAGTGACATCTCTGAGTGTGGCTATTATATTTATTTATTTATTTATTTATTTATTCACCCAACAAACAAATATCCTTACAGGCTAGACCCAATGCGATATTGTTGCACACTTTAACAATGACGCTAACACTTTAACACAAAAAAAATAATTATTAAATATTTTAACCGTTACCATAGCAAATAAGTAGTTACTGGAAAACGCTTGTAGTATCGATCGATAATTCGATACCCTATAGTAATTATTTAATGTTTTTCAGTGATTAAAGGTTGCCTAAGATATAATTACTTGTTCTTTTACTTTTTGCGTATCTGACCAAGCAGTCCGCCAATAGGGAGAGATATGTGTCCGCCTCGACCACCGACGTGGACGCTAGGACGTGACCACGACCGCTCTGCCTTCCTAAATAAAACTTTTCTGTAAGTTTATTTGCTACATTTACTGTGAAAAACATGTGAGATGTCAATGAAAAACTTCTCGGAAACCGTCCAAAAGTTTCCAAGGCAACTTCAAACATACAGCCTGAGAAACAGCGAATACTTTGTTCAGCAAAACACAGTTGTAACTCTTGGTACAATCGGTGTCGCAGATAGCTGTAATACAACTAATTAGAACTAACAGTTGCTCTGATTGCACTATAAGTAATGATACAGCACTATTGCAGGGATGTTGGTAATTTGCAACGCTTATTTGCAATGACACATACGGACACATAATCTTTGCACTACTCGACTGTTATCAAGAGAAATCCATGGCGTCTTTAACATACAATTAAAAACAATTGGGTACTAGACATCATTGACCAAGAATTTCTAGACCTCTGCTTTCTGTCTTCCGTTTGTCTTGAAATTCTTTGTTTATTTTAACCCTGAAATCCCAATTATTTTTCAATCAACTATAAAATTAGATTTTAAATACTTTAATAGTAAGTCGATTCAGTTGGGAATAGCTTTGTGACAGTTCATAAAAAGTATTTCAATTAATAGGTGGTGTCTGGTACCTAATATTTCCATATCGTACGGTTAGGTAACGATACGATAATTATACTAACTGTATAGGTAGGTACTTAATAACTACTTCGAACACGCTCATCAAAAAAGTTTTTCAAATAAAAATATTGGAAAACTACTATTAAAGTAATTTTCTTTTATAGGGCAAGTGTTATCAGACAGTTGTTAAATTCGTGTTTTTATGAGTGATTCAAGTAGGTACTCCAAAGCAGAAATAAATTAAATGTTTTTGTTAAAGATATCGTGGACTTCATCGAAGCCAATAATAGTACTGCTGCATTAATTAATTATTAAAAAGACTCATGGTTATTGAACAGCTACAGTTGTAAAAATATACAACTAAAAGGTAACTAAAACAAGCTCAGACCAATAAAAAAGTAGATAGACTGTGGCGATCTCATAGTAGCATTGGGCAGAAACAACAATGGCGATTATTAAATAATTACTATACTAATCAGCATACAAAAAAAAAACTCATTCAATTATTCCCACCCACTAATCATTCATTCACATCAATACAAATACCAAAAATAATAACCACCCTCTTCGTTCCAAATAATAATCGGGTTGTGTAAATACACGGGTGCGGGCGGGCGATACCGATAGCGTGTCCAAACGATGGCATATTGCTCGCGGATAATCCGTCGGGGCTATCCGATGACGCGTACCGTGGAGACTACATCGTGATTGTGATCGGGATTTGACAGTTACGTGATTAGTCGTAAGTAATGAGTATTTATTTGCTATTGGTAATTTAGGTTGTATGAGTAGGGTAATAGGGTTCTAGTGCCTCTGTTCAAGAACATAGGAGTATTCACAAACTTATCTCATGTCAGCATTGTGTTTAAGAGCTACTTGAACGTTTGCATTCTAAAATCAAAACTAGGTACTTACATACATTACTGGCAAGTTTTTAACATTTGAGATTAACAGCTGAGATGAAATTGCAACTAGAAGGTCAATATTCTAGTAGCTAAAAAAAGGGGTCCATATTGGCTCATCTAAAGTTCTTTACCCGAAATTGTACTTCCTAAGGATTTGTAATCCGAATTATCACTCTTCCTAAAATTTTTCATCCTAAAGTTTTCATTCATACTATTTGTAGTGCTATCGGCGATGTTCATAACACTCATGTTTCCGAAAATTGTAATTAATAATATCATTAATGTAAATATATTTAAACTCCTACTGTTTTTTATCATAACGCTTCTATCCCTAAACATAATTACCATAATATTTTCACTCATACTCAGAAAGAAACATTTACCAAGTGTAATAAAAAACCGAATAACAGTGGATAAACAATATTGGGTGTGTGAATTAAAAATTTCGTTTCACAGAAAGTTTTTCTTATAATTTCGTTTCATAGAATAATCAATACGCAGAGTACTTACTTTGAAGATTTTTAAATCGTTGATTTTTGTTTCACATTAAGTTTAATATTAGAATAATCATATCATAGAATAACAAATCAAATATTCTTTATCCATAAATTGTTTATTTAATATAAAAATTATTACCAAGAATGGCTCAGTTCTAGCCAAACCTACTGCACGTGCGAGCAAGCATGCAGCATACAAGCAAGCATGCAGCATACAAGCAAGCATGCAGCGCGCCAGCAACCATGCAGCATGCATCGTGCAAGCAAGCATGCAGCATGCAAGCAAGCATGCAGCGTGCAAACAAGCATGCATCATGCAAGCAAGCATGCAACGTTCAAGCGAGCATGCAACATGCAGCAGGCATGAATTATGTCACGGCTCCGGCGTTGCGGGGCTCCGGTCTTACGCGAGCTTATCGTTGCAGATGGTATTCACGCTCACCACCGCAGCTTCGGCTTACTAGCCGGCTTTGCCGGCCAGCCTCAGCCGCGGCGGCGGGCGTTAAATCCACTTGCTCCTCAGCTCGCGGGCCGCCTCACCCCTCCACGCCTACGCGGATTTAAATTACACTCTAGGCGTAGGGCAGACAAGATTACGTGGAGTCGGTTTCGCAGCGATTCGTTTCTGTCATTAACTTTTGTAGCACAACATATTCACTTTTTAAGACAATATTTTAGTTATTGTCTATTTATATATATTTTCGTTGAAATAAATTCCATGGAAAAATACACTGAACAAACAATATTCGTTAAAAAATAATTCTACTGTTTGATAAGAACAAAAAAATGTAAACAAAAATTCATTAAATTGTGTTTCTGTGAAATATGTTTCATTAAAGTAAATAGTCTTTGAAACAATAATAGTCGAAATAAAATTACAAGAACCAAATATTATATGAAACATTTTCTGAAAAACGAAATTCTATGAAATTTCTGTCTGCGAAACAAGGGTACACCGTTATACATGTTATGTGAAAATAAAGTTACGGAAAATTAATGTATATAATACTGATTATTATGAATAAAAAGAAATCTAAACAAAAAAAATATGACTTAAAATAATAGTGTAAAAGATGGTTATGTTGAGAAAATTTAGGAAAACAAATAAAAGTATATTAGATGTTTATTGCTACTGACATTATGAAGTTGAATGCTTCGGAATTATAACATTAGAGACAGAGTAGTTAGGAATTGTGATCGTTAGGATGAAAAATGTTAGGAAAAAGATTTTCGGATTTCCAATTATCGGAGTTGAAAATTTAGGTGAACTTTGGCGCACCCACTTATTAGTCTATATACAAGGCTAGATTGTAATAAGATTAGGGTCCATCCTTTTGATGAACACTAGGATAAGGGGAAAAAAAAAAATGATGCGATATTTTCGGAAATTGTGTATCGATCTAGAAATTGTTTTTTTAGTGTTTCCGTGCCTTTATGCATTCGGATGATAACCATCTTATACACTATTATTCAAAGTTAAATCTTTTTTGTTTAGATTTCTTTTTAATCATAATAATCAGTATTACATACATATATTTTGTGTAACTTTATTTTCTAACTTTCTAACGGTGTCCCCTTGTTTCGCAGACAGAAATTTCATAGAATTTTATTTCCCAGAAAATGTTTCATATAATATTTGGTTCTTGTAATTTTATTTCGACTATTATTGTTTTAAAGACTATTTACTACAATGAAACATATTTCACAGAAACACAATTCAATGAACTTTTATTCACATTTTTTTGTTTAACAAACTTATCAAACAGTAGAATTATTGTTTGTTCAGTGTATTTTTCCATGGAATTTATTTGAACGAAAATATATGTAAATAGACAATAACTAAAATATTGTCGTAAAAAGTGAATATGTTGTGCTACAAAAGTTAATAACAGAAACGCCTCGCTTCGAAACCGACTCCTCGTAGTCTTGTCTGCCCTACCGCTAGAGTGTAATTTAAATCCGCGTAGGCGTGGAGGGGCGAGGCGGCCCGTGAGCTGAGGAGCAGGTGATTTTAACGCCCGCCGCCGCGGCTGAGGCTGGCCGGCGAAGCCGGTCAGTAAGCCGAAGCTGCGGTGGTGAGCGTGAATACCATCTGCGACGATAAGCTCGCGTGGGACCGCCGGAGCCCCGCAACGCCGGAGCCGTGACAGAAATCATGCCTGCTGCTTGTTGCATGCTCGCTTGCATGTTGCATGCTTGCTTGCTTGATGCATGATTGCTTGCATGCTGTATGGTTACTTGCGCGCTGCATGGTTGCTTGCGCGCTGCATGCTTGCTTGTATGCTGCATGCTTGTTTGTATGCTGCATGCTTCCTTGCCTGCTGCATGCTTGCCTGCTGCATGCTTGCCTGCTGCATGCTTGCTTGCACACATGCGCAGTAGGTTTGGCTAGAACTGAGAGAGAAGTAAGTATTCTGCGTATTGATTATTCTATGAAACGTAATTAGAAGAAAAAAATTATGTGAAACGAAAGTCTATAAAACTATTAGCTATGAAACAACGTACAACCCATGTATAACATATAAGAATAATAGTACCATTGTACACGTAGATACAAGTTTTATATACACATTTCAATTAAATAGTTCAATATTAGCGGCTATAGCTTTCAAATAATCACTTTTATTGGTATATTTTGCTTTAAAATTCAATATATATTTAATTCTATCAAAGAAACATTTACACTTGGTAAATGTTTCTTTCTGAGTATGAGTGAAAATATTATGGTAATTATGTTTAGGGATAGAAGCGTCATAATAAAAAACAGTAGGAGTTTAAATATATTTACATTAATGATATTATTAATAGCAATTTTCGGAAACATGAGTGTTATGAACATCGCTGGTAGCACTACAAATAGTATGAATGAAAACTTTAGGATGATAAATTTTAGAAAGAGTGATCATTCGGATTACAAATCCTTGGGAAGTACAATTTCGGGTAAAGAACTTTAGGTGAGCCAATATGGACCCCTAATAAGTAATTTAATTAAAACCTAAACTATTATTTTGTCTTTACTAAGAATGTGTCCAATGACACTTTTCTTATTGTTTCTATTAAGCTATCGATAAGATATCGCATCAATGAGTAGGTTAAAAGCAAATTCAAATTATAAATTTGGAACAAAAAACATGTTTACAGATTTATGTGTTCGTTAACAGCTACATTAGTTTAGAACTGTGTCGTAGCCATTAGCGCATTAGCGCCAAATGTGGGATATTTTCATGAAAATTATATGGGACCTCACTTGAGGCATCCATAAAAGAAATAATTTTAAAATTCGATCTACAATTGCCGGAGAGATTGCGTAACAAGCATAAAAAAAAAATATATATATGTTGTCCCGTAGATTTGCGCGATGTACAGACACTTTTCAAGGTTTATTGCCAAAGTCTGTACACGAGCAATCTATGGGTCAATTATACTAAGAGATCGCTGGATGCCCTGCGCGTCCAATATAACAATGCTTTCAGGATGTTGTTGAGACTGCCTCGTTACTGTAGCGCGTCGGAAATGTTTGCGCAAACCCGTACCGACGGTTTCTATGCGATTATACGCAAGATAATCGCGTCGCTACTGAGGAGAGTGAGGGATAGTCAGAACAGTATCCTGAAAACTGTTGCAGAGAGCTTCGGCTCTCCAATTGTACAGCAGTTTGTGCGGAGGTTGATTTAGCACAGGACACACATGACTTTAGTTTCAGAAGTCGGTGGCTTTGTTCTGTTTGTTGTTTTGTATTTGAAGGCGGTTCTCTTTTTTGTAAAAAGTTTTTATTTTTCACTTTTTACTAACTCCTTATCACGTAAATCCATTAAGAAACGGCAACATAGTTAGAAAAGAAATTAAAAGTCCTCCAAAGATGGAAGAAACGAAAGCGTCTTCTACGCATATTTTTTTTGGTTTTTGTTGTTTTTTTTCAAAAAGCGCTGAAATAATTTCTATTTGTTGCATACTTAAGAATGTAACGAACACTTTTCTGAAAACCGCATCAAAATCGGTTCAGCCAACCGAGAGATAATCGCGGACAAACATACATACATACATACAAACATACGGGTCGAAATGAGAGCCTCCTTTTTTTTTAAAGTCGGTTAAAAATTATTATTAATCTTTTGATCGCCACGTCAAATATGTAGGTATGCAATAACGTTCCCTCTGCACCAACGCGGCAACGTAAGTTACATACTCTATCAATGGAATTACGTATAGAGGTCTGTCATGTAAACTAATTAAAGAAACTACATAAGTATTAGTTAATCTGTGGTACTGGGCACATTTTGGTTTGTCATCTATACATGACTCATCATCATCATATCAGCCTATTGCTGTCCACTGCCACAGTATAAGTATTAGTACTATCGTACAGTAGCTACACGCTCCGCTCCGCACCGAAATACTGTTCCTCACGTCTACTCGCGCCGCATTGGCTCTGGCAACGTCTTCCAGTTCAAGGGCTGACTCGTGGCGCGTAGAAACGTAATACAGGTTTCTACGCGCCACGCTCATTTGTGAAAAAGAAAATCGAAATATTTTATACCATACAAATTAAATATTTTATATATAATATTATAAACTTAAAACAAATAATAATATATGAAATTATGTAATTTTTGTCAAATTAAACTAGTACGTATACATGCACGTACCTGTTTTCAATTAAATACTATGAAATACCAGTGACAGCCCTATCGATATTAACGCACACACACGCACGTATCTGTACAGTCTGCTATTTTTGTAGTAGTGTAGGCTATTATATCATTTCGTTTGTATGAAGTGTCGCGGGTGTGCCACTGCTGAATGTAGGCCTCCCCCAGAGATCGCCAACCAACCCGGTCTTGGGCAGCCCACATCCATCCGCTGCCAGCAGCTGCTGTATACATGACTGTGGCGATCAAAACGTTAATAGTAGCGTCGATTTTCTCAGCAATCCAGTCTCTCTTCTGGTAATAGCATAACAATATAATAATAGTGTCATAATAATATGCACTCATGTGAGGTACGTACTTAATTACGGCTTGACGCACTGGTGGTTTACGTAAAACAATTAATTCGTGTCACCATGCGCGAAAAAGCTCATCATACGCTGGCTTAGCAATGTAAGGGTTTACGCCACATTATTTTTTGTCTATTAAATTAAATTTTAAGTTAAACAACGAGACTTCATTCACTGCAGATTTTTTTGGTGGTAAAAGTTCTACTTGTGAATGGAAACCAGTTTTATTGTACCACTAGCCTCCCACTCTGGCTTCGCACGGGTAGTACTAATACATTATTATATTATATAAGGCCTATTACCTTCCCAGATGATTCATCTGTATAGGTATTGGTGAAAACTATATGAAAATCTGAACAGCAGTTTCTTGAAACTGCTGTTGCACAAATTCAGAACGAACCTAGAATTTAATTTATGATATTACTATTATTAATTACTTATTTATTACTATAACCAACTTGAATTAACAGTTAAAAACGACACCAACTAGTTATTAAGATCACAGATGATATAATACTAACGTAGTAGTGATGATACATTTTCATCGTGTTGTGCATTGTTATATGGACAGCTGATTTTTTTACATATTTCAGAGCTGTTCCCAGAAATAAAGTTGTTCAAATTCATTATAAAGTACTTCAATCGTCTGAAAGAACTGTGATGTATTAAAATTTAAAGTCAGTCTGCGTTAATGTTGTGTGAAATCAGTTTAGTTGAAAGACGTGGAAATCTTTAGAAGTAATATTTTTTGACCTACTGATACGAGTCAGTATAGCACGAAATGCCGCAACGTTAAAAAAACAAATACTAATAGAAAAAACGAATACAATCACGAGATTATAGGTAATCGCTTTTAAATTTGTATTTTTTTGCTTCACTTTCAGTGTTCTTCGCGGTCTAACTGTCTTTTGTTTCATAATCTGTATAGGTATAGGTAAATGTTTTTAGTGACTATTTGTTTTAGTCACTATAAATATTTTAGTAGCTGTAAAACAAATGTTCAAATGTAGATAAATATTATACAACACAAAAAGAATTTTCCAATTCGAACCAGATCCTGAGATTAGCGCGTTCTACCAAACAAACAAACAAACTCTTCAGCTTTATAATATTAAGTATAGAAGTATAGATAATTTATCTTCAAATAGTATTAGGTTTAAGTTAATTGTAATTGATCCATTCTACAAGATAAAACACAGCTTACTAAACTAACTAGATCTAGAGACTTACATAGACTTTATTTGAAAAGACTAAGTTGACAACATGACTCTTGTAAGTTAATTAATTCCATTGTGATTCACTTATAACTTATTCTTGTGTACTTCTATTACATTAACACTTCTTTGGAACTTTGATACTGGGTCGCAAACTTATATAAAGAATTCCTTTATAAGGTAAATAATATTTTCTCTTCTGAAATATTTTTAGGTAATTTGTAGTAAAGAAGATTAAAATCTATAGTAATTTATAAAGCTGAAGTTTTGTTTGTTTTTCGTTTGGATCTCTGGACCTACTGGTCCTGGTAATGACAGTAATGAAAATATCTATTTTCATTACAATTAGAATACTCTAATTCGTTCATTAGTTAAATAATAATAATTATAATGTACACACTTCGTAAAGAGTACTTAATAAAGAGAAAAGATTTGATTGTTTGTTTGTAATGGAACAACTAAAAAAATTAATAACCAATTTTTAATTTTTGTTTGTAGTGAACTACATTATCAGCGAGTAAGCGGAGTAGCAATTTAATTTCAATTCAATTTATTCCATAACAATTTACATTGTGTCTGAAATCATTCATAATAAATAAAAGATTTTATTTTATTTTTTATTTTTATCACTTTTAAGAAGGCTTACATAACAGACAAATTACATAATAATAGGTAACTACAATAAATTATCCAGTTGCTAATAACAAGCCTCCACAGATGTTATAACAATTTCCATCAATTTCAGTTAAACATACAATTTCCATTTGAACATACAACAATAATATTAATTCAATGTCAATCCAATAAATAATACAACTAATAAATAGGTAATACATTAGACATTTAAAAATAATAATAACAGATTCACATAATCACATATTAAATTAAATGCAACTCAGGCAATGTCTTATAGCTAAAGTACCTCCGATAATGTCAAGAATATGTCAAAACGGTGTAATTAACAGAATTTAATTATGAAAAACGCATGGTAATATCACATATCGTCAATTGAGTAGAGACATTTATCCAATAAGTATGCTTGAAGCTTTGCTTTAAACGAGGATGTGTGAATCAAGCTTTTTAAGTCTACAGGTAACTTGTTAAATGTGAACTGCGTTTTACAATATTTAATTGAGGACTTATTTTACTTCTTTATGTTATATTTTATCATAAAAAAATAGGCATTTGTAAAAAAATCACGCGGATGTCGTCGCGGACAATATGCTAGTGGGGCATATATTCGTTTTTCACCCATAATGGGCATAAACCCTATCTATATTATAGGTGAATATTGGCACTTGGAATTTGGTCATGATTACAAGCCTTTATGAACACCATTATCATTAGACACAGTATAAACTTTTGGACGAAGAAATAAACCAAAAACCTCCACATCTCGGCAACATTTATTCCCGTTCCGTGCAGTCATTTGCTTGTCCTTCAATATTTTGTAGTCACATAGAAAAACGATCGCTCTTTCATCCCGCATCGAGTATCGGCACCGTGATCTATTTGTTGGGCCCAAAACCCGGGCACTTGGAAAATGGTATGTAGTCACGACACATCTTGACGTTTGACTGATGGTGAGTCGCGTCGGTTCCTTTCACGCTTCGATTGTACTGAAACTCGTATACAATTGTAGCTATTTATTGCAGGGCTGGGAAATGATTTGCGGGAATCGACGTCCGCCTCATCTGTTTGGGAAAGAAAGAATTTTAGATATGAAATATGTTGTGCGAATGTATTTGCCAGATTTGTGGGAACGGAGTTGTTCAACCGTGGCGAATAGTTTTTTGTTCAAGGTTAAGTTTTATGAGAACGTTTGAACTTCATCTTATACGCACCTATTTAAATTGGACCACTTTTAAACAAGGTACAGACGATTGCATTTATAAGGAACTCGTGGCTAAATAAAAGCCGTAACGATCGACCGGTCGTGATGGTTAAGCTACGCTTGCCGCGGTCGGTCTGTGAATGGGTGACCATCCATTTGATACCGAGACCGTAAAGCCGTTGGTCATGGCTGTCATTCGTAGAACTTCTTTGACAGTGTCGTTGTAGGTAGTCGGAAGCAAGAAAATCTGGCAATCAGTATCTTATCAATATCTTGCCAAGGGCTATCGTGTTACCCAGCAACTGGGTTGTGGAGGTCAGATAGGCAGTCGCTCCATGTAAAACACTGGTATTAATAAGCTGCATCCAGTTAGACTGGAAGCCGACCCCAACATAGTTGGGAAAAGGCTAGTCAGATGATGATGAGACGATTACATTTATCGGGTAGACACGTTGCGTAGGTACTAAAATGTTGCAATACACGCGTATCCATAGGTACCTACCTACTATCATCATCATGTCAACCTTTAGACGCCCACTGCTGGGCATAGGTCTTCCCCAAAGACCTTCACCTATGTCCAGCGGATTCCCGCGGCTTGAACCAGGTCGTCGGTCCACTTTGTGGAGGGCCTGCCGACTTTGCTGCTGATCTGCCGGTGCGCAGCCCCAACCAGTAGGAACAACCAATAACCAACCAACATTACCTACCACCATCACACCACACCACACCATTACCACACCACACCACCATTACCACCACACCATTACCTATAACCCAACTTGAGACATTCCTCAAGGCAGAGTTTTGGCCGAAGGGTATCGTGTATCGGCGATTCCGCGGAAGGCTACGCGACACCACGCAGCGCAACACGACGCCGTCTCTTCGTGTGCAGTAGTTAAAAAATATTATTGTGGGTTTTATTATAAATATGTATGATAGTCTGTAAGGTATATATGATATGGGGCTTTTGTTACCCGAAATAAATGATATTATTATTATTCACATTCATTTATTTTATATACATATTAAATTACATTTTTAAATATTCATATAAAAACAAAAACATTTAAAAATATAAAAAAATAGTACCTCACCGGTATCGGGAACAGGGTCCAAGCTACCGGCGGTCAGGGCTCCAGAGAGAGGAACCTCCTGACAATGCGGGCCGTGTCCAGAAGTACTGCCTTCTGAATCAAGCCCTTGATCCAGCCGTCTAACGAGAGCCTCCTTAGATGTTGGTCGAGGCTCTTGGCAATTAAGCCATTGGCTGTAACAATTATCGGCACAATGATCGCTGAGTCCACATTCCACATGTCGACAACCTCATGGGCCAAGTCAAGATACTTTATCTGCTTGTCTTTCTCGGCCTTCATGAGGTTCTCGTCATGAGGAACAGCTATGTCAATAATCATTGCGCGCCTCTCCAATCGATCCACCACCACTATATCAGGCTTATTGGCTACAATAGTCCTGTCAGTGATGATGGATCGATCCCAGTACAATGTGACATTGCCATTTTCAAGAACTGGATCGGGCACATACCTGTAGTATGGAACTTCTGATTCCACGAGGTTGTAATTCAGAGCAAGTTGCTGATGGATAATCCTGGCCACAAGGTTGTGCCTGTGCAAGTACTCTTCGTTAGCAAGACGAGAACATCCAGAGATAATATGACGGATTGATTCACCCGGCCGGTGACATGCCCGACAAATGTCAACCGTGCCATCCTTCACAATAAATCTCCGGTAATTATTCGTCAAAATAACTTCGTCCATAATTGCACACACAAAACCTTCGGTTTCTCCAAATAGATCACCGAATCGTAGCCAGGATACGGACGCTAAGAAATCCACATCGGGCCGGTGTAGGGCCCGGAAAAAGCGTCCGTGAAGCTCCTTACTCTTCCACACCTCCTCGCGATCATTAGTCTCAAGCACTACAGGCTTGCACCAGTTCTCTTTAGCCAAGGAGAGCGGGGTGAGGCCTTTGTCCACTGCAACTACATCTCGGTGCATCCCCACGTCGGCTCCAAGGAAATATTCCCTGAGACTGTATATCTCACGGTTGTGCAGAGTCTTAGCATTTAAGAAGCCACGACCTCCGCACTTCCGTGGGATATACAGTCTCATTACCGATGACCGTGGGTGATGCATCCGATACGCTGTCAACAATGTACGGACTCTTCTATCCAGGGCATCGAGTTCCGTTTGAGTCCATTTGAGTATGCCGAAAGAGTACATCAAGACTGGCATGACCCACCCGTTGAAGGCGCGCACCTTATTTCCGCCTGACAAAAGACTATTTAATACTTTCTTTAGGCGGCCAAAGAAGCGCTCCTTCAACGATTGCTTCATGTCAGCAGCATTGATGCCCAACGCTTCCGCCATACCCAAATATTTGTAGGTCTCAATTGAAGAGAGGGATCTAAGGTTTATGGAATCCGAAAGCTGAACTCCCTCAGATTTCACAATCTCCCCTCGCTTGACATGCATGACCGCACATTTGTCCACGCCAAATTCCATCCTGATGGCGCTACTGAAAGTTTCTGTTACTTTCAGTAGCTCCATCAGCTGTGAACTGTTTGTGGCAAAGAGTTTTAGGTCATCCATGTAAAGGAGGTGAGATATTACCTGACCTCCTCTCTTCAATCTATAGCCTAGACTTGAATTCTCCAGCAGTGTGCTTAGAGGATTCAAGGCTAAGCAGAACCAAAGTGGACTCAAACTGTCGCCCTGAAATATACCCCGCTCAATCCTTATCGGTTCACTATTCCGCTGGATATGTCGACATCCTGGATAGCGAAGGACCGTCCTCCACTGCCCCATACATGACATCAGGAAGGTGCGCAGAGTGGTATCTATCTTATACAACTCTAGCACCCTCATGAGCCATGTATGCGGCACAGAGTCATAGGCCTTCTTGTAATCTATCCAACATGTCGACAGATTCTTTCGGGATCGGCGAACCTGTTGACTAATGGCCATGTCAATCAGGAGCAGCTCCTTAGTACCGCGGGACCCATTCCTACATCCATTTTGAGAGGGAGACATGATAGCGTTACTGTCTATGTGTTGGTTAATTTTCGCTCTCAAAATAGATGTAAAAACTTTATAGACCGTCGGCAAACATGTGATCGGTCTATAATTTGCAGGCTCCGCAGTACTACCTGATTTATGGAGCAGGTGGGTTATTCCTGTCGTCAAGAACTGGGGTAACGATCCTGATTCCAAGGCTGACTGGAACCGAGACGCTAAACAAACGTGCGACCTTCTAAACCATTTTATCCAGAAGTTGTGCAGCCCGTCCGGCCCTGGAGACTTCCAATTAGGCAATGGACGGACTGCACGAGCTACATCATGGGGGCTGATAATGATTGCCCCCATTTCTGGTATCGGGTCGCACGCTCGTTCGACTTCCAGAGTCCAATCACCCTCAGTGTGACTGACAGGCACCGACCAGATGTTGCGCCAGAACAAACACATGGCGTCATCATCCGGCAGGTACGTATTAGTCACACTTTGAATCGGTCGCTCCCAAGTCCTATAAACCCACCTTTCATCGCTCTGGAATGTGCGATTCTGAGTGTAGCGTTCCACCCGCCGCTTATACCTTCGAATACGGTTTGCCCATGCATACACCTTCTGCTTCAGGAAGTCGATGCGCTCTGTGACCCAGGGCATATAGTCTCGAGGACTGATATCAGTCCCCGAGAATGCCCGCCTCACAAAGCGCATCACTCTAGGGCGAGTATTGCCCTCCCTAAAGCAGATAAGTTTGCCGATGAGCACTCTGGCCTCACTAATATGCTGCTCAATTCTGCACTGCCACGCCGGTACGGCAGGTTTTGGTCGTGTAGCTCTATCATCATTAGGAAATTTGACGTGAGCCACACGACATGCCGCAACAGCTGCGCAATACAGAATCGAATGCGCATCAGTGAGGTCTTCACAACCATCAAAATAATTTGATAACTGCGAATCCAGAGCACACACCAGCACCCTATTTTTTTTATGCATGGGCAAACGAGGTAAACGTGGTCTAAGCTCAGGCGAAATGAATCGATATTCACGAATCGCACCCTCCAAAGCGCTCCTCAATTCATCATTGCACTGAGTACTTACTTGTGTAACCATGTCATCACTCCCATCAGTAACATGGCTTCGTGTTGCGGTCGGCTGTGGTTGTGCCACTTCCACAATCTGCGGCAGGGGAGCAGTAACATGGTTTCTCTGCATTTCAATTCGGAGGCGATCAAGTACAATGTCATCCAACATACGATTGCGCTGGATGACCCGCACCTGATCCGATAATCGTTGTGCCGAAACGTTGACAGCTGGCTCAAGCACCTGAAACAGAGAGAGCATCCGAACACGGTACGCGGTCAGATTACTTCCCCCCTCTGTAGCCCCATAGTATGCGCGCATGACATTTTCATTGATGGCTTGTGTCCATCTCATGCGCTGCACACTTCCGCCGGAAGCGGGGACCCTATCAGAGACCGGTGGGTCTCGGGGCTCCAAACTATCCGGCGGCCGGCGTCTTCCCCGCCGGCGCACAGGTGGTGGCGTCGTCGGCGGAGAGAAATACTCGTCGCTCGAGCTCGACGCAACTGCCGAGGCCGGTGTCACATAACTCACGATGG
Organism: Charanyca ferruginea; assembly: GCA_947361185.1. NCBI lineage: Eukaryota > Metazoa > Arthropoda > Insecta > Lepidoptera > Noctuidae > Charanyca > Charanyca ferruginea. The sequence continues at coordinate 11,757,891 of OX376073.1, forward strand.
GGCTGGGTTCCGGCGGCGGCGAGGCGGAGCTGAGCGACGAGTCCGGTGGTGGTGGGCGTGCTCTTCGCGTTGCTGACCTTGTTATCATCCTTTATGTTACGTTTCATCATCCATATACTGTAAACGTGTTTTCATTGTGAACACTGACATCATGACAGATGTCAGTGAATTTAAAAATGATTTTCAATTACTATTGCTTGCTTAAAAATGGTCCATTTCGTTTTTAATATATTTGGGGTGACTTAATAGCTGTTTATTATGGTATAATTCGTTTGTTGATCCAAATTTATGTTGATTTTATAATTTATGTAACGGAGTGAAGAAAAATTGCAAAATGACATTACAGTGTTGTCAGCTTATATAGCTTATATTATTATTATTATTATAACTAAAATATTATCTAATATGATTTTAGTTATATTATGTAAACATTTTTAATGGTCTTGTCATTCATCTCATGTGTTAAACTTATTTTTTTTAAAGCACTTTAACTTTAAATTTCCTATATTATATAGCGTAAAATTGTATAACTAGTAGGTATCCTGTGAAAGACGCAGTAGATTACATGATTGTTAGTTTTAAGTTTCACTGTTTGTATAACATTATTATGTAATTGTTAGTTGTTCCAAATATATAAATATCGATCGAGTCGACGTATTCTTAGTACAATACCGTACAATGCAATACACTCGCATGTATTTCATTGGGGAATTCTGAGAAGTTCAACTGTCTCGGTACGTGATAAATTTGAATCGAATATTATTGAATAGCGCTTTACCAAACAGAAATTACGCGTTAGATCGCAATAATGGATAAGTGGTTTCGAATAGACAATTTATTGCTTATCTTATTTCCTAAGCGTTTTCCATAAGAGTCATGGATCAATTTGTAGTAGGTTATATTTGTTCAATCTTATCCCTGCCCCTGCTAAAGGTTCTCGAGTGGTGACCACGAACCGGAAAACGCAGCGTTGGTAGGCCTCCCACCAGATGGACCGACATTGTCAAGGTCGCGGGTAACCAGTGCAAGCGGCAGGTTGCCGCTCGTTGTGGCGTTCTATGGGGGAGGCCTATGTTCAACAGTGGACGTCTTTTGGCTGATGATGACGATGATGATCCCTGTCCTTATCCCAGGTTACTAGGGCTCGGTGCAAAACGTTTTCTTCTTCTATTTCGTTCTGAACCGTCGTGATATCTCCCTTCCCTTTCTTATAATTCTTCACACAATTCATTCATCTTTTCTACGGCCTTTCTCTTTATCCATTCACATTTATATTTATAACTCTAATAGGTCATATTTTATAATTTATATAAAAACCTTTGTCGTGCTTATTTGTTACCTACTAATGCTTCATAACCAGTTTTCGAATCTTAATGATATTGGTTTTTAGAACATTTTTTTCTTACACGAACGCTATTATTCCACCTTTTACTCAAAATAGGAAAAACATTAAAGGCTTCGTACCCCACTCCTAAAACATGTTTCGTGAAACCCTTTTAATTTTTATCTTAATTTTAAATTTATTAGAAAGAAATAAAAACCATTTATTCACGCGAAAGCGACGCACATATTGCGCGCGCTCGCCGCTTTTTGTTGTTATAGCGTTCCAAACACACTTTTTTAAAATTTCAAGTGTCTTCTTATTACGATTCAAAATATATAGCCCCGTGGTAACCCCGGAGTCTTAGTAATAAGGTCCTGTTTGGAACCCTAAAAAGTGTTCAAAAGCCCCAGTTGCTTTAGCCATGAACGCATGGCGCTGTCAGTACAGATTGGTCAGCTTTTATCTGCCATGGACTTTATCTTGCTTCTTTTTTGTGTTTTGTATTGCTAGATTACCCTCATAGTTTTCACATATAGAAGCAACAAGAATCATGTAACCAGCACTTTGTAAAAAACTTGATTTAAAAGAGTGTCCGTGGAGTTTCTTGCTCGTTCTTCTCCATAGAGACCTACCTACGTTTTGGTACGAACAACTAGCTTCAACTCTCTGACTAACTGACTGACTCCTTGACAATTCAAAAGTGCCTGTAAATGGTTTAATTGAAATAAATGCTTTGACTTTGACTTTTGACCATCACAAATCAATGCTGCAAATTACATTAAACATTAAAATAATTAATTTTCACTCCTAGAATAATGAGGAGAGAGCCCTAATAATAATGTAATTTTAATCCGCCACCGTAAATCGACCACGTGAAAACTCATCCATCCATAATTTGTATTGACACAAGTTGATTGAAATTGATTGAATGCGGCTCGAGTACGTTTGCATGATATTTGTATGAGTTTGTGGTTTTTCCTTTTCGGAGGACAACTGTTACTAAAATCGGTATTGCTTTCGAGAGTTATTGCAATCGGTGATGCGTGAAGAGTACTTGTACGTAGCGTTGTTTTCATTTGTGACGGGAGAAAACAAAAATGTGTAACCATTTTCGATGTTTACACGGGTAAATAAATAAATTTCATTTCGCATAATAATAGGTATGAAAATATTCCATGTATTTTGTACATTACCATTTTAATGTTTTTTAATTCGACTACCTATGCGTATAGTCTGTTTGCTTTACTGGATTGGTAGGTTCAATTTATGAGGTAACAAAAATAACCAGAAAAAACAGACACATCATAAGCCAACAGAATGCAAAATTAAATACTTAACAGCGTGATTATAACTTATAAAAATCTGACGGAATACCTCAACAGGTTAAAACCAATTTAGCGTCATAAAGATTGGACGTTCCAACAAGCGGATCATTTTCTGCTCCATCATTCTGGAGCATCAAAGGCTCTCAAATTAAGCTCGCCGGGAACATAAGTGCCTACTTTCGTGCGAAGAAGTTTTAATATTTTCAACGATCCGACAACTAGGTAATGTTGAGGACTTCAGCTTTGATAAACACTCTAAAAGATACTATTTTTAGCAGACATATTTTGCCGCGGTAATAACATTAAAAAAGTTCCTAGAATAACCTATTTCACATTGACTGCACCAAGCATATATTGTTCAAGTGTTCAGTAAATACCTCGCTAGACAAGAATGTTCAATACAATACAAGCACAAAGTTGCGAATATACAGCACAAGACGAGAATACGTTTTTTGAACAAGATAGGTACTATGAAAAACAAAACGGCCAAACGCGATTGAGAGCATAAAGCGTATCACACGTCGCTAGACAAGGACTGAGTGACAAAAGATAAACTTTATATGAGACAAGTCAATCTCAGTCTCCCCAAATACAGATAATAAGATGAAGATACGGTATACTGAACACAGACAATAAATCTACTCGTATAACTCCGCATAAATAACCAGATGCTCTTAATAAATCGTGTAATTTGATATTTTTGTGTAGGTACACGATATTCTGTAATAGAGGCTAGCAAAGGGAAAAGAAAAACAAAATTTGCCTGGCCCAAGAGTGATGGACAAATTTCCTGGTAAACGGCTTCTTCCGCGCCGGGACTATTTGTCTGAATTTGAATCGCATTTGTTTCCAGGGAAATTTGTCTCCTAAGCCTCGAGAGTATATCCTGGGTACGGTTGTGGTACTTCGTCTCTTTTAATTGAATAAAGACCTCCTTATTCGTTTCTTATTGTGTAATTATCTACATACACTGTACCCGTGTTTCCGTGAGACGCCACGCCGCCTTGATTTTATTTTTCCCATAAAGCTTTGCTGTAAAATCACAGTGTAGGAAGTCAGTGTTTACTTTCTAATTTTCCGGTTGTCTTCACGAGGTCTGAAGGCAGACGGGGCGATGCCTGGCATGGTATATGTGACAGGAGTATTACAAAACCCTGCTGATAGATGGTCTTTGTATAAGAGAATAAACTCAATGTAGATTACAATACCTCTTGTTTAATACCGTGTTCTTATTAGACGAGCAAGTACTTAAATTAGTAAGAGAATTTCCTTAAGTTTATCTTAACGACTGGTTGATCCTATAATGGGTCATATAAATTGCTTATTATCGGTACGAGTGGTCATTAAGAGGAGATACGAAATCCTCTACTTAATGGTGGAATAACATTTGATAGTACGCTCCATAGATTTGTTATTTGGGCCTATAGATTCCTGTGACCTAAGCCTTTATTGAGGATTAATGGATCTTCGTATTACCTTGCTGAATTACAAAAAATCTTCATTGGGTAAAAGTAAATAACATAAATATAGAAAACGACGGCTAATATAACGTCACAGCGAACTCTTCAACAAACAGCTCTTCAATTAAAATCAAGGGTGGTGGGTTAAAAAAAAATCTTGAACGGGTCCATTCGGAAATAAATTACTGCAAAGAAAAGGATTACTCGCCAATTTTAGAGATGTCTTTCAAAAAGCTCGGATAGCCGAAGCGATGATTAAGTTTTAAAAGTTTGCCTAATTTCTTGAATTTATAATCATTTTATTCTTTTACAGACTCTTAACTGTGTTCAATGAGTATGAAAATGTTTAAAACGTAATAATCAGAGTAATTTTCATGAATTCTAAATATTAGGCCCGAGAATGTTTTGACGACTTTGTGCTGAATTATTTTATGTTGGTATTAGTACGTGGTTGGCCGCTTTTTGTATCTACTTAAAATCATATTATAAAATACCAGTGTCTTCTATCTCATATCATACTATACCTTTTAAAATAATCGATCAACGGAAGGAAGTAATGCACCTACATATTTCAAATTGTTGCTCAACGTTCGACATCCATGTTTCTGCATTGTATTCCCCGATCAATATACACGATGCAAACGCAGCAATCCTCATACAACGACTTATGTTATGGAAGCGTAAAAAGTTTAAAAATGAAAATAAAACCAAAAAAAGTTACTTCGCTCCGACCAAGTTGTAAAAGCCAACGGAAAATATGTATTACAAATCTTTAAACAGAACACACGCAAGCATTTTCTCATAAATGCAGTGCGAATTGAACAATACCAGAAAAATAAAGAAAGAAAACCAACGTCATTTTAACTACACAACCTGACTTGTAAGTAATTTTATTGTAAACAACGAACACTATTGTTTAAAACGTCATAATAGAATAGACAACTTCATTTTAATAGACAAAATAGTAATATTCACTTAAATAAGGAAGTGATTTCCAGAATTATTATTCTCATTCCGCAATAGAGAACTTTTAACAAGAAAACTTTTCAATGTTCTCCGGCAACAATGTTCCCGGGAAGTTATTGTCGGTACCAGGGAATAAATTTTGATCACTCTATTAAATCGATCAGGAGACACCGCTTAAATAGGTACTTTTACCTGTTACCTTAATTTTATTCTTCATTACTTTGGAATGAAAATTCAAAATGTATTTATTGAATATTAGCTTTTGCCCATGACTTCGTCCGCGAGTTATCGTGGATGCAGATAAAAGTAGCCTATGTCCTTCCCCAGGTTTCTAGCTAACTTCATTTCAAAATCGGTTCAGTCGTTTCATCGTGAAAGTGCGTAACAGACAGAGTTACTTTCGCATTTATAATAATATTAAATTAAAGTACAGAGTATGAATTTCATTAAGGAACGGTGAGGCTATTTTTTTGTAAAGTTTGCATAGAACTGATGAAAAATTACTTCCCATGAATTTACCGGTAGTATATGTATAGCATTCTGTAATTATCTCTCACGATGAATTTAGACAAGCTGCCATGTCATTCCAAAGTTAGGGATTAACATCTCACTTCAAGCTCAAGAAGATTTTTACAGAATATACTTACCGGCGAGTAGGTATATGAAACTCACTGCATAGTAACGGAGCTGCTCAAGTCGTTTCAACTATACGTGACCTAAAATTGTACACAATTAGATATTCAAAATTCATTGCAACCACCAGTGCGGAACGTCGTAAGGTGCAAAGTTGGTCAATATAACTTAGTTGAGACTTCCTTTGTTTGTTTATATCGTTTGCCTTGTTTTACTGAGAATATCCGAATGTAGGTGAATTGCAAAGTTGCTCTGCAGTGCAGAATGATATAGGTGTACATTTTGATAGTGGTACAACTAAGTGCATTTGGGAAGTGTAATTTAAGCAAAATTGTTGTGATGGAGGTATAATGTTATAGACTGCAGTCATATGGTAAAAGACGCATATTATACTGTCACATGCACAAATATGTGTACAGTTAGGAGATACAGGAGAACCTCTCAGCGTAGGGCAACGGTTCGAAAAACTAAGCAAATTACAAAAACGATTAAATGTTATGGCGTTACGAACTTAATATTTTCTGAAATACGTATTATCTCGTAGAGTTGAAAAATCGTTATTTCACGTAAAAAATCCATTTGAACTTTGCTAGGTGTGTGTATATTTATTTATTTGTGTCTTTGTTTACACTGTGAACCTCTTTTACCACCTGCCAATAAGGTCCGATTAAATTACTTTGCAGGTCATTTCATACAATTTCTGTTCCAGTTTTGTCACATACAGACTCTACACGTACTTGCATCGTTTTCTTTGTACCTTTTATCGACATTAATGTTATAAGAGTGATAGGATAAGTGGGTCAGTCATTATGGTATCTAATATGTTTTCCATGAAATCATCGATAATGATTCGAAGCTTCACAGAAGTATCCATGTATCGAAAAATTACACAATGATTTTTCATCTTCAAATATATAAGCTTTATCGGTGTCGCAGGCAGAACTAACAATATTATTGGATACATAAATATGCCAACATATTGGGTCATAATTAGAGATAACATATTCCAACGAGAATTGTACCGATCTATATCATCATAACACTTAATAAGGAAAGGCGTGACTGCTATGAACGACCCTTTGTTAACGATACCCAAATGGTATATTATAGTAACCAAATCTTCATCCATATCTCTATCCTTTTAATATTTTCACACGGGTTATTGGATAAAATGAAATCGAAATTATTAGCTGAAAAAATGGGCAAATAAATTATTATTTGAATGGTTTTCTTTATCTCAGTTTCGAAGCAGGATAACAGTTACAATAATTATAATAAAAATAATACGGATGTTGATAGGATTTTCCAATATTTCCAAGGTATAACTTATCTAAGAAAATAATTTACTTCGGCTCCAAATTAGCTGTTTAATATACTCATAATATTTATTACAACTTAGTCGAATGAAATATACTTATGCAAACCTTAAAAAAAAATAAAGGGAAGTTGCTCATAGGATATCAAAAAACTCGTCCACATGTTGTATGACAATGCTTATTCTTTGCCCCAAGAGCAAACCAGCCTTCGGATCGCATGAAGAGTCGACCAGCCGCTTGGCGATGTCTATTGTATATAATTACTTTTAGTAGCTTTGAAATAATACGTCAATTAGTTGGCAATTATGTGACGTCACAGCAGACATTGCCATTGAAAATTTTAATTTACGGAGGAATCGCGTTTTAACAGCTCATAAAAAGGATATCTGTTAATTGGTGGTGTTTAGACCCGTATTCTTACATTCCACTTACAAATTAAGTGTGTATTGAAAGAATGAATGATATTAGGTAATTTATTCACTTATGTACAAAATATATTTTTTTTCTTTTAAAAAACGTTGCCCCATTCTAGGAATTTCTCCTGTGTCGTGGGTGCATTTACAAACATATAAACTCACATACACAAACAGCCAGACCCGGAACAACTATCTGTAGGCCATACAAATATTTAATCCGTGCGGGAATCGAACCCGCGACACGCAGCGAAGCAGTCGATCGCTTAACCACTAATAATAATAAAATAATAATAATAATATGTGGGGACATTTCACACACGGCCATCTGACCCCAAACTAGGGAGACCCTGCACTATGGGTGTCAGACAGCTGATATACATACACAAATATATTTTATATACATACATATATAGATAAACAACACCCAGACACAAGGCAAACACAAGTGCTCATCACACAAATATTTACCCTGGGCGGGAATCGAACCCGCAACACGCTGCGCAGCAGTCGATCGCTCAGCCACTGCGCCAACCATGTCGTCATATTCAAAACCTATGAAGTAACTGACTCCTTAGCTAAATTCAAAGACCTGTGTTACAGGAGTCAGTATCTTCTCTTATCAAGCTACTCCAATCTGTCAAACTTTGATAGATTTTCAACTTGATTACAAAAGATTAAGGTTCATATTCAATTGGGAAAATTTGACAGTTTGACTTGATGTGCTGCATCTCAATAAAACCCAATAGCACAATACTAACGGGTCTTACAGAGAGCGGTCGGATGAGGTCATAACTTAAATGAAAATGAAAATACCAACAAGAAAAAAGACAATTCGAAACAGTTTTCTTATGAAAAATGAGCATTCTGTTTTCAAAAGACAATGGACATTGACGAAATACGATGTTCAACCATCAGAAACCCGGGTACCGCCGCAAGACGTCGGATTGCTTGCAGCCACCAGGAAATGACTAGGAAATTGCCCCATTATGCTTGCAAGTCGTGAGCTGCATTCGAATTACTTCTTTGGTTGTAATTTTGCATAGTATGAGCGACGATTGCGCTTAAAAGCGTCTACGCACGATGGGGAGTCTCGGGAGAGATAATGGCATGCAATTGCGAAATATGGCCACATATTTTAGTTTGTAGATATGAAAGGACGATTTCGTGATGATATTTTGTATAAAGATTTATATTGCTAGATACGCCCTACCGCGTCTAATAATTATGGTCACTATCATTTACGTCTGTTTTATTACTACAACGTCTTCCTTTTAAAAAGATGCCTGTACTCCTTTGTTTAGTACCTGCTTATTGCTACTTTTTGCATGTCATAAGCACAGTAAAGACATAGTACGGTGAGAGCACATTTTTTTGAAGTTATACTTCTTTAGGCGCGTTATGAAAAAATGATGAGAGTGAAATTTTACGATGCGCGCGCACAGCGTCACACAAAATTCTCACGGGAGTAATTGTAAACAACGCCATCTCTGACGTACATGCTGAACTACTTACTGCCTTCGTTGCTATTTTGTGACTCGAAGAAGTATAACTTCTCACGCGCGTACATAAGTACACACTGAATTTTTTTTTTATTTTGTGTTCGGTGTTTGTATTCTATAAGTGTGTTAATTCGGTTTCCTGTTATGTAAAGAGGTTTACTGCACTCTTATAGAGAAAGACAACGCCTAGTGGCAGTCATATTTTTAATTAGTCAGTGGTGACAGTTGAAGTAGAAATCTGTGTAAGAAAAACGTGATGAATATTGTAAACTATAATAATTGGCATTAAATGTAGTTTCTTAGGTTTTCAAAGAAACGAAATTACGCCTTTTATTTCTCTATCCATTAAAACTTATTTGGAAGTAAAAGCAGGATCAGAATAATATCATTATATATATATATATAATATAATAAATAAATACGTATTTATTCCTCTTTCTGGGTTATGTTTACCCAAATATATATTCCCACACACAAAATGCATTCATGAGCGTTATTAATCCGCTTCGTATTCAATAGCAAGCTAAATAAAACTTAATTGAACAATAATACGGTGATATTATTACTCATTGATTTTTAATTAAAGCTGCATGCAAATGTATTGGCTGTACGGTGGATGGATCGCCACCAATACCGTGAACTTTAAATTTTACGTTATCTGCATATAGGGTTGACCCATAGCTAATTTTTGGGAATTAATATTAATTTAATGACAGTGCAATCATTAATGCCTTGACATGGTGTTAACTTGTGTTTTTATTTTAAGTCATCATCTGCCTAGCCTTTTGCGAACTATTTTGGGGTCGACTACAATATTTTAAATAGTACCTACCTACGAAAGATTTGTACTGCATTGACGGCAAAATATTCTTACCGTTAAATAATTTCATTTTTAAATATACCTGACATCTGAATTCCACTTATGTTGTACAGATAAAAATATTTGTATTATTATTTTTATAAATTTTAATTTTCTACTACTTCTTCTTATGCTTTGGACACTGACTATTGATCAAAATTATGTAGTGACTTATTATGCTTTTACTGTAGCAAGTGAAGCAGCCCTATTGAAGCAACGTATAAAATCGTGCCGGTTCATTCGGCTCCCGCATCCATGCCTACCAGTGCCGGTACCTACTATACAAATGACATCGTTTAATGAGAGTCACATGTGACTACCAAGTTAAATGATGTTTTACCAACTGACAAATCATTTCCACTGTGAACGCCATTTGTTATATACCTAGTCTTAGCGAATGTGAAACCTGTCAGTTTACTCTGCAAAAAAACCCCAACGGTGACGGTGGATTGATAGGTCACGTCAATGTATATCTGTACTAATATTATAAATGAGAAAGTAACTCTGTCTGGTTACGCTTCCACGATGAAACGGCTGAACCGATTTTGATGAAATTTAGTATGAAAATAGCTTGAACCCTGGGAAAGCACACAGGGTACTTTTTAATACGGGAATTCGTCTGTATCCGCGATAACTGACATTCACTCGGACCAAATCGCGGACAAAAGCTCGTATTAACAAAACGTATTTTTTATGTTTTAATTACAAATGTACTTATAGTTTTCTGACTTTTTCCTATATTTATAGACATCATCATCATCATCAGCCGGAAGACGTCCACTGCTGAACAAAGGCCTCCCCCATAGTATGCCACAACGAGCGGAAACCTGCCGCTTGCATCCACCGGTTACCCGCGACCTTAACGATGTCGTCGGTCCATCTGGTGGGAGGCCTACCAACCCTGCGTCTTCCGGTTCGTGGTCGCCACTCGAGAACCTTTCTTCCCCATCGGTTATCGGTTCTTCGAGCGATGTGACCTGCCCATTGCCACTTTAACTTGCAAATTTTGAGAGCTATGTCGGTGACCTTAGTTCTTTGGCGGATTTCCTCGTTCCGGATTTTATCGCGCAAAGAAACTCCGAGCATAGCTCTCTCCATTGCTCGCTGCGTGACTTTGAGCTTTTGTAGGAGGCCAGCAGTTAAAGACCACGTCTCTGTTTTTTCATATTTATAGTATAAGACGAAATTACTTGCCAAATTTCATAGTTCTAGGTCAACGGAAAGTACCCTATAAATTTTGATTCCCTTGATAGTGTCGACGTTTTTTGCGGCATAGACGGCCGTATCTTTTTTTCACGTCAACTTAGAAGTTTGGTTTTTCACAGCTTCAAGGGACCGTGGACTTAAGTATATGGTTTTAATTTCAACTAGATACCTCTGCGCGTTCCCGAGATAAAGAGTCTTGACAGACAGACAGACAGACGGACAACGAAGTGATCCTATAAGGGTTCTGTTTATTCCTTTTAAGGTACGGGACCCTAAAAACACGACAAAAAAAACCGAGCTAAGCTCGGTCGCCCATGTACTGAATCTGAAATCGCCGTTTCGTCTTAAGGGGCTATTAAACGACTTTTACAGATTTTAAACTGACAATCACGTCAAAATGTGCAGTGTAAATGATTTGAAAAAAATATATGTTAAACTAGAACATTCTCTTAATCATTTAGTAAGTGAATATGTTTAATTATATTCATATTATATAGTTTAATTAATACGTGAAGTTGTGTCTGACGCGGACAAAACATTGACAATCACACAAAATCTACCAGGTATAATTAAACGAAACTTACACCATCTTATAGACAATTTTATTATCTATCTTTTAGTAGCGCGTAGTGCGTCCAAAACTCTCAAAGTTTAGTCGAAAAAATTAAATAAAAGTAGTATTCTTTCAAAATTAAAAAAAAGGCGTATACTAAAGGATAGATAATAAAATTGTCTATAAGATGGTGTAAGTTTCGTTTAATTATACCTGGTAGATTTTGTGTGATTGTCAATGTTTTGTCCGCGTCAGACACAACTTCACGTATTAATTAAACTATATAATTTGAATATAATTAAAAATATTCACTTACTAAATGATTAAGAGAATGTTCTAGTTTAACATATATTTTTTTCAAATCATTTACACTGCACATGTTGACGTGATTGTCAGTTTAAAATCTGTAAAAGTCGTTTAATAGCCCCTTAAGCAAGGATGGTGATCAATGCTCGTGCCTCCTATAGGAGGCCTTTGTTCAGAACTTTGACAATTATGGGCTGGTGTTAATTAAAGTATAGTTATATAGTATACTTTATTTGATTAACATTTCAGAATACACATCCTATAAATTAATGGTGAGGCAAGAGTTTCTATTAATATACATTCTCTAAACCGTCGATTAAAATATAAATAATAATTACGTCAAACTTGAGAAATTCAGAGGTTCATCAAGTAAATGGGTTTTGTTCGCAACACTAATGAAGCAGAAATCAGTACTTACATTTATTATTGATTAAATTACTACATTAATTTTTGGATGGACGGTTTATTGTAAGAAATTATATTTAGTGAGTACTTACCACGTATAAATACTTACTTACCTATGTCTTAAGGCACAATCGGTACCATAATTTTTTTACAGTTATTAACAACAACAGTAAAATAACAACATGTGTGTGTGTGTGTGTGTGTGTTTGTTGTGTGTGTTATTGTGTGTGTGTTTTATCTGTGTGTTTTGTTTTTGTTTGTCTATGTTGTTGTTTTTTTATTGTTGTTTTTTTGTTTTTGTTGTTTTTACTGTTGTTTTTTTTTTGTTGTTTTTTTGTTAGTTGTTTTTTTATGTTGTTTTTTTACATTTATTTATTTATTAAACTTTATGCACATACAAAAAAAAACACTTTACAAAAGCGGACTAAGGGCGGGTTGTTTCAAACAGTTGGTTAACGTTACTTAAGGACGGTTAAAAATTACTATCATCGTTACTTAAGGACGGTTAAAAATTACTATCATGTGAGATGTTTAACGTTCGTTAAATCTAACAAGTTGTTTCATGACATAAAAATCCGTCAGTCAAAGTTATTCAAAAAGAGAGTCCATATTATTTTGATGTTTGACGTACCTGTTTGACAACACAAAATTACGTTGACTGGTGGATGAAGCATCGGTTATGGTAATAGTAACTTTTTGACGTACGATTTTGTGAAACAACCTATTTCTTTGGTTTGACGATAGTAAGCGCCATTTTTGACTATTACCCGTCAGTAAAGTATAGTTGAAGCACTTAATGCCTTAGGCTTTTTCTACCAGTCTACCTTAGGGTGATGCTGAGGCAAAACATGGTAGGCGTAACGAAACTTATTTACAATAATAAAATAATAAATACTTATAAACATACATCCAAACAAAATATAAAGAGTAGAGAATGACACATAGATAGAGAAATACAACAAAATAAATGTGGGACGAGTCTGCCAACTTCCTATGAAAGAGTTCACTTTAAACGTGAACCGACTGGTGGCCGTTCTGATATTCTGAGGAAGCGCATTCCAAAGAAAAACCGCCTGGACAGGAAAAGAAGATTTAAGAAAACTAGAGCGGTGAGAAGGAGAGGTCATTTCTATTTTCAACCGAATTCAAAAAGAAGGAGGTTCTCAATTCGTCTGCATGTTGTTTTTTTTTTTATATATTTGTTACGCGATTTCTCCGGCGAATTTAAAGCGATTTTGAAAATTCTTTTTTTGATGTATAGGGTATGCTTCGATGGTGATTCCATATACATTTTATCGAAATTGATTCAGCACTTTTTGAAAAAATCGACGGAACGCAAAAAAATATACATGGATGATGTTGTAATGTTCTCCAACCTTGTACTTTCAATCTCTGTTTTTTGACTGTGTTGCCGTTTCTTAATGGATTTGGATAATAAGGAAGTACTAAAAAGCGAAAAAATAAAGTGGTGGCTATGTTCTGTTTGATGTTTTGTATTGCCACCGACTTCCGAAACTAGAGTCATGTGTGTTATGTGCTAAAGTTATTGATCACTTTTTAGATTTTGAAGGCGGTTATCTTTTTTCGTAAAAAAGTTTTTTTTTGTGTTTTTTTACGTTTGTATAATAAATGTAACCTGCACATTATCTTTTCACCACCTTCGCTTGACTGGTGTTGAATGCCTAAGGCAATAATATACAATTATAATAATACAATATTTTTATTCAAAACTTACAAGGCATGTTAAGTACAATATTTTGCTTAATATTCGCGTTTGTGCGTCTTATTGCATAAACTTTAAATAGAATAGAATAGTTTATATCGCTATCGCTTTTAACAATAATTACAAATTTTTCTTAGTCTATTTACAAAATCATGGCAATAAATACATATAAAAAATTACGTTGACAGCTAAATAAATAAACAAATAATAAATGGTGGTAATACAATATTTAAACTGTGTGTAATTAATGTGCTTTTATACTTTATTGTTTCAAGCGGTATTACAACATCTAATTTTATTGGTAGCAAGAAGATAATTAATCGTCTTTGCAATTCACAAGCACGCCTCATGTTACTCTTATGTCAGTGTCATGAGGTACAATTAGGAAGTATTTAAAAATCACGAAAAATAAAAACAGTAAAAGAAGAACAACAAACAAAATATTCTAAAAATAAACAAAGTCTTGTACCTACATAACACAATTTTGCATATTCTAGAACAAATTATAGAACTTAAACTTTATTACAAACTTCCACCATTGATCAAAGAAACACGAATTAAAACGACGAGGTGAAACATTTTGTAGGGAAAAATGTGACCTCTTTCACTCCTTTTATTCATAATCGCGATCTAAAAGCAAATGTAATAACTCGCTGTTACCAGCCAATAATACACTGGGAATCGAGGGGAACGCACGAACAAAGAGAGGGACTAACCCGACATAGCCCGCACTAGGGGGGTTAAGTGTGCTACAGCACTAATCGCCTACAAGTGGCTCTTTAGGAGATTCCAAGTGTTCTTTCGACGGATCACTATTGGCGTAGAAACACGTCCCGATGTTAGATAATGAATTTTCTCTAATTGGATTAGCGTATTGAGTCCAAGTGCTACTACAAACGTTTATCTGTCTAATCTAGAATGCATATAATTTCGGATTTTCGGATTCGGGTCTAATTAGGGTTTAGCGTTTTATTAAGCATTGGCCTCGTAATATTATAGCTTATTGCGGTTCCGTTAATTCCTGAAGTAATTGATTAGTCTATTGGGTTTTCTTTAATGTTTGTGTTAGGGATTAGGGATATAATTTAAAGAAATTCTAGTAATGTATCATTCCATATTATATAATATGGAATTACATATCAACTATAAAAGACACGTAGGTGTATATAGGACTAATGAAATAAGTAGGTACCTATTACTATTTTGTGTTAAAAACTTACTTTTGTTGATAGTCTTTTCAAGCGAAAAGAACTTTTTTATAGTTGAAAACGGGCTGGTATCCGCAACTCCACGTTTCAGAGCGTATTTTGCGTAGCATGACCACGCTATGTCTACGGAAGAATAGACATACTGACAGGAAAAATAGACAAACTGTACTGACTTGTCTATTCTTGCTGTCAGTATGTCCATTCTTCCGTAGACATAGCGTGGTCATGCTACGCATGCAGGTCTCAATGGTTCGACCGTCGATCTACAACAGCTTTCTATTTCCATAGTCTTTGAGCTACACTGCGGTCGGATGGACAGACGGATATGGCGCAAGTATCGTAGTTCCTTGATGACTTAGGAACTCTAAATCACGTCACATAATATTAAAGATACACCAGAATGATAGCAGAATATACTACTTCATCATCATCAACATCATTTCAGTCAAAAGACGTCTACTGCTGGACATAGGCCTCCTCAAGGGGGGGTTTTGCCATAATCGCCACGCTTGGCAGATAGATTGGCGATCGCAGTATGGTTGTTACAAAGGCACAGGGAACGCGCCTGCCCATTCTCTGGTAAGTCCCTTAGTCGCCGCTTATAACACCCACGGGAAGATATGGGATGGTGCTATTCTTGACGTCCGAATCCACACGGACTAGACTAGACTACTTACGTAACTTATAACTACTCCTGTAAAGTGCGTTTACAAAAATATAAACTCACACACACAAACCGCCAGACCCAGAACCAGAAAAAGTGATCCTATTAAGATACCGAGCCTTAAAAACACCGCACTAAAATGTAGAAAGTCAGTGTTCAAATTAGGAAGTGTCTAGACCGTACAGGTAAATCTTTAACGTTATGGAAATGGGCAATTTATTCCTGCATCTAAAAACAGTTTTGGCTAGTAACGTCACTGTTCTTGGGTAAAGAACCGTGAAAGGTCTATTAGCATACACATATGAATATTCACAACGCCAAACACAAACGCCATTAAGTCGTTTAAAAAGTCGCCTGTCTTTTCCTGCGTAGATAAAAATAAGATAAAATAAAAATACAAACAAAAATACGTGCCAAGCCAATATGCGTCTTATTAATAAAACGAAAAGATCGTGTCTCCGTGTTTGTAGACTTTGATGTGTCTTTAAATACGTCTTTTGAACTTTGAATAATAATAGGCGAAAAATTTTCATACGTTTGAAGTGTTTCTTTGAAAACGTGGCTTTTGTATAGAGAAATTAAATTAATTTTCGTATTATGTTTCGTTCACCAGTGTCATTTGTCACGCGTATGAAAATATCAAAAAAGATCTTTTGCTTCTTATAAGTTACATCAAAGATATCGTTTTTAACGCCATTTGATTTGAATTTCTGAATAGGATTCCGATGAAAAAGATTTTCTTATTATTTATTTTATATTTATTCAAAGCTTCAATGGGCGTTTCGTGACGTGAATATATTAGCGTGAACCCCTCTATATTATGTTTGTATATAATTGGACCTATACAAACAACATCTAATTATTAAATACTATGTTTATCTTCAAATGCACACCCTTGCATATTCCAAGTGTAGGCTCATCATTTACATTTTGCACATAATATTAACGATATAAGTTGTGCATGAATATGTATTAAAACCACGAATTAAAACTATCACAACAGGATCAAACGATAAATGCTTTAGGCAAGATTAAAGATGGTTCTCTCTAGTCTAAATAGCTAAGGCAAAGTAGGTAAAGTAATTAATCACACGCACAGAGAATGAATTCAATATAGACCTCAGCGAACTGGCCGTTTACATTCACAACACACCTTCTTAATTCAAATCAAATTTTATCCTAAACTCCTAAAAAGAAACATAATTAGCGATCCAATTACCATAACAAACGACAGTTCAACCACAAAACAAACATCAAACGGCCCTTTGCACCTCTAATATTAAACGAAACCCAAAAGAGTTTCCCCTGCCTTTAATTTCAATTATGTAGGTAGGTACGTAACAAAACAATATTAACCATAATGTTGTGCACCCCATAATGTTGTCCTTACTGTACTAATGATATCTTTGAACGGCACACGCGTGGTATACAAAATGTTCAGCGCCCCTGTAAATTTGCTAAGGCTTAATGAAACCGAGAAACGCACTGTCGAAGTCTCCAGATTTGATTAGAGCGGCAAGCAAAGCACGTAGCTGTTATGTTTATTTGATTAAATAAATGTTTGATTCGGAATAGTTTGCTTAACACAGCGTCTGGTGCTGTCAAGAAATTAGATGCGTTAAGAATTAGTAATTCGAGACTTGGGAGCAATTTTGGGTTCTGAATTGTTTTGCTTCTAGACAAGGTTGTGTTGGCTAATAATCTGTCACCATAGTCCTTTTTGAGATTGGTAAACACGACACGTTTTCTTCCATGTGTTTTCGAGAGCTGTTGCCGTGACTCAAGTTGTTGCTGATGTTGAATGTCAATTTAGTTACAAAAGAAGCCGATCCAGAAGGTTCAACAACTATCGAAGAGAACTTCTTAACTGAAGTGTGACTTATGTACCTATCTACACGTAGTTTTAGGAAACTACCAGGACCTATTTTGGAAAAGACAACTTGAACAAAACTTAACCTGATACCTAACAGAAGCACTAGATAGACAATATTACCTACATTCGTATAGTACTTGATTGCTGGCAGTTTTATTTGTAAGATGACGTCACATGCGAGCACTAAAAATATACCTGTTGGGAGAATTTTCAAATTGAATGCAACATTTCATGGCTCCCGGAATGGCCCTGTACAACAAGGAATTCTATTTGTATCTTCTGAATGGTTGGCTAGGGTTCCGTAAATCAAGCTCATAAATGTTACCTAATTTATAAAATAGAAAGAATTTTCAATACGTAATGTTATCGTTAAAAACATATTTTTTAATGCGCAAAGTAACTACAAAAGTTTGGTTTAATCCTGAAAACTCGTCCAGGCTTAAAAAACCGGCTTATAGAACGAGGTTAGGCCCGCTATTGCAAACGCATTCGACTTTTTTTAGTTTTTTATATCGAAAACTAAATATCTAGATTAACATCGATTTAATCTACATGAAGCTGTAGGTTTATGAAAACTGTTCTGCATTTAAAAAGTGAGTTACAAAACCTTAACCCAGGAACTTAATGCATAAGCATTAAGATTCCCGACTTGCATTTCATTCCCTTCCCTTTCTTTCCTCCCTTGCATTTTTTTTAGTTTTTTTTTTATGTTTTTAATAATTTCTAACAATAATGTAATAATGTATTTAATTTCGTTTTCATACATCTAACTATTGTATCTGATCTTGCTGATCACAATTTAATTATATAAGACCTGTATTATTATTATTATCCACAATAAATATATTGATTGATTGATTGAAACAAATTTAATATCAACTTAAATTGTCCTTAATTCAAATCCCAAATAAAATTCTGTCATACCTTGTCAGTCGTTTTAAGACGGTTTATTATGGTGTCGTCAAGTTTTCAGACTTTACATAAATATCTATTTTTTATTTATTTTATCAAAATACCAAGTGAGATTACAGAATACATGCTAAATAAATCAACCCGAAAGCAACAAAATACCATTTTCATTTAGCCAATGACAAACCCAAATGTATTCCCATATGTAAGTGTGTAAACCCACAATCTGTTATCTGTCGCAGAGCCGCGGGCGCAGTCACCACTGTCACTAATATAAAATACGGCGTCATCAAAAATGCAACGAAACAGACTGCATGAATTATGGTTACAACGCTTCAATGGAAAATAAATATGGAATGTCCAACGCCACCGTCATTTCGTATTTGTCGCTGCGGTAATTTTAACAGGAATGATTTCAATTGACGGAATGAATTGTAATGATATACAAATTAACTTTAATTAAGTTCGTGATTTGTGTTTCTTGCATATACAATAGGTATTGTATATGGTTGTAATAAATATAAACCTTGGAATTAATGTTTCTTTCATAACAAGGGAAGGTACCTTTAGTAAAAGACTTAGGTATTGTAATTATACTCACGAAATACATAGATTTACAAGTAGGTACGACTAAAGGCGGTTCTAAGAAACTTTTCCTTTAGTAAATTGTCAAATGAGGTGGAATATTACCCATCTTTTTAAACCTATTTTTAGTTTTTATATTCTAAGAAAAAAAAAATCTATGTCATTTTTTTCCCTACCATGAAAACTGTTAACCATTTTCCCCAAAAATAAATCAATGTTGTCGTATAAAACGAAGTGATTCATTATTTATGGACGTTAAATCGACAGTACGTGTCGGGCCAGCTTGTAGAGTGCAACGTACGCATCCTCCGCATCATATGTATACTGACAGTAACTGTCTCATTAATTCATTTATATACTGCCATGATTTATTCACACTTTCACATGTTTTTGAGTAGCAATATGTGAATGCATTGTCTTGTCAGCGTTCGTTTACAAAGAATCTTTATAGGGAGCAAAATTTTAATGGAATTTCTTTGTAAAATTGTAATGAATGGGCCACATTATTACGATTGGGGCGCATTTAAATGTCACATTAGTAATATGTATTTTGCATTGTCTTGGAAGTTTGTTCTTTGGAAGGTTACGCGAATAAAATAGAAATACTTATCTTAATGTTAGGATTAACCCTTTAAAAGTTTTGAATTTAATAGCTAAGAATGTAAGCATTACTGGAAAAATTTTTAAGACATTAATATTACTAAGCTTAGTGCGAATTGAAATATGGAAATATTCTGGAAATTAAAAAAATAATCTTTTGGCAATGTAATTTTTCCGACCGAATTTCGGTCACAGCGGCCATTTTCAATGGAGATATTAAGTGCACAAGTGTGTGCGCAAACACAGGTGCACTCCCTCTTTCCTCAATCTCATAGTCCGGTGTGACGGCAATCTGAAACGACCGAAGAGAGATCAGGCGCAGGACCAACGACTTTACGTGCTTTCCGAGGTACGGGGGTGTTACACCGCCAACTTCCAAACTTCGGGCTGTTACTGAGAAATTCTAAATAGAAAAACTCAATGACACGGCCGGACCTGGGATTCGAATCCAGGATCCAGGATTGCGACCACGAGATCAACGTTGCCACTGACAGAGTTACTTTCGCATTTATAATAGGTAAGTAAGTACCTGAGTAAAATAAAGTAAGTAATAAAATATAAAATAATAAAGTAATTATAAAGTAATAACGTACATAAAGTACCTACGGATTAATATGGATAGGTAAATGACAATGCTAGATCCTGCCCCACCCATGTACAGAAAAAGTAACCCATGTACAGAAAAGTAAATTAATGAAAATAATTGTAATGAATATAGAACTTTTCTAAAGTAAATTGTTTTTCTTTAGAACTTGCGGATTACGAAATACCTGCCCACAAAATACAAACTCATTTTACCTAAAATATAATTTAACCTATAAACAATGTCATTATTGTTTTTAGATTTAAACGGAAACCGCAAGTTCTGCAGTCACTAAGACTAATGTTTAGTTATCAGCAATAAATAAACAGTAAGATGCTACATATTGCACATGACTTTTATTGAGTGGGGCAAAGTTCGATAGAGTTTCTGGCATTATCCTTTGTTTTCTTTTTGTTTATAAGAGAAGTACTGGTCCAATTACTAAAATTATTTCAGTGATAGAATGCTACACTATTATCGAGTATCATAGGATATTTGACTTCCACATAGATGAAGTCACAGGAGTTAATAATAAAAAAAGAAACGAAAAACAATACGAAAACGATTCTGTAACACCAATCAAACTCATAATTCTAACCTACCCAAAAATCGAATTCCAGAGCACTCAATAATAGAAGTATTATTAACCTAATAAAGTTTGAACAGAAGCCTCAAGGGACTGGTCACGTCTTACTAAACGGGCCGACTACTAGCCTCGCAAGTTCCAATTTCTTAGCATGTAAACTTAGTCAAAACCTTTTAGAATCTAGTAGTAACATCGAGAAAATATGTAAGTATCAAGCTCATTTCAGACTACACTATAATATAATCGCTTATAGCATATAGTTCATAGCAGAACAATATCGCTCACCATATATTTCGAATAGCAAGCCAATAATATACAGAATAGCAAAGTGTGAACGTGTTCTAAATAAATTTAATGTTGAGCGATATTGTTATGCTATGAACTATATGCTATAAGCTATTATATTATAGCGCAGTCTGAAATGAGCTTCAGGCTAAGTTTGGAGGCGAGTTGGAGACAATCAAGCCTGTTTAACTATCAGTTTGTCTCACTCTATCAAGCCTAATATACAGTTGTTTAACTGCAAAAATGCTAAGTATTTCTTTAAAGATTGCACAACACAGCAGTTAAATAGAAAACGTAGGAAAGCATCGGAAAAACGTTCTAATTACACAATTTGAAAATGGTACCTATAATAAAAAAATTATGGCAACATTTAGCATAATAAATGTTTAAAAAGAAATACCATTTTGAAGTCGAAGTTGGGAAACAACAATATTTAAAAGTAAAGCTCAAAGTTGTGTAACTTGAGATATTGCACAAAGTGGGGTAGAAGCTTAGAATTGGCCAATTTGCAGAAAAAATGCGCAATTTATTTTATCACACTTTAAAAATTAAAACTGGCCACGAAGTTTTCCGTACCACCGTGCAATAGTAATATCAAAAAAAACTGTCACGAAAAAAAAACTCCGTTTAATTTTTAACTTATTTTTTTTTATTAGATAAGTTAAAGCCGTGCGGATAGATCGGTCGTGGTTAAGCTACAATTGCCGCGGTCGGTCTGTAGATGTGTGACCATCTATTTCAAACCGAGACCCCTCCGTGCCTCGGAAAGCACGTAAAGTCGTAGATATTACGATATACGATATATACGATAGACTTCGGCTGCCACCAATAATACTAAAATTATTAATAAAAAAAATGTATACTGCATGTCGATTTTTACAATCATTTACCAAATAGTTGTCAAGACTTACCTCTGACAATGTTTAAAAAAAGCTTTTCAAACTTCTACTATTTGAAAGTTATTATACCATTAAAGACTATTTAGAAGACAAGTCAATATAATCTGTTCTTTGTAAGTTAAATTAATTGACATTGCTAATTGCAAATTGCAAATTCATTTGCACGCCATGTTATGGCAGGATATAATGCTGAAATAAAATAACTGTAACACCTTATGTACCATAATCTAGCAATTTTTTTCTTTGTTTTTTGATACGACTACAACCAGAAAGTCTGAAAACCAGTCTCATTTAAGGGTATCGTGTTACCCATTAACTGGGTGGTGGAGATCAGAAAGGCAGTCGTTCCATGAAAAACATTGGTATCCTATCCAGCTACAACTGATTAGACTGGAAGTTGTCCCAACATAGTTGGAAAAAGGTTAGACAGATGATGATTTTGTTTTTATTATTTGTTGCTACAGCGGCCATACACACACACACACACACACACACTACAGACACACACACACACACAATACACACACAAACACACACACACACGCTACACACTTTGTGATAGAAATTTAAAGTATTTGCCTATTAAGGTTAAAAATATACGGCCCTGTGACTAACGAACAGACTGACAGATAGACACTAGAGTCTTAGTTAGAGACGTATGCATGCGTATGTTTATGAAAAGGTTCAATAACTTCCGCGAGTGACATTTCTTACACAGACGTAGAACGCAATTAAAGCGAGCGAGCACAGGGATGTGATTTTTTTATGACACAATTTTAATATCGCTCTGTAATACTTTTTCGTTGCGACTTTATGGTATTCACGAGCAATATATACATTCAAAAAACAAAATTGAAGTGTCAGTTTGTAATGTCAAAATAACAGTTTGTTACTAAATGCATATCGTCACTGGAAAGCCAATACTACTCAAACGCCAAAAGGTTATTTTACAGGAGAGCGAATTAAAGTTTTTTTTTAACAAAATCAGACATAACTTTTTCGTTAATTTAATTATCGACATACAGTAAAGGCAAATACATATTGTAAAACTATACTCTATGTACTGGAATCAATAAATTAGGCATACTTCTTGTAATTTAGGAGATAGCTGTCACTTAAGTACATTTATGCTCTGTACACTTTGTAATGATAAAGTACTTAGCTTCAGAATAATTTAAAGATATAGTAATCGATAATTACTGACAACTCTTATCCTTTCAAATGTATGTAAGGAGACAGTACTGACACGCATTACTTGTAGTTATAGTCTTAGGATAATAATACTTAAACATTATACGAAAGTATTATATTCGGTACTTTAAAACATTTTGTCTGTCTGTTTGTTCCGGCTAATCTCTGAAACGGCTGGACCAATTTTGACGTAACTTTAACTGGCATTTTATAACTTAAGCTACTTTTATTTTATAAAAACATTAGGGATCCGCGCAAAAAAGACTCCCGCTGAAAAGCGAGACTCACGCGGACGAAGTCGCGGTTATACTAGTTTGGAATAAAAATGCATTGCGCACTCGCACTACTATCCTTATTGACATTTTCTACTGGCAACCATTACTGATTCATCATCATCATCACTATCATCATCATATTATTATCATTAGCCTACTACCGTCCACTGATTAACAATAGTCTAATTGTTATTTTGTGTACTACACTGTACTATACAGCCTCCTTTATAAACGGCTTTTTTATTTTTATTACTTTTCTTACAAACAGTGCGAAAATAACACCAATGGTGTCTTGTTTGATATTATAACATAGATCTATTTGCCGTAGTTTTATCTTCACATTTTTTGCAACATTTTCATCCAATTTTTGTAGGATGTTATTTATAACTGTTTCAGTCACGCAAAACCGTGGGTCTGATAGGGGTCATAAATCTTTGTATCGTCTGGTAATAAATAAAGTAAATAAGACTTATAATAATCAAAGTTTGTGAAGGACGTTTCGCTTTTACAATAACAGAAAAGTTTGTTTTAATAAGGCAACTATTATTATTATAAATAGTTTTTAAAGAAGCCTGATTTAAGGTTCAGCTGCTCGAGAAAAGTATAAGTACTTAAAGTTGTATCAAAGTAAATAAAAATAAAATTGCACTACACAGCTGCATACTAAAGTGGCTGATTTTCTCTCTGCGTTGTTTCCACTTACTCGATTTTTACATACTGCACTGGATACGTTTTATCCAGTGCAGTATGTAAAAATCGAGCTCATTACAATTTGCTACATTACCTATTGGAATTTATTGTAGCCTGCAGGGCCAATTATCGGGCATTGATTCTAAGTTATTGACTAGAAGGAGGTTGCAGTAATACCTACCATTGCAAATACGCATTTTTAACCGACTTCGGAAAAAGGAGCAGGTTCTTAATTCGACTTTTTTAAATGTTAGACCACTTATAACTTTTTACTGTGTAGTCTGATTTCAATGATTTTACCTTAAAATTGGCCCTATAGAATTTTTATGAAAATATAAAAAATCTATAGGGCTAAAATATATATAGAGGTGGACTCTAAGGGCGAATTTGGTGTCACCGTTTGTTCATTAATTTGGACTATATTAAAAGTAGGTACTAATAACTTTAATTTCGGAAGTCAGTGGCAATACAAAACCACAAACAGAACCAAAGCCGCCAATTATCAGACATTGATTCCAAGTTACCGACTAAAAGTAGCTGACTAGGTTGCTGTAACACCATTGCAGGTACGCATTTTAATGCAATAAGTCTTACTTTCAAAAAACAGCAGTGAATTTCAGTAAGAAATCGCCAGCGAATTCGAATCTATTTTCCGATTTAAGTTATCTAAAGTGAAAAGTATTTGGTATTCGCTAAAATAGTAAAGTAAAATAGTTCGCTTCACCTACGTTCTCACTTAGTGGCGCTAGCGTAGTTTTCATCGAGTTACAGTATACCTAATAAAGTGTTCATCGTGGAATCAGAAGTGAGCACTAAAGTGAGTTCTTACAGAACAGTATTGCAGAGCTTATCGATGAGCGTGAGATGACAGCGTGTCAGTCCAAAAGTGGTCTGAGGACTCCGGGTGTTAAAATAATCGGTGGGTAACGATACTCACTGGTTTTATCCACTGGAAGTATACGTACTTTCCATAAAAGCAACATACATTTTATATTTATAACAACATACAGACTTGCTGTTTACATAAACGTTGTGTGTAGGTAGCGCCTTAAAATTAATTAAATGTGTCCCAAGCAGACATTTGCGTGTGGTGGAAACGTGTCTCTTGAAGGACTATCACACTTAATCTCCATACAACACGTACTTACTCGGCTTTTCATACGAAGCCGCGACATACGCCTCTTACGTATTTCACTTTTGGAAGAAAATAAGTTTTTAATTTTTGAACACAGTAAAATTATCAAGCAAAATTTTTTACCGATAGGTTAGGTACTATATATATGTTAGGTACTATAGGTTAGGTACTATATATATATTTTGTATCCATTAAAAAAATTGTCTTATCTGCCATTTGGAACCCAGTAATTTGTGGCCTGTTTCATTAAAAAATAATAAAAAAAACGTTTCTACTAAAAAGACAACCGCCTTCCAAAACTAAAAATAATGATCACACAACACATGACTTTAGTAGAGGAAGTCGGCGGCCAGGTTACACTTAATAACCCAACACTTACAAGAATTAGTCCGTAAGTTGAACACTTCCGAACCGATTCTGATGAAACTTGCACTGTCTTTCAAGTTGAAGCAAATGTAAGTCATAAAAAAACCGGACAAGTGCGAGTCGGACTCGCCCACCGAGGGTTCCGTACATATTTGTAGGTACATATCCATACTTCTATACTAATCCATACCGTATCTTTTTTTCACGTTAACATAGAGGGTTGGTTTTTTACAACATCAAGGGACCGTAGACTGGTTGAATGAATGGTTGTAATATCAACACGATACCTCTACGCGTTCCCGAGATAGAGGGTCTTGACAGACAGACAGACAGGGTTCCGTTTTTTCCTTTTGAGGTACGGAACCCTAAAAATAGTCACAATCCGATTAAAACTGTCGGAAAAATGCGAGGACAAACATATGTACATATATACACCTTTTTATATTTTTTTATAAGCAGTTAGGCCTCGTACAGACGAGCAGCACTTTGCTGTCGACAGAGCCCAACTTCAGCTGTCGACAAAGGCAACTGCAGCTGCCGCCATTGGTCGGCGTTTGCAGTCGACACGTGGACAGCAAATGGCGACAGCTTAGTATGAGTGTCGACAGCTGTCGACATCATGTCGACATGTGTCGACATGGTGAGCAGCAGTCGGCGTGTCGAACACTGCAGCAGTTGCTTTTGTCGACAGTAGCAGTTGCTTCTGTAGACAGCTGTAGTTGGCTCTGTCGACAGCTGAAGTTGGCTCAGTTGACAGTCTGTTTGACGCCTTTAACATATAGTTCAGCATATTACATTCATACGTGTCGAATTGATAACTTCCTTTTGTTGAAGTCCATTAAAACGTAGGTTCTAGAGATACGTGGTCCAACTTGCTCTTGAGTAGCTTTAAATAGGAACAAAGTGGAATCGTCACGATAACTAAAACAATTTATGAATAAAAAATATTGTGCTTAACAATTAATTATTAAACGACAAACTACTTTAGCAAAGCGAGCTAATAGCTCAAAGGACCAGGTTTTATTCTGCAATGAAAATAAAAAGACCATTGAGGAAAAATGTGCATCAGAAAAACATATTTACTCTCTTTAGATTCTTGCTATAGAAGAGTAAAAAAGTTTTTGCTTACAATTCAACTTTTATCCTTCACTGTGCGAGTATCTTCTCCAACGCAGACCGTTTATATTTATGATTTGTTTCCATTAAACAATGTCTATATAAACAAAAAACTCAAATTTAAGCGCATTTTTTTCCAAAAACTCTTAAGCGAAAAGGTGCTCTAAAATCAGTGAATTAAAACTTATTAAATGTGTCTTTTGATGAGGAGGCAGTTGCATTAATTCTTTGTATAATTCTTCTACATTAAGTCATTAATATGTAATAAATTAATGCTTTGGTATTTGTATTATCATATCTCTAGACATACGCATATTAAGGGATCGATAAGCCTCGAAAATCTATTACCTATCAAGGGAATACCGCACAGCAACTGTCCTGTAGCAATGCGGACAAGTTGTCGGTCAGCGGATATAGTATCTACTTGTTGGTAGGTAGGTAAGTAGATGCCACCTTCGCGTTGTCAAGCAGCAGATGGAACGGTTCACAGAGCGTTGCTAATGCATAATTAGTGGCACATTGATTTGGAAATGTATGACCTTGTAGGTGAGAACAATTGAATATTTAGATCTGTGTTTTCCTTTTATTTTGTTGTTGAGCTGTTTGAACTAGAAAAATTGCCTTGAACCATCGGGAAACAGTTCTAACCCTAATAAATCGGACAGGTGCCAAAAGTACTTCCAGAAAAAAAACACTATTTCTTTCTGAACTCTATTATTCAATTATAGCCAGTCACAGTAGCTACCATAACACATTACCAACTGGTTTGACAGATCATGCATCTATAAATCCGGTATTGGCCAAATTCTCGCACGACAATGGAAACAAGAAAGCAATTGTCGTGCCGTACCGAGCGCCACCTAGCGGCACCTGAGTCGGCGCCATTAATCCGTGCCCCATCGCAACTGGATCCTTTCAAACTTTATTCATTGTTTCAGTTTCGCTGCACTGAAGCCCTCCCGCTTCCCCGCTTCGGTTTACTTAGATTGGATTTGTCTTTTCTATACTCGGAACCTAACTCTCGAATTATGTATTTTGCATTCATCTTTAACTTTGCAGAACACCTACACAAAAATGCTGTTAATTAACTATGATTCTTTAAAATTTAAAGTATATTATGTTACAGTCAAAACTCTTAACCAGTCAAAACTACTTTTGACTGACTTCAGTCAAAACCCTTATTAAGATAAAATGCGTTTACGTTATAAAAACAAAAAAAAGAGCGCCCTAGTTATAAGAATCACTAAAAACCAAGAGTTTTAAAATGGTCACAAAAAAAAACTACGAACCTAATGGGTTTCTAAGTATTAAGGATAAATTTGAATCGTTCAAAAGTAGTTTTGACTGATTTTTGTAGTCTAAAGTAGTTTTGACTGTTTAAGAGTTTTGCCTGTGACATTATTATATAAAGTTTTTGTATGGGCCTATAAGTCCATAAATTCCAAAATTGGTGCCCAGTATGGCGAGACGGGGCCACGGTAGATCACGAAAGAGATGGCGGGACGACTTGAACGGATTCCTTAAGAATTATCAAGACATCAGTATCAGTTTTTCTTGTCTTGTTTGTAATGTCAGTGGACCAATAGTTGTCTTTAAATAAAAAAATAATTATAATATATATATCCAGACCGATGGAAAGACTGGATGGAGGCCTTTGCCCTGCGATGGGACAGTATGAGTTAAATATAAAAATAATAAAGCTTTTTATTGACTCTCAGTAACACTAAATAGTATTTTTAATGAACTTTGGCACCAAATGTAAGATTTAACATGTGTTTTGGTTGCCAGCGTCCTCGCGTATGATTTGTTCGTATAGCAGTATTTGTAAGACGTGGACAGGTTATTATTATAACATATTCTATTGAATGCAACTTTGTATAGTGTGCCCTATTAAAATACCTATGTGCGGATGTGTGTATATAAGATACTTCCAAAAGTTCCAAATCCAGCATAGCTTCTCTTTGTCTACTTTTACAACCATTCTTAAGCCAGTCCATACATAAGCAAACGATTGGTAAGTTGTAAAAAAAAAAACAAAAGAGGAGAGTAGGTTTATTAGTTTGTTAAAGTCAAAGTCAAAGCATTTATTTCAATTAAACCATTTACAGGCATTTTTGAATTGTCAAGGAGTCGGTCAGTTAGTCAGAGAGTTGAAGCTAGTTGCTCGTTCCAAAACGTAGGTAGGTCTCTATGGAGAAGAACGAGCAAGAAACTCCACGGACACTCTTTTAAATCAAGTTTTTACAAAGTCTGGTTACATGATTCTTGTTGCTTCTACATGTGAAAACTATGAAGGTAATCTAACAATACAAAACACAAAAAAGAAGCAAGATAAAGTCCATGGCAGATAAGAGCTGACCAATCTCTACTGACAGCGCCCGTTCACGAACATTTACTACCAACGTACCAACATAATCCAAATCCTTTAAGACGAAAGCAATACTTACTTCACTCCAAAACTATCGCCAATTGTACTCCGACCGTTATTCTAATGAGTTACGCAATTCAAGTAAGTTTTCATTGGCAACCCAGCAGTTCGACTAATAGAGCGGTGCTCACGTTTCGACATATTAATCGCTTGGATAGGAATTGTACCCACTTGCCTATTGTAGACGTGTCCTGTAAAGTGGCGAGTTACGAACTAATTGTCTCTTGTACTATACATGAGATTATGTTTGTAAGAACCTACATACCTCCTATGTCCTACCACTTTGTTTAAAGTTTTTTACACCCTACTAAACTGCTCCAACATTTTTTGAAAAAGGTAATGGTCAAATACTAATAATAATTTTATTTATTTATTTTTTATATTATATTTATATATATAGGCAAGTATGTACATATTATATACAGCATGGGTGAAAAAATATCGTAGTTTAATAGTAAACATTACATTTAAGCACTAAAATTAGAATACAAGAAATAAAATTAAAATTAAAACACATAAAAATAATCAAATTAAACCAAAATAAAATTAGTATAAAATGTAGATTAAATTAAATTTAGTTTAATTGAGAATTTAGATTAAGTTAAACTAAATCAGTTTTAAACCAAAGAGGATTTACTTGATATTTACATTTCAATATTCGATGACAGCGGGAGGTTACACTGCCAAACTTGTCAGCTTTATGGCAACACTACCTTATGTCTATGTTGTAAAAGTGAATAATGTATATTGCCTGCCAGAGAATATATTTATCGTGGCGGTAAAGCTGAAAACATCAGATTTAGAAATTCAGCTAGAGATTTGTTGGATACTTGAAAATGTTTTCACAGAGTGCCTTGTTGGTATTCTTTAGTTGTTGTTGTTACGTAAATTTTAGAATATAAAGTTAATATGCTTATTTTAAAGTGCAAAAGACGGTAAAATAATTTTGAGACTTCATCGATAGATTTCTAAAGTAGTAAGTTATCTATCTTCTATACGAATAAAAATCAATTGCCGAATTTATGAAATATCATCACATGAAAACTGCTCGATTGATTTGGTAGATTTTTTTTTGTGGTCGTAAATGTCGGGACACGATTTGTATGAAAGAAAATTTTGGAAAATCAACTGGGAAAGCAGAAAATTTGCACCCCGCTACTAGCAACCCGCACCGGTTATGCACGGGTGCAAATTTTAAGTTAATAGTAAAAAGATAGGTAGGTACAACTATCGGCACGGATCTTGAGCGCTGACCTTCACCTGCGCAGAAGTGAGTTTTTGGGTCCCTTTGGTGGTATAAAGTGAGGGGCGGTAGCGGGGCATACATACTGTCGTACAGTGATTGGCCCGTCGCGCCATGCGATGCGCAAAGCGATCCCTACTTTACCGCCGAGCGCTCAAGATCCGTGCCGGTATCTGTACTAATCTTATGAACAGCTTTGTATGAGACTAATAGAAAGACTAACCAGAATAATTTTATAACAACAAAGTCTGAATCAGTCTTGAACAAGTAAGTTTTATTTGCCCAACACTGTTCTATTTGCACGTTGATATCTTTTTTAGGGTTCCGAAGCCAAATGGCAAAAACGGAACCCTTATGGATTCGTCATGTCTGTCTGTTTGTACGTCCGTATTTCACAGCCACTTTTTTCCGAAACTATAAGAACTATACTGTTGAAACTTGGTAAGTAAATGTATTCTGTGAAGCGCATTAAGATTTTCATACAAAAGTAGAAAAAAAAACAATAAATTTCGGGGGTTCCCCATACTTAGAACTGAAACTAATTTTTTTTTCATCTAACCCATACGTGTGTGGTATCTCCGGATAGGTCTTCAAAAATAATATTGAGGTTTCTAAAATCATTTTTTTCTAAACTTAACAGTTTGCGTGAGAGACACTTCCAAAGTGCTAAAATGTGCCTTCAAGTTGTAACTTCTAAAATAAGAGAATTATAAAACTAAAAAAAAATATAATGTACATCCAAACCATGTGTCCATCTTCCACCGAAAATTGGTTTGAACGAGATCTAGTAAGTAGTTTTTTTAATACGTCATAAATCGTAAACCGCAGTTTACCTTTCATTCAATCAACTCAAATATAAAAATAAAAAAACTTTTATATTATGTTACTTACTGCTATGGAACCCTTCATGGGCGAGTGCGACTCGCACTTGGATGCTTTTTTTTTTAATTAGGATAATACCGTCGCACTACTCCCAAACCACTGCAACTCCTGAAACCCAGAATCAACCATGCCTATCACCAGATGAAGAGGCAATGAAGCTCGACGTGTCCCAGAGAAACATTACAACTGTCTTGGATCCCGCAACGAAATTCATCAGATAAGAACAGCGGATGAGTAAGAAAAACATATTTTCCACTTCGTGCATGTTCGTACACCTACACACCGTAAAGACAATTAGCGCTTACTAACCTTAAAGGTTATTAAGGTCTACCTCAGATTATGAAACAAAAGGCAGATAGACCGCGCGAAACACTGAGAGTGAAGCCAAAAAAGCAAATACAAATTCAAAAGCGAATACCTACAATCTCTTGGTTGTGTTTGCTTTTGAATTTGTATTTGTTTTTTTTAACGATGGAGCGTTTCGTGCTCGTGTCAGCATAGCACGAAGCGCGTTGTAGGTGTTCGCTTTTGAATTTGTATTTGCTTTTTGGCTTCACTCTTAGTATTCCGCGCGGTCTATCTGCCTTTTGTTTCATACTCTGAGAGTCTATTAATCAAAGCTCACACCAGGCAACCGGTCAGCATTCTTTAGAGCAAATTCTGTGTAAAAATACTATTGGAAAGCAATTAATTTGGGAATTGGCCAGCTCCGCGGCTGTGGTGCGCCAACGCGCGTGGATACCCGACAAATGGCGCACGTCATTTAATTCTGCCGATCTCATGTTTGTGCTCTGCGCCATCATATTTAAATTGAATTTCAGGATACGTAGAAAGCAAACAAAAACGGATTATTACTACGTAGTTCGACAGAACGATTTCAATGTTCATCTTTAAAATCAATGTTGATATTTGACATTTATTTTAATAAGTTAGTAACACTAATTGATAATTTCATATCAATATTATGACAGTCCGATTAAAACACGATCGATCATAAAGATAACAGTTAAAACTACTATTCATAATTGTGTTGAAATGTGAATAAAATTAACTGCACGGCTTTAACTATAGTTAAACTTAATGATAATTATCTTCATTTATTTACATTTATTCCGCTGTAAATATGAAGTACCTAGACTAGGGCTTAAGCTTGAATAGTAAAACAAAGAGTAGAAATATAATGGCAACATATAAATGATAATAAAGATGAATGCTCAACTTTTGTCTGAGTAACAAAAGTGCCGAGTCTTATTTAATCGTATATTTTATCATTTGTGTTTGTATGTGACTTTAAAGGGGAATGTTTATGCTACTCCACGTTTCGCTTGGCTTTGTTAATCATCTACAGTTTGCAAAAGTTGGTATTTGTTTTACTTATTTGCAATATTTTAAAGTCATTTTAATTGCTCTCAACACTTTGCGATTAATAGTACCTACCCTACCTATTTTGAACACTGACTGTTCAAAATAAAAATAAAAATATGACACCCGACTTTTCTTTCGGAAGTCAGCGGTTTTTGTTCTGTTTGTTATTTTATTTCACTACCCACTTCCGAAACTAAACACCTCCTTTTTTAAGTCGGTCAAAAAGTAGTCTTTCTTTATTAGGTTTACCTTTTAAAAGAGCGATCAACCAATGACATTATCAGTAATACTATTTATACGCATCTAACGAAAGATAAATCCGAGTTTTTTCAAAGAAAAATATACTTAACATTAACTGCATACTTCGTAAGTTCGCGTCGAGTTTCTTATAAAAATGTTGGTAGAATTTTGACGTAATAATCTGGTGAGATTCATGAGTAACCCGGCTTGTCATTACATGCAGGATGTCGTCATGCTAACGAGCAGCGAGCAAATAACTCCTCATAATACAACCGAGAGGAGGTACACCATAAAAAGGATCGTTGGAAATATGATGCTACTTGAGCGAGTTAGGTATTGTGGTAGAAGTGTTTGCTAACGTTGTTTGTAGAGTAAAAAGCGCTTGTGTATAATGAGTAGGTATTTATGATAATATTTTGTAGTTGGAATTATCAACATAATTTCATGAAAACAACAAGTACGCATGTTGGTGTGTTATATACCAGCAAACGTTTCTACCTATTGACTGCCACAGTCATGTATAGATGACAAACCAAAATGTGCCCAGCACGCCACGGTCATGACTACATGTCAGACTTCTATACGTAATTCCATAGAGTATGTAACTTAGCTTGGCGGTGTGGGCACGTTTTTGCTTTTTTAACGTGGCGGTCAAAAGGTTAATTTAAATTCAATTTACTGTTATTGATGCATCCTTGTTTAAAAAGGTAATTTGCACTATTGGCAAAAATAATGTAAAATACTGCGTAAAGTTTACAAAATAAATATAAATTTCTTAGAGTACAAAATGTAGAGACAAATCATGTACCTAGACATGTTTTGTTATTAAAACCGCACCCATGAATCTATAGCGACAATCTAGGCTGTATGGTATAATAAAAAACAAATGAGTGCCAAGGTATTCACGAGAATTGATGTGTAAGCTCGTATCAGTAGCAGTCTCATGCACACATGAACAACAAGTCTTATGGTGACGTCATCTGACGCCTACGCCCTACCCGTCTGACGCTCGAAGTCTCAGCTAGCCCATAGCTCTAAGATGTTTACACATCAATAAAAAAACTTTTTTTTTTACAAAAAAAGACAACCGTCTTCAAAAACTAAAAAGTAAACAATAACTTTAAATTCGCAAGTCGGCGGCTTCGATTTTGTTTGTCGGTTTATATTGCCAGCGACTTGCGAATTTAAAGTTATTTTGGTTGATGCTACGAGTACTTGAGCATCGGATAGTTCGGTTGTCTCTTATGTAAAAAAGTTTTTTTTTTAACGATTTTTTGTGCCTACTTCTTATCACGCAAACTAATAATAATTAGCCTAATTACGAAACGGTGACACCAAAAAAATCATTAATCCCTTAACTTTCCACCCTTGGGGGTGGAATATTATCATGAAATGACAACTTTAAGTTCAAAATCATACTTTACTAAAAAGTAGTTGTACGTCGTCAAACAAAAAAAAAAATACGTGTCAAATTGAGAACCTCTTTTTTTTTTAAGTCGATTAAAAAACTTGTTATCTTAAACAAAATATACTACATCTCAAATATACATAACACAATCTAAACCACAAAATTACTGTTATTTATCTACTCGACTAAACTAATGATGTAATAATGAATAAGACAAGTAATTACGAGATAGTAATATTTTCCACTGGCACGTGTAAACGAGCACACACTGTTGTGAAGTGTGGTCGCATACACTGGCAACACGTACTGGCTTTTATTAATAAACCTACTTAGATTAAAACTAGCGTAACAAATTATACATGGTTTTAGTAGCTAACCTGATTTCAGATTCTGTTCAGTTGTTTGGCCTTTAAGTCATGAATTATTATTTCCGTTGTCAGCGATTATATTATTCTCAGTATTATTTTTTTCCTTTTTAATTCAACGTATTATTTTCTATATTTAATCGGATTCCGATTATGAGAGCAATAAATTATGCATGATTGTATGTTTTGTGTTGGAATTTGAGATAATTTTCTTCAGCCGTTTAAGCGTGATTGAGTATCCATTTTCACAAACTTTCGTGTCATCATCATCATCATTTAAGCCAAGGACGTCCACTGCTGGACATAGGCCTCCTCAAGTGGGGGTTTTGCCATAATCGCCACGCTTGGCAGGCGGGTTGGCGATCGCAGTATGGTTGTTTCAAAGGCACAGAGATCGCTGCTGCCCATTCTCTGGTAAGTCCCTTAGTCGCCTCTTACGACACCCACGGGAAAATAATAATAATAAGTTTATTTGTCATCATATAGTACATACAAGAGTAATGTAAACACAGACATAGCACTTATGAAAACAAAGGTCAAGCAGATAGATTAATGTCCCCCATGCTACGAAAATCCTGTGTTATGGGGTGGTGCTATTCTTTACGTCCGACACCACACGTAACTTTCGTGTATAAAAAGAAAACCGCCTTCAAAAACTGAAAAGTTATAAATAACTTTAGCACAGAACACATATTACTTTAGTTTCGGAAGTCGGCGGCGGTGGCTTTGTTGTGTTTGTTGTTTTGTATTGCCACCGACTTCCAAAAGTATAGTAATGTGTGTTCTGTGCTAAAGTTAGTTATAACTCTTTAGTTTCTGAAGGCGGTTTTCGTTTGTGTGAAAAATCTTTTTATTTTCCGCTTTTTAGCATACATCCAAATTCATTAAGAAACGGCGACACACTTAAAACAGAGATAGTAAGTCGTCCAAAGATTGAAGAAACTGAAACGTCACATATGTATTTTTTTTTTGGATTTTGTTGATTTTCTCAATAAGGGCTGAATCAATTTTGATAAAATGTATGTGGGACCATTTCGGAATAAACCCCTTTTGAACAAAAAGAAAATTTGCAAATTCGTCTATATATGACAGAGTTATGCCCTAACATACATAAAAAAAATATAAACATCCGAATTGATAACCTCCTCCTTTTTGAAGTCGGTTAAAAATACGTAATAGTAGTAGGATTATTGTGCATACTAAAAATAGCTTTTTTTTTAGGAGACTCAGTGATCTTTTAATCTTTTTTTACGAAGAATATTTGTTATCCAAGTATACTAGAATATTATAAAGAGAAAAGATTTGTTTTTTGTTTGTGGGTTTGTTTGTAATAATTATCAGCCTATTGCCACTATTGCCACTACTGAACGTAGGCCTCCCCCAGAGATCGCCAACCAATTCGGTCTTGGGAATTAAAAAAAACTGACTGGTTTGAAACATTCTTTAACGTTTGTAGATATATTAGATGCTAAACATTCTTTAGCATCTTATTGATGCTACGCGTTATCTCTGTGTGCTGACTATATTTTATTATTAAAAAATAAACGGATCAATAAGAAAATTTCCGCGGCAAAGTCGCGGATACATTGCTAGTGCATAATAAATTATTAATTAGTAATCTGAAATGAATAACTAAATATTTCAATACATATTGTGTAACAACTAGGTATGTCCTAAACTTGAAGTTAATTTTTCGCGGATAAAGTCGCGGGCACAGTGCTAGTGCATAATAAATTCATGATCATCACGTCAACCTTTAGGCGCCCACTGCTGGGCATAAGTCTCCCCCAAGGGGGGATCAGCCGTAATCGCCATGCTTGGCCGATGCATGTTGGCGATCGCAGTAGGTGTTATGGTAGGTAGGTACTCAGAAGGACGCTGCTGCCCATCCTCTGGTCAAAATCCCTCTGTCGCCTTCTACCCACGGGTAGAAATGGGGTGGTGCTATTTGCGACCGGCACCACACGGCTAGGCATAGCACGGCTATAATAAATTATTATTTAGTAATCCGAAAAGAATAACAAAATATTACGACGACACGGCACACGGCACACGAC
Source organism: Charanyca ferruginea (assembly GCA_947361185.1). Taxonomy (NCBI): domain Eukaryota; kingdom Metazoa; phylum Arthropoda; class Insecta; order Lepidoptera; family Noctuidae; genus Charanyca; species Charanyca ferruginea. The sequence goes on from OX376073.1 coordinate 11,794,835, forward strand.
ACACGGTTGGCGCAGTGGTTGAGCGATCGACTGCTGCGCAGCGTGTTGCGGGTTCGATTCCCGCCCAGGGTAAACATTTTGTGTGATGAGCACTTGTGTTTGCCTTGTGTCTGGGTGTTGTTTATCTATATATGTATGTATTTACAAAAAAAAAATGTATTTGTGTATGTATATCAGCTGTCTGACACCCATAGTACAGGGTCTCCCTAGTTTGGGGTCAGATGGCCGTGTGTGAAAAATGTCCCCACATATTATTATTATTATTATATTTTACATACTTTATGTATCTCGGGACCCAGAGGTCCCGGGCCTTTGTAAGGCGTACGAGGAGCCGAAGCCAACTCGCAGAGGCCCCTTAGGTAGCTTTATATGAAATAAGACATCAACCGACGATTATCCCTGTATGCACTATGCAAGTGCACCCAAGGACAACCCCCGGTTGGTGCAGGACTATTACAGGACATGGAAACTAACAGTACTGGACTATGGGTTTGGGTTGCTAAAGTGACTTGGTTACCTGGAACTATGAAGTGACTATGGCCCCTGCCGAATCAATGTTTGTATACATGGATAAAATAGCAGGGGGTGACTTGCACACTCACTAAATGGGCCCCCTGAAACAGTCGCTAGCACGAAGTGACGTAGCGACAAGGGGGCAACATATCTTGAGGTGCTAGAGGAGAAATCAACCGACGATTATCCCTGTATGCACTATGCAAGTGCACCCAAGGACGACCCCCGGTAGGTGCAGGACTATTACAGGACATGGAAACTAACAGTACTGGACTATGGGTTTGGGTTGCTAAAGTGACTTGGTTACCTGGAACTATGAAGTGACTATGGCCCCTGCCGAATCAATGTTTGTATACATGGATAAAATACCAGGGGGTGACTTGCACACTCACTAAATTGGCTCCCTGAAACAGTCGCTAGCATGAAGTGACGTAGCGACAAGGGGGCAACATATCTTGAGGTGCTAGAGGAGTGGAGAGGTATTCCACGGCTATCAGGACAATCCCGGAAGTACGGTCAAGATCCCTACCTGCGTGTTACTGGAATACTTCCTTACCCCGAGCACGAATGCTCTCGCGAGTTTCCACTCTAACCGGCCAATTAAGGCAAGATAGAGGTGGGAGCTCTTATTATTATTATTATTATTATTTCAATAGGTATACTAAGTAACAACTACGTCGTAAAAGATAATTCTACTTAACTATAAATAAATAATTTTATATTGTTATTATAATCAGTGTTTTCTAAATTTTATTAAACTGCGTAGGAGTATAATCCGTAGGTACTCAAGTTGTTTACTTATTCATCATCTACCTAGCCTATTCCCAACTATATTGGGGTCGGCTTCCAGTGTAATTCGATGCAGCTGAATGTGTGAGTGTGAATGTCCAGTGTTTTACATGAAGCGACTGTCTGTCAGACCACCAAGAGCGTCGCCACCACAGATATAGATAGACCTAGATAACGTAAGTATCACGATCTGTATGAAAACCAAGCGTGCCATTTTTTGGACGTCACAATTGAATACGAATGTGTTGTTTTTCCTAAATTTGGTATTCCCAGGTATTACTGAGGGTATTATAATAAATATAGTTGTATTTTAAATTAATTACGCATACTATTAATCACAAAATGCGATGCGATGGAAGGAAACGTTTATTTTATTTTTTTACTTACGATTTTTCATCGTAAGTTAGGCACGAAAATAGGCACGCGAAGTAGTTGCTCTTGCGTTATCTATGTCTATCTATATCTGTAGTCGCCACCTATCGCCAGCTGAAATGGCCTAGGGGAGGGCAAGCTTAATATATGGAGGACAGGAAAAGTATGAATTTTAAATTAAATAAAATCTAAGGCACATGAATCTTTTGCAATTTCTAGGGGGGGGGGGGGGGGCAGCTGCCCTTCCCTGCCCCCCCCCCTTGGCGACCACCACTACCTAGTTACAGTGTAACACGATAGGTACGGTACCCCTTGCTAAGACTGGTTGTCAGACTCTATGCCTTTTGACTAACCATAACGACTGTCAAAGATCTATGAGTCTCGTTACGAAATGGGTGGTGATCCATCCATGGACCGACCGCGGTAAGCGTAGTAAATTTAACCTTGACCGATCGATCCTTACATCTTCTACTTAGCCACGAGCTCCTCTCAAGTTGTTTTCATGTAATTATGTGCACCTACGTTTTAATTCCTAACATTAAAAAAACCGGGCAAGTGCGAGTTGAACTCGCGTGGAGATCGTCCCGTACAATGGCAATTGATAGAGTTTTTATAAGTTTTCTTGTAATCTACAAGCAGTGAACTATTATTTTGTATTTTTATCAAAATTTTAGACTCTGTAGTTTCCGAGATCAGGGGGAGGGGGAATGGTCAATTTTCGTCTTCTTTCATGAATAAAATCAAAACTTTTCATTTTACAATAATAACAAACATATATTTGAGATCCTCATAACGAGCCCTTACATTTGATGTGCGACACAGTGAGGTTTGCAAAAGTTTTTTTTTTTTAATTTCCTAGGTCGACCCCCAAAATGACCCTTATTTAAAAAAATATTTATTTACTTTACACATCTGTATTTGGGTCATAGGATAACACCATCTACAATTTCACCTGATTTCGTCTAGTAGATTTGGAGCAAATTGGCTGTGACAGACAGACGGACAGAAAGACGCACGAGTGATCCTCTAAGGGTTCCGATTTTTTCATACGGAACCCTAAAAATGTGACTTGTATTTCTTTTACAACTGTCTTGGATCCCGCAATGAAATTAATTAGAAAAGAACAACAGAGGATTGGGATTGAATCTACTTTTCATTTCCCTCCACATCATAATTATAGGAGACAGAACAGAACTAGGCCTACAGCCAAAGGAACTACGAGTTAATCTGTGCCTGTGTGTGTGTGTCTGTGTGATGAGCACTTGTGTTTGACTTGTGTCTGGGTGTTGTTTATCTATATAAGTATGTATTTAAAAAAAAAAGTATTTGTGTATGTATATCAGCTGTCTGACACCCATAGTACAGGGTTTCCCAAGTTTGGGGTCAGATGGCCGTGTGTGAAAATGTCCCCACATATTATTATTATTATAATAGGCACAAAGGGACGTTTACAAGTGGGGGAAGCCTAGTTGAAGAGCACCACCTGCACCACGGATCATAATGGAGCATAATGGTAAGTCAGGACCTAAAAATAGATAAATTATGTGACCATAAAAATCCACACAACGCAATAACACCCTTCACCTATTATTTAACTACTTCAAATACCATGTGGGCGGTATTGTATTGCGTACTGGCAGGTCTTTATTTAGATAAGAGTATAATCTTTCGAGTCAAGTATCGAGTACTTGCGATTAAATAATGTTGTTGAGACGTGCTCCCACGTGCTTTTTACGTGTCCTATACTTCTAATTACTAACTTATTTTATTTTTTTAAGCTAACGGTGCTTATGCAAATCATCTATGTATTAATGCTATTACTGTCCCACTGTTGGGCAAAGGCCTCTTTTGATACAGAGAATTCATGAGCAATGACCACCACACTTGCTCAATGCCGATTGGACTTCATACTATACACAAGTCTTCTGACTATACACGTCTAAAGAAATTGTAAAGTACAGGTTTTCTCACGTTTTCGTCCACCGATGTCTGAGATGGCCAGGATTTTAAAAAGTAAATATGGATTGAAAAAGTCATAGTTACTTGCCAGGACAAAATCATTTTTTTCAGTTTACAGAAAACAAATTCGCAAAACAATAAAAATCACACGATAAAATCTAATAGAAAATCAAACTCCACAACATAACGAACTTAATCGAGATATTAATATTTATCTTTGTTCCGCTTTTAAATTGATCTATCTAATGAACTCGGATGCTGGACTTATATCTCAACTAAACCATTTACTAAGCAAATTGTATCGAGACTCATGGTTCAGTTGACGTTGGAACTTGGTTCAAACGCAGTCCAAGACTTACCGCAAGGAGTTCATCATTATTGAAGTGCCTTTAATTGGAACTGAAGAGCAAGCAATTATTATGCATAACTTTACAAGAGCCATCGTCTCTCTCGACATAATAGAGGTTCTATTAATTGACAAGAATTGATTTTCAAATGCGTAATATTATTCTGCATACCTTTGAACAAATATTAGCTTTTGCCCACAACTTTGCCCACTTGAATTTTTTAATTATTTACGGATGCCTAATTTCACCAAATTTTCAAAATCGAATCAGTAATTTAGGAAATTAGTCAAAGAAAAAAACCGAAAACAAATAAACTTTTTAGCTTTGTAATATCAGTATAGATGTAGATATTACTGTACATTATTAAAACTTTTATATTTATTAGAATAAGTTAATTAAAAACAGTATATCTAATCATGACGATATGCGATACGCGATTGACTGCTGCGCAGCGTGTTGTGGGTTCGATTCCCGCCCAGGGTAAATATTTGTGTGATGAGCACTTGTGTTTGCCTTGTGTCTAGGTGTTGTTTATCTATATTTGTATGTATTTAAAAATGTATTTGTGTATGTATATCAGCTGTCTGACACTCATAGTACAGGGTCTCCCTAGTTTGGGGTCAGATGCCCGTGTATGAAATGTCCCCACATATTATACTATTAGTGAAAAGATTGTATGTGAGGTCCATTCTTATTCATCTTAATTTATTTATTAATTAATTACAACACAATAATCATTACAGGTTACCCTAAATCGGCAGTCCCTTTTTTTGGCCTAATTGACTAATTAAGTTTCCTTAAGAACAATTCACAATGTTTTCAACTGAACAGGACATCAAATAATACTGAACATTTTTAAGCAACAAATTTATTTATTATGAGGGTATTTCTATAAAACATTACAAAAGATAGGGAAGTCACTTTTCACGAACGCAATGAATACCTCGTGAAGAAGGAAAAAAAAATTAGTTTCCGCTTTCAAAGTGAGTCCCTTAGATTTTAAAATTTATAAAATCCCGTTGAGGACCGGAGTTGTGCAAACTGTCTACACTTTTTTTGTGAGGACCCCAAAGTTGGCGTTTTCATAACTCTTTCTTTGGGAGACTTTAACAAGTTTTCCGCTGACACAACACCCCCCCCCCCCCCACACTCTAGTCGCTTTTGGGGACGATAAATAGAATGTAAACGGTTTAGTAAACCTTCCATTTGAAAAATATGTTCGCAATAAAGAGATTTGAGATTTTCTAGCTTACCAAGAGTGTACTTTGATTTACGAGCGTTGCTGAATGTAGAAAAAGTGTAATGGACGAAAATAAAGATGCTACATTTTTATTATTGTCTGCATCGACGTTAGTGTCTTCAACATTGAATTTATTATAATGCTTGCTAGACTTGATAATGCTACGATATGATATATTACATTCATTCGATAAAATAAAAACGAACTCTTAAACTTTTTCAAAGAATCAAGTCGTAGACACTCAAAAGTTATTTTCGTTGGTATGTTTGGTTTTTCATGTTATAACGTATCTTTACTAATATTATAAAGCTGAAGAGTTTGTTTGTTTGGTTGAACACGCTAATCCCAGGATCTACGGGTTCGAATTGAAAAAATCCTTTTGTGTTGGATAGTCCATTTATCGAGGAAGCCTATAGGCCCATGCGAAGCCGGGTCGGGTCGCTAGTAATATATACTTTTTTGAAATTCTCAATTGTCAAAAATATGACCGCAAGAAAATATTTTTTATGAAGTAATAGCTAACTAATTTCAGAATTTACTGCTTGGATACTCTTAGAACATTTTCAAATATCTTTATAACAACATGAAATACAAAACCAATTGGTTGATATCAAAACCATAATAAATACATCACACCAAAGTTACTCGTTACCTTCATAACAAAATTCGCCTTATTTTTTCGTATTTTTAACCTTCCAACATATTGGGAGTGTTTCGTGGCGACAGTTGGTAAACAAAATAATATTTAGATATGAAGTCGTTATCTGGGGTTGAACTCGCGAGTGTGACAAAGTGACATCTATAAAGGCGGTTGAAGCGGCAAAACACTTGACTGTCGACCTCAGAGAGCTATGAAACACGTAAATTGAATGAGAAGATGCGGTATTGTGGGGTTAAGATGTCGATTGATGTTATGTTGAGATGAGGTTTATGTGTGCTGAAGACACGGTATAGAAAAAAGCAAGTGGAAGTGTCTACACAGCTATTCCGCCCGTGTCATTATTATGCGGAAATGTGTAAAATAATAGTCAGTTGTTCGTTCGTCAGTTGTAATAAGTATTCATTTTGTATATAGTAGTAGCAGTAGTATCATGGGCTGGTGTCTGCAACTCCACGTCTTGGTGCGTATTTTGCGTACAGTTAATTTTGTGCAATTGCGCGTAACTAACAGTTTTAAATACCGCGAATGTACACTTTGAGTAATTTGACTTAAAGTCGAAATTTACGGTTTTTCACAATTTTAGTTACGTGGAATTGCAGTATCAACGACGAATACAATAAATTCAACTTTGACGAATAGCTTATTTGATGATCATACAAAATTAAGACTTATTACAACTAACGAAGGTTCGTAATGATAAACATACTTTTCCGCATAATTTTGACACGCGTGGGATAACTGCGTGGGCACTTCCACTTGTTTTTTTCTATTCCGTGGCTGAAGACAATGTCATTGTAAGTACTTTTAATTGTAAACCGGCTTCATACTATCTGTCCTTGTCTTTTTGTGTCAATGAAGTATACAGATATACTTCGTACTGTCGTTATTTCTTCAAATTTGTTTTATTCGGCAGCCATTTTGTGTCTTCAGGCGGCAACTTTTTCCGTAGGGCCTGTCCATAGATACAAGTTAGTGCAAAGAAGACAGACGACTAGGTACAACACGATTTCAGGCAGACAGGGCGTTTATGAACATGGAGGAAACTGTCTTTGACTAAACTCGAAAGATATACTTGTATACATGCTCAGATTATGAAACAAAAAGCAGATAGACCATGCGGAACACTGAGAGTGAAGCTAAAAAAGCAAATACAAATTCAAAAACGAGTACCTACAACGCGCTTCGTTCTGTACTGACACGAGTCAGTATAGCACGAAACGTAGCATCGTTAAAAGAAACAAATAAAAATACAAATACAAATTCAAAAGCGAATACAATCACGAGATTGTATATATTCACTTTTAAATTTGTATTTGCTTTTTTGGCTTTACTCTCAGTGTTCCGCGCGGTCTATCTGCCTTTTGTTTCATAATCTGAGTATAAATGAAATACATAGATTACCTAGGTGTTTATGGATTTACACAGATTACGTATCGTTATTGTTAGGCAAACAGCAGAATCATCGACCACTTTCCAATGTTGATGCCAGGTGAAATAATAATGCCAATCAATTATTAAAACTTTTCTAAAAAACTGGTACAAAACCGAGTGGATACTCCATGATAAATAACAAATGAAAGATTAATTTATTATTTGTCATGTTTTACGGTAATATTCTTTTACTTTTAAACTTTTGCTCATGAGTTCGCCTGCATGATTCTTTTTACAGATCCTTGATTTTTGAAATCAATATAGCATTTAGCACTTTGGGAAAATGTAGCTACCTATTACCGAAAGAATTATCAGAATCTAACTAATATATCTGGAGATTAAGGTCTTCAAACAAAAAAAAAATCGAAGAAACAGTTTTAAAATTTAAGTATAGATAATACATTGTTGAAGTCTAAGCCAAATCAAGTAAATCGATGTAGTATCAAGATTAAAATCTTAGAACGCAGTTGGGCATAATAGTCTGTAAAGTTACACCCGTTTGAACAAAGGAATCGGAGGACGCCCGCCGCCGGCTATGTCACACGATAGGTGCACAGGATCTTACATTTGCACTGGTTGAATTGAATGGATAAAATTTTAGCTCCGTGTATGGATTTTTTGAAATATTCGGTGATAACGTCGGCAAAGGTGGTTTTCCGCGGCACGGAGGGGTATCGGTATAAAATGCATGGTCACTCATCCCCAGACCGACCGCGTCAAGGGTAACTTAACCTTGACCAATTTTTCCGAATGGCTTTTATTTAGCCACGAGCCCCACCGAAGATATTCAATCCTGGGAAACATCTCTGCTTACCCCAAAAAAAATGATACACCCTCAAACTTAGAAAAGAACATAAAAAATCCACGACTACCCTCGAAGTGGCAACGTTTCATTACATTCGGTTTAATTCATCATTCGTAGCTCGTCGTGTCGGTATTGTTCGTGAGTTTGGGCACTTCGAAACAAACTTCTACGCTCAAGTGTTTGCGTTCCTGGCTCTTTAGTAAATTGTTATTCATAGCTTTGTATAAACGCCGCCCTCTCGGAAAGAGTACTTCACTCATACTCTTACGCTCTTATCTCCCAGTTAATATCATCCGCAGTTGTAAGGAAATTATTTTTGCCTATAGCCTTTGTTTCCTTTGTAACTAGTTGGAGATTACAAGTTCTGGGACGCCTTGATTCTAATTTTGGCATTAAAGTATGTTTCTGTTCAGATAACAATGTATTTTACATTTTGTTGAAAAGAATAATATTTTATCAACATTATTGTACTTAAATATTCATTGCTAAAGGAGCTATAAAACTCGTACGTCTTAAATAGGTATATACAGATACAGTGTAAAATGTTATGAAATAAACACACCTGATCTTAGAATTTAATTCATACTTTATTTATAAGTTGCTCTGCTCTTATTAAGGCGCCCGGCTTTATTGCTCGTAAAATATCCCAGCGTTCATCCAAAAGAAAAAATAAACAAAGAAATGCAAATAGTATTATAGCAGAAATATTAGCTACCAAGTTGAAATATAACTAAGTTACCAAACAATTTGATTAATTATAAAAAGTCACAAAGAATGCGCTATCCCGATCAGTACCTTTAGACATTCAAACTGAAACTTAAAGAAAAATAAGGATGGCAATAGTTTTCGTAGTTTCACGATCATAAGATTGATAACGGACATGCGCAATTCTGTTTTAGTGCTGGCACTGAATGAACACTATTTCTTTAAAACATACGAAACACGGCCTTATACCGTCGCTTTATGTTACATATTCCTTCAGTTAACCTGCAATTGTGTGCACCAACGCATTGGCACGTTACTATGAAGATGCGTCTTGAACGAGCTACACTCACATATTCGTATCAATGCACACACCCGTACATTGTAGAGAATCTCGACGACTCGAACTAAGTTGTTGTCCAAGTGTGTACGTACATTTCAGTGTGTATATAAATTTTCGTTAAAGTAAGATAGGGCAAAAGAGGAAAAGCGCCCGTAGTAAAAGCGAGCAAAACGGCGGCGGCCGGGTGGCCGGTGACAGTTGTCAGTATGTTGTGGAGCACGGTAAGGGATGGTGGTCTCGGGGGAGGTCGGTTTTGGCGCTAAACACTTCGATTTCCCGCGCTTTATCGCCCACGTGGACTGTACTAATAATTAACTTTATAATGAGTAGCTGTCATAAAACACTGATCATTTATTGAAATATTGTGCCGTCGAAATGAACTCGTGTAGTTTTATAAAAAAAGTAACTTGGAACTCATGATTGTGTCGTGCCATATTGGTAATTATTATCTTCGATCGAACGAAAATGTGAGTATTTCAAATATTATATAATTTGTTGCCGCAGATCAATTCAAGTTGCGATTGTCTTGAAAATATTTTAACTTTATTATTTCAATTACAATATTTATACACAATATTAACTCTTAGCTATACAACGAATATTTCAACCAATATTTCAAGTGATAATTAATTAAAGTAAAATTGAATCATGAATAGTCGTGGAAAATTTATTTTAGTGCTCAATAGGGCAGAACAAATTGAAAATAATTTTTAAATTATTTTCAATTTGTTTTATGAGCGCTCCGATTTTAATTATTGTTTCTCCAAACTGTAATTTAATTAACGTCAATATTTCAGTATTATATATTCCTGCGTTTTTTTATTTCTTAAATTCTTTGTTGTATTGAAAGCTATTGATCAAAAGTAAAATCAAAACAAACACACTTTATAAAACTCTTAAGTAATTTTTCTGATGAACATTGATTCTCGATAAACTTTTAAAATGTTTAGCGTCAAGAAAAAGAGTTCCAAAGAATTTTGTTTTCTGAACAAAATGGGGTAATTTGTTTTACGGCTTCCGCTCAACTTTGTCAATAAACATAATTAACTTAACTTTTAGTATGAACTGAAAGCGTCACGCACAACACCCTTTGGGACAGCTATTATCAAATTATATCTTATTGTCTTCATTCATAATTCCCGCAATAGAAAACTTTCGTGTCATGTTTTTGTGTTTCATTTACTTTTATTTACACGTGTCTGTAAATTATTAATGTCATGTAGCTTAGTCATGCTTAATTTATTTTTGATTTAGAAGTTTTCATGTTATTTTAAATTGAAATGAAATAAATACCATTTAATAAAATAGGAAACTACATATTTACACACATTTGTTTTATGTGCTTTCCGATTTTGTGTACTTAAATACCTACTTAGGTATTGATTACAAGATCTTTCAAGTGGATTCATAATAAATTATGAAAATATACTATATCTTAAAAATCTTGTTGCATATTAACAAATATGATCTATAACTTCTAAAAATAACAATACAGATAAAGGCATTACCTAGTAAAATAGAACACTACTAATTATTCAATAATTTCGATGTTCCAAAAACAAATTTAAAAATTTTGTAACATGGTACAACTTAGCAATAAAAAATAAAAAGAGCATAAACAAGCCAGTCCGTTGCACCCTGATGGGTTGATGTGCATTAATTATCTGTGGTCTTGCTAAATGAGCCAGACTTTACCCTCGGGAGCCTCGACGCAGGACATGTTAGGATTTAAACATCTACATTGTATGTCAGATGAAGCTCCAAACTTTAGAGCCACGTAGTCATTAATTTTAAATGTTTATGTGAGAGAAATGATTAGTTTGTTGCAGTAGCTTTGATCGTTGACACTGTTGATATTATTAATCCAGGCCAAAACTAGAAGAGCATTTTTAGTACCTACTCACCTTTACAAGCAAATTTTTTTTAGATAGGTATTACGATTTTAGTAAAATGTCATGAAAGGAAATAACTTTTTTTATGATTTTGAAAATAAATATTCTAAAAACTGAATTATGTTATCGCAGAATTTTACTACAATACTGAATAATCATCATCGTAAAAAAACCCTAGAAATGTTTACTACATTCCAAGCTATAAGTATGGAAATGAAAACGTGATTTCCCTGATCCCAGTTAGCGATTGGCAGCACTAGCAACTTCCATAGAGAAGTCAAATGAGCCAGGGCTCACTCGGGGGGGTTACACGTCAATAGATATGAGGATTTACATACGAGTATCTATCTACTCCGAACGTTAGATGAAGCTTGAAACATTAGTGCCGCGTCGAATCGTACATTTTGAATGTTTGTGGGAAGTTTAGTTCTTGGTATTGATCTGTGTATCGAAGTATGTCATATTGAAAATTATTTGTATGATTTATTACTTATTTTGTTAATGAACATAAGATAATAATATTCCTCATAAATTTTCTGTCTTCTATATCGATCTATCTATATTATTTACATAAATAAAATTGAAGTGTCTGTTTGTAATGTAATTAAATAAAAACTATCTTTTTTTTTAAATTGTTGTCTGTGTGTTTGATCCGGTTAATATTTGAAACGGCTGGACCGATTTTAACTGGACCGATTTTTACTGGCGAATTGCTGATGTTATAGGCTTTACTTTTACTTTAAAAAAAAGGGTTTCACGACATAACCGACAATCACACGGACGAATTCGTGGGCATCAGCTAGTCATAAATCGATATACTTATCTACTTGACGAACCGTCCGCGTGAATGTCGGTTATCGCGGATGCAGACGAAGTCCCGGATTAAATAGTACCCTACGTCCTTCCCCAGGGTTCAAGCTATTTCCATACCAAATTTCATCAAATTCGATTCAGCTGTTTCGTCGAGAAAGCGTAACAAACAGAGTTACTTTCGCATTTATAATATTAAGTACGGAAGTATAGATATGGATAAATTATTTTATCCATATCTATAGTAAATATAGTATGAATTAAAATCCCCTGTCACTCTGAGTTTTTGTTAGTTAGGGTTTATCTTAGGAACTAAAGGTCCGATTCTGATAATTGTTTCGATAATATGAAGCTACTTTATCTCTCAGTGCTATAGGCTATATTTTATAAACAAAATAATTAGGAATCCGCAAGAAAACTCATCAATCATTAAACATAGCGCGCCATGGAGGACCTATATCCAACAGTGGACTACTACTTACTACTAGTAAGTGAAGTGTAGTAGTGTTGATGACGACGTGATGAAGAAAGTTCACGAAACGCATTCTGGTAATAAATAAATCTATGCAAAAAACCGCGTTGAAACCGGTACAACCATTTGATAGGAATAGTAATTACTAATTACAAACTTCTTTACTTTATTCAAGTTAAATTTCAATTTAAAATCATGGAAATCTGAACTGCGGCAAGTTATTCTTTGACTGATTAACTTGGTTAGTTATGCATCCATTTATTCGCAGTCTAGTGAAATAGGTTGGACTTAATCCTTAAAATGGAGCCATGCGTTGCTATGTGTCAGTGTGTGTTTTAACGTCTTATTAATTCGATATTTCAAACAAAAACCATTTATACTGAATTTAAAAATCTAACCATTATAAATAGGTTGGCAGAATTACTTCGAATAATAAAAATTATCACCACGCTTGCTCAAGGTGGATTGGTGATTTAAGACATAATTAATTACAAGTTCAGAGGGCTAATTCACGTAATTTTATGACGTGCCGATGAAGTTGTAGTGCCGTTGTAGTTGAGTTCACGTTTGAGTGATAAACGGTATTCTTGCAATTTTTGAACTGCGCGTAAGCTGCGCGTGAACTGCACGTCAACTACAACAACCAAACTTTACGAAACTTACTTATGGTGTAGCCACATAAGAGAAAAAATATTACTCACAAAATAATCGAATAGAATCGATAAAATTTCAATGAATATGACGTTATTATAATATTAAAATAATACCCCAGTACAGATTTTAGTGCTTTTTCTTACGTCAAACGAATAGTACAATACCGATCATGTTGCGTTCCGAAGCACGCCACCAAAGACGCGCAACAGTAGAATGCCGTTATTGCGCTCGCGTGACGCGGACTTAACGCGAGCTTGTCTGACAGCAGTAGAGAATACGAAGAGCGTTGCTTTGATCGAAACTTAACTGCTACTGCACTGCAACAGCACTTCTTTAGTTACGTGAATTAACCCACAGATTTCCGCACGATGTTTTCCTTTACCGATGTCCAAGACAAACTTAGGCAGTACATAATAATATTATATTATTATTGTATTATATGTGGGGACATTTTCACACGGCCATCTGACCCCAAACTAGGGAGATCCTGTACTATGGGTGTCAGACAGCTGATATACATACACAAATACATTTTTTTTTGTAAATACATACATATATAGATAAACAACACCCAGACACAAGGCAAATACAAGTGCTCATCACACAAAATGTTTACCCTGGGCGGGAATCGAACCCGCAACACGCTGCGCAGCAGTCGATCGCTCAGCCACTGCGCCAACCGTGTCGTCATGTCAATATGAAATTGAAAACTAACATTGGTACTTGCTCGTTTTATGTTGTAAACCTCGTGCATGAGACGGGGTCGCCATAACCACTCCGTATAAAACCACCACTCAACCATCACAGGTAATCCAATACAAATTATTGTTAGAATAATAATTATAATAGTAGAAGGTTTATTTTCCGTATAATGTTAACCATATAAGCAAATAATAATACTTTTAAATATAAGTTATCTAACGCAAACATACGAAGTGTACATACGAACTGTTTGATATTATCATTAAGGGATTTAAATAACTATACCCACCCCTAACCCACAGACGGAAATGCTCAAAGTTTACTGTCGTACAGAATTATTAATATGAAATAGTTTTGTAACAAATTTCGAGGTAATTAATGGTAATCTTAGCGACTGTATTTAACATCTGGCTTTCCCTTGTGAATATAAATGGTTAATAATATTATTATAATTATCATGGAAAGAGACAGCTGGCATCTTTTCGGTGAATGGTCGGTAAAGCAGTAATTTTATGTATACTGTAAAGTTTTTTATTAATCTATACAATGTTAGCTTTTGCTGCAGGACTTTGACCGCGGGATTTTTTTTATATAAAATACTAGCGGGCTTGTGCAGACGTTGTTCTGTCCTTAAAATATAAAAATCCTAAAACTCAACTGCAGTGCCATCTACCGGGTAAAATTTTGAATCTAAACCATTCTACGACACGGTTGGCGCAGTGGCTGAGCGATCGACTGCTACGCAGCGTGTTGCGGGTTCGATTCCCGCCCAGGGTAAACATTTGTGTGATGAGCACTTGTGTTTGCCTTGTGTCTGGGTGTTGTTTATCTATATATGTATGTATTTAAAAAAAAAGTATTTGTGTATATATATCAGCTGTCTGACACCCATAGTACAGGGTCTCCCTAGTTTGGGGTCAAATGGCCGTGTGTGAAAATGTCCCCACATATCCCCACATATTCTCGAATCCACTGGAACTCACAGCCGTTTAGGAGGAGTTCAGTTTCATACAACACGCACAGAAGATTTTAATATTTAATTTTTAGCTTGTTTTTTTTTGAACGCCTTTATCCTCCAGTGCTGTAGGCTATATTTTGTCATAAAAAAATAGATACCTATCCGTTAGAAAATTCCCGCAGGCAAAATCTAGTTACTGTGTACAAATTATTAGTATGACAAGGGCATAACTGTAATAAATATTTACTCGCTGAGAGAGTGACCTCTGACACCGCGGCAGCAGTAAGATGGAGCCGGTCATAACTTTGTCCAGCGCGCTCATTTGTTTCACCCTGTTCTTCCGTGACTTCACATGCATTTCGCAGGGAGAGATTTTTATGGCTCTCCGATGAAATTATAACGAATACCTTTTTCTATATCTATACTAAAGTATAGTTCCTTCACAAATCATATCGCGAGTTCCTAATTTTACGCAGTGTGATAGGCACCTAGGGAAACATCCACTGATTAAATCCATACATCACATTGTAAGAGATGGGGTGACATAAGCTTGGCGCCATACTGCTAGATTTGCATACATTATTAATACATTCAATTAATTAAGCATATTATATTATTCATTAGTCGGATATTCAATTGCTTATTTATTTATAATAGTACTACCTATATGGTACACACACATAGTTATTATATTAATAACAGTAATCCACAGATACACAGTAATTGAAATAAAAAGCTACGACAGCCGTAGCACGTCACGTAGCGACCGCTACGCCGTAGCACGTAGTTATGATTGCGTCCGCAGTACAAATAAAGATTAGATACTAACCTAACTTCATTATAAAACGAAAATAGTGTTACCAGTCTAGTAGGAAAATAACATAATAATTGTGTTTCATTATTTTTCGCTTATTTTTTTTTTTGCGTTACGGTAACTTAGTGATAAGTGTTGGTCTTTGGAATATATTATCTTTTTTCGAAGATATATATTTTTAAAACAGGCATACAGTAGATTTAATAATGGATGTAAACAGACACTTCTCGAATTTCTTGCGAACATTGTGATTTTTTTTTTGTTAAGAACCAGATACCTGGGAGCATTTTTTTTGATCGCCCAGAAATTGAATTGGATTGGATTGGTCAACTGATTCTGGCTGCTTTTTAGGGCGCAGCAAGATAACTTGCAGTAAATATCTACTAACTAATATCACATAAACTAGAAACTTTCACAATTTATAAAATGTTCATTACTGTCAGTAATTTAAAAAAAATCTGCTGTTTTATACAAAAGTGAACATCTCTACAAGATAACAAATTAAGTAAAATATATATACAGAAGTTACTTGCTCATAGAGCATTAAAAAACTTGACCGCTTCGCTCTCAATGGGACAAGTGCCCAAAAGGATAGCAGCATTACCACGTTGAATGGCAATGCTAATTCTCTGGCACAAGAAAAAGCCAGCCCTTTAGTTTTTTTTTTTTTTTTTTTTTTATCATTTGATAGGCATACGTTTGACCTCTATCTCACCTGATGGGAAGCGATGATGCGGTCTAAGATGGAGCACGCTTGCCTAGAAGTAACCTATTCACTCTTGACTTAAAGACTCCCGGGTTGTAGCTATCAGGAAACACAGACTCAGGCAGGGAATTCCACTCCTTAGCAGTACGCTCGTACATTCTTGTGGACTTTAGAATCATGTACTGTAATTGTGGTAAAAATTATTGCCACATGTCTCTTCCACCTTCTATTCTCCTCATAGAAGTTTTTTTAATCCTGGCCACCGTCCATCGGCAGCCGTCTAATGAGTACGTTCCAATAGATAAGTTTACGATTGATAGTGGGGTATATTTCGTTAGTCACAGAGTACAGTTTTTATCTTCCAATCGTAAATGGTTTTACTCCTACAACTTCGAGGAAACAGTCATTTGTTTTACGGTGACAAGTGACCACTTATTTTGTTTTGAGTTTAAAGTTAGTAGAGACAATGTTGCGCTGAATACAAAACACTCGGTTTCTTGATGGTTAATATATGCTAACATTCGCTGAAGTGTCGGCAGTGTGGGATAGGTTCATTTAAAATGCATATTTTATTATGAATGAAATTAATTCGGATTATAAATTTTAATTAAATAAAATGTGTAAATTAAATTATTTGTTTTTTGTGTGATTAATATAGATTTTAGTTTACTGTTACTAACATAATATGGACATACAATTAGTCTGAAATAAATGATTTGAATTTTAATTAAACAATTTAACATTTTTTTTATAGCCTATGCTGTCCTCCAACATAAAATAATATTATTAATAAGTATTATTGAAATTATTTTAAAAACATATCTAATTTAAACAATGTGATATTAAGCTGCTTAATATGTTTATGTTTCAAGACATTTATTTTTCTCAAAAGATTACATAAATCACTTACCTACTGAGAAAATACAATAATTATGTTAACAAAATAACCGATTAGTTTATTTTAGTTTTAGTTTTAGTTTATGCTAAATACACTCACACTTATGCTTTTGTACATATTGAAATCAATAAAATCCTGCTACGAAATATAATTTATGTAACTCCTGCTAGCAACACTTCCGTGAATGTCAGAAAGTAGCCTATGTCATCTCTTGGAGTTCAAGCTTAGTCTGTACCAAATTTCATCAAAATCAGTCAAGTAGTTTATCCGTGAAAGCGTTACAAACAAACAAACTCAGTTTCGCATTAAAGTATAATTATTTTCATTCACCGAAATACCTACGACAATCAATTTAATAATATAGGTAGCATGGATACATACGTGCTCATAACATTTAAAATTATGTCAAAAGCTTATCATCATAAGATCATACTACGTTGTCAAACAGACAAACACATACACTCGTACATATTTAAATTGGCTTGCACGGAGACCAAAAAAACGTTACACTTTGCTTTGTGGCTGTTATTACATTGCAGTCGCTTTTCATTCGGCTATGAAAATATGGCGCTCTGCAGTGCACATTGCACACTGCAGCAGTGGTTCAACACGATCATATTTCTAGTTTAAATTTCCTGCAGTAGGTACCTCCATTTCACGTCAGGAGTAAAATTAAAGGATTTATTAACTTGATGACACTGTTCAGATGGGGTAGTGGCTAAGCGTTTGCCTACTGAGCTGCGTGTTGCCCGTTCTATCCCCGTACGGAAAAAATATTTGTATTACTTACATACAGGTGTTCCGGTTGCCGTGTGGTGCCGGACGCGAATTTGCCGTGTGGTACCAGCACCACCCCATTTCTACCCGTGGGTGTCGTAGAAAGCGACAGAAGGATATTGACTAGAAGATGGATAGCAGCGTCCTTCTGAGTAAAATAACACCTACTGCGATCGCCAACATGCATCGGCCAAGCATGGCGATTACGGCTGAACTCCCCCTTAGGTGAGACCTATGCCCAGCAGTGGGCGTCTAAAGGTTGACGTGATGATGAGGTGTTCCGGGTCTGGTTGTTTATGTATGTGGGTTTATGTTTGTTTAAAAACGCAACCACGACAAAGGAGCAATCTCTTTTTTAAAAAGTGAGAGAGATAGAGAGCTTACAGTTCGGTAAAGCATCATCATCTGCCTAGCCTTTTTCTTTGTTGGGGTAGGCTTCCAGCCTCTCTCTGGATCTCAGTCGCCCCCCACATACATCAAGACCCGAGGTGGCGGCGCGTAGTATTCCACGCGCGCTCTCTTAGACGTCCGGGGGGGAGTCTAACATTTCACTCCCCCCCCTGACCCGAGAAGTGGCCCGCACAACCGCGCACCAGTCGGGGGTTGCGGAAGTATCGAAGTAACCGAATGCAGCTGAATACCAGTGTATTACATGAAGTGACGAACCGAACGAAGTTGCTCGATAACACGATACCTTTGGGTAAGACTGGTTGTCAGATTTTCTAGCTTCTGACTACTTATCATCATGTCAACCTTTAGACGCCCACTACTGGGCATAGGTCCCCCAAGGGGGGTTCAGCCGTAATCGCCATGCTTGGCCGATGCATGTTGGCGATCGCAGTAGGTATTATGGTACTCAGAAGGACGCTGCTGCCCATCCTCTGGTCAATATCCCTCTGTATCCCGGTGTCTACGACACCCACGGGTAGAAATGGGGTGCTGCTAATCGCGACCGGCACCACACGGCTGACTGCTTATAACAACTGTCAAAGATCAACAGAGAACAACCGGGACCAATGGCTTTACGAGCTTTCTGAGGCACGAAGAGGTCTCGGTATTAATTGGATGGTCACCCATCCATGGACCGACCGCAGCAGGCGTAGCTTTACCATCATGACGGGCCGATCCGTACGGTTTTTACTTAGCCACGAGCACCTCCAGTTCGGTAAAGCGCTGTATAAAAAAAAGAATCGATAAATAAAGTACTTTCAACTTTTATAATTTGAAATAGTAGCAGGAGTAATAAAGTAATTAATAAGTGCGAGCTAAATTTAAAGGCTTGATTTTCCAGTAAGGCAGTTTGAAACTTTGAACGTTTCATAAAACATCAGTGAGAAATGTGAAGGAAACGCGAGTGCATTGAACTTTGTTAATCGATTTAGTATTTATTCAAAACTGAGTACATTTCTTAGACAACTACGTTATAGATATACACGGTGGGCAAGACTATAATTATCTCCTAGCCTTTTCCCAACTTTGTTAGGGTCGGATTCCAGTCTAACCGTATCCAGCTAAATACCAGAGTTTTACTTGGAGCGACTGCCTATTTAACCTCCACAACCCAGTTACTAGATAACACAATACCCCATTGGTGAGTGTCCTACCACTTGATAGCGTACAAATAATAATAAAATTCAAAATATTAAACTGTAATACTGAGTTACTCTGTATGTTACGCTTTCATGACTAACCTCCTGAGCCAATATTGATGAAATTTGGTACGGATTAAGTTTAAACCCCTAGAATGGACATAGGCTACTTTTTAATCTGCGACTTCGTCTGCATCTGCGATAACCGACATTAAAGGGGACGGGGCGAAGGGAATGTTGTAGGCAATAGCTAAATTAGTCATGATTAAATAATAAGAGGAAATGTCAAATAAAAACATCGTTTTTCCTGTTGACTTTGTATAAATATACGTATATAAAGAATTAAAGCTAATTGACATCGCTACTATATTCCTTCCTGCTATTTCCTATATTATTCTTCCTTTCTACATTTAATTCCAATCCGCAAAACAGTCTAAGAACTAACAAATGTCGGCGACTGTTTTTAAGTACAATTATATCTCGTGTTAATACAACAACAACATTAACAGCTTAAATAGATCGCAAGCAATTTGCTGCTAATTATCGATGGAGCCTAAAGGTACTCTCAAACATAATATGATTGTTCGCTTTAGTTACTAATTTGACTAGGAATATATTGATGGATTGAATTCGAACTGAACGCTAAATTGCACATGCATATATACGTATTACAAATTATATATACTTATGGGTACTTTCTTAACCGCGTGCTTAATACAAACGTAGTCAAACAATGATTTTAAAATCACATACCTGCGAGATGTTAAATTACGGTTGTGTTTTTCTATTCGTTGGGATTTTTATCACTATAGATACACCAACCCCCCATGCTTATTAAAAAACAAACAAATGGTTAGATCTAAAATTAAAAGGGAATTCTATAGTCACGCGCGTATTATTTATTTATTTATTTATACCTCATGCACAAAGGTACAAAGGCGGACTTAATGCCTTAGGCATTCTCTACCAGTCAACCAAGGGTGGTGAAGAGATAACATGGCCGGTGCATATGAAACAAAATAATTAAAAAACTAATAAACTACTACTACTTTTATAATAATCTTTTATGACAGAAAATCACTAACCAACATCTGGCTAGTCTTTTCCCAACTATATTGGGATCGGCTTCCAGTCCAACCGGATACAGCTGAATATCAGTGTTTGTCATAGAGCGACTGCCTATCTGACCACAACCCAGGTACTAAATAACACAATACCCCTTGGTAAGACCAGTTGCTGGTTGACATAATTTCTGGCTTCTGACTACCCATAACGACACATGGTTAAATCCTTATCCGATCTAAAAAATATCAGCATAGTGTCACTTATTGATCAAACAAAATAATTATAATATAATATGTGGGGACATTTCACACACGGCCATCTGACCCCAAACTAGGTAGATCCTGTACTATGGGTGTCAGACAGCTGATATACATACACAAATATATTTTAAATACATACATATATAGATAAACAACACCTAGACACAAGGCAAACACAAATGCTCATCACACAAATATTTACCCCGGGCGGGAATCGAACCCGCAACACGCTGCGCAGCAGTCGATCGCTCAGCCACTGCGCCAACCGTGTCGTCAAAAATATACCTAGACTTTTTTGTTTTGCGTCATTATCATTCGAAAAAGTCCCTTTACTGCAGTTACATACAATGGAAGTATCGTTAACCACAGCTCAATAATTGTTGGTCGCCTGAATGACGGTTTACATCAACTTTTCTGTTGCCAAGTTCGCGATGAAGCTTGGCGTGCACTTGGCACAATTTAATTAAATTTAATGGAACTTGATCTGAAGCCGACCGATGCTGTTAAGTGCATCTTACTAGCAATTACCCGTGTTCTGGATACATCGCCTGATTACGAAAAAGTTGTTAGTTAAAGATAGCTCGAACAATGTTAACCGAAAAGTGAGTAAAAACTTATCGCTACAGTCTACATTTCTGATACGAAAACGTGTTTTATTGCAACAACTCACAAGTCAACAACAATAAAACGCAGATGTTATAACCAGTGAAACAGTTTCATGCATAATGTATATGTACATCACTATACATACATGCTACCCAGGTGTAGTGGCTCGCAATTCAAACATGACATGTCCCGGTAGCAATATTTTGACTGTGACATATCTTTACGACTATACAGTACAGATATTCTGTATACATATACATATATGTACGCCAGCAATAATGTCATTCCACACATTTCAGGTAATAATATACACCGCAGAATCTCATATTTCGTAGTCTACGCCGACACCACATGCTGGGCCAAATGTCAAATAAATATTGTAAAATCTTGGTACTGCTCTCTCATAAACGTGTAATCGTTAAATATAGTATTATATTTTCGTTCAAGTGGCTGTTTTGAGTTTAAAATTAGATATTAGTTTTGGCATTACACGCTACAGCTCTATTCTTTGGGTTTTATGTACAGGTTATGAATTTTAGCCTGCTTAGGTAAAAAAATATAGGTATTTTTTCTTTGAAAAAAAAATTGCGTTTTCACATGAGATCTAGTACTGGAAAATCGACAACTGTATCTTTGATTGACTTTAAGGAGTATTCTGACGGGCTTGTAACAAATTTTTAAAAACGTCTGTGCCCGTGACAGTACTATATGTGAGTACTGCATATCGGATTTATAATAAATAAATAATCGAAATTATTTTACCACATACAATTTCAGGACATCCAGCAGTAAACAACGTTAGACTGTAGGTCGATTCTGTAAAATTCAAACAACAACTCGCATCTCACATCGCTATTAACTCTCACTTCGCATAACGTTCAAAATGGCCTTGATATATTTGACACTTTGAATCGGGTTCGAGAGCGAAGTGACCGTCGAAGTGACGGGGAAATTACCTTACAGAATGCCACTCATACTTTATCCACGTCATCTCATACTTTATCTGTCAAAATCTCCCTGTCAATTTAGTTCAACTCGCTGACACGCTCGCAATGGTGGCGCTAGTGTAAATTCGAATTATCAACTGAGTTTTTAGAATGCCAATCAAAAAACTCACAGCGGATTCAGATTCGAAGTTTAGAATGAGTTCTTACAGAATCACACCCCTGATCTTAAATGATAACTAGTTACCCCATGCTTCAACTGCATCATGCAGGTAGCAATTTAATACCCGGCCTCGGGCTTATTTAGTTAATAGCGTGTTTTCGTAGCTATGTGTCAGGCTGGCTTGTTACTATTTTAATCCAACGAAGAGGAGAAGGTTATCAAGTCAACGCCCAACTTTACTATTATAAAAGCAGAAGTTTGTGAAGATGATTTTGAAGATATTAAAGAATTATGACAGGATTTCTACAAAAAAAAAAAGATGTTTAGAGAAGTTGAAATTCTAATTCTTATATTCTTGGGTACCTAAAGAGTATCTTCAGGCATTTAGATTATTTTTAAAACCCCGCAAAAAAAAGTTAATACTTTAACGAAAAGCTCATTATTTCAGAACGAAACACGGACAGTTGCCGTTTTGCAGCTCTTACTCTGAAATTGCATCATTTTATGGGAAATAACATCACAAAAAAAAATTATTTTTGCACAGACTTGTCACATCACTTGTCTGCCAATTTTTCCGTTAACGTCGCTTGTCAAATTATTTTTTTTATAAACAAAAAATAGGCATCGAGATGAAACGAAAAAGTGTCATTTTCATTTCGTAATATTTTAATTATGCGGGGGTTTAAAAATATGGTAAGTATATCAATCTACTCCTGGTAATGTATTCTTCACATTGGAAAATATTTTAAACCCTCTAAATTATTTATTTTTTTCATACAAGTGAATGTATGGATCTCGCCATGATTCTTTGGCACTCATGCAAATTATATTTTAGCTTAATATAGAGGGTAATTTATTCGATCTTTGAGTTTGAATTTGTGTTTTTGGGAGATAATATACAAATAAACGAAGTAGCGGACAGAAGCTAAGATATATTAAAAAATATATATATATATAATTCTTACGTTGTTGGATACGACAACATTGGTTTAATTTAAAACAAAACATCCACTTCTAAGGGTAGGAAAATACCCGATAAGTGATTATTCATCTACTGTTTTTTTACTAGTTAACGGTTCTATATTACCACTCATACCTTTATACTATGTGATCCGATTTCGATGATTTCTGAAAATACTTATCAGTCTGTTCTATATAATGGCATGTAATAGTTGTGGAGAAGTCTAAAGTTCTCACACAATTAAAGCGACCTAATTACTATTTACCGGGACGAGATATGAACTCTTTTAGATAATTTTCTGAAAGAAACGTTGAACTTGCTAACGTAGAAATAAAACCCACAATTTCACGCTGAGTAAAACGTTCGCCAATTAAATCTTTCTTATCTTCCAACGAAAACTAACCTTGAATTAACAAAAACTTAAATTTTAAGTGCTATATTTAGTTTTTATTATCTTTTATCAGTATTATAATGTTAGAGTCATTACTACAATTTGGTCAACCCCAATATATCTGTCTATGTTATACAAAAGCGGGGTCAATTAACTCATCATTTATGCCAAATGTTCGCTATTACAAACATAGGTCAACAAATGGACCTATGATGCTCTACTTTTCAATTAAGAGACCTAACGACTGTTACTTATAAATTGTTCTACGCTACAAATGTTGACTGTGCCAGTAACTTCGTCACCTCCACGAGCTTCCTTTGTTTGTCCAGTATACTAAATATAAGCCACTTCCAAGGAACTATTCACGGACTATCTATGCAAATCACATCAAGTACTTGAACTTAAACAAAATAAACACAAAGTATAATAAAAGCCAGTAAAGTTAAACGCTCCTATAGTTATTACGGAACCCGTCGTCTTTGTAAATAGAACGTCACCTCACCAAACGTTTCGTGTATTTGAAATTTTGAGCTGCATTTGAACACGAATACTTTTCGTCCGTGAACCGGAATGGGGAACAAAGAAGTACACACGGCTTCAGCGACTAAAGTAACATTCAATAAAATTCTATTCCTTCTTATAGGTGCGAATAACTGTAATAAATGATATAATATGTAGAAAAATGTGATTTCTATGAATTTATATCTATAATAAACTTAGATGCTCGCATACATAATTAGGCTATACGCAACGTCTATGCGTTTCAACTCGTCAGTTTGTTAAGACTGCGCCGCGTAAAATAATTCAAAACAGTCGTCTCTGTTAAAGTAATATAATCAATACCTTTACCATAATTACCATAAAAAATATGTAATGAATACCACAATGAATGTGTTAACCGATTATGGTTGGCAAAAAATAAGAATACTGTTTCATTTAATAAACAATAATACGTAAAGTTGTACAAAAATCTTTAAAAAATCTCTCATTTAGAATCTTTAATATTCATACTACAATTAGTAGTTTTTACATTTTAGAAATGTCGCTTAGTTATTTTATTATTAATTTTTCGCGCTGTTTTGAATCATACGCAACGTATGTATGTAAGATTCAAAACAGCGCGTCACTTAAAACAAAAATTAATTAATTGACCTAAAGAAGAAGTTCGGCAAAAGTGTTGGAGGCACTGCAAATAAAATTGAACTTGTCATAGATCGATATGAGACCTAAGTTTCTTCGAGCGAAACACAAACTTGATCAATTATGTATAACATAAAGTTATTGTTGACTGCAGGTACAATAAAAATAAAGGAAAAGTAAAGGAAAGATTCTAACGATACTTTACTGGAGAAAAGAGTCGCAATCAGCTGTTAGATAAAGTTCTACTTGGCGGAGCGCGCAATCTAGAATTGGCGAACAGTTTTAAAACTGTATCCACGTGTTTTACTTCGAAAAGAGGAACTTTTAAAAATATTCCAGTAGGTACGTATTAAGCAAATAAGTATTATAAACTTGGAGATTTAAGTTCCGGTCTCACAAAGTTCTTTTACTATGTATTTGGCTGCGGAAATTTTACTAAGAAACTCCGCAGACCAGTTCTGTTTACGCATACAAGATTTTCGAAAGAAAATATGAGATGTATTTTGTGTTCTTTCCATATCTTGTCTTAGAAATATTAAAAAAAAATAAGCTAAAATCTTTTTAACAACTTTTAATGATCAGATAAAATGAACTTTACAGAAGAAACAGTGGAAGCGGGCGGAGCTTGTTTAGGTAAAGGAAATGAAGTGACTCTCAGTTAAATTGATATTTACCATTTAGGATCCCAGAAATATCCAAAAGACAATGCCCATTTCCTAGAACAATCCTGGCCCACAGTGGCCACTTATAAATAGTTTATGGAATTATAGTATACATTGTTATGAACACTTCCTAGAACTTGTCAGTTTAGAAAATAAGTCTCCATTTGGAAATACAAGAGTTTTTGTGTCTTCGTATGATAGTTTTAAAAGGGCTCTAGATTTTTCTTACAAGTGGTGGCTGAACAGTCTCAAGACGTAGAATTTACTAATTTTATTGTAGGTGCATCACGGTATATACAATAAAAATAAATGTAACCTTGAATGACTAATCTGACCGGGTTATAGGTGTAGTTGAGTTATTATTATAGTAGTACTAGCTGACCCAATAGACGTCCTGTACACATTATTTATCTACCCCTACCCTACCTGCCTACTCTACCTACCTGACCTACCTACCTACCCTACCTACCCTACTTGCCCTACCTACCTACCCCACCGATCTACCCTACCTACCTACCCCACCGACCTACCCTACCTACATACCTACCCTACCTACCCTGCCTACCTACCCTACCTACCCACCCAACCTACCTACCCTACCTACCTACCTACCCTACCTACCTACCCTACCTACCTACCCTACCTACCTACCCTACCTACCTACCTACCCTACCTACCTACCCTACCTACCTACCCTACCTACCTACCCTACCTACCTACCCTACCTACCTACCCTACCTACCTACCCTACCTACCTACCCTACCTACCTACCCTACCTACCTACCCTACCTACCTACCCTACCTACCTACCCTACCTACCTACCCTACCTACCTACCCTACCTACCTACCCTACCTACCTACCCTACCTACCTACCCTACCTACCTACCCTACCTACCTACCCTACCTACCTACCCTACCTACCTACCCTACCTACCTACCCTACCTACCTACCCTACCTACCTACCCTACCTACCTACCCTACCTACCTACCCTACCTACCTACCCTACCTACCTACCCTACCTACCTACCCTACCTACCTACCCTACCTACCTACCCTACCTACCTACCCTACCTACCTACCCTACCTACCTACCCTACCTACCTACCCTACCCTACCTACCTACCCTACCTACCTACCCTACCTACCTACCTACCCTACCTACCTACCCTACCTACCTACCCTACCTACCTACCCTACCTACCTAACTACCTACCTACCCTACCTACCAACCTACCCTACCTACCTACCCTACCTGCCTACCTTACCTACCTACCCTACCTACCTACCTACCCTACCCTACCTACTTTCCCTACCCTACCTACCTACCTACCTACTCTACCTTTATTCTGTACTATCATCAGCATCATATACCAACACACCGTCTTAAAACTGTGCTGGAGGGACTATATTGGTTTGGTGCCATGCCCATCCAAGATACCAGACAACAGATACATCCTACAGTTCTGCGGTACAATTACAACAGTACCTACTGATAAATGGCTGCACTTCCAGTGGCATTATTCCTTGTAAAAATATAGACAAAGTATGTCTTTCGGTTAATATGCCTGCTTTGGACTCGGGCACTTAATAACGAGCAGTCATTTTCAAAAAGTGAACCTTCCAAAATACTGGTTCTCCTATCATAAGAAACCTCAATACGATAACATCCATTTAATCTAATGTGCTCTCCATATAAAGACCTGGCATGTTTTAATTGATATGTTTATCCTATTTATACTAAATATAAAATAAAATACATATTTATACTAAATATTTATTAAATATTTATACATATCTAACTATTTTTTTATTTATACATATATATCTATACATATTTTTTATACATATCTAAATGTTTATACATATTCTGCTGCAGCAATGAAGCAAACTCTTTGATGTGGGATGAACTAAAATTAGTATTGGGTTTTCTGTTGAGTCTCTGAACAAGTCCAATGAGTTGCTTGTTAGATGATAATTGCAAATTCTACATTGTACGGGTACATAATATTTAGATTCACAGAAAAGTGTTACTCTTAGTGATGCTGGAGCGGTAAGGTGATCAGAACTTGTAGATCTAAGAACAAAGCAGCAGCGCTGAGCTTACATAATTTGGTAAAAATATCTCTTGCCGTTGAGATGGATTTTGTGTTGACTCATTTGCTTCAGTATGATTGAATAATATTATAAATCTAAATATTTCACACCATAAACTGAAATAAAAAAACTATTTATTTGAAACCTTAAGTACCTGACATGGAGCAATTTGTCTAGAAATGTTTTTTCTTATTTGATTTTCTTGTGGAGAATCTTGAGACAACACGTGATTTCTTTGTCTATGTCTATGTAGTGAGCGACCACAGCTAACACAAATGAGTCAAGCAGTAGAAGGTGAGACTTTCTGTTGCATGTCTTATTTCATTCTATACTGCAGTCCAAAACCAAAAAAAAGTGACAGTCATTGAGACAGGCACCTGAAAATGCAATTGATTATTATTTCATATTAATTTCACTGTAAATGGTGAGAAAGAATGAAATGGGTAGCATAAAAGTCAACAGATTTTGTTAGTTTCTCGAAATATTTATAAAAAATATTTTTACTAAGTCTTGTCTGAAAATGTTTCATAATACTTATGTGAAATTACTATTTTTAATTACTAAAGGGTCAGTGGGTCATATTAGGGGCAAGGTTGCATATGTTGTTACCTATGGTATCATGGTTTTCTAAAGGATTAATGTAGATGAGTAAGCTTACCTGTTGTGAAAGAACCCATTGCTTTGCTGTACAATTCATCGTATTTTTATTTAATGGTAAGCAATGCCGATGTCGAAAATTCTACCAGTATCAAAGTGAAAACGAACATGGAAATGAAAAGTGCAATTTATAATAATGAGCGCGCTTATTGATTAGATTGTCAAATCAAATACATACACAATTATAGTGTTGAGTAGGACATACAAGAGGCGGTACATTTGTCCCGTACATGACGTCAAAATGTAAGAGCGGTACAACATTTAAAATTGTACTACTTCATATTTTATGTCGTGGTAGTCGCTGTACTCGTTACTCTAGGTACGTAAACTATAGCGTAAGAGGGAGAGGGAGCGAGACATATGCTACAAAAGCACGTCAGTCTAAAATGGATTTAACGTAACCGCGACTCGAGACATTTTTGGCATATAAACATAAAGTTTATTTTCTATTACCAAATTACGAAAGATTAAATAACAACATGACTATTTTGACAAATACACAAAGTGTGGTACAAAAGTCACTTCACACACATCAAATCACGTCAAATGTCATATTTGTACCGAGTACTTCAAACTAAAGACTACGCTTCAAACCTTCAAATGTATCACTAAGCCTCAGTACGCCTCGCCTCATTTGAAGTAGGACATTGTACCGGCTCAGAGCAAAAAGAGGCTACTCTTACAAAACTCTTTTTTAAGTCGTGTCCTACCCAACACTACACAATTATAAATTATAAATAAATCATTACATCATCCGTCAAAGGATAATGTTGCCATATTTTGAAAAATAATCGATTAGTTGTATCGATTTTTAGTCTCGATTAATTTATTTTTTATCAAACTACGTTAAAGCACAGTGATTTTATCATTCTATGTTTATGTATGTGTAAACTATTGGATAGTCTCAGGTGTTTATTAACATAATTGTTCTGTCGAATAAAGTGTAAAGTCGAGTAGGTTTCGTTCAGAAACTGAAATGTCTATGACAGCAGAAAAATTGTTTGCTAACCATAGTAATACATAAAATCAGTTTAAAAAAACTCTAACGTATTTAGCAATATTATAAGCGCTTCCTGAAGTTATAGTCATTAAATACTCAAGTAGTGTATTTTATGCCGTTGTATTTCTTTTTACTGTCGGGTTTTAGATTTAAAGAACCTTTTTTTTTTTTTGTTTTAAACCAATATAATATTATTATTAATTAATCCGTAATCGATTAGACTTATTAAATAAATGAATTGACATAAATTGACCATATAATGGCAACACTAAACTACCTGTTAAAATGGCTGTCGTGTTGATAATAAGATAAATGACTTATTTATTTGTTGTGATTACGTAGACTTATTTGGATAGGTAGCATAAATCGGATAATTCCTATTTTAAAAAGTTTTATTTTTTGATTATCTTTCAAAAGGTGTCCGCTGGCGGCCAATTCTTGGCATTGTCCTTTATTTTACTATACAGTATGTTAACTAATGAAAGGTTTAACCACGGTAAAGATTGAACCCTTTAACTGGTAATACTACATCGTCCATAGATACAAAAAAAAATATGGTCATCAATAATAAAAAGTACCTAAAGTATTTTAATATGCAGATCAAGTATAAGGTAACGCCCTCTGTTATTTACCTTATGTGTACCTTATGTATACTAATATTTTAATTAATCAGTATCTGAAAATACTTCTAAATTATGCAAACTTAGTAGAAGACTAAAATTCACATGTACCAGACACAGTGTCCAATTTAATTCCTATGTGAATTCGGTTCGAGTCAATGTGGTCGAAACCGACAGTGCTTACTCCGAAGTTTGTAACTTTGTCCCCTCTCGCCTCATTCGTCCCCTTATGCCCTAAGGATACGTCCAACTAATACGTGGCTGAATTTTGGGGTTTCCAATTTAGTCCTATTTATGCAACACCTTGGCTCGGAGAGTCGGAGATTAGGCACATCCAATCTGCATCTGCACTATACATTTGTAGATGCCATTGATTGTTTGATGTTTTAGTCAGCAGACGGTAAATGGTGAGTTGAGAGTTGAGATGAATTAGGATGCCGTCTGATCTATACTAATATTATAAAGGTGAAGAATTTGATTGTTTGTATTTTTGACCGCGCTAACCTCCGGAACTCCTGGTCCGATTCTGAAAATTCTTTCGCTAATAGGAAGCTACTATACCCTGTTCACAATAAGATTAGGCGTAAACACAAACCTTTTTTACAGTCCCTTCAACCGATTTTGACTTCTATTCCGTAGGCTTAAGGATGACATTAGAGGCAAAAAAGTGGTTACAATAACAACTGTTCACTGCAGTTGCATTTGTCATGCTACCAACGCAATATAAGTCAAAATCGGTTGAACGGACTGTAAAATAGGTTTGTGTAAATGTCTAATCTTATTGTGAACAGGGTATAGTGCTAGTCAATTTAATTTCAATGCGCGAGGCAGGAAGGCTCCGGTCCGCTGATCGTAAGGCCGCTCGGCTACTATACTCCGTTCACAATAAGATTTGACATATACACAAACCTTTTTTACAGTCCGTTCAATCGATTTTGATTTACAAAAAACAGTTGCAAAAAACAGTTGTTATTGTAACTACTTTTTTTGCCTCTAATGACATCCTTAAGCCTGCGGAATAGAAGTCAAAATCGGTTGAAGGGACTGTTAAAAAGGTTTGTGTAAATGTCTAATCTTATTGTAAACGGAGTATGGTATCTACGGAACACCGTGCGATCAGCTAAATTTGTTTTGGTATTTTATTTCATTTCTGTCACACCCACAAGAAAATAGCAAATTTTTAAGTTCTAAATAATTCGCGTTAATGACATTGTTTTCATATAGTTGAGTGTTAAGTTTGAGTGTTGTGATCAGTAGTGCTATTCTGTTACAATCTCCCTCGGTGAACACCTAGGTGAAGTGAGCTGTCATCAGTCCCGATGCTAAGGATTGACAAAGCAGACGGACAGATGACAAGTCACTTCACCTAAGTGTTCACAGAGGGAGATCGTAACAGAATAGACATACAGTTACAGTGCTAAGCAATCTATTACAAACTTTGAAAGGTGAACTATTAGCCTCATAAAGTGTTTGTTTTTACTATGATTTGAATGTATCTTAGGGTAAGTCCATTTTGTTCTTTTTTATGTGAAATAAAGATATTTGAAATTGAATTTGACGACACGATTGGCGCAGTGGCTGAGCGATCGACTGCTGCGCAGCGTGTTGCGGGTTCGATCCCCGCCCAGGGATAACATTTGTGTGATGAGCACTTGTGTTTGCCTTGTGTCTGGGTGTTACTTATCTATATATGTATGTATTTAAAAAAAAATATGTATTTGTGTATGTATATCAGTTGTCTGACACCCACAGTACAGGGTCTCCCTAGTTTGGGGTCAGATGGCCGTGTGTGAAAATGTCCCCACATATTATTATTCACATTTATTCATTTGTTTACATATTATAATATATTTTTAAATATTAGTAAAAAAAAATAAAAGCATTTAAAAATATAAAAAATAGTAGTTATATTATTATTCACATTCATTTATTGTATATACATCTTAAATTACATTTTTAAATATTCACATAAAAACAAAAACATTTAAAAATATAAAAAAATAGTACCTCACCGGCATCGGGAACAGGGTCCAATCTACCGGCGGTCAGGGCTCCAGAGAGAGAAACCTCCTGACAATGCGGGCCGTGTCCAGAAGTACTGCCTTCTGAATCAAGCCCTTGATCCAGCCGTCTAACGAGAGCCTCCTTAGATGTTGGTCGAGGCTCTTGGCAATTAAGCCATTGGCTGTAACAATTATCGGCACAATGATCGCTGAGTCCACATTCCAAATGTCGACAACCTCATGGGCCAAGTCAAGATACTTTATCTGCTTGTCTTTCTCGGCCTTCATGAGGTTCTCGTCATGAGGAACAGCTATGTCAATAATCATTATTATTATTATTATTATTAATTGAAACTGAATCGACTAGTGCTAGTAAACTCACGCGGACGAAGTAGCAAGCAAAAGCTTTATAAAACTTTAGAAGGCTTTATAGGTATATTTTAAAAACGTTATGCTAGTAATGAAATAAGGCTGATGTTTACCATACATGTTTCGAGTTTGTTACCCTTTTTCCACAGCGAGTAGTTTTAGAAATTATTTTTTTTTTACCTGAATATTTTTAGACACGCGTCAAAAAATCCACTATCATTTCAGTGTTGGCTAACGTAATATATCTCTTTGCATATTCAGGCCAAACAAATGTTTAATAAAATGTGAACGTTTGACATCACGATTTTAACAATTCGAGCCTGTTTCACAGTGACCTGACAAACAATATACCTCAGATTATGAAACAAATGGCAGATAGACCATGCGGAACACTGACAGTGATACCAAAAAAGCAAATACAAATTCAAAATCGAATACCCACAACGCGCTTCGTGCTGTTCTGACACGAGTAAGTATAACACAATAGTTAAACAAAACAAATAAAAGAACAAATACAAATTCAAAAGCAAATACAATCACGAGATTGTAGTTATTCGTTTCTGAATTTGTATTTGATTTTTTGGCTTCACTCTCAGTGTTCCGCACGGTCTATCTATATGCCATTTGTTTCATAATCTGAGCAATATACAAAACAAATCCAGAAGAATTTGTTTGATATTACAAAGGATTGCGTTTGTACGTGCTAATAGAAAGAGAAGCTAAGACTACAAAAACTAAGTAGCAGTTTCTTTGCACCAAAAAGTCCTATCTCTAATTGACTCCAAAGCTTAACTGCCAAGGGCTGCCAATCAGCGAAATGTTTTGTTTTAGGTATTCAGCCTTCATTAGACCGTAACTGTCTATATTTCTCTCTTTTGTGGCTTAATAAACAAGTTCAGCCTTTCTGTGCTGTTTGTAAAGAAAACAGGAAAGAGGTTTTGTATGGCAAAAAATGTTCAATTGCTTTTTCATGGCTGGTTTCATGATATTTTTAATTTTGTTGAAATAAATAAAACCAAACAGGTAGGTACATCATAAGTATAAAATTTTCGTAATGTCTACTTAGTTTTTATTTATAAAATACGTAAAATAGATACTAACCTATTTTACTTTTTGAAAAAATTTTGCCTACCCTTGAAATTTATTTGTATCGTGTGTGCAGTTACAAACATATACACATACATTATACCTACTAACAGCCAGATCTCGAATCACTTTCTGTAGGTCATAGAAATAGTCGCCACTCGTAGAGTTTGCTTTGTACCAAGTACCTATTGCAAGTTTAAGCCCAATTAAATATTTAAACAAATGAACAATACACGGTAGCCCAAACAACTGTCAGTCAAGTGGCATGGCACGGCCGCAGTGCAATCGCGCGCATGCTGCAATCACGGCGTGCATTGTTGCCGCTCCGTGCCGCGCTTATTGTGCGATGTTGCACCTGAGCTACCGTTCCTCTTGTTTGGAACTAGAGCACACAGCGCGAGCGTCTTTTCACTGCAATTGTATTACGCGCCATTGTCCCGTTTCATTTATTCATAGCTATTCACCGAGGACAGCTTTCCCTTTTTAGATTACAGCCGAATATGTGTTGTGTTGAGGATTTCCATACCATAGCGTGTGCTTTCAACTTTAATGTTTCGTTGATTTTAATGGAAAATGGGTATATTAAGTACTCATTATTTTTACATTTTGGTGAAAGTAGTCGAAAACCAATTTCTCAGATTATAATGAAGTTTTTTTTACTGGAATAACAAATAATGATCATCGTTTGGATAAAGCCAACCTGAAAGCCAAAAAAAGAATTGGGGTAAACATAAAATTGGTCCACTTATTGAAACTCAATAATTCGAATCCATTTTGTTGTTGACCTAACCGTTTATTCACCTAGCTGTTTCTATAAATAATATTAAGTAGACATGTTTCATATTACTTATATGTACTAACATTATGCCTATATTCCCCAGGCAGAAGTAGTTTCACCCACATTATTATAGGCGCCTATTGCCATAAACCAAAAAGAAATCTGGACTTTGAGCAATTACTAAAAACTTATCGATTACCGATTACGAAAATTTCTTTTCCCGACCTAGGGATCGATTCCAAGACTTCACGCGCGTCTGTCAGTTCCTTATGTGACTCGTTAAATTTGATTAAAATAAAATAATCCTCTGCATACACAGTCACGCACCCCTCCCACACACAAAGAGATGCACGCACCTCCACACCCTCCTTCACATACACACTAATTGAAATAAATGATTGGACTTTGACTTTGACTTTGATTTTGACTTTGACTATACTGCTATAACTATTATAAATAAATGTTTAGTTTTTATGTACCGAAATTGTTGTTATGGACCTCAGTTGTCTTTCGCTCGTGGGTGGGCGCTAATAACTGCGACACAATTATTAAACTGGAACAGTATACAAATATTGTAAGTTCTATGTTTACAAAAACTTCATGTCTTTACACTTCTGACCACTAAGGGCAACTCAAGCTTTTAGAGATGAATTGTTTATGAAACTAGGTATCTTTCTAACTTTAACTAACCCTAAGTAAAAGCTTTCATAACGATGTGTCTACTATAAGTATTTATTTCAACGTCTTCAAGTCGTTTACCTACATGAAAAGTATTTTATGAAATATTAATTCAATAAAGGTGGCACTATGGCATGGTATTTAAAAACTGTTGTTAGGAAGTTCGACACAGTTCATTAATAAAATTACTTACTGGGTATCGTTCACACTTTGCTTTTTCATAGACGACGTAATTAAAACGGTTTTGGTAAAATATGAAAACATAATACAACCCCAGGGGTATAGTTGCCTCAATTGTAATTACTTTAGTTTCGTGAATGAATCACAAATGTTATTTTATTTATCGAGAGACTCTACCACTACCACTTTGCTGACCGTGTTGCATGTCTCTGTGCCATTGCATGGGAAGGCAAGGTGCGATCAAAGATTTTGCGGGATAAATGCCCTCTTTCTCGGCGGGGCATCTGTAATAAACGTAATTTAGGAAATAAGCAAAATCTTTGTCCTAAAAATTAGAGGTCTGCCAAAATTGCCAATACTCTGGAAATATCAAAGATAATGTTTTTTACCAAAGTACCCACCCGTTTTACAAATAAGATATTTAGCTTTTTGTACTGAGAGAACTTTTACCCTTATAGTGATGAAGTGACAGTAATAATGATTCATCTTGATAGCTCACACAATGGACTTGCAAGTTCTACGTAATCCAGAGCTTATCTCATACAAATGTTATTATAACAATAGGATTGTATTTTGGCTAACCGGGCAGGAGATTGGCTGGTTACAGTATCTACAACCGCGCCAGCCTATTATGTATGTGTTTATTGAACCAAATAATAAATTATGACGTTTCACAAGGCCCTGGGGCTGGCTTTTACTTTGGCCAAAGGCATTGCCATCGAACGTGGGAATGTAGCAAGTCTCTTCGGCCTCACATTTCCAGTTGTCAGTGATGCGGTTTTAATTTTCAGTTTAACTGTGATTTCATATTAGGTATTTCAATTTGTTTATAAATCCTATTCATACTACCTACACTAAACAAAATACTACTACAATACAAATAAAAGTTTGTGAGAATGAATGGTTATTTCGTGTTTAATCGGCTGAACGGAATTAATTATTTGAAAATTTTCACACAAATAGATCTAGGTTATCACACAGATTTTTTTACTTTTTATCCTGTTTTTTTTTGCGTTTTCCTCGGATAATTTAATTAAGACTTTTGCTTAATTTTGAAGTATACGCAAATACTGTTCCTACATCATCATCACTTCAGCCCCCAAGGGGGGGTTTGTGTTTGTTGTTTTGTATTGCCACCGACTTCCGAAAGTAAAGTAATGTGTGTTCTGTGCTAAAGTTATTTATCACTTTTTAGTTTTCGAAGGCGGTTTTCTTTTTTATGAAAAAATATTTTTATTTTTCGCTTTTTAGTATTGCCTTAACATCCAAATCCATTAAGAAACGGCAACACACTTAAAAGAGATTGTAAGTCCTCCAGTGATTGAAGAAACTAAAACGTCGTCTAAGTAAGTTTTTTTTGGGAATTTGTTGATTTTCTTAAAAAGGGCTTTACCAATTTTGATAAAATTTATATGGGACCTTTTCGGAATAAACCCCTTTCGAACAAACAACAAACAAAACAATTTTACAACAAAATAATTTTGCAAATCCGTCTATATATGACAGAGTTATGCCCGAACATACATAAAAAAAAAACCTCCTCCTTTTTGAAGTCGGTTAAAAATCGTATTTTTTTTTTTAAATAACTTCGTTATAAGAAACACTGACTACGTAATTCTTTTTAGCGTGTCGGCATCCTAGGATGTGCCACACTATCAAGCTCAACGAAGTACTAGGAGTCATTTTCAGTTTAAAAGCCGAAGAATAGTAGAGATTGAAGTCATGTGGAAGCCTGGTGCGGTAATAAGGCGTTCTTCTCGATTGAGTTTAACAACTTAAGAGCCAACCTGCCTGAGGCGTGGTATACAGGTGTTCGGAAGCAGGACTGACACATTTCATTTCAGGGATTGGGAGGTAATTTGCTTATGTTCACCCAAGACGAAGTTTAACTTGAATAGACGGTAATTGTTATTTTTTAATTACCCGATATATCATCCTAAATTCGTCATAACTTTTTTGCTCGTTGTTGTACCTGCAATGTATTTTTTTTAAATCGGTTTGAAAAAACGAATCTTGTACTTCTCGTCTTAAAATAATTGCAAATGTACGAAAAACGTCCATTTCAAAACTCATTGAATTTTTGGGCAAGTTTCCCCCCACAACTCCTCAAAGTAAGTATGTGTCAGTTCTTCTACCAAACACCCTGTATACTGTAAAGTGTAAGGAGTATAGGTAGTAACCATGACGTGGAAGTAGGTAGATTCGAATGTAGTAAATTGTACGTTATTTCCAACTTAAAATAGACACCCACGAGATACCGCTTAACTCTAAGGCTTGATAAAACGGTACTTACTCAAAGGTCAAGTTGGTACTGAATTTAAAGGTATATTTACGTAATTCAGCTTAGTTCTGTCCAAAAGGGAAAACTTACAATCTTTTAATAATAAAATTAATTAGGTACGTCAAATTTATTTTATTAGGCCAAATGTGTAATTTTAGCAATATCAGTTCAATGTAGGATCTAAAAGTTATGCCTAGATAGAAAAATTTCTCGGCGTTAAATATTCAAAATCACTTACTTACCTATTACAAAAAAGTTGGTTTGTTCTAGCTGAACAAAACCTAATTAGACTACATAATTATTTTGATTTAAAAACATTTGATTTAAAAATTGCTGTAATTAGAGTTCAAGACGAGACATTACGTAAATATTTCTGAAATCATCAATCAACAAAATAATTTCATCATCATCATGTCAACCTTTAGATGCCCACTGGTGGGCATAGGTCTCCCCAAGGAGGGGTTCAGCCGTAATCGCCATGCTTGGCCAATGCATGTTGGCGATCGCAGTAGGTGTTTTGGTTCTTAGAAGGACGGTGCTGCCCATCCTCTGGTCAATATCCCTCTGTCGCCTTCTACGACGCCCACGGGTAGAAATGGGGTGGTGCTATTCGCGGCATGCTATTTGCATTAATACGGCAAAACAATTTAATACAAGCTATTTCTGTACGCAAAATAGGCGTTGAGACGTGGAGTTGCGTACACCAGGCCGTTATACCATACCATATCATACACGCTATTTCCAAACTAAAATCACAATGACCGTGCCCATTTTTTGCGTGTCGGTAAAACGTCAGATATGTGTAAATGCAATTGTTCTACCCCGGACGTGTGGCTTGGGCATCTGCCCATCTATCACTCAGATATTGCGTATGCCTGACAGATCAGACGGACCGTTTTGATTTTTAGGATTCCGTCAGAACTGAAATCTTGTTATGAACGTTTTTTTTTTAAAGCACTACATACACGCTTTTACAATTTTTACTGTCAATACTATATCTTGGTTTCGGGAAAAAGCTAGGTAGGTATACTTGTAACCAAAGATTCACAATTAGAGTAGACTAGCTTTTCCCCGCGATTTCGTCCACGTGGATACTTTTTTACAGATTCCTATTTTTTTGTTAAAACAATATAACCTCTTACATTCAGGAATAACGTATATACTCATTCGTTAAAGAATTTACAGAATTTGTGTACACGTCGTGCATCATTGTTCAAATACTTACAGGATTTCACAAAGCTGACCGTCAATCAAAATACACGTTTATCGATCTTAGCGAGCTTTTTTTTATCTGAATGGAATCTCGCCGGTCAACCTATGAGGTTGTTGGCTGCTTAACCGGACAATCCTGTGTTGCCTTAAAAAATGATTTTTAGGGCCTCCAGCCAGGGCAATAGCTTATAAACTAAGTGACTACACGCTAAGGACACCCCCTGCGGGGTACGAGCCTCGGCTTAGGGCGTCGTCTAGCGAGTCTAGCGAGCGTCGTCTTTTATTCTAATCATCGACATCGTATTCCATGCAGAATTGTATCGATTTCTCGTTGCAATTAGTAAA
The DNA here is from genome assembly GCA_947361185.1 of Charanyca ferruginea. Taxonomy (NCBI): domain Eukaryota; kingdom Metazoa; phylum Arthropoda; class Insecta; order Lepidoptera; family Noctuidae; genus Charanyca; species Charanyca ferruginea. Next base: position 11,833,769 of record OX376073.1, read on the forward strand.
ATATTTATAAAACTAGCATTTGTGTGCAACTTTGTCCGCGTAATCGGATATCGTGGATGCAGACGATGTCGCGGATTTAAAAGTATTCCTGTATCCTTTCTTGGGGTTCAAGTTTAGCGTCAACCAGAACAAACAAACTCACTTACGCAATTATAATATTAGTATGGAAAGCCGTGTGGTGTCAATAGCACCAACCCATTCATACCCGTGGGTGTCGTAGAAGGCGACAGAGGGATATTGACCACAGGATGGGCAGCAGCGTCCTTCTGAGTACCATAACACCTACTACGATCGCCAACCATGCCATTCCCCCCTCCCCCTCCCCTTTGGGGGAGACAGTAGGCGTTTAAAGGTTGACACAGATAAAGATTCGGTACTGCGTAGCTTATGGTTTCACTAAAGAGAAACAGGTTACTTAAGTATCAAAAAACATAACCAACTAATAAAATCTTTTCGAAGTCTGTCCGTCCATCTGTCTATTACATTTCTTTTTCAGACGTGTGACATGTTTCTATTATGAAACCTTTATGCCAATATATGGATATATTAACAGTTTCTATTTAGGTAGAGATATTGAAATAGTTCAATCTATGAGTATTCAATCTGCGTGGATGCGTTCTTAGTATTAGAGAATTATCCATGTGGGTACGTATTTTCCTGTAGCCAGTACTTAGCCCGTACCAATTCCCTATATTGGTTCTGTGTTCGGTGAACTAACGTGAAAGAGTGGTATTGAGTTGTTATGCTAGCGCGGCGGTATGCTTTTAAAAGGTCACTCACAGACATAGAAAAGAGGAACCAAAAAATTACGCTTTACTTACGGGTTCACTTGAGTTATACCTACATTTTTTTTTTTTAAAACCGTCTTCAATGATTTGGCTTTGGCTCTGTTTTTTTTTATTTTTCACTTTTTATCATTCAAATCCATTCAAAGAAACGATAACACTAAAAAAGCTAGGGAAAAATTTGATCAAGCTCATAACTGATATGAGCTTGATCAAATTTTTCCCAAGATTTTTCGCCGTCGACACTTTGACGACGGTTGGTTTTTGTTTTTCTAAAAAATGTGTGACTTAAGTGAACCCATTAGTAAGTCAAGCGTAATTTTTTGGTTCCTTTTTTCCATGTCTGTGAGTGACCGTTAATGGAAATTTCTTCTTGGAAGTCAGTTAAAAACTAAGGGAAACCGCGAGTTATTCCTGGTCGCTATATTTCATCCACAAAGGTTTCATACACATTTTACCACAAATCATTATTGAAATTAATCCAAACAAAACCCACATGTCATAACGTTTTCCTAGCTCCATACCTCTATGTAAAAAAATACACATAAATTCTCTAATTTACTTTTAACATCAACAAAAACTAAATAAAATGAAATATAGTCACGATGTATCAGCGTGATATTTAGCGTCCGTTTTTTTCAGGCGACTGGTCACTCACAAACTAATTCAGGGCGCAAACAGACTGTATGATACGAGCACAAAGCTGCGGTCATCCGGGACTTGGCCGAATGTCATCAATCATACTGATATTGCGTGACGCATCAACTTGCGGGGACGGACGGACGGACGGACTGACGACATTTCTCTTTACATGTTTATCGGGGTTTAGACCGTTTTGTTATAGTGGTGCTAATGAGGTGGTTTTTAGTATCTATATGTTGACGATTTGTGTTATTCAATGCAGTTGCAAAAGAATCATGGCGAGATTTGTACAAAAAAAATTAAGATGTTTAGAGAAGTCGAAATTCTAATTTTTATATTCTTGGGTACCTAAAGAGTATCTTCAGGCATTTACAATATTTTTAAAACCCCGCAATGAAAAATTAATAGATTGACGAAAAACTCATTATTTCAGAACGAAACGGCGACTGATAGTAACAGTGACACTGACAGTCGCCGTTTCTCAGTTCTTACAATGAAATTGCATCGTTTTATGGGGAATAATATCACAAAATAATGATAATTTTTTCTTTTTTTTATAAACACAAAATGGGCATCGAGATGAAACGAAAAAGTGTTATTTTCATTTCGTTATATTTAAATTATGCAGGGGTTTAAAAATATGGCAAGTATATCAATCTACTCCTGGTAATGTATGTTTCTCATTGGAAAATATTTTAAACCCTCTAAATTACTTTTTTTTTTCATACAAATGAATGTATGAATCTCGCCATGATTCTTTAAAAGGTAAGTAGGTACGCCTTGTTTACCTTGTTTTAAACTAGCGTTTTCCCATCCGCGTGAATTTTGGTTATCGCGGCTGCAGATGAAGTCGTTAATTAAGAAGTATCTCTGTTCTTCTCCGCGATTCAAGATAATCTACATTCCAAATTTTATGAAAACTGTTTCGTCGTCTTATCATAAAACACACACACAGAGATACTTTTACATTTATAATATTAGTATGGAGATGGATTATTTTATTAGGTTCATCGCACCTGTACCTACTAATCATAAACTTGAGTGGCAAAAATCTCAAAACGAACAGTTGTTGACAACTGTGCCACTCCTGGCCAAAGGTCTCTCTCCATGTCTTCCATCTTTCGCAAAAAATTTATTTTTCTTTCTGTTCTTCATCCTTCCAGTTTTTGAGGAATCCATCCAGTTCGTCATCTTCTTAGTGGCCTACCGTGACCCGTCTTACTGTCTCAGGGCACCAGTTATGTTTTACCTGCGCCCACAGTTTATCCAGTCCCATTTAAGTTGGATAACCTAATGAGCCGCGTCTCATATTGTGCTTCGAGCTCGATCCGTTAATTTATTAATTAGCAAACAGTGTACGAATATTTAATTTGGTAGCTAATTTTAAAATGCTCTCGTAAAACCAGGGCTCGGAACGCTAAGTTCGGGGCTGAGTGGGCGAGAATTCGAACGATGATATTTAAAGCGAGTGTTTCAAAGTCGAGCACCCGACTTCAACAACCCATGCATAACCTTTACAAGTAAGTCGGTATAGGAAATGTAAACACAAATTCATATTTCGTGTATCAGCTTGCAAAGCTCGTATCGAGTCGCAAATAATAAATATTTGCACGATCCAAGTACCGGCAACAGCCACGATGCTGAATACGTACTGCATTTGAAACTTGAAACGCATTCGAAAAATAAGTGTGATATTGGTATGTACACTTTAAATACTATACAACTTTCAACAAACTTCAAAAAAGGATGACGTTCTCAATTCGACTATACGTTTTTTTTGTTTTTTGTATGTTTGTTACGCGATTTCACTGGCAAATGTAAATGGATTTATGGACAGAGTATGCATCAGGTGTGGTCCCATATAAATTTTATGAAAATACATGCAGCACTTAAAAAAAAAAACAGTAAAACCAAAACAATAAAGGTACCTACATAGTTGACGTTTTGGTTTTTTCAATCTTTGGAGGACTTTCAACTTCTGTTTTAACTGTGTTGCCATTTCTTAATGGATTTGGATGATACTAAAAAGCGGGAAATCCAACTCAATCCTGGGTGGTACGGATAAAAATACTTTAAAGTTATCTCTTAGTTACTTAATTTCTGTTGTAGTATTAACTATATTCTCTGTTTTCTTATTACTCTCGACATGTTCACAATGCCCTTCACTAATTTGTTTTTAATTTAATCTTACTTTAATGTTAACTTTGTTTTTACTTTTAGCTTATTAGCAGCTATGTACCTATTTGTGACTGTTATGTTTACCTATAATTTGTATACATTTAAAGTAATGCACCAAGAGCGTCGCCAGGACGCGCCAGATGATGGCCTAGGGGGGGGGGGGGGTAAGTTGATATGTGGTGGATAGGACAAGTATGAATTTAAAATACAGTCAAAGGGTCCGCCCCCACCTACCCCACCTTTGGCGACGCTCTTGTAATGCACCACTTTAAGTAACTGTTAGCCAATGTTGGATGTATATGCTGTTGGTGTACTTTATTGAATGAGCCAATAAACCCTGAAATATGAAAGAAATAGATATAGAAATATGGTAGACTAACACAGTCCTCTTGCTAAGTTTTTGTTGTTTTTCTTTTATTGTTTTACCCCGACCAGCACTACCTCTTAAGATACAGGTACAACCTAGTTTAAGAGGTATAGTGATTCTAAAAATTGCTGTAGAAAACTATATTTTTTAGCTAAAGAAAGTTATTATTGGTAAAGAAAGATATTACCAACCAATAATAACTTTATATATCTTATCATATATATATAATAAGATATATAATAATATATACCAATAATAACTTTCTTTAGCTAAAAAATATAGTTTTCTACAGCAATGTTTAATCTGTACAATAGTTATCACTATACCTCTTAAACTAGGTTGTACCTGTATCTTAAGAGGTAGTGCTGGTCGGGGTAAAACAATAAAAGAAAAACAACAAAAACTTAGCAAGAGGACTGTGTCAGTCTACCGTTTGGCTTACAAAATTATATAAAATAACAAAAGTAGGAGAAACGTATAAAAACGAAAATAGAAAAATTACATTCTCTATGTTTAGGAGAGTGTGTATTGTAAGGCGGTGTGCGTGCGTGAGTGGTGTGTATGTGTGAGTGAGTGTTTGCGTAGTATATGTGATGGTGTGTGTGTGTGTGTAATGTGCTTACGATGTGTATTATACATTGTATGTTAGATCGTGTTGAAGTGTATTTTTCTAGAAAACAGCAATATTTTTTAAATTTCAGGGTTGGTTCTGTAATAGAAATTGGTCGTATTCACCCTGTGAAAGACGAACAGTGAATTAAAAGTTATTCTGTATTGTTATATGCGATCACTTTGTTAATAATGTTTTCTGACAAATGACAAATAAATATTAAAAGAAAAATTTCTTTAATGAATTACGTACTTTTTTTTGTCTTTATTTTCCACACTATACTACTGCGAGGCCAAAGCCTCCCCCACATTACTACGCTAGGAGAATCTGTTTGAGCCACAAATCATCAATCAACATTAAAGTTTTCTGTCTATCAGTATAATCATTCCGCGACCCACTATTTCAGTGTAGGTAAGTACAAACTGTTTAGTACTATAGTATATTTAGCTATTAGTATTCTACTGCAGGGCAAAGACGTCTCTTCATATCTTTCATCGGCCTTGACCTTGTAACACCTACAAATGATAAGCAGAAAATTAGTGACCTGTAGAACAGAGAACGGATTAAAATAGACACGACCAGTTTTGGTTCAGGTTCCGATGTGGATAGTCCCCAAATAAATGTCAGATGTTGTGGTCAAACTGCGTTCCACCCACGTTATCGCGTCAGGTCTTAAAATATAATCGAATTGATTGACCTCTCGGGTTTGACCTTCAATATTTTTCGCCCGACAGTCGTTAAAATCGTCACTCAATTGTCGTCATCAATATATGACCCCATCGGTCATGTGAATCATCACGTTAGTCGTGATATTAAACAGTAGATTTATCTATTGTTAAGTTATCTATAGTACTATAGTTATCGAATAAAACCTCGCGGTTCCTACCACTGCCATGAGTCGGGGAAACATTAGGCACTCAGCCCCGTTTCACTACGGTATTAACTATTCTGATTCAGTTCTTGCTCACACGAAAGCGAAAGAGTTTCCAGTTAAGGTGTCTCCTGTTTCCTGCTTATTTGATACATAACCGTTTTTTAGGGTTCCGTATCAAAGCGTGCCAACGGGACCCTATTACTAAGGCTCCGTTCTCTGTCTTTCCGCCTGTCGTGGAATTGTATTTTTAACCCATAAAACCGATGGAAGGAATGGAATCAAATCAAATCAAATCTCTTTATTGCATTTATGTGTGTAAATTTAGTTGTTATAATAGTGTAAGTTCCAACATGAAACCAGGTTGGGGCACGGCAACATAATAATAATTTAACACAATATTTTTTAAATGATACTAATTTTTACATAATTATAATTTTAACTTATTAATGACTTTGACATAATAATAATTGTAACATAATAATAATTTAATGGAAGGAGGCCTATGCCTTGCAGTGGGACAGTATAGGTTAAATATAATAATAATATAACATAATAAGGTAGACTCGTGAAATTTTCACAGGGTAAGTGACTATGGCCGCCATAACATCATCTGCCTATACTTTTTTTAATTATGTTAGGGTCGGCTTCCAGTCTAACCGGATGCAGCTGAATACCAGTTTTACATAGAGCGACTGCCTATCGGACCACCATAACCCAGTTACTGGGTAACACAATACCCCTTGGTAAGACTGGTTGACAGACTTTTCGGCTTCTGACATAACGACTGTCAAAGATCTACGAATGACAGCCGGGGCCAACTGCTTTAAGTGCTTTCCGAAGCACACTATGGCTGCTATAAAAACAAATATTAGAAATAATCTAAAGTTAAGACCGGTTTTTTATAAAGATATTTATTTCCACACCTAATAATAGATCAAACAGACAGGTCAAAGATGGCAAGCGCTGGTATTTATTTACCTACGTACATACTACGAGTATAGCCATTGAAGCGTAATTCTGCTATAAGAAATAATATTTGACAGGATCTATTTTTGGAAGCCTAGAACAGCTTTTATGAAATATCGTTATTATTTTACCTGAAAAGAAAGACGTTTTACCTAACAAATCACTTAAGTCTTGGGTCTATTTGTTCACCTTGATTGAATTACTTGCTACGCCAGCCTTAGTATTAATATTGATAAATTCAGAAGTCCATTATTGCTCGCTTCTTGAAGTACGTCTTCATAGTGAATTAGAAAAAAAATGTCAATGGTACCGCTTGGAACTGGTTTAAATAAATAAGTAACCAAATTATATCAAGAATGCCAAATAAAGATAAAGAAAAGTTAGAAACATATCCTGCTCAAAACTACAACATAAATAACAATAAGCTGATTGTTCTTTATAGGTAAAGCGAAGTTTTGACCAAATAATTACATTGCAGAATTTAGGTGTCTTCGTTTGGCCCATCTTTACAAAGTCTATGAACGAGCCTTAATGAGGCTAACAATACATTACATGAGACGCTTTCTCAACAGGCTTTTAAACCTAAGTGGGTAGATAAGCAATTCATATAGTTTACGTTTTCCTGTACGCCCACTAAATATAGAGCGTGTAGGGGGAAAATATAAAAGCGTTTAGCACGAACAAATCCCACGTATTCAACTAAACAACAGTTTATCGTAAAAATCTGTGTGACACAAGGAAAATGGTCAATTTTATTTATACAAAGCTCAAATAAAGGCAACAGAAAAGGTTGGGAAGTGAACAGGGAGGGTCAATATTTGCTTCTCGTCAGGCAAAATTGTGGGTGAGCGCACTTGACACCCGACTAGTGGAATTCAAATAGTTTCGTGGAAAACTTTGCCTCCTTACATTTTTGTTTACAACTGTATGGTACATTGACCTACTGTTGTTGGGGAAACTAAACCATTATTTTAAACAAGAAAGTCAGAGATATTAGTGCTGGCTCGAAAACTTGGAGTTCAGGCATGACATCCATCACTATCAGTGTCACCACAAATCATCTACCTAGCTTTTTCTCAACAATATTCGGGTCTTCCAGCCTAACTGGATACAGTTGAAAACTAGTGTTTTACTTTACTCAGTTAATGGGTAACACGACACCCCTTTGGTAAGACTTTCTGGCTTCTGACTACCCATAACGACTGTCAAAGATCTGCGAATGGAAAAAATCTACATACTTAGACGACGTTTTAATAGTTTCTCCAATCTTTGGAGTTCCTCTGTTTTAACTGTGTTGGTGGTTCTTATTGAATTTGGATGATAAGAAGGTACTAAAAAGTGATAAATAAAAAAGACAACCGTTTTCAAAATCTAAAACGTGATAAATAACTTTAGCATAGTACTCACATGACTTTAGATTTGCAAGTCGGTGGCAATTAAAGACAACAAACAGAACAAAGCCACCGACTTCCAAATCTAAAGTCATGTGTGTACGGTGCTAAAGTCATTTATCACTTTTTAGATTTTGAAGGCGGTTGTCTTTTTTGTAAAAAAGCTTTTTAAGTTTTATTTACTAACACAATTGTTATATTTTAATAAGTATACCTTCGGCAAAGTATTTATCTATGAGTCTTTTAACGTGAGAATAGATGATTTATTATTAACAAAAATTTGGAGATCCGTAGGAAATTCTGAAGGTAGGTAGGGTAGGTAGGTAGGCAGGTAGGGTAGGTTGGAGAAATATATCTGTCATCACTGGCGTACCTACTTTTACCTGCAAAAGGTAGCTATTTTATCTAGCAATATGTCGGTATAGCTGGTGCTCAACAGAGTTTACGCAACTGTTACCTTATCTTATCTTATGAAACTGTTCTTAAGAATAGAAAGTTCTAATACTTGGGAAATGTCATGAAAACATAAAAGTTCAAGCATTGTTTTATATTCCATTGTCTTCTTGGGTGCTTTCATAAAAATTCGTTATAACATGTTTTATTTTAAGTAAAAATTAAGTAGACATTCTCAAAGTATAAAATAAACATTTTATGCTTTTATAGAATGACTCCTTATATTTTTACCTTTGTTTTAAGAGAAAGGAAACGTAATAATAATTCCATAATTTAAAACGCAATAATTTTATATACCATACTTGTATTTGCCATAATTTCATTAGAAATAACGCTTCAGTTGCCATAATCGTGAAATTACATAAATTCATTTTCACTAATTTCATTGGTCTTAATCGATCAAGTTTTGATAATAATTTTGATTCATAAAATTTGCTATATTTTTATTTGCCATAAACCTATTCAATAATCCTAATCTACCATGCATGCTTATTGCTTTGCAAAAGAGGAAATCTGGCGGTCAGCGGCCGCTACCGCGGCACGCTCTCAGTGCTCGCTCGCCTTCGCGCGTTGTGTGGTCACAGTTTTAACCTTACCTAACCTAGCCGTCTAAAGATTGTTTGCTGTAATAAACCATTTGTTTACTGACCAAATGCCTTAATGACATAATTTTTTGTACTAAACAATAAACTTTTCTAAATTATTTTAAACTAGCTTCTGCCCGCGACTTCGTAGATGCGTAGATACGCGGATCGTGTTGCTTATGCCAGCGACAACGGGGTCGGCAAAATCGAAGATCTGAAACGTCTGATGTCGAATTCTAAGAGCCCGGGGACGGAAAAACAACGGGATGCGGGAGACGATTCGAGACTTTTAAAAAGTACAATTTTGGATCATACCTCCGATGGCGGAATACGTGGCGTAGTCAATCATAGGAGTATACGTAACTGCACTCCGTTCCTTATCAACCCAAGGAAGGTCGCCATGCCCTACGACTATATCTTGAGACACGTTCGATTCTTCAGATGACATCGACATTCTGTTCAGAGAATGTCGAAGTCGATCAGAATTCAAACGTTCGTTGCGCTCTTTTTCTATTTCTTCATGCCGTACTCCAGCAATTCTTTCTCTCTCATTTTCGAACTGATTATGAATATTTTGTTGTGTGCATGTTCGGGACAATGTATGATAATCTCGATCAGCAGTTACTCGCGCATCACGTTCATCACTCGTTTCAAAAGACCTGTTAGTAGATGTGCGAATACGCTGAGAACTCAAGCGTGACTCTGTATCGGTAAACGTTTCCGATTCGCGAGACAATGCAAGTCGCTCACGATCAGCGGACAGTCGCGCATCACGTTCCGCATTTGTCTCTAGAGACCTAGAAGCAGATGCGTAGATACGCTGAGAACTCAAGCGCAATTCTCTATCCGTGAACGTCTCCGACTCGCGAGACAATGCGTGACGTTCACGATCAGCGGTCAGTCGCGCATCATATTCTTCACTGGTCTGGATGTAGATGCGTAAATACGCTGAGAACGCAGGCGTGATCGATCGATTCGTGATTTGAAGAGGTTTCCACGGAGCAACTTGCCGCCTGATGTTCTCGAACAGCATCAAGTCTCTCCTGACGCTCTTCGGTAGATTCTTGGGAACTTATGATCCTCAATATTTTGGGTCCTTTGGAACATTGGGAAAGATTTGACCTCTATCTAGGCATGGTTATAGTTTTATTGTGAAGATACCTGATCAATTAAAATCTAAGTGACTGCTCCCCTGCGTTACCGGGTAGGCTACCATGTCACGAAGATAAATGGAAAAGGAAATTAAATACTCAAATAACATAAGCCCGAAGGCATATTGATTCGATAAAATAACAAAATAAATGGGAGTGTTGGCCAGTAGGGTCAAATTTTCTATGATATACCATCGTCATCAAAATCAGTCCTAAACTGTTACCGCCTTCACCGCGTGGAGGTACTCCCAGCTTATTATAATATACAGTGAAATTAGTGATAACTTTACAGTGAAATTTTAAAAATTACAGCTTTGATTTCCACATCAGATGTTTCTGATCTTCGATTTTTATAATGCCCATCAGACCGAACAACTTTTGCTAAGACGTCATTAATATATGTGTTATGGTGTAGCTGGGCTCTTGGAGTTCCACATCAGGTGTTCCAGATCTTCAAATTTATTCTCTCAGCAGAAAATGCTCATCACGTGGAACAATTTTTGCTACGGTACCATTTTTGTATCTCTTATAGTTTAGCTGGCCTGTTGCGGTTCTGCATCAGGTGTTCAAGTTTCCAAGATAAATTATAGCCTATATGTTGCCCAGACTTAATACCTATACAACAACAAAAAAATCACTCAATCCGTCCAGCAGTTCCGAAGATTAGCGTGTACAAACAAACAGACAAACAGACAGATTTTTTTTTTGAATTCGTGCTCTATTGCTGTTTCTAAACCCCCCTCAATATATTTTTTTTTGACATATTCAATGTACAGACACAGTTCTTTTACTGTTTTATTATATGTATAGATGTTGCTTATGTCAATCGATTATATAATGTGTTACTTAATAAAACTAATTATTATAACACGTGTTATTATGGAAACTTATTTTATGGCTAATACAACTTATGACTAATAAGTTGATATGACACGCGTTATTAGTACCTATAGTAAATTATAATACTACAAGTAAATATACTAACATTAGCTTTTGTTTTTTTATTTATACACTAGCTGATGCCCGCGACTTTGTCCGCGTAAATTTCAGTTATCTGTGGAATTTTAATTTTTTGGCACGTATCCCTTACCTTTTTCTAAAATGAAAGTAGCTTATGGTAAAGTACGATTCAAACTTAATGGCGGCTCTGAACACGAGGCTAGTGACTGCGCAATAACAATTTCACGTGACAGCGGGGGTGAGGGACAGGGTACTGCGCAGCCAACCGCTCACTTCACAGCCGCCATTAAGTTTGAATCGAACTGTACTCCTGATAACATTAGCTATCTGCCAGTGAAAATCGGACCAACCTTTTTGGAGATAAGCCGGAACAAACAGACAAACAAACAAAATATTGTAGATTTTTTGTTAATAATACCGATCAATTTTATTAATTTATATAGATATAATATTTTAGGTTTTAATAACATTTAATAGTATTTAGGCTTTTAGTTTACTATTGTAATAGACAAATACAACCAGGGCTGGTTCAAGATGGCGCGGGAAATAAGTACCGTCAAACGGGGTGAATCGGGACGAAACTTTAAAGAGGATTTTAACGTTAAAATAATATAGTTTGTTGACAAAAATTACTCTAATGAATGACTCAATAATCAATATTTTTTCCTAGTGTCCTTGTTAGCAATAAGCTATATTATTTCAATGTTAAAAACCTGTTTACAGTTTTGCCCCGATTCACCCCTGCAACCCTATTCACCTCGTTATATCCTACAAGGACTTGGAAGAGGATTTTGGCCAGCAGTGGGCAAGAGAAAAAAGAATAGACAAATAAGATTGATATTCCCACAAAGAGAATTACTTTGTTAAAATCCTGCTGTTTTTAGTACATTTTTTTATTTGCCTGTTCGTTATAATCTCAGAGTGGCAAGATTGGAGTCATGACAGTTACTCGTTTTTTTCCCAAATAAAAATGGTTCTCGGTACTTAAACATTATTACAATGAACTTTTCTGAAAAGTGTAATAAAACAATCTAACTAATTTCTTTATTGAACCGAGTGAGAGGTAAAATAGCACTAAAATAATGTATACTACGAGTGTGAAATCGTCTCACATTTTATTTGCAGTGTCTTCGATTTTCCTTCTCATCCTGTTCGAGCAAAGCGAAACACATTGCGACTTAAGTGTCTCACACTTTGTCGCCATTCCTATTGTGGTTTGAACACTAAGCACAGAAAATAGAGCACGAATAACAGATATTAAAAACGATGTCACAGACACAATACGGATTAAAAAGCATTTTTAGCTGCCTAGTTACTACTACTCTCCTTTGTAAACTGTGCGTCGCATCAGATAGATTAACAACTTAACTTATGAAGTTAGAGTCAAATCTTATAACTTAGCCTTTTGGTTGATGACACTTACCGTATTTCAAGAGCTGGTTTCTATCTCGGTCAGAGATTAATAATAATAATAATTTATTTAATTAAGATGGCAAAATCCATATATGGTTAGTAAAAGTCTTAACATAATGTAAGTATATCGACGCTTTATACAAAATGGAAACAACTGACACCTACGTGTGCAGCCGTATCCAGTGCACCAGCATTTGACTGTCCCACCTATCACACAATGTACTCAGGATGCTGTGGGAGCTAGCACGCAGTCTACTGAGAACAGAAGCGCACCGTTTCCGTATGATGGCATGAAAACCATCCACCCTAGCTTCGGTGAACATCCCGGAAGCGCTACAAAAGCGTGGTAGACCCAACAGCATCCTAAATACGTTGTTGTACTGGACACGCAGGGCGTTGTATGCCTTCAGCGTATACCTCGATTAAGCATTGACAGCGGATTAAGCATTGACATCCAACATGTCAATACCGCCAATCTCTTGGGCACATTTCCAGATGACGGCGATGTGGAGGAATTTTTTGATGCTTTGTATTCGTTTTTTTAGTTTAATAGTTTTAGATTTTTCTTTTTTGTCATTTGTGTAAATATCGTACATGGTTCTGAATTCTGAAATATTCTTGTCAACTTAAATCTATGTACAAACTTTTAAAATAAGTTCAATCAAAAGAAAAGTTGTACCTTTCATACATACTTTTCTGAATGTCCTTTTCAACAAACTCCCTGAAGTAATTCACCATTTGACATTAAAAGGACTTAACAAAAAAAAAAATTGTTCCGTTCTCTTCGTCTTTCACTTTATATCAAAGCAAATTTTCTGTGGTCAACGCCTACACATTCGTGTCATCCCCAATTTAAACTTTCGATGTCTCGTTATCATGGTATATCTCAAATTAATGTTAATGGGGAAAATTAAAAGTTGTCTGAATGTGTTTAATTGCTCCTGTCAAACTTAATATTGAGCGATTTATCTAAATGAATATTTTATGCGGGAGAAGTCCTGTTGGTAGTAATGCACATTAATTATATTTGATCTCACCACAAAGTATTTATTTTGACCTTATGTAAGCATAATAGAGGACTGGTCTATTCTTGGTAAAAGAACCAGCATTGTCATACAACGTGGCAATGCTGCTAGCAGCTAGACTAGTCTTTTGACCACTTTTCTTATTGACAGCGATGCGGATGAAGTTTTTGATGCACTATGAGCTCCACCCTTTTTTATAAATTTTACACAATTGATTTATTTATTAGCTTATTCTGTCCTGGGCTTGCCATCTTTCGCGATTTTGGACTTGTGAAAGTCATTTAGTACGTCCCGACATCTACTTTGTGGCCCTACTGTATCCACCGCTACCACCAATACAGTTTTACACATATTTAATTATGAATTTAAGTTGTAAAATAAATGGTATCTATCAGCTACCTATTACTAAATAAGTATACTACTACTGCTTGCCTCTGCATCACCCGAAGGTTGACTGGTAGAAAATGCCTATGGCATTAAGTCCGCCTCTGTACTTTGTGCTTGAAGTGTTAATAAATAAATAAATAAATATAATATGTAGACGCTTGAAAAAAAATTGAAAGGGGTTTTCCAATGACTAGTTCATTTGACTAGTAGGTATGTTAGTCAAGGATGAGAAAGCGGTTTCGTGTATTCTGCTCAGGTAAGAACAGTGCTGACATGGGCCGTTGACAGTTGAAACAAGTACACCCTGCACACGAAAAACTTACCGAATGTCTGACTAGAAAGCAAGGTTTTAAAGTTTCTGGGTTTAGTCTGTATTGGGGTTTGAAGAAAAACACGTTTTGCGTTTGATAGCCGTGATTATAAAGTATACCTACGGAAGCTTGGCTTCCATATTAGGTGTAGACGAAAAATTATCCATTTATACCAATATACATAAACTAATATTACAAGAGGTAAAGTTTGTTTGTTTTTAAGTGGTAATCTCTGGAAGCACTAGTCCGATTACAAAAAATATTCCATGATAGATAGCTACATTGTTGTCTGCTATGTATGGTTGGCTGTTTTATGGTACCTACCTATAATTGACTTCAACGTGAACGAAGTTGGGGAAAGAAACTGATAAAGGTACTATTTGAGCAGACTTTGTGGCATTGTGGAATATAATAAATCTTTTTTTCTCTAACAATTTTACAACCATTGCATTTTATAAAAAATATGGTTATTTTCTATTGAGTAAAAAGACCCTGACTTCTAAATTAGGTAAATAACCAGTATTTTTAAAGTCGGACATCATTTATATATCTAAATTTTAAATATATAAGCAATTCCTTTCAAAAGCGGTGATCGTCCAATGGTGCCTGAGTTTTACATAGCGCACGTAGGTTCTAAGCTGCGGTCAAGCGTTCTGTGTTTCAATTGCCATGCGCAACGTTGCGAACCAATCAACACAAGGAATGCAGAACGATATCCTACAGCCTGTGTTTGTAAACTAGTCACTATTTTGTGTGTGTTTTGTTACTGAAGGCCTATTCTCAGATTTTAAAATGTTCAAAATATAGTTGCAATTTTATTACAGCGACAATTAAGGTAAAAAATGTGGGTAAAATAACTACAGTTACTAAAATTGCCCCCAAGGAATACTGTGACCTATGTAGGTGAACTCACCTATCACTTAAGATCAGGTGAGTTGCGGCCAAATGCAATCCCACAACAATTTAAAAAGAAGGTAACTGACTGATACAGATATGGACAGTCCGTATGGTGTCGGACATAATTAAGAATAGCACCATCCCATGTCTTCCCGTGGGTGTCGTAAGAGGCGACTAAGGGACTCACCAGAGAATGGGCAGCAGCGTTCTCTGTACCTTTGTAACAACCATACTGCGATCGCCAACCCGCCTGCCAAGCGTGGCGATTATGGCAACCCCCCCCCCCTTTTTGGGAGGTCTATGTCCAGCAGTGGACTTCTTTCGGCTGAAATGATGATGAATGAGACATATTGATAATTACGTGCGTTAGTTCGCTTGCACCGCCCGGGGTTATCTTATTAACTCCGAATTATGTAGTTGCTAACACGGGCTCATTTAGAAGATAAATATAATAATAATAATAATAAAACGTTTAATTTGACCAACAAAGGATCATAGCCACACATAAAGAACTGAAGTAAATTTTTCTCGTGCTTAATAAAAATACTTCGTGCAAATGACTACTTAATTGATTTTAGAAGTCAGGTATAAATGAGTAACCAGTATTATAAGCTTTACGACCAGTACCTAAACACAATACCATGTGTTTGGTTGTGGTCAGTTTTGTAAACAGTTTGCCGTATGGTAATTTATACACGACCCAAAATTGATTGGCGATTACAGGATTACAATAAATTATACATAATGTATCAAATACGTGATTAGTTTAATACCTGCATTGTGCTGCAGTGCCGATTCAACAATAAATTACTGTCATACTTCAATGTAGTTTACATTGAAGTCATAATTATATTTAAGTTAGTACCGAAATATTAGCGTTATAAAAACATAACTAAAATCATAAATGTATTGTCTGGTAGGTATTCTGTTTGAGAAATTATGAACGTAATATAACTTTATAATTATTATTTTGTGCCTCCATATTTTGTCTCTCATATACCTAGTGGATTTTACGCAAGGTACATTGTATTAACATAAAATTATAAAAAAACCTGTAATTATACAAAATATTGTAAGCAACAATTTTAAAAGTAAGTATGGAGTATTGCCCGTTTTTCTCCACACGAAACTATCTACCTTGTAAAAGGGGCAAATCTATACTTAATATTATAAAACTGAAGAGTTTGTTAGTTGGTTTGTTTGGTTGAACGCGCTAATCTCAGGATCTGGTTCGAATTGAAAAATTATTCTTGTGTTGGATAGTCCATTTATCGAGGAAGGCTATAGGCCCATGCGAAGCCGGGTCGGGTCGCTAGTTTTTCATATATTATGACTTTTAAAAGTACCTTTTAATGGTCTGATTGAAATAAATGATCTTACTTTGCCTTCCTAGTCTTCTATGCAAATTAATGTAAATAAAAATAAAATAATAGTTTAAAAAACTAAAACTCGCTTTTTATAGAAAACCAAACTAAAAAATAGAAAATAAATTTTAATAAATTGAAATTGAGAAAAGTGTTAAAAATTTCAATAAATATAAATTAATAATAGTGTGAATAAAAAAAAAAATATTTTATTTAAAAAAAAGCGTGGGGTGCATGGTATCAATAGTTATAAATATTTTATTGACAGATATGAGTAATAATAATAATAAATAATAATATGTGGGGACATTTTCACACACGGCCATCTGACCCCAAACTAGGGAGACCCTGTACTATGGTGTCAAACAGCTGATATACATACACAAATACATTTTTTTTTGTAAATACATACATATATAGATACACAACACCCAGACACAAGGCAAACACAAGTGCTCATCACACAAATGTTTACTCTGGGCGGGAATCGAACCCGCAACACGCCGCGCAGCAGTCGATCGCTCAGCCACTGCGCCAACCGTGTCGTCAAACGAGTAGTGATTATTATTTTGATAATATCTTAAAAAGCACCCCACGCTTTTTTTTAAATATTTTTTTTTAATTCACACTATTATTAATTTATATTTATTGAAATTTTGAACACTTTTCTTAATTTAAATTTATTAAAATATATTTTCTATTTTTTAGTTTGGTTTTCTATAAAAAGCGTGTTTTTAGTTTTTTTAAACTATTATTAATTTTTTACTTTTTAGTTTGAAAAGTGGAATATTTTATCAAATTAGTGTATTGTCATCGGTCCTCGATAAATCTACAAAGTTTGAACGCAATCTGGCCGTTTAAAGTGGGTCAAAATCGCGCCCAAAGAAGTCGGTTACAAACAAACATACAAACATACAGGTGAAGCTAATAAAAAGCGTGTAAAAAATAAGTTACTCTGTAATGTCAACTTATCACTTTGTCTCTTAATTAGTTACGAAAATATCAAATTGTTTGTTAATTTTCAGTCAAACTAATCTCCCTATCATTTAAGTTTCCGCAATTCAGTTAATTCACATCCAACCGCTCAAACAGACTGCAATTACAAGTCTTCATTTTCATGAAGAGTTTAAATGTTCAAGATTCGGTTCAGATATCGTCACTATGGTACTGTAAGACGATTATGTAAACTATAATGCCGTTTCCGACGCTAGGCATGGTGGCTTTGCGTGAAACGATAAGCTTGAGGTGAAGCTGCGAGCACTGATAGAACTCAGAAAGTAAATTTCAAAGGAAAATTCCACGCGAGAAAACGTATTCGGATGTATTTAACGAAGGTAAACAGAAGTTTTCATAGAGAGAGAGTACAGAGGATAATTGAGAGTCAGAATTATTATTAATTTGCTCTCGACTTGATGAGTACTTTGTGACTGATGTGTTCTCATTTTAGATTTATCACAATGAATTAAAAATAGAATTGGGATGGATATTTTTATCCAGTTAAAAAATAACTTGTAAAGGCAAGATGTTTACATAAGATTAGGTAGGTTTAGAAGGGTCAGATCAAATACCAGAAAAACTAGTTTTTTTCGTTTTTATTTGTTTGTTAATCCTCTTTAAACTATCGAACTAAAACATTTTTCGATCAATACTTAATTAAAGACCATACGGGATACCGGAACAGAATGGAATCGAGGGCTAATTACTGTAAGGGTCACCTAATTACACTGTATAATTATGTAAAAGCTTGTTAAATATGTTTGTTATCATAATAAGGCAGTTCAGTATAAACAATATTATGAAGAGGCATTTCATTATAGATTAACAGTAGCTAGTTGGTACAAGGGCCAGCAAATCAGGCTACAACAATCAGTCAAATTTCTTTGATAGATTTTCAACTTTATAGCAAAAGCATGGTTTATATTTAATTGGGGAAATTTGTCAGTATGGAATGGCTTGATGTGCTAGCGTCTATACTTAAGTACCTATATTATAAATTTGGAGAGTTTGTTTGTCTGTTGTTTGAATACGCTAATCTCTGGAAGTCCGATTCTGATTTTTTTTTGGCCAAATATGGGAAAGCTTCGTTATCCCTTAGAGCTATATTTTATTATCCGTAAGAAATTTCAGAGAAACGCAGGCCAAAGCTACACATTCATTCATTAATTACATTCATTTACCTACATTTCATCAAAGACCGACAAATTAAATTCATCAACATTTTAAAAGGAAATACAAGATTTCCCACAAACTTTTAAAAATACACAGTCACTTCTCCGGGAAAAGGGTAGGGTTCACCAATGACAGTATTAATGTCCGCTCTGATAAAGGGTGAGCCTATCGCCATTTATCGGACACCGGTCCAAACCCAGGTCAATTGAGAATTTACCAACAGGAAAATCACATTATCACTTTGTCCGAATGAGGGATCGAACCCAGAACTTTACCAGCTTTCCTATTTTGTTACCAGTTGAGACGGGTTTCTTGTAAAATGTGTTTGTGTTATTGAATTCGGAACGATGTGAACGACCAACTGATTTTATTATTTATTAATATTATTTGTTTTGTATCTGCGTAGTGTCTCATTCGTTTTAATATTTATTTCTACAGTCAGGTCAGCTAACAGATGTTTCAAGTACACAGTAACATACAATGTTTATGATCTCAGTACTACTTCCTAACACTTAATTATAAAAATATAAAAAAAATATTAATTACTCTAGTTTTGTAAATGAATCACATGTTATTTTATTTATCTATCGAGAGACTCTACCACTACTACTTTGCTGACCGTGTTGCATGTCTCTGTGCCATTGCATGGAAAGGTAAGGTGCGATCAAAGTTTTTATAAATGTCCTCTTTCTCGGCGGGGCTTCTATTCTAACGTAATTTATATGGACTAGGTAACTATCCCATGTATGGCATAGTTGTCCTAAAAATTAGAGGTCCGCAAAAATTCTCAATACTCTGGAAATATCAGAGATAATGTTTTTTACTTTCGCAAATTTAAAGATTAGGATAACTTTGTTGTCCGGCTGTCTGTCTGTCTGTCCGTCTGTCTGTCAAGACCCTTTATCTCGGGTATAACCTAAAGTACCAACTCGTTTTACAAATAAGATATTTTGCTTTTTGTACTTTTTGTTTTTCAAAAACCGTGACAACTATGCGGTTTTTACCTTAATATTCGCTTGAGCGGCAGCCAACCTCAATCGAAACTAGGCAAATACTCAGGAAATACTATAG
This sequence comes from Charanyca ferruginea, assembly GCA_947361185.1. Lineage (NCBI taxonomy): Eukaryota > Metazoa > Arthropoda > Insecta > Lepidoptera > Noctuidae > Charanyca > Charanyca ferruginea. Next base: position 11,853,367 of record OX376073.1, read on the forward strand.
TCACAAAGTACGTAAGGCTGCGTTTTGAGCTATAGTGCACAAGTGTGTGTGCGTAAACACATGTGCACTTAATCTATCCTAACTCTTATAGTCCGATGGCACGGCAATCCGACACGGTTAGGGAGCGATCAGACGCGGGATCATTGATTTCACATGCTTTCCGAGGCCAAGGGTTGTCACACCACCAACTTCCAAACTTCGGGCTGCTAATGAAAAATTCTTAATAAAAATACCCAATAACACTTTGGCTGACTTGAGCATCGAACCCAGAACCACATGCATGAGACCAACCACAGGCAGTCATCATCATCACCATCATAATGTCAACCTTTAGACACCCACTGCTGGGCATAGGTCTCCCCCAAGGGGGGGGGGTTCAACCGTAATCGCCATGCTTGACCGTTGTATGTTGGCGATCGCAGTAGCTGTTCTCAGAAGGTACTCAGAACGACGCTGCCCATGCACAGGCAGTCAACCACACTTAATTCAAGATAAACCCCACAACCTACGTCTTTCACATATTACAATTTTTACAAGTCTAAAAAAATAGGCTAATACCTGCTACTTGTATCAACATTTGAACCATATTTTCGCATACCACAAACGGAACACAAGTAGTTCATACCGACATCTCTAAGTGCCGCGCCCAAAAAGCCGATTTGGGTTTGATGGCAACTAAGTATATAAACGCAGGCAGGTAAATGTTTGCACAATGTAATAGCTTTTGATCCTATTTTATGTGCCGCCAGTGTACCAACACAAAAAACTAATTACCGCTCAAAAATACTACCGTATTGCGTATTTCTGAAACGTGTAATTTTCGAACAATTGTTAGTTTTTCAAGGTTGTGGGTAGATTAATTAAATCTGTAATGAAGACACAGGTACGTTTTCAATCCTCGTTAATGTTTCGGGAGTAAAACTTTTCTAATTATTTCATTAGTGTGTGCTTCTCGTATACACACTATGTGGGTACCTACCTAGCGTGTTTTGTTTACGTCAAGTTGATGGTTGAAGTTTAATTACCCAACTAACTAAGGCAAGTAAAATCTGAAGAACCTCGCGAAAAATCCTTTTTTAATAAATTCCAGAAAATTAGTTAAAAGTAGTTGTTTACCGACAAACAACTACTTTTAACTAATTTTCTGGAATTTATTAAAAAAAGGATTTTTCGCGAGGTTCTTCAGATTTTACTTGCCTAAAGTATACGACCTTCATCGATTTATCAATGAACCTTATCTAAATTATATATACAGGAGGAAGATAATAGAGATATTTTAGGTACCTACTTATAGTTTCTCCCTCTCCAACTATGTTACATAAAAATCGTTAAAATAAGTTCAAAAACAGTGTCTGTCTTTGAACATACACAAAATACGGTTAATAAAAATAATTTGTTTCTTGTTAAAATGATGACAAGTTTTAAGACTAAGATTTTCTTCAGTAAATACCTGAGTTTTAGCCTCAAACTTTGCTGCTCTGAAGTATATCAAGTTCCCATCATGCAAGTTTCTGAGAGATCTTTCCAACTTGTTATGAAGGTAAATTAAATGAATTACATAATTCTTAAGTGATGCGAAACCTTTTCGATCATATTTTAAGTAGGTACACTAAATACTAGAGACTAGGTAGGAAACTTACTAAAATCTACCTTAATAAAAACTACGAGAAAACAGAAACTGTGAGAACCCAGTGATAAACTACTGGTCGTGCCACTGTCAAATAAAAAACACAAACGCTATCTTTTAAACGTTCTACAACCAAATTATCCCACGCACGACGCAATGAAACAGCCATAGAACCCAAGGAATTGGCATTTTGCGGGTAAAACCGAACAAAAAGGACGTGTGAATGTGACAGTGGGTAGTAGGGGAACGACACCCATTCTCGTCACCTGTCGCGCTGTGAATTGCAACGTCCACGAAGTTTCACACGCAAACAATCCTGCGTTGCTGCGTCGCGTTGCAGGATAGAGCACTTTAACAGAAATGGTCTATTAGAAATGCTGTAACGTTGATCTCTTGTTTGATATTGTTGTTTGTCTGTAGCTTTATAGAAAAGAAAAAGTCGTCGTATTTTTTTTCTTTTCTACTCTATGGTTTGAGGAATAGAGTTTTGTTAGCGTGGATATAATTTAGATAAATAATTAATAGCACTTTGCCCGCGACTTCGTCCGCGTGAATTTTGTCAGGGATCCCTATTTTTTTCAATTGACAAATATAGCCTATGTTACTCAGGGTCCAGGGATGATGCCAGCTTTCGATTGGTGAAATAATTTTTGATATCGGGCCAATAGTTTTTGGGTTAAATCGTACCTAATTAACAAACAAATTTTTGCTCTACATAATATTAGTTTAAACAACTTTTTAACCGACTTCAAAATGAAGGACGTTCTCAATTCGTCCGTATGTTTTTTATTTCTTTTTGTATATTTGTTACGCGATTTCTCCGGCAAATGTAAAGCTATTTTGAAAATTTTTTGATGGATAGGGTATGCCTTAAGGGTGGTCCCATAAAATTTTCGAAATTGATTCAGCACTTTTTGAAAAAATCGTCAGAAAGCAAAAAAATATACATGGATGATGTTGTAATGTTCTCACTTTGTACTTTCAATCTCTGTTTTGACTGTGTTGCCATTTCTTAATGGATTTGATTTTGGATGATAAGGAAGTACTAAAAAGCGAAAAATGAAAAAGCTTTTGTACAAAAAAGACGTCATTTTTCACTTTTTGCCTTCAAAACCCAAAAAGAAAAAAATGACTTTAAAACAGAACACACGTGACTTTAGTTTCGGAAGTCGGCAACAAAACAACAAATAGAACAGCCCAACCACCGACTTCTGAAAATAAAGTTATGTGTGTTCTGTTTTAAAGTTATTTTTCACTTTTTGGTGTCTTTGATGTCTTTTTCGCTGTTACGTACATTTGTATGTAACTATCGTCTGTTGATAAAATATACACATAAAATCAAACTACAAAACACAATCGAAAAGCCTATTTATACCTCTAAAAATAAGCAGCCTTTTGACACTGAAGACATAATTAAACAGTGCTGAATTTATAAACCAAAATTTTCCACTAGCATGACAGACAATAATCCCTGTATGCTACCACTGTGGCCACAATTCCCTCAGACCACATCGTGGTATATAATATATAGTCTGTTCAAATAAGCGTAATAACCGTAAATGTTTGAGTCCTATTAATAGTTTTATCAACTTATTACAAAATCTATTTGTGCCTGCGATTCCGTCTGCGAAGATGTCTGGGAAAAAAATTATTGTAGCAAAGTATGTCTAAGTGGTTTTTATTTTACATCATCACATTCTTAACATCATCTTATTAAATACTGCATTTTTTTTTTAAAGAATGTCTTGTATGGATTTTCGTGCCCATCCATACGAAACAACCATTTGGAATGGACAACAAGATTCAAATTTTCTTATTTTTTTTTTTACTTTCCATAGGCATAACGTTTGACCGCATTCTTACCTGATGGGAAGCGATGATGCGGGCTAAGATGAAGCACGCTTGCCTAGAAGTAGGTAACCTATTCACTCATGACATAAAGACTCCCAGTTTGTAGTTATCAGGAAACACAGACTAGGGCAGGGACGTTCGATAGTGCCTTTTAAGGGGCTATTAAACGACTTTTACAGTTTTTAAACTGACAATCACGTCAAAATGTGCAGTGTAAATGATTTGAAAAAAATATATGTTAAACTAGAACATTCTCTTAATCACTTAGTTAGTGAATATTTTTAATTATATTCATATTATATAGTTTAATTAATACGTGAAGTTGTGTCTGACGCTGACAAAACATTGACAATCACACAAAATCTACCCGGTATAATTATACGAAACTTACACCATCTTACAGACAATTTTATTATCTATCTTTTAGTATACGCAGTCTGCGTCCAAAACTTTCAAAATTTAGTCGAAAGAATTAAATAAAAGTAGTATTCTTTCAAAATTAAAAAAAAGGCGTATACTAAAAGATAGATAATAAAATTGTCTGTAAGATAGTGTAAGTTTCGGATAATTATACCTGGTAGATTTTGTGTGATTGTCAATGTTATGTCCGCGTCAGACACAACTTCACGAGATAATTAAACTATTTAATATGAACTTAATCAAAAATATTCACTTTCTATATGATTAACAGAATGTTCTAGTTTAACATATATTTTTTTCAAATCATTTACACTGCACATTTTGACGTGATTGTCAGTTTAAAATCTGTAAAAGTCGTTTAATAGCCCCTTAAGGCGCTAACAAGCGACTTTTGCAGATTTATAACTGACAATCACGTCAAAATGTGTAGTGTAAATGATTAAAAAAAAAAATATGTTAAACTAGAACAACATTCTCTTAATCATTTAGTATGTGATTAAGTTCATATTAAATTGTTTAATTCAATCTTGAAGTTGTGTCTGACGCGGACAGAACATTGATAATCACACAAAATCTACCAGGAATATGTAAACGAAACTTTTACTATCTTACAGATAATTTTATTATCTATGTTTTATTATACGCCTTTTTTAAGTTAAAGAATACTATATTTTATTTTATTTTTTCGACTAAACTTTGAGAGTTTTGGACGCAGCGCATACGATTCTCTGGTCGCTCAAGGTCGCCGGCGTATATCGTCGCCTTAATGGTCTAATTTAAAGAAATGATTTGACTTTGACTTTGACTTTGACTTTTGACATCATCATCTTCCTGCCCTTATCCCATGTCACTTGGGGTCGGCGCAACACATTTTTTTCTTCCATCCCGTCCTATCAATTTCATGATATCACTGATTCCTTTCTCTTTCATATCAAGCATTCATTCATTATCACATAATTATAATTTGTTTAATGATAAAACACAGTTATTTAAGGAGCAAGTATGGAGTTTCTTTCCCTTTCTTGTCCACACAAAACTACTTTTGGGAACCTTGGGTAACTACATTAAATTCTTGTTCTTGTAGATGATGTTAAATGGTGAATTTTAATGATCCTGTAACGTTACTACTGAAGGGTTTAAGAGAGTGAACGTTTTTCTGTCCATTAAAACATCATTAATGTACAGAAATAGTCTTGTTTGAAATTTATTATATATAGATACTTAGTTTGCCTACACGTGGGCAGGAAAAGGATACAAATGAATCCAGGTTTTGCTCTTAATGGTCTGACCTTCATTAAAAGAGAATTGTTTTAAACAAAGTATGTAGGTACTACGTACCTATCTAATACTTATCATTTATTTTATTTAGGAATTCCATTGTCTCACTCAATAATACATAGATTTATAAAATCATACATGGTGCTTCTATACGGGTGTACTTATTTGAAATACTGTTCTGCTTTGATTTTCTATGTAGCAACGGCATTATTAAAATAGACACGAGGTTCATTAAAACACCCTTCAACCTTATGGCGTAATTAATGAGGAAAATGTTTGAATAATCTCAACATAGAAGTAAAGGCAAATGTAGGTAGATATAATTTGTAAAACGTAACTTGAAAAAGATTTTAAATCTATATTAAGTAAAAATATAGTAAAATTGGGAGATAATAGCTGTAGGATAGGATCACGTATGAGATTAATCTGATTGATACTTACTAGCTTGTTTTGAAATATTTATATTTATTCATCATCATCATCATCATCATGTCAACCTTTAGATGCCCACTGCTGGGCATTGGTCTCCCTAAGGGGGTTCAGCCGTAATCGCCTTGCTTGGCCGATGCATGTTGACGATCGCAGTAGGTGTTATGGTACTCAGAAGGACGCTGCTGCCCATCTTCTGGTCAATTTCCCTGGTTATATTTATTATCTAGTAAACAAATGTACGATATGTACCTAATGTTACACTATGTAAAATAGGTATAATTATGTATGTTAGTACTAAAGTGTATCAACTCACGTTAAAATATTAACCGTCCTAGCGGATAAAGCAGGGATACTGGGATACTTAATCAAGTATCTGGACGCTCGATTTATCACGTCACATCAGTTTATTAGATAGATACTTTAAAAATATATTAAGTTCGTTTAAAAATGGGTTCACAGAAACCACAACTATTACAGCTTTTACTGCAATTAATGGCGTAATAAATCTTTTCACGAAATATTTTGCGGCATGTGCCGATCGTTTCCATCGACATGTGCCTTCAGTGTGAAAAATGGATGATGTTAACTCGGAGTGAAACACGCTGCAATAACGGTTCTGACCAATGAGATAGCTTAGCATTCGTCATCATCACATGACGTGACCCACACATGTAACACACACGTGCTTGTCAAACAGAAAACTTTGTCTTGGAAAAACATAGAAAAAAACCAGTCACACAACTGATGTTAAAGATTATGTAATAGGTACTAATATTATAATAATAAACAATTTATTCTCAGGTTACAAAGACCCGTATATACCTTAATATATATAACAATACATATATATACATACTAGCTGACCCGACAGACGTTGTCCTGTCCCGATCTACCGAACATTTGGATGGGGGATGAAAAGGGGGGGAAAAAGGGGGATGAAAAATAGATGTTGGCCGATTCTCAGACCTACCCAATATGTACACAAAATTTCATCAGAATCGGTCAAGCCGTTTCGGAGGAGTACGGGAACGAAAACTGTGACACGAGAATTTTATATATACATATAACAATGGTGTCAGTTAATAAAACTTAAATCTATGTTAGTATCACTTCACTATGTATGAATTCAGTTACGATGTCTCGAATTCTCGATTGTTACAAATTAATTATCACATAATATTTTTCACTTGAAAGGTTTAATAATAATTTATCAATCTGGGGATACTACGAAAGTGATAACAGCCTGAAAAGGCAGTCGATACCACTAAGCTCGAGGTTTTCCGTTCGCCTTCAATAGAGAATATCTTTAAACTCCATATCGGCCACATTATCTCATCGGCTTCATAGTTCAATAGGCAGCCATTTCATCAAGCATGTCCATCGGTTTAAACTTTCATCACTGACTGACAGTTCTTCCAATATTCTGTAGCTTTGGGAATTTACAGACTGAAGTCAAAGGTGGACTTTAATCGGACTAAAAACCTTTTTCTCTTTATTTCAAAAGTGAACATCAAACGGTTTACGTGTCCATCATTGAATGGAAAAGTACTGGATACGTCTTTTAAATTGCAAATAAAAAACTTGTGTGTCATATACCTTTTTTCGATGTACGCTATGAGCTATGCTGCGAATTTGATTCGTGTGCACTTTGTATTCGACAGGTAGATACTGGAAAAAATAGAAATCGTATTTCGGATCGCTTTCCATCAAAAATATGTTTATTCATCGTGTTTCGATTTTGGAACTGTATTGTAAAACTTCGGAGACATTTTTATCAAAGTGCTTATTTAATGCTGTAGCATAGCTTATTATTACGCATTCAATTTATAATTTAGGGTGCGTTATTAAGTTAACTAAGAAGATTTGGTTTCAATCCTATAACGGAAATAACCAGAATTAGTAAAAATCCTGAGTTCAAGACACGTGTTTTGACAATCAGTCAGTATAAATTAAATTAGGTCTTGAGTATGGTAAGGCTCAATTTAATTTATCTATGATATCTTATCCCTAATACTTTTAAAAGTCTATTGACACCTAGACGTACAAAGCACTATTATACATAGTACTGAAAATTATAAGTAGACTAGCTTTTGCCCGCGACTTCGGCTTTCGACAGACGCAGTCCTGGATTCAAAAGTACCTTTCTTGGGGTTCAAGCTACGTCTGTACAAAATTTCATCAAAATCGGTTTGGTAGTTTATCCGTGAAAGCGTAAAAAACAAACTCAGTATGTCTATTCTGTTACAATCTTTCTCGGTGAACACCTATACCCTGTTCACAATAAGATTAGACATTTACACAAACCTTTTTTACAGTCCGTTCAACCGATGTGGACTTCTATTGCGTTGGTAGCATGACAAATGGCAACTGCAGTAAACCGTTGTTATTGTAACCACTTTTTTGCCTCTAATGTCATCCTTAAGCCTACGGAATAGAAGTCAAAATTGGTTGAAGGGACTGTAAAAAAGGTTTGTTTATGTCTAATCTTATTGTGAACAGGGTATACCAGGGTTCACCTATAGGTGAAGTGTACTATCATTCGTCCGTCTGCTTTGTAAATCCCTAGCATCGGGACGGATGACAGCTCACTCCACCTAGGTGTTCACCAAGAGAATAGTAACAGAATAGACATACAGTATGTCTATTCTGTTGCAATCTCCCACGGTGAACACCTAGGTGAAGTGAGCTGCTGTCATCTTTCCCGATGCTAGGGATTTACAAAGCACTATATTCGGATGACAGCTCACTTCACCTAGGTGTTCACCGAGGGAGATTGTAACAGAATAGCACTGCAGTTCCACATTTCTAATATCACTATGGATTACACATCACTACAAAATACGTACCTACTTTTCTAAACGCGATATGTGTGCCGACCGGTGCGACCGTGTGTCCGTTATCCAGTGGGCGCATTAGCGACTCTGACAGTTCATTTATCTTATTTGCAGCTCGGTTAATTAAGTCCTCCCCACAGAGGTGTCGTAATTTCGTTGCTGATTTGTTAATTTTCTAAATATGTCAAGAATAACACATACGGTTTCTGTTTAGGAAACGAAGGTGGTTAGAATGTGCTTTATGCGGAAAATTTGTCTTAAGGGGCTTTGTCTAAATGTGCAGTGTAAATGATTTGAAAAAAATATATGTTAAACTAGAACACATTCTCTTAATCACTTAGTAAGTGAATATTTTTAATTATATTCATATTATATAGTTTAATTAATACGTGAAGTTGTGTCTGACGCGGACAAAACATTGACAATCACACAAAATCTACCAGGTATAATTAAACGAAACTTACACCATCTTACAGACAATTTTATTATCTATCTTTTAGTATACGCCTTTTTTTAATTTTGAAAGAATACTACTTTTATTGAATTTTTTCGACAAAATTTTGAGGGTTTTGGACGCAAAACTGATGCAGAACGGACGCAGTCTGCGTCCAAAACTTTCAAAATTTAGTCGAAAAAATTAAATAAAAGTAGTATTATTTCAAAATTAAAAAAAGGCGTATACGAAAAGATAGATAATAAAATTATCTGTAAGATAGTGTAAGTTTCGGATAATTATACCTGGTAGATTTTGTGTGATTGTCAATGTTTTGTCCGCGTCAGACACAACTTCACGAGTTAATTAAACTATTTAATATGAACTTAATCAAAAATATTCACTTTCTATATGATTAAGAGAATGTTCTAGTTTAACATATATTTTTTTCAAATCATTTACACTGCACATTTTGACGTGATTGTCAGTTTAAAATCTGTAAAAGTCGTCTAATAGCCCCTTAATGTGTAATGTTTCAAATCTATTTTTATGATAACAAGTCAAAGACTTAACACTGACATCCTTTTTCACATTGAAATTTAATAATTTTTATGTGAAAAAGGATGTCAGTGTTAAGTCTAGTATCTAGACTATTTATGATGTTTTGAAAATCCATAGAATCGAAAGCTCTCTCAGTTGAAAAACAAACTATAAATACTTAAGTACAAATAAGAAGAGTTACGTTTTACCTTATCAAAATATTTCTGAACAATTAGGTTAACATAAAGGTAGATGTTTTTATTAAACCGCTGTATCAAGTCTTCACAGGCTTAATTTTACTTCAAAATTCAGGTACCCATTTTATTTTATATTATAAATATAAAACAAAAAATATAGGAGAGATTCATAACATTTTTTGTCGGCAGACGATGTGACATGGCGGTCCTTTTAACCCCGTTAGTTTTTGCACCATTTTATTTCGTACTTACCTCAAGGTTTTAATTTTATTTAACTTCTTTATGTAAAAACATATTTTGATTTATCTTTATAAAAGTATGTGTTGACATATACAGGGCATATAGTATACTAAAAATACTAAAATAATAACTCCGTAGGCGTCGATTCGCTGTGACGCCTAATTAAAACTAATTAGTATTTTTTCCGAAATTTAAACTAAACTAAAATTATAAAGAGTTTTAAGTTAAAAAAAAAACATAAAGACAGACAGAAAGTTACATTAATAACGAGTGCCCTATGGCACTCGTTATTAATGTGTTTTATGGTACGTAAAACAATATTGTTTTTATCATAATAATAAAACCAGCCTATAGGTAATTGACCCACTGAAGGGTAACATCCTCTTCTCATACAGAGAAGACACGAGCACTGATCACCACGGTTGCTCAAAGCATATTGGAGTTTAAAGACATATCAATTATAAGTCAAGGTTTTCTCACGATTACGCAAGATAAATTAATTCAGAGACAGGCGTAGGTACGCTAAGGGTTCTTACACACTAGCGGCATGTGGCCAACGGCAGAGGTAACTGCAGCCGTCGACATGCCAACTTCAAAGATAGATCTTTTTTAGATTTAAATAATGTTTGCATTTATTTATGGAGAAATAAAGATTATTATTTATTTATTTATTTATAAAGATCAGCGGCCGTCGTCGTCGTCGTCGTTTGAATTTGACATTTCGACGGCTGCCATCGACGCGTCAGTGACAGCCGTCAGGTGCGCGAAGGATATCGTTTCAATGAGTAGGTACGTGAATTTAAACTTGATATTAACAAGGTAAATGGTCCCCCCACTAAATGCAAAAGCATTTACAAATATCTATTTACTCTACGTGCAATAGAATTAGGTACCCCAAAAGCTCAATCTCATATTGGGATGTTAGATAATACAAATGGGTTGTTTGTATATTTATAGTTTTAGCCAACCTGGTGCTTTTATTCAGGATAGATAATCGAATACTTAGCAATCTGCAATTACATACAGATGGGAGAAATTAGACCAAATTGCATAGAGCATGTAATGATGACAGTTCAAAGTAGGATCAATACTTTTTCTAAACTGTAAGGTTTCGTTTTATTGATTTGCAATGATATATATATTTTTTAATATGTGATCAAAAAGTATACATGACGCTGTAGTTTGAGTTTCTAAAAGAGAATTTAGAGTATACGGTTGTAAATAATGACCCAATGAGCTGCAAGTTGCAATCATAATAATATTCTCGCGCCCAGGGTTATCATTTGTGTTTGCCTTGTGTCTGGTTGTTGTTTACCTATATACGTATCTATTTTTGTATTTATGTATGTAAATCTGAGTCTGACACATCAGTTTGGGGTCAGATGGTCGTGTGTGAAATGTCCCGACATATTATTATTCTTTGGCCGAATTTCGGTCCAGCCATGTATGCAGGAGATATTATAGTGCACAAGAAGTGTCTGCACTAACACAGGTGTACTCCCTCTTCCCTCACTTTTATAGTTACACGGCCGGGGAGAGACAAGGCGCATGAGACGGTTCAAGGTTAAGTTCGAAAAATATTTTACCGAATTTCATTTCACCTAAAACTTTTCAACGATTATCGTTTCGATTTTTTTTTACTTCATCGATTTTCTCCGATTGTCGGTGGCTTTGTTCTGTTTGATGTTTTGTGTTGCCACCGATTTCCGAAACTAAAGTCATGTGTGTTCTATGCTAAAGTTATTTATAACTTTTTAGATTTTGAAGGCGGTTGCCTTTATTGTAAAAAAGCTTTTTATTTTTCGCTTTTTGGATTTGGATGATAAGGAGGTAGGTACTTCCTAATCATCCAAATCCATTAAGAAACGGCAACACAGTGAAAACAGAGACTGAAAGTACAAGGTTGGAGAACATTACAACATCATCCATGTTTATTTTTTTGCTTTCTGTCGATTTTTTCAACAAGTGCTGAATCAATTTCGATAAAAATTATGTGGTCCACCCCTGAGGCATACCCTATCCATCAAAAAAAGATTTTTTGAAATCGCTTTACATTTGCCGGAGAAATCGCGAAACAAATATACAAAAAAAAAGAAAAACAAAACAACATACAGACGAATTAAGAGCCTCCTTCTTTTTGAAGTCGGTTGAAAAGAAAGTGACAAGTGACATTAACGGATCTATCAAATAGGCAGACAAGTGATGTGAATCGTTGTATTATAATGGCGGAGTTGAAAAAGTACATTGTTTAATCATGATTTGTGACATAATTTCCCATAAAACGGCTGTCAGTGTCATTACTGAAAGTTTCGTTCTGAAATAATGAGCATTTCGTTAAAGTTTTCTCTTTTAACATTAATTCTTAATGCGGGGTTTTAAAAATATTTTAAATGCCTGAAGATACTCTTCAGTTACCCAAGAGTATAAAAATTTGAATTTCAACTTCTATAAACATCTTTATTTTTTTGTACTAATCCTGCCATGATTCTTTTGTTGCACAACATATTGACTTTTTATTACACTATTTTAATTTAATATTGAAAATGCTACCAAGTAACCGGCTATATATTTGCGACCAAATAATATTCCGTAAAATATTAATTCGGTGTAGTGAAAATATGGCTAATAAATCATTTGGCAAACGAAAAAAGTTCAAAAGAGTTTATTTTGTAAATCAGCGAAATATAGTTCGGTAAAATAATACCTACGACACTTCGATGATCTAAAAATATGTCAAATAACGCATATAGCAAAAAAGACGTCTGTCAATAGTTTTCGGTAAAATGAAATTCGAACAAAAATAATTCGTAAAAGTGATCGGTTCCAGCAGGAGATTGCTACTAAGAAATTCGCAATACAAAAACCCAACAACACTTCGCCCGACCTGAGAATCGAACCCAAGACCTTACGCTCAGCAGTCGCTCTTGCGACAAACACAACGGGCAGCTACTGGTGGGAGGTATAGGTACCTATGACGACCTACGCGCCTACGCGTACGTCTATTACCCATTTTAGAAAAAGATTATTTTCCTTTTAGAAAAAGTTAGTCTTTCTACGGCTTGACGTGTTGTAGATATTAACCTTAGGGAAATAATATAAGAATAACAAAAAATGTTTACTAGCAGCAAAAAATAAGTACTTACATATACTTACACATTTACGAAAAAATCTACGTACAAAATAAGATTACAAGAATACATACACAAAGAAATTTTCATCATAACCCTCTCATGGTAAGCCTCTTCAGATCCTTTTAATAGTTTATGAGAATACTCTTAGTGGTAACATAGGAATTCGTCAGGGAAAAATAATCTCTTTTATTTATCATTAAAATATTCAAATATGAACATTGAGAGGAAAAGGGGTTTATGTAGGTAACTTTATTCAGTTTTTGCATGCACAAAATCGTATGTACTACGTATTACGGATATGAAGTACTAAAATAATAATTAAACAAGAAGCATACAATGAACACACTTTCCGATATAAAATTGTCTATAATAAAAATTAAAGAACCCTCTTTAATTATTACTTTATTCTGTTTTATTGCTATATTATACCGGGGTATTAGTCCGGTACCGGGAATTATTCAATAAAAAACAAAATATGTATCAAATATCATAATTTATTGTATCGCCTTCAAAGTGGTCCTACTTTTCCGTAATAATACACTAACGCCAACGAATAATCCAATAATCAAACATTTTTAGACGTATTTTTTGGAATCAACTTCAATAGTTGCCGCGAATTTTCTTCTACGTCATCTTTTTTCAGTTAGAAGGCGCCTTTCCGATTGTTGTTGACTGGTTTACATGTCATACTAGTAAAACCATGTCTCTCAATGTGGGGTCGGAATTGACTCTTTCTAACACGTCGCCAGCAACCTTTACGCGATTGAGACTTTGAAGACGACTCAAATCTTTAGGTAGGTACTAGTCGAGCGGCAACGCATTTCATGCCAAACAATCGTATAAAACGGTTCGAATGATTCGTAAGATACACAAAGAATCATGGCGAGATCCATACATTCATTTTTATGAAAAAAATGAATAATTTAGAGGGTTTAAAATATTTTATAATGTGAAGAATACATTACCAGGAGTAGATTGATATACTTAGTATATTTTTAAACCCCCGCATAATTAAAATATTACGAAATTAAAATAACACTTTTTCGTTTCATCTCGATGCCCATTATGTGTTTATAAAAAAATAAAGTGACAAGCGACGTTAACGGATCCATAAAATTGGCAGACAAGTGATGTGACAGGTGTGTGGAAAAAAATAATTGTGATATTATTTCCCATAAAACGATGCAATTTCAGTGTAAGAACTGTGAAACGGCGGCTGTCAGTGTCACTGTTACTATCAGTCTCCGTTTTATTCTGAAATAATGAGCTTTTCGTTAAACTATTCACTTTTTTGCGGGGTTTTAAAAATATTGTAAATGCCTGAAGATACTCTTTAGGTACCAAAGAACATATGAATTAGAATTTCAACTTCTCTAAACATCTTATTTTTTTTTTGTACAAATCCTGCCATGATTCTTTCAGCAGCAATCTACATAACAATTACATGTTTAAAATAATTATAATGAGCACAATTTAAATTTCATTATTCAAAAATTAATTGGCATCACATAAAACCGAAGAATAATTGAGCATAAAGAATGAACTTTTAAATTCATTTCAGGTCTTTGGAAAGTATCAAAAGTTCCTAAGTAATCTCGATCCATGTCGAAACTTGGTAGTAAAGTAACAACGCTTACGGGGGAATAAATTTTGATACATTTTAAGATGTCCTCCCTAATTTGAGTCAGGATTTTTACATTGAACAGATGTCGAAATAGACGGGCTATTTTTAATGCAGGATAAAAATATTTTTGAAATATGTTGTTTTAGTACCTATATTTTGAAGTAATTTGAATTAATTTGTGGTAAACATTACAAGGAACATAGAAACCTTGCAATCAGCCGGATGACGTTAAGGACTCATTAAAAGGGACCACTTTATTGATACAAAAGCAAACAGGACTTAACATTTGTCAAATTTTCTTAAAACTCTACTAAACCTTCCCTAATTTCCTAGATTGAGTTTTTTTTTTCGGATTGTCATCTTGCAGTTTAATCTAGAGGTTGTCGGCTGCTTAGCCGGACTTTCATGTGGTGCCTTATGAATTTAAGGCCTCCAGCCAGGGCGAAAATCTTAATTAAGTGGCTACACGCTTAAAAGGGGGTGCCCCCTTTGGGGTTAGGACCTCGGCTTAGGGCATCACTGGGGGAGCAGAAGCAAAGGGACAGGTTGCATCGGATGTTTATAAAAAAGAGACCTATTTATGAAATTTTTGTATGATTTGCCTCTATGGTAAACATTACTGAATTGATTTTTCCAGTGAATATCACATAACTAAAGGCCTGGAACGAATCCGTGATAATATTATGAGAGCCAATAGAATCATTATTTACGAGTATAGCAGCCGTACAAAACTAGCAATAGAACATTGGTATTGATTCAGTATTTTCTGACTGACACAATAGACGGCGCCGAACGGTGCGGTATGAATGAATGTAGGTAATAATGGGGAGTGACCATGCAGCAGAGTTGTGGCTTATACAATAGACGGCCAGTCGGATTTACGTTCCCTTCGAGCGAGCGCTAGAATATATGCACTTTATTCCTTTGTAAATATGTTTTCGGGAACCCTGAAAAATTCCAACACATGTTTACTGATTCCAACAAACAGGTGGGTTTTTAACTTAAAAAAATAAGCCAAGATAGCTGCCTCTACGCTTCATGCGATTTCTTCATGTACGCCGTATGTGTATTTTAGGACCAATTTCCAATTTAGCTTCAGCTATCGAAGTTTGTTTTTCATCTATTGCGATATATAGACTTGTTGGATGAGCTTAGTCTCCAGGGCTTACACATATATATTTTGTGTCAAGACATGCTGCCGAATATACAAGAGTCAAAGCGTATGTTTAATCCGTTGTTCATGCAATGTTTGGTCGTCAAACGAACTTGCTAATATCCCAAGCTCTGATTTTATAGGTCATTCCAAGCTAAGAAAATATGCTTGAATATCCTGAATCCTACCTCAAGTCGGATATTGCAAATAAGACGACGGTGAGCGAGTAATAATACGATATTATAGCTGCCATTTATACTGATAACTCGAAGGGAACAGACGGAGGTCTACCAAGGAAGTGCTAAACAAGGAAATTCAATTTTCATTTCCATTGAGGTTTTCGTTGCTAAAATAAACTAATGGTGTTAAAGAATAGCGCATTGTATTCTGAAACGTCTTGAAACTTACCTAGTTCATTATCACTAAGGTTTCTTGTTGTTATTAGTGTGAGAGGTAGTGTCTTAGTGAACAAATCTTAAGTGCTTCATCAGCAAACGAACTTGACTGACACGTCACTACTTAGTTGATCAAAGAGCTTTCTGTATAACTGTCTAGGTTAAATTACAGTTTGTAACTGTGACTACGAGTTGACGATTCGAAGACGTACAGATACATATCATGTTATTTAGAAACTTTGTTTAGGAATACCTCCGAAAATTATAGGTTTAGTAAATTTTATGGTAAAATGGCAATTGGGCATTTCGTGGTTTGAATAATTAAAATGATCTAAAATAAAGCGAAATACATTTCTCTACTGAATTTGTAAAGAGAGGCAGGAATATTCCTCAACCAGACATACGGGTCCGGTCCTTCACATCGAAGCTCATGACATTGAACACGTCACATGGATAGTATCGATATTTCATAAAATTGAAAATTTATACAATCGAAAGTTCATGACATCGAAAGCTTATGAAATCCAAAATTTATTAAACCGAATATTTCTGAGATCGAAGCGTTAGCAAATGGACAGGCGACATGAATAGTTTTATTATCAGCTCAACTGACTAATTAGCAGACACAATAGTAAAACAATTGACGCGTTTGAAAATGAATATAAAAAATAAAAAATTATCGAAAAATAAATATATATATATTTTTTTTTTATTTATTTATTTGCCAAGTAAAATTACATATAGGTATTACATATTTGAGATGATGCAAACATAAACTCATTAGAGTTTTACCGTGCATCAAAATCATCGACTACATGAGCTAAAACTAAAACATAGGTAGGTAATATTTACTCAAAGAGGGTATTGGTATAAATTACAGGTACAGTAGTACGTAATATTGGCGGGTGAAGATCGGCAACCAAGCGGACTAGTGACCGCTTATCTCACTATAGACTAGTAGTTGAGGAATGTATTTGGAGATACAGGTTGCTCCTTTATGCTATAATACGATATATATTATTATTATTGTGTGATGTTTGAATAGGTGTTTTTTTTTTTACTTTTGATTAATATTAGTTTAATTATTAAAATTTTGGAGGAAGTATTGTTTTAATTTGTATTTTATGTTTTTATGGGTTATGACGTCCTTTAATGTTGCTGGTAGATGATTTATAAGGTCGGGTATAATATATTTTAACGTTCTCTTGCCGTGTAAGTTCCTGTACTTAGGGAGTATAGCAGCTTTGCGTTGGTGACACTACGAGTATTAATTTGATTATTATATAAAGTATTTGTTGTCTTATAATTTTCATTAAAAAATTCTTCATTTAAGAGTGCAATTTTTTTTTAATTTTTTTTAATTAGGTATGCCAAGAATGTAACAAGTAGTCAAATCAACGTAAACCTTTTTTATTGAGAAATCATGTTTTGTGTTGAGTTAAATAATCGTTTCAAAAATCAAGTAATACCATGTTGTCTTTGTTTTGACAAAACCGCGAAACAACTAATACCCACTGTCAACCGACACAAAACCTTATTTATTTTTAACTACGATTTATTTTTGACGAAAAATACTACACCATTAACAGAAGCGACTGTATATACAGCGTGTGCTAAAACAAAAAAGTATTTATCATTTATGGTAGGCTGCTGGTGACACGTGGGAAAATTGTCGTCATGAATAATGGTTAGCCGACAAGTTGTCAACGGACTGTCGGGCTAAGCTTCACTGACCCGACACTACGTTAAATTTGTGAGCTCTGTCTCTTAATGTTTATGTAGTCAGTTATGGGCCACACAAACCATGCTATAGCAAAGAGTTACAAATGCGGTAGCAACTGATGGATGCTAGAATTAATACGAGTTTGTTTGGTTATCTAACTTTGGATTTTGTATGTCTTTTTCTTATTTTTGTTGTGATTTTTTGATGATTTTTGTTTGCATATTGTAAGTATTTTCCAAAGTGGTAAGAAGATATGACGAAGAAAATGTTAACAATCAAAGGCCCTAAATCAATTACCTAAATCGAATCGAAAATAACGAAGAAATATCTGAAGACCCCATTAACAGTAAAATACGAGTATCGTTTGTTTTAAGACCCAGCAAAAAAGCTGGTCACCTGTTACTTAAAAAGTTAACAAGAAATTATTCGACGTGTACGACAAAAGATCTTGTATAGTATATGCAAAATCACTGTCATAAAATTCAATATGGCGGGTGAACAAAAAGAGAATGACAAGAATGAACAAAAATTCGGAAACTGTTTCATAGCGGGAAACGGGCCGCTTTAGAAGATAACAAGCTTAACGCAGTATTGGTATCTCTTTGAGTCAATTACGAGCTCGAAAACGATAACCTACTCCGGCACGGAAACCCCAGAGGACATATAGCATTCATGCGTTGTTATTATTAATTCTTTCGATCTTCGCTGCAGAACCAACGCAGTAAACTTGGAATAAGACCGAGAACAAAATCAACTACTAGTCTAGAAAATTTAAAAGTGTAACTGAATCCATTCAGCTAGAGAAAATTGCATTGGAACATCTCGTACAACATTTTTTTATAACCATCGTTCGTATTTTTGCCGGGAATTTTCATTTTAGCCTCATTAAACCTTATTTAAAAGTACTCGGTTGTTAAAATTGGTCCCCAAATTACAACTTGATATCGTCCACAGGCGATCCGTTCCGTGTTGTTCGAGCGATTTATTTAACAATTTATGGCGGCTAGAGAATCTGAGTCGAACCGGATTTATTAAGGTAAGCCTCGCAAGAATTTATTACGCCGTTATGCTCTTAAACACCGAATGAAAGAAACCGTGTTTGAACAACAAATTTAATAGACTCGTTAAAACGGCTCGCTGCTTCTAACAAACTGTTTTATAATAAGTATATTATAAATCTTATATTGGAACTTTGAGAATTTTCTCACGACAAGGCAATTATGAGGTACCTTGAGAGCTTTTTGACATCATCATTAGACTTATTTCGTAAACTTAATTAGGATTTTATTAACAAAATGATAGGTAATGAAGTATTCGAGCTCTCTGACCTAATATTTATTATTAAAAAAAATACAGTCAGTTTACTACTGCGACTAAAATATAAATTATTTTATTAGTATTAGCACCAGTATATATTCAAGTAGGTATAGAAAACTGAGAAAAAAATTGGTTGTCTGTAAAGTCGGTTTACTGACGATAGTTGAACGTGACAACGCGAAAGAATCATGCCGATTGTGCTTTTTTGTCTCTCATTCCGCGCTCTCGCTTGCACTTCAAGCCTTACATGGAACGCCTCAGAGCGAGGTAACGCCGTACCGCCGCATACGTCATCTTTTTTCGTGCGTGCAGCCGGCTCTATCGAATTATAAGACGTTGTCACGTCAAAAAGGGCCTTGCACAAACACGCGGAGTAACTAACATAACGTAAATTCGTTCATCTTCAAAAGTTCAAACCCACTTTGATGATTGATTACGATTACGCCAATTTTCATAGTTCTAGGTCAACGGGAACTACCCTATAAATTTTGATTCCTTTGAGAGTGTCGAAATATACGTTTTTTGCGGCATAAACGACCGTATCTTTTTTTAACGTTAACTTAGAAGTTTGATATTTTCACAGCTTCAAGGGATTGTAGACTTAAGTATGTATATGGTTTTCATTTCAACTCGATACCTCCACGTGTTTCCGAGATAAAGGGTCTTGATAGACAGACGGACAACAAAGTGATCCTATAAAGGTTCCTTTGTTTCCTTTTGAGGTATGGAACCCTAATAAAATAACTTGCCCTAGAATAGGAATTCTACTGTATCGTAGGTGCGTTTACAAACTTATAACATAAACAGCCAGACCCGGAGCAACTACCTGTAGGCCATACATTATTGCTTTCGTGCGGGAATCGAACCCGTGACACACAGTGCAGCAGCCAAACCGCCAACAAAATTGTACTTGTAGCATAAAATTAAACCAAAATGCTATGTATAAATCGAATACTTTTGTAGTAGCGCGCTCGTGCTAAGCCAAGGGGTGTGATTCTATAAGACCTCATTCTAAACTTCGAATCTGAATCTGCTGTGAGTTTCTCGATTGGCATTCTAAAAACTCGGTTGATAATTCGAATTTACACTAGCGCCACCCTTGCGAGCGTGTCAGCGAGTTGAACTAAATTGACAGGGAGATTTTGACAGATAAAGTATGAGATGACGAAAGAAGTGGCCTTCTGTAAGGTAATTTTCCCCTCACTTCGCACTCGAACCCGATTCAAAGTGTCAAATATATCAAGGTCATTTTGAACCTTATGTGAAGTGCAAGTGAATAGCGATGTGAGATGCTAGTTGTTGTTTGAATTTTACAGAATCGACCTAAAGGAATAAGTTATCTTCACTTGTTCATCGTTAATAATACATTACACTCCGACAATATAAAACGATGAAGTTTGAAGTCATAAGTTAGAAATAAAAAATAAAAATGGATCGTACACGAACCCTGAGTTTTTAATCATAGTTTATGGTACAAAGTTTTAATTACAGTCCTGTTCCTGCGTGGCGATCGCCTCGAAGGTTTAAATCCTTTAATTGGAGACCTTCGTTAGCTATAATAATTCTCTTCAGTTTTTTTTCTTTACAATTGTTGTAAGATCCTTTTCGTATTCTGTTTTGTAATCCTTTGTAGATTTTTGTCTGTAACAATTTCGTAATGATTAAAGAGGGCATTTATTTTTTTGTGCCCCTTTTAGACATGAATGGTTTTTCCTTTTAGGGATATTTGTCACTATTTGTTGCTAGATGTTACTTTTAATTGGTTCAGGGTTATTTAAGTGTACCTCAGGTTTATAAGCTTCTCTCAGTTATTAGGTAAGGTACTGTAAGAGGTCCTACTGTGGAGTCTCTTACTGGTACCGGGAATATCGTATACTTACTGCGTGAGGATGCTTGAGGAAAACTTCAATGTAAGAGGAACTTGACTTTAAAGATGCTCTGTAATAGAATAATACGTGTGTCTGTGACGGAGGCAGGTAAAACAATCCGCCTGGCATGTAAAAACACAAGACTACTGTTTTATAATTAGCTTACTTCTATAAGGATGCAGAGTGTTTAGACGATGCCATATAGTTAAAGGTTTCGCCCAGCATGCCAAATGCATGCAACCTTTACAGTACCTACTTCCCAGTTTTTTTTAATAATTTTTTTCGCTCTCAAAGTACAACAAAACTTATGAGTTACAATTTGTAAAGATGTTTGATGGTTGCACAGCTGCACATACTAAATGGATGATCTACCAACTCCCAAACTAAGTCAAGATTGTATTTTGGAAGATGGTGGTTCTTAACCCATTTACAATGACCGATCGTTATAAAGATCACCAAAACGTATTAGGAATACCCTCAATTTAAAATTAATACCGAGCGGATAACTTTTACTTATTATTTACCAATCGCCGCAGTGATCGTTTGACAGTGTTTTAGTGCATAAATAATTATCTTATGATCATAATTTTGAAGTGCATTTGTATTTTAATTCGTATTAGCGTAATTAACTGTCACTATGTCTTCAAAACGGTAAGTGTTTACAAATTAGCTTGTGATTTAAAATTATTTTATACATGTTTTTTATAAATTTATAACCTGTCTAACAATACTGTGAAATAAAATTTGATCTTGTCATATCTTTTATAAAAAATAAATGATATTGAATTTGATGATCGTTTTAACGATCGGTAGTAATTTGGGGATGTATTTTTGACTTTCAGACCCAGGAATACCAACAAGCCATTGTCCCTCAATCAAATCATTGACGAATTGGAACAATTAGATGATGATGCCCCATTACCAAGAAATATAACCATTTTACCACCTGATAACGCGAATGCTGATATCACAGATGAAGATTCTGGCGATGAGGAGTTTGTAACACTGAACAATCTTCCAGGTTTGATAAAGAGCTCATATAAATCTTTACGTTATTTTCTCATGTAAGTTGTTATACAAATATATATTTCTATCTAGGTTCTCAGCTAAGAGCTCCTGCTGAGATAGAATACATGAGTTCTGACAGTGACGAGGACAGTGTTCCCTTGTCATCTTTATCAAAAAGAAGTCGAACCCCTAATTGTGGAAGGTCGTCAACCTGAGCCATCTACATCTAATTCAGCTCCAGTTGTTAGCAGCACGTCAGCCGTTCCTTTTGTTGATCCAACCGTACCAAAAAATCAAAATTATACTTGGAGAAATCGCCATAATCCTCACGTCGGACCACTATGGCAAGAAAACCACGGGCCAAGACACCTTCAAACGCCCATGTATTACTTTGACTGTATGTTTGACGACTGCGTTATAGAATTATTGGTCAAATATACAAATATTTACGCGATTCAAAAGAACAAAGTGGGCAATGTGACAACGAGTGAAATGAAGTGTTTCCTTGCTATACTTCTTTACAGTGGATATATCGTAGTCCCCCGAAGATACATGTACTGGGAGAAATCATCAGACACTGATTTTAGTATTATGTATAACGCCATGTCGAGAGATAGATTTACATTTATCATGACTCACCTCCACTGTTGTGACAATGCTCAGATAACGACTGAAAGTGATAAATTTGCAAAGTTGAGACCGCTTTTCGATATTCTGAACGAAATATTCCTGAATATGGCTCCTTTAGAAGAAATGTACAGCATTGACGAGGCTATGGTACCATGTTATGGAGGACACAGCTGTAAACAATTTATACGTGGAAAACCGATTAGATGGGGGTATAAGTTCTGGGTTGGAGCGACTAGATTAGGATACGTACTATGGTTTGATCCGTACCAAGGCCATGCAGCAATTATTCCACCGGCATATAGGCAGTTAGGTATGGGAGCTGGTGTGATTTTGCGTTTTGCTGATTATTTACAATTTCGTCACCCAGGGGTGCCTTGTCATTTGTTCTTTGCCATTTTTTTTTCTTCTATTCCACTCTTCCACGAATTGAGTAACAGAAGGCTCAAAGCCACTGGCACAATTCGCGAGGACCGTACAAAAAAGTGTCCTTTGCCGTCCAATAAAGAATTCAAGAAGACAGAAAGAGGCACATTCAAGTACAAGTCTAGCCAACCAGGGCATATTTTAGTTTGCAAATGGAATGATAATAGTGTGGTGTCAGTAGCATCCAATTCAGAAAACATAGAACCCTTACATAAAGCTAAACGGTTCTCGCAGCAGCAGAAAAAATATGTATACATCGATCAGCCTGCAATTATAAAAAGCTATAATGAAAACATGGGGGGAGTCGATAGGTCCGACCAAAACATTGGTCTTTATCGTACATCTATCCGTGGCAAGAAATGGTATTTCTCATTGTTTTGTCACTGCTTGGACATGGCGACTTACAATGCGTGGCAACTTTACAAGAATAATGGAGGAGAGTACGATCATCTCACATTCCGGAGAACTATCGCCAGAGGTATGTTGGACACATATAAAAAAAATGAGAAACGCGGTCCTTGTCCCACTCCTAGAACTTACAGGGAAACTTCACGTTACGATAGAGTTGATCATCTAGTAGAGTACAATGACTCTCAGCTTAGATGTTCGCTTTGCAAAAAAAATACAAACTTCACTTGTCAAAAATGTAAAATCCATTTGCACCCTAAAACATGTTTTGTTACTTACCATACTCCTACATAGACTTGTTTGTTAATTAACGTTTTTCAATTAGATAATAAAGCTTTTTTCATAATAATAACTGTGTTTCTGTTATTTAAAATAGGATACAATCGATAAAGTGGTAGTTATATGAGCGTTAACCTACATGGCTATTACTACTGATCGTTAAAACGATCCGCATTTTCCGAGCCTTCGAAAAAACTCAGATATTTTTTGGTATTTTTCCATGTTTACTATATGCATCAAGGAAACAATACTAAAAAATTACTGTGATAGAAGATAAAAAAAGTTTCAGTAACAACTGGGTTAATATGAAGGGCTTACATAGACACAACCTTGTAGCCTAGGAAAAAAAAATCATTTGAAATATACCTACATTGAGAAAAAGATGCTAGTACCTATACATTGTCTATATCTACAAATTACAAAAAAAAGAGACAAAATAAAAAAGAATTAATAATAATAAATATACATACCTTCACATCGTATGAATTTTTATGTTTTACTTTTTTATTGTTAAAAGCATCTCAGTTTGAGCATAATCTAAAGATTGCAAGCCTTGAACCTTTATTAGTTTTTGTGTCAAGTTCCATTCTTACTATTTTTGATTACCTACTAATGAATGTGATTTAATTACACCCCTTCCAATATGTTCAGACCACAGGACCAAAATATAACGAAATATAAAACAGGAATGATGGACGATAATCGCATTTTGTGGATCCGAGATAGATAATTTACATTGATCCCGGGGTGTAGGTAGTGTGCCATCAATACAGCTAGGGCTGCAATTAGTTCCCCCGGGATTCCGGGATTCTCTCACACGGGATATTTATTTCTTGGCCCATGTTTACTGATTGCCGTTCAGATCAAATGAAACTACATCCCTGCATCGATTTGCGGTTAAAACAATTAATCGAGTTGAAAATATTTTTGAGGCGTGCAAGGAAATTGTTTTTCAGTGCTGGACATAGTTTTATATTGTACAAATCAAATCAAATCAAATTTATTCGTAAATGCAGGTTTCAATACAGCATTTAAGATGTTATATGTGATGGTCGGTTCGCTACATTTTACTAGAGAGCATACAAATAATAATAAAGTTAGTTGTGTCGAAAGATCAAACACAACATTTGAAATTAAATAATTCAATTACTTACATACCAACATAATTATTCATTTATTCCTTACGATATTTATTGCACAATTACCAATGTCAAAATAATAATAGTCAAAACGTAATACTCATTGTAAAAAAAACAAAAATAAAAAAAAATCTAGATGTCAATGGTGTTCTCCATAAACTCAGTTGTGGAATAGTAACATTTATGAATTAAAATGCTTCTCGAAATGCTTTTTATTACAGAAATAGTTTTGCATTCTTTTCTTTCTTGTCTAGTTAATTGCTGCTTTAATTGACAGTACAATAGGTAAGCACTTACATAATCTACGTCTAAATAATATTATGATCCTTAACGACATAGGAACCTTCCTCTAAGTGGAAAGGAACTTGAAGCAAGCAATACGATATGCGGTAGTCCTGAAACGGTTTCAAGTTGCATATAGACAGTAATTGCAAAACTTTCAACGTCACACAAATATAGGTACCTAGACACAGACAGATCGCATTTAATAGGATTTGTGTTGTCGTTGATATTTGTGTGCCACTTTAATATTAGCACTATCTTATGAATGTAAGTCTTAATTAATTGCTGAGTTAGAGAAATATGAAAATACGGTTTCATTTTCACAGTATTTCAAAAATAAATTTTACATCTTGTTTGAACATAAACTATTATCAATCATAAACTTCCACAACATTCATTCACACCCAAAAAAAGTTAACAAAAAAAAAACAATTGCCAAATCGAATGACCCGACACTTAGGTTCCCACCTGGCCCATATTACAATAACTCAGAGAGTTCCTATCCCTATTCTGGAGGTCCCCGGTCGTATTTCCCTTCGATAGCAAGCGCGGACGGGCGCTGGTTAAACTTCTGACACTACTCTTGCTACGTCAGCGCCCGCGTAATTGAATCTTGTGGGTCCGACGCGAACGGCCCAACGCGACGATTGCTTATGAAAACTGCTCGCTCGGACTTTATTGTGAGAATGAATAGGATTATTGGTTGGTGCGTGGTTTTGGTGAGTGTGGGCCAATTTTGATGGGTGAGTTTTGTGTCTACTCTGTTAGCATAATATATCTCTTATAAGCATGAAGTACCAATAGAATGAACATAAACATCAACATGATGTCTTCTTCTTTTACAAACGCCATTAACATCAAAGTACTATGTAGGGATCTCTCGAATATACGATAGGTATTATTGCCTTAAAAATCCATACTAATTTTATTAATATCTATATATATAAAAGAAAGTCGTGTTTGTTACAACACTTATAACTCAATCAATGATGAATGAATGAATCAATGTTCAATTGTAGAATAGAGATGTTTAATAATATGTTGTACCTGGATATCCAAACACATCAATACGCCTTCGTTCTTGACTCCAATTTAGAACTTACATATGAAATGTTCTCCTACTATACCGGTAGATTAAACAACAATGGAATGAAAAACATATTTCATCATTTAGACATTTTAATTAAAAAACATGTCAGAAATACCCTAGAAATAACTCAAATACCAGATATCAATATGGCATCTAAGAAACAACAAATTAACTGCAATGACACAGATTTAACCACCAATAAAATGGATTTTTTTCGTACACAATAGTATGCGAATCCTACACCAAAATATCGCCGGCCTTCTGAACAAAGCAGATTTATTTACAATTCATCTACAAGAACTAACGTTAAGTCGGAAAAACATAGATGTTTTATGCGTAAGCGAGCACTTTATTATGCATGGTCAAGAACACCTATTAAAAATACCAAATTACAAACTCGCCGCATGTTACGCAAGACGTGAGAAAAAACGGGGAGGCGCCTGCATTCTGGTAAACAAGTCTCTTCAATACACAGAACTTGGAGATGCAACAAAATATTCAATAACAGGTGTAATCGAATGTTGTGCTATTGAACTGGTCGAACATAAATTAATAATTGTATGTGTATACAGACCACCTAAGTCGAGCAATTTAATTACGTTTTATGATAATTTTGAAATAATTTTAAAAGCACTTTGTACTAACCCTAAGAAAAGAATTGTTGTTTGCGGGGACTTTAATATAGACAGGTTGAAAAGAAATAATATTAGTTTAGATTTTGAATATCTTCTGCTGGGATTTAACCTTAGACTGGAACTTGATCAACCGACTCGACTATCCAGTAACAGCTGTCTGGATAATTTTGCCCATAATTATAAGAATAAATGTAAGTGTGAAGTAGTAGACTTTGCCTTATCTGATCACTCTGCACAAATATTTGAGATAAAAGTAAATAAAACCTGTAGACTGAACTCATGGCATGTAAAGAAACGGGACCTATCATTGGAAAACTTGTCAAAATTCAATAACTATCTACAATGCCTTTCATTTGCTGAAATATATGAGACAGAAAATGTTAATGAAGCTTATAACATATTTATGCAGCACTTTAGTTTGTTATACAAACTCTGTTTTCCTTTCAAGTTAGTTAAAATAAAACCTAATAAAAAAATAAAGTGGATTTCTAGGGGAATACGATTGTGTAGTAGAAAGCAGCGTCACCTTTTATGGGAGCACAGACTTAGACCATCAAATGAAAACACACATAAATTTAAAAATTACTCTCAGCGATTTAAGAAAATTATAAAATTGACTCAAAAGGCTCAAAATAACTATTTTATCACAAATTCAATTAATAAATCAAAGGCGTCCTGGCAGGTTATTAACAATAAAATATTTACATATGAACCCATTTCAAAGTTAAAAATAAATAATACAATTATTAATGATCCACAAGAAATTGCAGAAGCATTCAACAACTACTTCATTGATCAGATTAAAAACTCACCTAAATCATCACTCGCTACAAATGGTGTACACGAAAACCCTAACACAATATTTATGAGTCCGGTTGTGCCTCAAGACGTACTCAGGGCAATCAAATCATTAAAAAATAAAAACAGCGTAGGATATGATGAAATAGCAACGAAAGTTATAAAATTTGTGTCAAATAACATAATTGTACATATTAGCCATATTATTAACTTAGCCATCAGCACCGGTGTATTTCCAGACGGTTTAAAAACAGTCATAGTCAAACCGCTTCACAAAAAGAACTGCAAGGAGGATATAGCAAACTATAGACCGATTGCTTTAATTCCTGTATTTTCCAAGGTGATGGAAAAGATTATATATGAATTAATCAACAACTTTCTGACAAAATACAACATATTATGTAATGAACAAGCAGGCTTTAGAAAAAATAAAAGTATAAATACAGCAATATATGATTTTTTACACGAAGTAATGATAAATGTAGATAATAAAACACCTATTTGTGCCATTTTCACCGACATGACTAAAGCTTTTGACTGTGTTAATCACGATATTTTATTAAACAAGCTTAATAGTTACGGTCTGAGAGGAAATGTGCTGAATCTCTTAAAATCCTACCTCAATAACGCACACAATATACGGAAATTTCCAGAATTTGTCTTAAAACTAAATGTGAACAAAAATATAGATCTGAAGGTAGAATTGTTAAATTTGGTGTACCGCAAGGTGGTGTGATGGGGCCCCCGCTATTTTTGCTGTATATAAATGACCTGCCTCGGCAGATACCAAATCCAATGGTTTTATTTGCCGATGACAGCACAGCACTGATAAAATGTAGAAATATTGACAACTATGAGCAGGATATTAACTTCACCCTTAGAAATATTATTGATTGGCTTGACAAAAACAACCTGGTAATAAACTTACCAAAGACTAATGTTATGCATTTTCACCAACGTTCAATTCCACCGAACGTCAATGTACAGTACAATGGACAAGTGATTAATCAAACAAAGGTCGTGAAATTTTTAGGGATTCATATCGATGATCAATTAACATGGAAACCGCAAGCAGAAGAGGTGTGCAAAAAGTTAAGCACTGCAGCATATGTTCTTTTTAACCTGACAAAAAAAGTTGACATAAAGACTGCTTTAGTAGCATACCATGGTTTAGTCGCATCGGTCTTGAGGTTTGGAATAATTTTCTGGGGTAATTGTAGCCTAAGAGATACCATATTTAAAGCCCAGAAGCGTTGTGTTAGAGCTATGTGTAGACTTAAACCTAGAGATAGCTAGTGAACCTCTGTTTAAGTCGTTGAAAATTCTTACTTTTCCGTCGCTGTATATTTTAGAAATGGCAATTTTTGTAAAAAGAAATATAACATTGTTTGCTAAGGTCTCTGACGCCAAGAAAGGTCCCGTGAGAAGTCAATACAAAAATGTATTAATTATCGGTGGTTATAAAACAGCACTACTGAGGAAGAGTGTTTTTTGCATGGCTCCCATAATATTTAATAAACTACCTGACAGTATAAAAGAAAACACTCTTCAACAATTTAAAATTAAACTTAAGGGTTTTTTGATACAGAAATGTTATTATTCTGTAAGTGACTTTTTGAATGACCCTATGTGTGACATTTCAACAGCGTTGTAGTATTGACATTAGGTATGTAATAGACGTGTTTAAATAATTTATTTGTACCTGACGTAATCATTAGATATCTTTATTGTTTCATAATTTTGCCCAGAATTTTTATTTATACTTTATCGATACAGAAATGTTATTATTCGTGGTGTGACTCGTTTTTTTGACATTCCAGCAATTTAATACACATTATTGACATTATTTGATATTTACTTTCGTGCTTCTTCAAGACTTGTTAAAAATTTTTAGTAATGTAATTTTATTTTCTTTATTATTTCATAATTTTACTTAAAATGTTATTGAAGAAAACTGACATTATTTATTAAATTTTGCATGCCAAAACTCAGGCAGAATGTACCTCATCATCATCATCATCATTTCAGCCGAAAGACGTCCACTGCTGGACATAGGCCTCCCCCAAGTGGCGCCACATTGACCGGTCCCGTGCGACTCGCATCCAGCGGATCCCCGCAACCTTTACCAGGTCATCGGTCCACCTAGTGGGAGGCCTTCCAACGCAACGTCTTCCGGTTCGTGGTCGCCACTCCAGAACTTTTCGACCCCATCGGCCATCTGTTCTGCGAGCAATGTGCCCTGCCCACTGCCACTTAAGTTTGGCAATTCTTCGGGCTACGTCGGTAACCTTGGTTCTCTTGCGGATATCCTCATTTCTGATTTTATCACGCAAGGAAACTCCGAGCATAGCCCTCTCCATTGCCCTTTGGGTGACTTTAAGCCTTCTGATGAGGCCCATTGTGAGCGACCACGTTTCGGTCCCGTATGTAATCACTGGCAACACACACTGGTCATAGACTTTCGTCTTGAGACACTGCGGTAAGTTGGACGAGAAGATACCACGCAACTTCCCGAACGCTGCCCAGCCGAGTCGGATTCGACGATTGACCTCTTTCTCGAAGTTAGACCTACCTAACTGGACCGTTTGTCCCAGGTAGACATAATCGTCTACAACTTCGAGTGTAGAGTCTCCGATCTTGATAGGAGTGGGTGTTACATGGGCATTCAACATGACCTTGGTTTTGTCCATGTTCATTTTAAGACCCACTCTTTCGGAAGCTCTACTGAGGTCACCGAGCATTGTACTGAGGTCCTCCATGGTCTCAGCCATGACCACTATATCGTCGGCAAACCGAAGGTGAGAGATGTACTCGCCATTGACGTTGATGCCTAGCCCGCTCCAGTCCAGAAACTTGAAGACATCCTCCAATGCAGCGGTGAACAGTTTCGGAGATATGACGTCTCCCTGTCTCACACCTCGCTGCAGAAGGATAAGTTCCGAGGTCTGGTCCTGAAGCCGGACTGACATGGTGGCGTTTCTGTATAGACACTTCAACACCTCGATATACCGATAGTCGATTTGGCACCGTTGGAGAGACTGCAGTACAGCCCAAGTCTCGATCGAATCAAATGCTTTCTCGTAGTCCACAAACGCTAAACAGAGAGGCAGGTTATACTCTTCGGTCTTCTGTATAACCTGCCGCAGCGTATGTATGTGGTCTACGGTGCTAAAGCCTTTTCGGAAACCGGCTTGTTCGGGAGGCTGGAAGTCGTCAAACCTGCGCGCGAGACGATTCGTGATGACTCTTGAAAACAACTTGTAGACATGGCTCAGAAGTGAGATGGGCCTATAGTTCTTCAACCGAGCATTGTCGCCCTTTTTGAAGAAGAGTACCACCACACCTCTGCACCATGCCTGTGGCGTTTTTCCCTCGAGTATGACGGAATCTAACAGCTTCTGAAGGGCCTTAAGTACCGGTTTTCCACCCGCCTTCAGGAGTTCGGCCGTAATTCCATCATCACCCGGTGCCTTGTTGTTTTTAAGCTGTTTCAGAGCCATCCTAATCTCGTACAGGCTGACGTCCGGGATGTCTTCGGTATAGTGTCGGGTTAGTCTAGCTCTTGGGTCGTTCGCTAGATCTACAACGGGTTTACTGGTTGACGTGTACAACTGCCCATAGAATCTCTCGATCTCCCTCAGAAGCTCCGGTTTGGCGGACACAATCCTGCCATCGTCGGTCTTCAGTTTCGTGAGCTGGCTCTGCCCAATAGCCAGATCCCTTGCAAATACCTTGGAGCCTTTATTCTTCTCAATTGCGTCTTTAATACGTTCGGTATTAAAGCGGCGGAGGTCGCTCTTCAAGGATTTAGAGATCCGTCTATTTAACTGCCGGTATTTCCACGCCTCATCTGAAGACTGCAAGATCATCTCACGCCGCTCCTTCATGAGCTTGAGAGTACGATCAGAGAGTTTTTTGTTCTTATCTGCACGACGTGTCTTGAAGAACTTAGACCCAGTCGTATGGACAGTTTCCACGAACTCGTCGTTGTATTCGTCCACTGAGCTTCCTAGGCACTCGAAACGATTCTGGAGTTCGAGCTGAAAGCTCTCGGGGTTTTGAATCTGGACCTGTGCTGGACGGAGCGTAGACTTCATCAGTCGAGACCTTTCAAGCTTTATATTGATGTTCAATGTGCCTCTTACCATGCGATGATCGCTCCCGGTTTTCACCGAATTGATCACAGAGACATCATTGAACATTTGCTTCTTGGTTGACATGATGAAGTCAATCTCATTTTTAGTTGCACCATCAGGGCTCTGCCAGGTCCACTTTCTGTGCTCACGCTTTCTGAAGAAGGAGTTCATCATATAGAGGCCCTCCTTCTCCATAAAACTAGCCAGTTGGTGACCCCGGCGATTCCGACGTCCAAACCCAAATTGCCCCACATGCAGCTCATCACCGTCTCGTTTGCCCAGTTTCGCGTTAAAGTCCCCCATGACAACGGTGAAGCGAGTTTTGAAACCATGCATGGCTTTAGAGATATCCTCATACATGGTCTCCACTTCGTCGTCGGGGTGTGCCGAGGTCGGGGCGTAGACCTGTATGACCTTCAGCGAATATCTTGAGGATATTCTGAGTATAAGGTACGCCACCCTGGTCGACACACTCTCGATCTTCACCACGTTGTTCACGAAGGACCTGTGGACGATAAACCCAACACCACCCTGGGACTGCCGGTCACCCTCTCGGAAATAGAGCAGGTTGCCGGATTTCAGGGTTATCGTGTCCTCCCCCTCTCTTCGGACTTCAGATAATCCCACAATACTCCATCGCAGCCTGCTCAATTCCTCTTCGAGTTCCGTTATCTTCTCGTCGGTCCGGAGTGTACGCGTGTTGTATGTTGCCAGGTCAAGTCGTCGGTGTAGGCAGCCTGATCCCTTCCGGAGATTCTTCGCACCCCTTGCCACGCCGTAACCTCGACCGCTACCATAGTCGAAGCTAGACGAGCTGCCGGGTACTAGGGGCCGTTTTTGTGTTGCGCTATTCATTTGGGGGGTTTTGCCATAATCGCCACGCTTGGCAGGCGGGTTGGCGATCGCAGTATGGTTGTTACAAAGGCACAGAGAATGCTGCTGCCCGTTCTCTGGTAAGTCCCTTAGTCGCCTTTTACGACACCCACGGGAAGATATGGGATGGTGCTATTCTTTACGTCCGACACCATACGGATCGTACCTGGCTCTCTATAATTTAATAACAGCTTGGTGTTCAATACCTACATTCTATGCAAATAAATGATTTGATTTGATTTGATTTGAACTCGAGAACGGCTGGACCGATTGCCATGGTTTTTGATTTGTTGGATTTGTTTCCGTCCCGAATAGCAGAATACATCTTAAAAAGTGTAGGGTAGGTGTAGGGTAGGTGTAGGGTAGGTGTAGGGTAGGTGTAGGGTAGGTGTAGGGTAGGTGTAGGGTAGGTGTAGGGTAGGTGTAGGGTAGGTGTAGGGTAGGTGTAGGGTAGGTGTAGGGTAGGTGTAGGGTAGGTGTAGGGTAGGTGTAGGGTAGGTGTAGGGTAGGTGTAGGGTAGGTGTAGGGTAGGTGTAGGGTAGGTGTAGGGTAGGTGTAGGGTAGGTGTAGGGTAGGTGTAGGGTACGTAAATAGGCAGGTAAGTAGGTAGATAGCGACAGGACAACGTCTGTCGGGTCAGCTAGTTAAGTATAAATGCGAAAGTAACTCTGTCTGTTACGCTTTCACGACGAAACGGCTGAACTGATTTTGATGAAATTTGGTATGAAGATAGCTTGAACCCTGGGGAAGGATATAGGATACTTTTTAATCCGCAACTTTGTCTGCATCCGCGATAACGAAGTCGCGGGCAAAAGCAAGTGATAAATAAATACTTCAAGATATTATTAGAAATACTAACGAGTATTGATTGACACAAATATAATTTTTAATTACACCGTAGACCTTACTTTGGTCAGCTAAAAATGGTCGTCAAGCATTTTTGTTTTTCTATCCATTCTTTACATATAACCAACCACAGTTAACAATATATTATTGGAAACTTGACAGCGAATGCTAACAAGAAACCGGTAACTAAACAATAAATGGACAAGTAAAACTTTAAACACGAGTTAGAAGTCTGTAGTCACGTACACCACTAACGTTAGCGGGTTCAAAGTGAGCAGTAAACCACATGTCTTGAAGAATGATTACTTGGCCTAGAATGGCGCTTGGATGTTATTTTAAAGACATCGCTTGTCTTACCTAAGTTACTAGTGAAGTAGCAGAAAACTGTTCTTAATTCAAATCTAAATTCACAAAGTACGTTAGGCTGCGGCGCGCCCGAGCAGAGAGACCACAGCAGACCACGCAGACACACACACAAAACAAACCGCCATTTTTCGCACGCACACATTGAAATTACATTTATAGGCATTCTCAAGCAGTTTCGACTGTCGCCTGTTGTCTAAATGAATAAATGAGAGACTTTGACATTTCATGACAAACAGGAAAATTTTGATATAAAAAAAATGCAAAGAATTGCAAAGAATATTTGAATTTCACGGGCCACCCGGCTTTCATCTTATCGCATAGGATATAGGAACAAACATCCATCTTCCAATTATCCTTACAAACTTTATTATAAAATACGACGGTTTATTATATCCGTCAAAATCCTTCGCATTGAGACTGCAAGTCAGTGCCGCAATAACCCCTATGTTTTAATACCTATATTGCACAATCCAGTAGAACATCATAGTAACCCACATCTGTCGGTTGACTCACACGTAGAACCGGAATATGCACCTGCTACAATCTATATTATTCTCTTTCATTCGTACGTACAATATTGAAACAGCGAGATTAACTTTCTATGTGTTCACGGATTGATTTTTGAATTGAGTGTAGTTTGAAATAGAAAGAATAATAGTCTGTCTTTGCATCAACTTCTTCTGAGTGTATTTCGTCATTCGTACAGACAGCGCCATCAACTGCTAACCCCCCGAGCGTTGAAATTTCTTCGCATAGGGGGTAAGCAGTTGATGACGCTGTCTGTACTATCCCCAAGCCCAGACCATGGTAAATTCTAACATTACTTTTCTTTTTTTGTGAATCTTAAATTTAAGAGCGTGTATTCGATTCGTGACGAAAACTTCATGTTTTTGCGTTTTGCCCAGAGCAATACCGTAATGATGTGAGCAGATTATTTAAAGACAATTACAGTTTTAAGAAAGATTAAGTCTTGGTAAAAGAGAGAGAGCAAAAGCTACAGAGTAAAAGTATAATTTTTAATTATGGTTTTTTAAAGCGAAGACAATCCTTTCATAGCGTTTTACGAAAATAGACGTCAGAGTTAACTTTCAGGACGAGTACAACCATAACAGTACGCCAAAATATTATGTTTTTTGCGTTTTTTCAACAGGATATACAGTCTTAAAGTCAGACACAGAGCCAAAATTACGAAAATATTACTATTATGTATTAAAAAACCATGTTGAAAAAGTACAAAATCGGTTCACTTTGTCAATTTTTTTTCACCAGTATTTGAATAAAAACATAACTGATATATTTATTTTATGAAAACAAAGGTTATGCTTAATATAAAAACTATTTTTTAGTCCGTTATACGAACTCATTTATTTTAGACAATTATTTTAAGAAGCCCTGTAAAACATCGCGCGCTGTCGTTTGCCGATCAATTTCAATGATTCGTGCTTATTTCGTGCGTATTTCTTTTTCTGGTGCATACAAACCGACCATTGTGCTGTACTAGTGTGTGTCAATGCTCCTACGCCATTCTAGCAATCATTTAGATTTTGAGTTGCGCTAAATCGAATACGCGCCCTTAATATTACTGTCCAATACTAAATAGTGGCGTTGACTGGCCTAGGACGAGAGTACTAACGTAAAAGTATTCGATTCGAGTGAATGTCCGAATTAAAAATTCATCATAGCTTTTTGGTTTGATTTTATACGACACTAGCTACCCAACCCGACTTCGCACGGATAGCACTAATAAATTATAGCCCACCTTATTACCTTCCTAGATAATTCTTTTTTCTAATGGTGAATTGAGTTTTGCCCGCACAAAAGTTGATCGAACTAACGTTACAATATTACTCCGTGCGGTAATGCTGCCCTAGATTTTCTGCGCACATCTCCTAGTATTATTTCACATTTATTTATGTTTATATAGTACAGCTAAATTTATATAGGTATATGATATACCAAATATATAATTATGTATGTATGTGTAATTTATATCTTTTTAACTTTTTATTCATTCCTTTTTAGGGTTCCGTACGTCAATAGGAAAAAACGGAACCCTTATAGGATCACCTTGTTGTCCGTCTGTCTGTCCGTCTGTCTGTCAAGACCCTGTCGGGAACGCGTGGAGGTATGAAGTACTCATACTTCTAAGTTAACGTAAAAAAAAGATACGGCCGTTTACGCCGCAAAAAACGTACATTTCGGCACTCTCAAGGAAACCAAAATTCATAGGGTACTTCCCGTTGACCTAGTACTATAAAATTTGGCAAGTAATATCGTCTTGTACTACAAGTATAGGAAAAAGTCTAAAAAGTCTAAAAAGAAAACTGTACATTTGGCATTACAAATGTACAGTTTTCAGACTTTTTCCTATACTTGCTCATACCTCGATGATTGATTGCTTCTTTTAAAAAAGATTTTTTTTTTTAGATTTCATTACATCTAAAAAAAAATCTTTATTAAAAGAAGCAATCAATCATCGAGGTATGAGCGGTCATAATTGAATGGGTGAGCAAATCACGGAATTTGATCAGAACCGTCGGTGGACGAGTCCGAGTTGCACTTGCCCGGTTTTTTTGTTATATGCACCTGCCATGTTTTCTCTTCACTACCCTTAGTTTACTGGTAGAGAATGCCTAAGGCATTAAGGCCGCCTTTGTACCTTTGTGCATAAAGTGAAAATAAATAAATATAAAATTCTAGGAAATTGGCCATCGTTTCATTGAACGTCGTCACATATTATAAATTACAGTCCGTCGCTGCGCTGAGTTAATGTTTATTCGGACTTATCTCAGAATCTTCTGTACGGATTTCTATGTGGTTTTCACATATAGAAAGAAGAATAATCTAAGAAGGTTAGCAAAAAATTAAAGATAAGATATAAATTAGCAAAAAATTTAGGATCAGAATGAAAATTCACGCGGACGAATGTTTCACGCGGTGTCAATCAGCTATACACCTGAAAAGAATGAGAGTTTTGTTGCCAAATTGTGATTCGTAATTTGTCTAAATTTCTAAACTATACGTAATATATTTTTGAGATAATACTAATAATATAAATGTTTTTTCTTCTTCTACACTTATTATCTAGAACTTAAAAACAATAATTATAATAAAGGCGAGGGAAAAAATAATAATTATAATAAATTATCAATTTTCATTTGTGGGAGATTGGTTCCTGAAGTAACCCGAGACCTGTACTTCAGGACACCAGGAACTTGTTAATTTTGAAAGATCGAAAGAGAAAAGATCTGAATGTTGCCGGAGTATAATAAAAAGGATGTAGATTTGTCTAACAGTCAAAACCTCAGCTTTCTGATATAGTGCGGCAGTTGGGAACAGTCGAGGTTTTGAAAGGCCAACTTTTAGAATCAGCCTTTGGGCTCTTTCTGATTCCAACATTTTAGTTTTAAAGGCTCAAGCCTCAAGTTATCACACAATATGTTAGTATTGATTGAACAAGGCCAACGTATACCATTTTAAGAGATTTAGCATTGGCTACCTGTCTCAGCTGTTTAAATATATGTATGTAAGTTTTCGTACTCTTTGAAGATGACACGACGTAGTCTGAATAATATTACTGCCTCCAGGCGCTACCTAAATATAGCTTGAGATACCTATGTTTAAGTTGACTGCGTCTGCAGCGTTATCTGGACAAGCTTGTATCGACGAACGAGCGAGTTTGTTTAGCAATGTTAATAAAGACTTGTTTCCGATTTTTCGAACGAAAAAATAATGTGACATATTGACAGTTATTATTATCGTTTATTTCAGGTATTAACTTATATAAATATTACAATGCATTATTAAATTATCATATCTCAAAACATTAAATTAAATTATTAATTCAATGTCGTGTAAGTTGCTATGATTGGTTGACTGAATCATTAACAATCACTTACATCATTTTTTGTACCGCGGGTATATTTCCTTTGAATAAGAATTTTAAAATTCGATCAACAATTGCCATAGAAATCGCGTACAAACCTACAAAAAGAGTCCTCCTTTTTGAAGTCGGTTACAAATTAAGATAAAAAACCAGCAATAAAAAATTATTAAACAACAAAATAGCACTATTTACATCTTTATCTGCAAGTAATAAAACGAGTTTACGTTTTATTACTTGCAGTTAAAGATATAAATAGTTATTTAAATGAATAGGGTGGGTATGCCTCAGGGGTGGTCCCATATAAATTTTATCGAAATTGACTCAACGCTTTATGAAAAAATCGACGTAAAATAAAAACTATACATAGATGACGTTTTGGTTTTTGGCTAAGCAATTTTTTTTCAAGGACTTTCAACCTCTGTTTTAACTGCGTTGCCGTTTTGTAGATGGATGGATTAGAATGATAAAAAGGTACTAATAAGCAGAAAATAAGAACCTTTTTACAGAAAGCCTCTTTGAACCATTAACTGAACCCATGGTAGTTGCGTCACTATGTTTCTTTCCTTTTTTGTATCGATCAAAAAGATACAACGGCCATTAAACTACGAATCCTTTGTCCTAAACTATGAACGTGTCCGCAACGAATTGATAGCGAGAAACGATGGCATTTGATATTACTGCAACAACTACGCCATTGCAGCATTGCGACCACAAGACGTACACAAACGCATTTCAACGCAGAGCAATACCCGCTCTGAAAATGCAGCTAGAGAAATTCTTTTGATTACGTCTATCGCTATTGTGTGATTAAAGGTGGGGTCACAGTCATAGTGGTTTTGATGAAAAATTTAGAAGACTAGCTTTTGCCTTCGACTTCGTCAGCGTAGCCAAAGTCCTAAATTATTCCACGGCAAAATAAGAACGAGATTAAAAATGTCCTGTGTTAAGCTACATCCATCCTTTCATTCATTATTGAAAGGATTCGCGTTTTTATTAGTTTTTTTAATAGCATCTCGGAGGTCAACCTAGCAGGTTTTGAACTTTCCGATGTAACCATAAAAATATATAGTAGTCAGTGCTACGGCTGCTACAGAGTGTAGCAGCCGTAGCACTGACGGCTACGACGTAGCAAAAGCGTAGCATTTTTTAACAGCTTATAGGTGCCAATTCTGTTGTACACGAGCTTATTTTAAGCTATTTATATCTCTTTCTATCCAGTAAAACAAGAAAGACAACGATATTAATAAGAGCTGTCAATTTAAGTTGATCTAAAATGTTCATACAATATGGTTGTCATTTCAGAACGTATTGATTAAAAACACGGCGAAGTTCAAGGAAAAAACTAATTTGACATCTCTAACTTAGTTATTCTCTGTCGCCGTCCTTTTCATCACCTGTCTAGTAGTAAGACATGCCAATCGTCTAATTTTAGTTTAGTTTGTGAACAAGGGAATCAACACCAATGCCGTTTTGAAAAGCAGCCCTAAAGCAGCATAAAAATATATATTATAGTTTTCACAAATTATAAATCAAACTACTTGTAATTATTATCTAGCTACATATGAAATTGTTAACAATTTCATAGGACCTAGAATGAAAGTTCTTTAGAATATTATAGATTTTCGAACCCATACATATTATGCTTTTGTGCCTTGCCCGATGAAATAAATCTTCCAATATTATCGGAATAATATTGGTAGTTGGATACTACCGAGTTAGTAGCCAACTAACTAAGCTAACTAACATTCTGCCAATCAGCGTCCGGCGATATGATACCTACACTCCTCTTCGTAACGTAACCACTAATTAATACACCGACAAACGTGTATTGCCTTGATTAACAACCATTTTCTCGCAAACATAAATTATAACATTTTTTTTTTCAAGGACACAGGCTGAAATTAGTACATATGACACATCGCCAATTTGTAGATATTAGTGTATTTATAAAAAACCTTTAAAAAAATAGAAAACCGCCACAAAAAAGGAAAAGTAAAAATAACTAATTTCGCTAGTGCCGGTTTAGGTTCTGTTTGTTGTTTTGTATTTCCACAAACTTAAGTTATTTTATACTTTTTAGTTTTTGAAGGCAGTTGTCATCCTTTAATTTTCTACCCATATAGTTGGAATATTTTTTCATGAAATGTACAGGGGACCAATTTTGAGTCATACACTATCTATTAAAAACAGAATAATTGATATTGGCCTACTCTGTAAAACTTTACGCGTAGTCAAACATGAAAAAAAAAATATTACGTTGCATTTTTGTTTATTTAAAAACTTTTCGTAATATTATTTTGTAGAACACACAACCTTCTCGAGGGAAATAACTCTCTAAGCGCGCACCACTTTAAAGAAAACACCAAG
Source organism: Charanyca ferruginea (assembly GCA_947361185.1). NCBI lineage: Eukaryota > Metazoa > Arthropoda > Insecta > Lepidoptera > Noctuidae > Charanyca > Charanyca ferruginea. The sequence goes on from OX376073.1 coordinate 11,893,596, forward strand.
ATAACACACGAATATATCTAAAGAAAAGGCTTACAAAGTACAGGTTAGGTTCACACTATAAAAGAAGACAGAATATATTATACATGGTGCTTATCTTTAGCCAGTTGAAACCGTCGGGCTAGAGGAATGGATTACCTGAGTGTTCGTGGGCGGTGTCTATTCACTATGCAAAGAAAGAGTGTGATGTACACATATGTAAAAACAACACTAGTACATGAAATACACCTTTAAATATTTAACAGGCTTCGAGGCTTCGGATTGTCAACCCACACGCTTCCTACGTGTTTTAGGAAAAGGGTAAGAAAATGTTTTTGGTGGTAACAAAGGTTACTAATCAGGCAGGCAAGCTTCTTCGTTCGTGGGGTAAACCTCTCTCAAGTCTAGAATTTATTTGGATTCTTATAAAAATACCATGGTGTATATCCAGCTGCTTTAAAATGTCGAGAGGTGAGCGAGATTCGATTCTTCTCAGTAGAAATTATGTAGACATTTCCATGATTATAAATACAAAGTAAAGTAATACACAATTAGAAAATACATATTTAGATCTATCATTTAAAGAGATACTGACACATTTAAAAGTATTTATTATATACAAAGCTTAGAAATAAATATAAACACATAATATGTACAATGCTCACAGGGCATCAAAAAACTCGTCCGCATCGCTCTCAATGGGACAAGTGCCCAAAAGGCTAGCAGCATTACCACGTTGAATGGCAATGCTAATTCTTTGGCCCAAGAAAAGGCCAGCCCTTTGGTCACGTGAAGAGTCGACCAGCCGCTTTGCAATGTCCCTAAAAACAAGGTGAGCACTCGGGCCCCATGGCCCTAATGTTTCGACCCCAAACGGCTCAAACATATAACTTTCAAGAAGGTTGTTATCTTTACGCCGTTTGAGGTTTTCCGCACCTGCAGCAGCCGCCCCAGCACAACACGACGTGCTAGGAAGATGGGATGGCGCAAGGGTGTCGACACAAGTTGCATCCCACACCAAAGGCCTACCCAACTTCCACGGCATTATGGTCATTCCATCTGGTCTCTTTCCATCGTCACGTGCCAAGCCAATAGGTTCTAACACAGCTGGCACGCCGGCGGAGGCAAGAGCACGACGGATGATGTCATTAATGCTGGCGTGCCGTGCTATCCGGCCGGCGCTCTTACAGCAGGAAAGGCCATGGTGACCGAGGCAGTCGACAACTGCACCGCATTGACAGCGATGCGGGGCCCCGCAAGGAGCGCCCAGACGTAGGCATGTAGCGATCCGGAATGTAGAGTCACCAAGCATAGTACCTATGTTAGGTGACGGCAGTGCCTGAAGCCAGAGGCCCGACTCCCACTCACCCACAGCCAGCAAGCGGGCACGCTCAGCAGAATTGGTGGACGTATTAATGAGTTTATTCCGTACCAACCTGCAGAGCGGCTCATCCCACTGTCTCTGGGAAGATGGGTTCACGGGCCGAACCGTATTTGGGCAAGCCACTTTCCAGGCGTTCACCGCATCAGTCAAGCACGGCACTTCAAAGTCAACCAGTGACGAGGATAAGATTTTTGTGGTTAACTTTTCGGTGCTGTGGACGGAGGACAGGAACGCCGGCAAACTAACACTGGAAATTTTGCGGATCCCGAGACCACCAAAACGAATAGGTAGTGTGGCTTGTAGCCACGCTCGGTCATCCAGGGACACATTGAGAATTGAAGTGAGTGTATTTTTAATAATTTGATCAATTTTGTCCAAAAGGTGTGGCTGCTTCCATAAAGGTGAAGAGCGAAGGTAATACATAAAATTTGGGCCAAAACAACAATATTTGATGAGGGTAAATGCCGAATGTAGATTAATTTTGGAGAGCCTATCCGAAATATCGTCAAATCGTCTAATTTTTTCGTCAATGAAAGGTGCGAGACTATCTTCTAAAACTGGGGAACCTAGGAGGTGCAGTGAGCTTTTATCTAAAATTTTGATTTCTGGAGCTATGGCTTTAAATTTATCTAAAGCTGTTTGTTTGTTGGTAGAGTCGCAAAGAAAAATTTCACATTTGGAGGGATTCAGGTCTAGGCCAATAGATTGAAATTGCTGTTTCAGAAGTTGAAAATCTTTCAAAACGGTGTCTATATCACCTCCTACAGTTCCGTCGTCCAAATACCATACGTTAAATTTGGAATTTAGTTTTTGTATTATAGGATGAATAGCCAAACTGAAAATAACTGGCCCAAGAGGATCACCTTGTTGACATCCGACTGCAGATTCCAAAACATTGTCCTTATAAAGCAATTTTGAAGGGTGCCTGTAACACTGCCACATAAAACCATAAATTTCGGGTAATTATTTTTTGACTTCGGCCAACAAAGTGTCTCTATTGACGGAGTTGAAAGCGTTCTTAACGTCAACCTTAAGAATGACCTCACCTTTGTTTGATTTTAAAAAAGTGGAAAGGGCATGTACGGCAGCCTCGCAGCCCCCTCTGGAACCAAAGCCAAGCTGCAGGGGCTGAAACTTCTTGGTTAGGTTTTCGCTGTAAATTTTACAGCAAATTTTGGCTGCCATACGCCTGTAGGTGCACCCCACGGCGATAGCACGAATGCCGCCGTCTTTCTTGCGTAGGGCGCATAAGTTTGCCCCATACAAGACATCGACGACGGCATCGTTCACACCGCCGCAGAGCATAAGTTTAACCAGAGCCGCAAGCTCCTTCAACAGTGACTCACCAGCATCCCCGGCGGCCGAGCTCAACAGGTCCTTTAAGTGCTGTGGAGTTAAGCCGTCGAGGCCGCCAGCGGAACCACTCCGGAAGGAACCCACGGCTGCTAATAACTGGGGAGCTGAAATGTTAAAAAAATTCGAATCCAGATCAGGGAGTTCGGGAGGGTCGGGAAAGGCGAGACCATCCGCAGGCGCTGGGTGTTTACTCTCCAGAGCTGAAAGAGTTTCCACATTTAATATTCGTTTGCCTAATTCTAACTGCAGCTAACCACCTCACAGCGTGAATAACTCAATATTAATTAACCAGTTTGTGGCAAATAATAGGCCTAAAATGTAAACGAATAAATGCAAGCGAATAAAAGCGTCCACACAAACTACATCCATACTTATAAACATACAGACAACACGGTTGGCCCAGTGATTTGAGCGATTGACTGCTGCGCTGCAGGTCGCGGGTTCGATTCCCGCACGGAACAATTATTTGTTTGGCCTATAGATACTTGTTCCGGGTCTGGCAGTTTGTGTATGTGAGTTTAAATGTTTGTAAACGCACTCACGACACAGGAATAATTCTTAGTATGGGGCAATGTTTTTTTTTTGTTAAAGATACAAACTTTACAATATTAGTATAGATACCTTAAATGGGATAATTTCTGTACATCATTGCAAACTAGTTTCAAAATAGAAGACTGTTTAGTAAATGTCCCAGATAAAAGAATTCAATTTTAGTACAAAATTGCTTACGACTACTTTTGTTCAGCAAAATGTGTACTATTTTTAACTACTGTTTCAAACAATAAAGGAAAGCGTCGAACTTTAAAAGTTTTTAATTCCATTAGTCGACGACTGACTATCTTAAAAGCCAGGACTGAATGTTTAAAAACTTTGTATCTGCTTAATACTGCCAGTAACGACACCATTAAAGATTGACAGAGTAAAACAAGACAAACACAGTCAGGTACATTAAAAGTTGAAGACTCTAGAGACCTGGTTACATTGCAGGTAGGTACATATTATTTCTTTGATCGTACAATTATTGTACCTACTTTTGTATGTATAATTCATGTATTAGCAAAGAAAAGTGTATTTAATAAATTGGTACAGATTACTCTAGTGTGTGATTTATACGTATGTACATTTATACGTATGTACATACTTGAACGCGTTAAAGTCATCAATATGTACTAAGTGTTAAGGCGAGTTTTGCTATCGATTCGAACGCGTTAACGGAATCGAACACGTATGCAATCAAGTATGTCACAATTGTGTTTCCCATTACTGTCACTAGATGACGCTATTTCCAAAGCATACTAATTGTAGTCTGAAACCACACACTGTGCATTCTGAAACTGAAATAACGCCTTAAAGTGAATGATAGCAATGAAAAATTCAATTATTCCATACAAATTGACGTAAGTGAACGTTAACGTGAACGCTATCGAATAGGTTAAAAATACACTAGATACACAGGTGTCTACAGTTTTCTATTTTAAATGTTCCTGACTTGATGTAGATATAGTTTGTCTTTACGCTGCCAATCTTGAATGGTATCATAAACAAAATATTTTTCAAACCATCTGTTTCAATAAAACTCAAATTACCAACGCCGGGATCAACTCATCTCCTTTGAGGCTTGTACATCCGTTTCCTGTAATTTCGCAAAAGATTCTGAGTGTTAAGATTGCAAGAATATTGTAATATCTTCAGATCTTGCCACGATGTACATTGGAAGTAATAACAGTGCAATTTGTGATTTTAAGTATATTAATAAAGTTTATAAATAATCTTAAGCAACCACATTTTGGTTGAATGAATAGGTTACTTCTAAGCAAGCCCCATCTTAGACCGCATCATCGCTTCCCATCAGGTGAGATAGTGGTCAAACGTATGCCTATCAAATGATAAAAAAAAAGAAATGTCGGTTATCGTGAATGTAGACGAAGATGCGGGGTAATAAAGAGTCTATTTTCTTTCTTTCTTTTCTTAGGGTTCAAGCCTAGCCTGTAATACAAATTTTCATCAAAATCAGTTCCTACTGAACTGATTTTGATGAAAATTTGTATTAGCCGCAAAAGCGTAACTAACAAACTGACTTTCGCATTTAAATTATTAGTAAGTATGGATAGTACTGTTACGTAGGTAGCCGATAGTACTATTACGTAGGTCGCCATGCTAGCGCCACCTGTTATCGAATAGCAGAACTACGTCACACGCCGGCGCCATCTATTCTCGAATAGCAGATCTACAGTTCTGGAATGTTCGAAATGGATAAGTTTCGTGTTGCAACGTTAATAATAATAATAATAATAATAATAATATGTGGGGACATTTCACACACACGGCCATCTGACCCCAAACTAGGGAGACCCTGTACTATGGGTGTCAGACAGCTGATATACATACACAAATATATTTTAAATACATACATATATAGATAAACCACACCCAGACACAAGGCAAACACAAGTGCTCATCACACAAATATTTACCCTGGGCGGGAATCGAACCCGCAACACACTGCGCAGCAGTTGATCGCTCAGCCACTGCGCCAACCGTGTCGTCGTTCTCGATCAGTCCCGTATTTAATTTGCTAGAATGTTCGCGTATATGTCCTAAGCCATATATAAATAGCGGACTGCGATGCGGTGGAGTTACCCCACCCGATACGCGCTGGCGTCCCTCAGGGCTCCGTAGTATCCCCCCTCATTTTCACGCTGTTCACCAGCGACATCCCCAAAGATAAAAAGGCCCAGTTGGCTCTATTCGCTGACGACACGGCCATCTATTACTCGGGTCGCAACCCAGACTGCATAGCTCGTACCCTCCAATCCGCGGCAAAAGCCTTAGGCGCTTATTTCCGGAAATGGAGAATCGAGGTAAACCCCATCAAGAGTCAGGCAGTACTCTTTTCCAAACCGCGTTCGTCCCCCTCTGTGCCCAGTCCGATAACCATGTTCGGTAAGCCTATCCCTTGGGAGAAGCAAGCCAAATACCTAGGTGTGATTCTGGACCACCATCTTACTTTCGGAGAGCACATAAAGACGGTGCGTTCGCGCGCCGCTTTCGCTCTCGGTAGGCTATACTTCATGTTGAATGCACGCAGCAATTTGTCACTCAAGTGCAAATTGCGCATTTACACGGCGTGCATTCGTCCCATCATGACGTACGCCTGTGCTGTATTCGCACACGCGAAACCATACCGTCTCCATAGGATGCAGACCCTCCAAAACCGTTTCTTACGAAGAATCACAGGAGCCCCTTTTTACCTTCGCAACGAGGACCTCTATCTCGATCTAAAAATACCTACCATCCAGCATTTCATGAAACGCTCCGCCAAGCGCTTCTTCGACACTGCTGAGAAGCACTCTAACCCGTTAATCGTATCGGCCGCCCGGTACACTCCCTCCCGTATTAGTAAGACTCGACGACCGAGACATACTCTGACCGACCCTGACGATGCTATTACTCTCCTCCAGGAGAGCAATAAGGCCACCAGTACAGTTAAGAAACACAGACACAGACCGCCGTCATTCCGTCCTCGCCGCCGAGGCCCGCCGCGACGACCCCGTACGTCCCCTCCCCAACCCTTGCTCGTGCCAGCCCGCGCCGCTGAGCCTGTAGCTTTAAATTCGTCCCTAAAAAATGGAAATCCGATCCAGCCTGTCCCTTTGCTGTCCTCTCCCAGCGACGCCCTAAGCCGAGGCTCGTACCCCAAAGGGGGTGCCCTTAGCGTGTAGTCGCTTAGTTTGTAAGCTCTTTTGCCCTGGCTGGAGGCCCTAAAAATAATATTTTTTAAGGCACCACAGGAAAGTCCGGTTAAGCAGCCGACAACCTCCTAGGTTGACCTGCGAGATGCCAATCCGAAAAAAAAAAAGAAAAAAACGGTGGAGTTAGTTAGTTTTTGGAAGCGAAACTGAAAACTGCGACTATTGCGAATACTACGATCTAAGTGATTAACAAGTGATTTTTTTAAGTGATTGATTATTGAGTTGATTGGCGGCACAAACAAATTGTGTCGACGGCTTTGGCGATGTCCGATGTACTTGTCAGGAACAAACAGCCGACAGAAAAGATCGTGAAGTTCGGGACTGTCGATGCGTCCTCTAAGAGCTTTACAGGCGACTGTGAGCTGTTGAAAGCCTCGTCTAACCTCCAACGAGTTGAAGCCCAAAACTCCTAAGAGGTAGTTAGTAGGGTACATGAAAGGAAAATAGTGAAACGTCTTTGTATACAGTACTCTCAGGAAAGTCTTTTGTACCTTTTCTAGTGCTAATGTTTGACTCGCTGTGTAGGGATTCCAGATACAGGCACCAGCCTCAAGTTTACTACGTACCAAGGTGGTGTACAGACGTTTAAGTACATTTGGGTTGTGAAAATCACGGGCATTTCTCAAAACAAAACCCAAACGCCTAAAAGATTCCTTGGCAAGAGAGGAGACGTGGTCTCTAAAAGTCAGACCGGTGTCAAAGGTCACGCCCAGGTCCTTTATATTGGTGACACGACTTATCACTTCACTACCCAATCTGTAGGTATACTGGAGTGGTTGATGTTTTCGACTGTACGTCATGACATAACACTTACTTGTGTTAAAAAAGAGTTTATTTAACAAGCTCCACTCATATATGGCATCAATGTCCCTTTGTAGGAGTATGCAATCCGCAACCGTATCAATTTGAAAAACCAATTTCATGTCATCAGCGTAGAGCAAGCATTTTGCAAACTTAATCTTATTTATAAGATCATTGATCATGATAAGGAAAAGCAGTGGGCCAAGCACGGATCCCTGACTCACGCCTGATCGAGTATTATAAGGTTCAGACTCAAAGCAACCATGCCTAACAAATTGCCTGCGGCCTCGCAGATAGTCCGCGAAAAAGTTCAGAAACTCTGACGAAAAACCTGACGCCTCTAATTTCATTAAGAGCACGTCATTGTCAACTTTGTCGAACGCTTTGAGGAAATCAAAATAGAGGACATCCACCTGCCCCCCTCGGTCCAAAACCCTAGAGATGTAATCGACGTGAGTCATCAGATTCGAGTTGACAGAGCGGCCGCGGCGAAAACCGTGCTGGGCATCTGATAGAAACGCATTTATATGCCTATAGATGTAAGTGTGGAGTATATGCTCAAAAACCTTAGCAAGGGTTGGCAGGACAGCAATGGGCCTGTGTTCCTCAACAGATGATCTGTCACTGGTTTTTGGGATGGGAATGACGCGCGAGATTTTCCATTGCTCAGGGTAAATACCGGACTGAAGGGCTAGGTTAAAGATATGGCAGAGTGGAGTTGCCAGGACATCATGGCATCCCTTGAGAATAAAATCGGGGATAAAGTCAGGAGGGAGGAGGTTATTTGGGTTTAAATCAGGAGAATCAGGTAAGAAAACGCTGGAAAAGTACCGAGCAAACGCTTCCGCCGCATTGATACCCGAGTAAGCTATACCGTTGAGCACTACGTTTGGCTCGAAACCACCCTTAGATCTCAGGCTCGAGACATGTTGCCAGAACTGTCGTGGATTACTTCCTATGTTATGTCCGACGGTACAACAGTATGATTTATAGGCCTCTTGAGTTCTGATTTTTAAATCCGAGCGTAGAGCACTAAATTGAGCATAAATTAGGTCACAGCGTGAAAGTTTCCATTTGCGATGCAATCTATTTTTACGCTGAGTATCGCTGACTATGTCCCTTGTAAACCAAACCGGAAATCGTCGGTTGCCAGAACTCTTTCTCTTTTTTTTTGGCATACATGAATCAAAGAGGTCATAGAAAATGGCGTAAAACTGACTCGTAGCCGCTCGTGCATCCCGACAGCAAAGGAGATCCTGCCAAGGGGCGCTACAAATTTGATCATATAAGAGAAAGTAGTCACCTTTGCTGAAGTTCCAGTCTCTACTTTGGTCAATGTTGCTAGGATATGATGTTTCATTTACCTGATGTTTTGACATTTTAACAGCAATATCCAAGGGAGGATGATACAGGTCGATGGGGACTAGCTCCAAGCCCTCAACGTACTCGCAGTTTACTTCGGTGCCCTCCTGAACCAACACAACATCTAACTTACTCCCGCGCATATTCGTCACTTCATTCATCTCTACCAGATTACAAAAGTTTAAAAAATAACAGAAATAATTGTTAACATTCACTGATGCACTTCTTAAGTTAAGGTCACCTAATATCACGACTCTTCCGCTCAAATTTGATATAATGCTCTCAACCTTACAAAACCACATCATATAATCTTCGTCAGTAGCCGAGGGCTTGACGTAAACAACACACACATACATATTTCGGCCATTAATTTTGATTCTAGCCCACAGGTCTTCACCGCAATCCGTTTCTAGGTCATATTGCCTGCTCATGGTAACGCCGTCGCGTGCTGCTAGCATCACACCACCCCCCAGACTCACTCTATCTCTACGTAGGATGCACCAATCTCCGTCTGTCAATTCCGAGTCTTCCACTGAACTATCTAGGTTAGTTTCTGTGACGGCTACTAATTCATGCTCTGATAGTAACACGCTTGATCTCCATATGGGTAACTTCGTTTTGAGCCCACGCACATTTTGGTACAATACACGCAGACAGCCGTTGTTACGATTACTGAGAATGGGCGGGCTGGTGACAGGAATGTTAGTGGGATAATTGTTCACTGTTTCGGGCACGAAAGTTGTGGCGCCACGGTTTGACAGAAATATCCTCTGCCCAGTTTTGAGTCGCTGTAACTTGATCGGCCAGTTTTGAAGGTACCCCCAACTTAAAAGATGCATAGTTGCCACGCGATTTAAGTGCTTCTACTGTGCAGATATCCGTTCCACAGATGGTAAGAAGGTGCTCACGTACCTGGCTATCGGTAGTGCCCTGCTTTACGTAGAAGAGGTGCAAGTATCTCCATCGTTCAGAAGCCTCTAACTTAGTAGCGCCAGGTGCGGCTGTGCCCCGCAAAACATTACCCAGCGAACGACGCGAGCGCCTGTGTTGAACTTCAACCCAACCATCATCAATCGTCCGGTCGGTGAAGTCTTTGTCACCCACAGAGTGATTAGCAGTAGCAACGGCAGGAGCAGCAGACACCGGCAAAAGGCCTTGAGTTCTAGGCATTTGCCGTTGCCGGACAGCTGCTGTCTCTGGATTGTTTGGTATGCGCATACCTCGCCTGTTTTGAAGACCAGTTTCCTGATCTGCAGCTTTCTCTCCAACGGAAACCGTCGTTACAGCGTTCTCTCTTCTATTTGGTGGTAATCTCATGGGGCAGTTAGTAAATTCAAGGCAAGGTCGAGAAGTAAGTTCTAGGATTTCCTCATGGTGTTTGTCTAAGTCCGACGCCATGACATTTGCTTTCTCAAGATTTTTATTATAGGTGTTCATGCTAATTTGTAGCTCAGTGGCGGAGTTTTGAATTCCGGCGCACTGATTTTTGAGTTCATCAACATTTTTAACCAGCGTGGAAAGGATTGTATCATGCTCAGATTTCCACATAGTCATACTACGGTCAAAGTCAGACTTCCATGAGCTCAATAGTTGCATGAATACCTCCTTTAATTCGCTGCATGCGCAAGGGGAATGCATCAACTGTTTGTTAGGCGAGTCGTCAATACGTTGTCGCTTACTTCTAACGGCAACATTAATGCTAGCTTCACTGCTACTGGAAGCTGAAGCAATATCAGGAACTGACTGAGAATGTCCTGGTTTGGGTGTGTTCGGAGATTTCGGTGGTGTGCGTTGCATATTGGGCATAGATATTGACAGCTTGCAAATCAAAACTAAACAGCTGATTAATTTCCGTACCTGCGTGTTGTTGTTACACTGTGCGCTGGCGCAACGACGCGGTGTTCAAGTTTATCTTCGTAAATCTTCTTGGGAGTTCGTAGACGTTCGCAAACCCAAGCGACAGCCGATCGACGCAGCGCCGATGTAGTCGTCCTTGAAAGACAGCGCGTACGGAAACCGGTCGTTGACCTCGGTGCGTCGCACAGCTGATCGGCGCTCCGATGAATCACTTCGTAGTAAAAATTTAGCAACGGATTTTACTTTACACTCAGTTTATTCGACGATGATTTGAGGTATAGCTGAGTTGAGTCTCGCATTGGATAGTTTATACGCAGAACAACACAACAGTATATAATTTTAGGGTGGGATTAAACTTAAACTAATTACACAGATTTTTATCGACGAGCACACAGTAGGTACGTGATGTCGCGCGCGCGCTCCACCTCGGATCAAAAACACCTCGGATTTGTGTTTTGTTTGGTATAAATTGGTGTTAATTATTTATCCCGAAAGAAAGTAGAAAGCTACGTTATTTCTGAGTTCTGTTACGAGCTGGGGCGTAACAGAACTCAGAAATAACGTAGCTTTCTAACAATTAATGAATTTTTATAATTGGACCAGCAGTTCTGGGGATTAATGCTTTCAGACAAAAAAATATCAAATAAAGACTTGTTATTTAGCAATTTGCGTTAGGTATAATGCTTGTACTATATACAATTACCAGTTACTACTAATGTAAATACTTCTGTTTATATTGCAATGCCTTAACAGGCAACTAAGTTCTAAGAACCTACCTATTGTTAACATCTTCAAAATTCTGCAGATACACTTAGCTCGCAATAAAGAAAATGAATTTGAATTTTAGTCTTGTATCAACATACAAGACTAAAATTCAAATTCATTTTCTTTATTCATTTTTTTTTTTTTTTTAACTTTTTATTAATACCAACGTATTAATAAAAAGTTTTAAAAAAAAAAAAAAAGAAAATCGCCTTCAAAAACTAAAAAGTGAAAAATAACTTTAGCACAGAACACACATTACTTTACTTTCGGAAGGCGGTTTTCTTTTTTTTTTGAAAAAACTTTTTATTTTTTGCTTTTGAGTGTTGCCTTAACATCCAAATCCATTAAAAAACGGCAACACACTTAAAAGAGATTGTAAGTCCTCCAGTGATTGAAGAAACTAAAACGTCGTCTAAGTAAGTTTTTTGGGAATTCGTTGATTTTCTCAAAAAGGGCTGTACCAATTTTGATAAAATTTACATGGGACCTGTTCGGGATATACCCCTTTCGAACAAAAAAAAAAGAATTTTGCAAATCCGTCTATATATGACAGAGTTATGCCCGAACATACATACAAAAAAAAAATATGTATATAAACATTCGAATTGATTCCTTTTTGAAGTCGGTTAAAAATACACCCAAGTTTAAAACACAAATAACTAAATCCTATCATTTCTGTCTTCAAACTCGCTCAAAGTAATCTTCAAGAGAAGGTATCCTAGCGGATTGAGGACAAAATTCAACGCAACCACGTAAAATCACGTGCTGGTGCAACTTGCTCAAGATCGCTGTTCTTGCACCTATAATTTTGAAACAAGCATCGTCCAACTCCGAAGGCTTTCTGGCTTGGTTTGAGAGATCTTGAGGTTAAATCTTATCTTGTTAAAGCTGCTTAGTTGAACAACCGGTCGAGTTCTTCAAGTGAACAGACATTTTGGTATCCACTTACATGACTATGCAGGCAAGTTTTCGAAACAGCAGTTTTCAGCAATTGCTTCTAGTTTGACTGAAAATTGTGCTGACACCTCTTAATTTTTGTAATATCTTAATATTTGTATTTGATGAGTTAAATCTCTGATTATAAAACAAAAGGCAGATAGACCGCGCGGACCACTGAGAGTGAAGTCACAAAAGCAAATACAAATTCAATAACGTATGTAATGTACTGACACGAGTCAGTACAGCATGAAGCGAAGTAATGTTAAAAAAAAACAAATACAAATACAAATAAAAATTCAAAAGCGAATACAATCACGAGTATGTAGGTATTCGTTATTGAATTTGTATTTGCTTTTGTGGCTTCACTCGCAGTGTCCCGCACGGGGTATCTGCCTTTTGTTTGATAATCTTGAGAGTTAAATAAACAGTTTTGCTTTATCGTTTACACAAAAAAAAAACAATAGTAAGAAAAAGTTATATCATTTATCCTTACGTAGGTAGACGTAACAGTACTCAAACGTAAATATACATGATGACTGTTAATTTACTACTGTTCTTTTAAGGGCGCGTATTCGATTTAGCGCAAGTCAAAATCTAAACGATTGCTAGAACGGCGTAGCAACATTTACACACACTAGTATAATACAATGGTCTGTTTGTGTGCATCAGAAAAAAAAATATGCACGAAATAAGCACGAATCATTGAAATTGATCGGCCAACGACAGCGCGCGATGTTTTACAGTGCTTTTTAAAATAATTGTCTAAAATAAATGAGCTCCTATTACGGTCTGAAAAATATTCTGTATATTTGCATAACATTTGCTTAAATAAAATAAATATATCAGTTATGATTTTATTCAAATACTGGTGAAAAAAAATTGACAAATTGAACCGATTTTCTACTTTTTCAACATTGTTTTTTAAAACATAATATGTAGTAAAATTTTTGTAATTTTGGCTCTGTAGCTGTCTTTTTCTGTAGTTGTCTTTACTGATGGAAACACGCATAAAACAAAATATTTTGGCATATTGTAATGGTTGTATTCGTCCTGAAAATTAACTCTGACGTCTATTTTCGTAAAGCGATATGAAAGAATTGTCTTCGCTTTAAAAATCCATAATTAAAAATTATACTTTTACTCTATAGCTGTCTAAATCAAGACTTAATCTTTCTAAAACTGTAAATTGTCTTTAAATAATCTGCTCACATAATTACGATATTGCTCTGGGCAAAACGCAAAAACATGAAGTTTTCGTCACGAATCGAATACGCGCTCTTAACTATTGTAATTATGGGAGTACAGTTTGTCTACAGCAAATTTTGACTTATTTCGATCATATAATGTGTAAGGAAAATAGCAGCCTCAAAAAGCTGGTTATTGTTGGCAATACCGAAGGAAAGAGAGCACGAGGTCAGTCGCGAACACGATGGTCTGACTAGTAAAAGAAGCTACGTCCTCAAGCTAATTTCAGCAGGTGGTGATGGAAACTACTTTGGACCGGAGTCGATCCTGATTAATCAGGGACCTATTGAAGAACAATGAACCAATATTGGCATTTGAAATAAATTGGCTGTTCATAATTTTAATGGTGTTGCTGATGCACTACGTATTTTTTTGTTGTTGTCATAATTCATAGTTGATCCGATAATAAAAGTTGTTCATTTAACGAGTAAGTACTTTCTATCTTTCGTTCTTTCACTTTAAATACCTTACCTAAACATACATATTTTATTATTTCTAACTGTGTTGTTGTTAATAGAAAAGACTTAAGACTATGTTAGTAGCACTTCACTTTACACTAAATTGTCTAAGTGCTGTCTTGCGGCACTTGTCCGTGGAAGCGACGGAACACCACGTCCTGCGGCCAAAAGTCTTCTTCAATGACGAGGGGCAGGGGGAGCTGAAAACTGCAGCAGCTCCTCAAAGCTGAACTTTTTTTAAAATTTGATATATTTACGCCCAGGCATTAGAGAGAGACCAGCCAAAATTCCAAATTACGCGACGTACCTAATTTTGGCATAATAAATGTCATACCGTCTTATATTTTCCGTGTAGGTGTGTATGTGTCTTATACGTCTGTTCCACATAAAATATGTCGAACACCTTTCCGCAATCGACTTACAGGTTGAAAATATGACAAATTCGTAAGCCCTATTTTCATTCCATACGAAGATCAACATTGAAATATATAAGTCAACATTTATACAAAAATAAACCAACATCCGTATGTAAAGCGTTCAGTAAATAGTCATGTGGCTGGAATATTTTTTGTATCTCCATATTCGTAGAAAACACACGTACTCACTAAACACACTTTGTATATTATTTGTATGAAAATTCTTTGGTATTAATCGATCAATATGTTTTAATTCAAAGCTTTAATACTTCGTCATTGGCTGTCTTCTTTCCTTCTTTTTAATAAACACTGCCCCACACTATGAATTGAACCGGTAAACCGGTTTATGTGGCCAGCGTGCTCCACCCTTGGCCACATCATCACTTAAGATCAGGTGAGTTGCGGCCAAACGCAAGCCAAACATAATATAATAAAAAATAAAAAAAATACACAACACACATACATACATGTATTTTTCGCATAATATGTGAAAAAATAAACAAAATAATCCTCCTGAATCGTGGGGGTGCGCCTTAAAAACATATAAATAATCTACCACTATAACCTACCACTTACGACCTATTAATATAACTATAATAAATCTATATGTACTATATAGTAATCTACGTTTTTATGTATATAGGTAATTTAATTATTTTGTATTTATCTATATTGCTTTATATAAACAGTCGCATAATAATATGCACCATGTTATCTCTTCACCATCTTTGGTGGACTGGTAGAAAATGCCAAAGGTCCGCCTTTGTACCTTTAGTTGCATTTAAGTTTTAATAAATAAATACCTAAATAAATTGATATACACAAACAACCAAACCCGGAGCAACTACCTACAGTCATGCAAATGTTTGTTACGTGCGGGAATCGAACCCGCGACACGCAGCACGGTAGTCAACCGGTCAGCCACACAGTTGCTGCAGACTAACTGTGTCATCAATTACGTTGTTTTATTTATTCATAAGAATATTATTTAACCTTTGTGGCCATACAGCGCTCAATAACGGCGGGTTCCATATCGGTCCGCGCTTCGCGCCCTATCACAGCGTGTTATGACCCCGGTCGCAAAAAATACGTTCTAGCTCCAATTCTATTGCCTCTTATCACATTCTACAAACAGTTTTAGGTTCTAGAATTACAGAGCAAACAAATGTAATATACAACGCTTTTATTACTACTTAAAATTTATAAATGTTATGTTGATAAATGAGAAATGGACGCCAGTTAGACTTGCTGCTGTAATATGTTGATTTTTGGGAAAACTACTGCTTTGATTTCTTGAACTTATATTCTTATGTATTTGTTTCAGAGTAATCATCGACGGACACATGTCTTCGCCGTCGTCGATGAAAGCGGCCTGGTGGCTAGCCACGTTTTTTAGTGTATTTGTAACAGGTATGTATACCTTGGAAATAAATTTGCATCAATTTTTTGAACCATTCAGTTGATTCTGTGTTTAAATCTATTTGTCTTCAACTGACGTAACATTTATACCTATATCTTATTTTACAACTGAAACGCATAGTCACAAAATTAGAGCCTTACGTACTTTGTAGCATAGTAATTAAATCATGCATTTCAATTGTAAAATAATTGAAGGTTTAAGTGGACAAAGGTACTAGCAAATAGTTTTAAACGAGTATTGAAAATAATAAATAATCAAAAGTTTTAAAATAATCTTATTTGAGTATTGATACTTCTTCTTAGCGTGTCGATAGCAAACGGAAGTGTTACATAGTTATAGTATTGATACTAATATTCTATTTTAAAACTTTGAGCTTTAATTGCTAAGTCATTCGAATATTTATTATTTTCAAAAGTTAATTACTAGTTTAGAACTACGAGTATTTGCTAGTTAAACTTTCAATTGTAGTATTATTATGTACCTTTACTCCGTATGTTTAATCTCACCTCGCATCAAAAAGTGTCAATGAAACAAGTGTTCAAAAGGCTGTCAGTTGCGCCACGTTGTGTGGCAACGCTGATTTCTTGACCCAAGAAAAGGCCAGCGCTATGTCCACGTGAAGAGAATCCTATAGACAATAAGAGAGTACTTTTCAAGAAGTTTACCTCAATTTACTACATTTTTTATACACAGCCTCTTAGTATTTTTCCTTTTCCGTTTCGGCATAAATATCATTTTTTTTTCCACCACTAAACGTCGTTTAGTGGTGGAAAAAAAAGATTTTCGACTAAATTTTGAAAGTTTTGGACGCAGACTGCGTCCGTTCTGCATCAGTTCTGCGTCCAAAACTCTCAAAGTTTAGTCGAAAAAATTAAATAAAAGTAGTATTCTTTCAAAATTAAAAAAAAGGCGTATACTAAAAGATAGATAATAAAATTGTCTGTAAGATGGTGTAAGTTTCGTTTAATTATACCTGGTAGATTTTATGTGATTGTCAATGTTTTGTCCGCGTCAGACACAACTTCACGTATTAATTAAACTATATAATATGAATATAATTAAAAATATTCACTTACTAAGTGATTAAGATAATGTTCTAGTTTAACATATATTTTTTTCAAATCATTTACACTGCACATTTTGACGTGATTGTCAGTTTAAAATCTGTAAAAGTCGTATATCGTTGCCTTAAGACGAGGTTGCCTTATCAGATCACACACACTCACAACCACACATTTCCACCCCATGTGCACCCACACAAGCAAGATGCAAGTTGTTTTAACTCTTTTTAGGGTTCTCTTTTTACTGTACCTCAAAAGGAAAAAACGGAACCCTTATAGGATCACTCGTGCGTCTGACTGTCCGTCCGTCTGTCACAGCCAATTTGCTCCGAATCTACTGGACCAAATCATGTGAAATTTGGTAGGATGGTGTAATCCTATGACCCAAACACAGATGTAAAATGTGCAAAGTAAATTAATATTTTTTTAAATAAAGGTAATTTTCGGGCGACAAATTAGGAAATTAAAAAAAATGTTTTGCAAACCTTACTGTGTCATATATCAAATGAAAGGGCTCGATAGGAGAACCTCAAATATATTTTTGTTATTATTGTAAAATAAATAGTTTTGATTTTATTCATGTAAGAAGACGAATATTGACCGTTCTCCCCCTCATCTCCGAAACTACTGAGCCTAAAATTTTGAAAAAAAGTACAAAATATAGTTCATTACTTGTAGATTACAGGAAACCCTATAAGAATTCTATCAATTGGCATTTTACGGAACCCTCTCCACGCGAGTTCAACTCGCACTTGACCGGTTTTTTTTGGAGGAGTTTGAATTTGTATTAAAAAAAGTTACTACATATTTTTTTGTATAAATCATATATTAATTAGACAAGTTTTTTACACTCTAAGATATGGAAGTGTAGGGACTCCTAATACAGGCTTTATTTGCTTAAAGCGATCACTAGTCACTCAGACTCAGACTCCAATCACTAGTTTGTACCTAAGTAAGAACTTGTTGAAATTATAAAAAGGTTTTTTTTTATAAAAAAAACTTCTCACGGTAAAGCATATCTAGTATTCATAAATCATAAAAAAACCAGCTTATCAGTGTCCTAAAGTTCTCTTCTGACACTGACCACCGCCCTTGCTGATGGAAATATTATCATAATGTATTTGTCTGTAACACATATTGCAACCTACGTTGACAAATAAATTTAATTAAATATGAACCTTCTGATAGTCTAGATTGTATTCGAGTAAACTAAAAAAAATAATATTCTAAAATACTTCCATTTCTTAACAAAATCGTTTTGAATCACCCACAATTATCTTCAGAATAACCCTGCCTGCTACTTACAGCCTATTACCGCTATCCTGTTTCTCAATTTCAGAATAAAAACCCAACTTTACGAACTCCCTTTCCTTGTCCAAAAATCACGTCTCCACTCTAAAATCACAGAATATGCTTATGTTTTCGTAAGAAACCTCTTCCAGCCCACACCTGTTTCGCACAACACTTAGGTATTAACCCCTATTAGTAGAGTTTACTTGTTCCGCTAAATCCGACCTGTGCTACGTTACATTTTATCCACACTGCTCCACTGTTCGGTTTAAAGCCTACCCTTATTTAGAGTGCGCGGGTAATACCCAGTGACTGTATCCTAAATAACTGCGTACTTAGTTATGACCGCGATAATGGATTTTGTTTGAATTTTGGTTGTGTTTATTATATTAGCTGATGCCCGCGACTTCGTCTGCGTGAAAGTCGGTTATCAGCGAGGTTTTAATTTTTCTTCACGGATTCTTATATTTTTTCTAAAATAAAAATTGCCAAAGTAACTCCATATAACATCAGCTATCGGCTAATGAAAAACCCGGCAAAATCGGTATAGCCGTTTCAGAGATTAGCCGGAACAAACCGACAGACAGACAAAAATGTTAAAAATTGTTTTTTGATGTAAATACCGACCTTGAATACTTTCATGAAACAGACACTTTTTTAAATTTTATTTATTTGAATTGTTTAGATAAGTATGTTTTAAACTGAGGTGCAGATTTTTATCAGTTAAAACTCGTTCAATAGGTATCAAGTCCATGGCTGAACCTTTTCATCGAAAAACTTAAAAGCGATTTTAAGTACTCGTTTTTAGGGTTCCGTACCCGAAGCGGACTCTATTACTAAGCCTCCGCTGTCGCGGACCATCTGTCTGCCAGTATCTTTTGAACCGTACTTGGTACAGACGCCAGCACATCAAGACATGCCAATCTGTCAAATTTTCCCAATTGAATATGAATCTTATAATTTTGGTATAAAGTTGAAAATCTATCAAATGAATTTGACAGAATGTTGTAGCTTGATGTGTTGGTCTCTTTACATACGTGAAACTTATCAGAGTGTGTATTACTATGGCCGGTATAACAAGAAATAATAAAAATAAAAATATTAGGGGGTCCCCATACACAACATACTTTCGGCCGGCTATATCTTTTGAACCGTTATAGGTAGACACTTGAAATTTCCTCAGAGTATGTACTAGGTGAGTTGCGTTTGGCGCAAACCTACTAGAATAATAAATAACAGTTAAAAAAAACTGAAAACACGTTTTTTTTTATAGAAAACCAAAATAAAAATAGAAAATAAATTTTAACAAATTATTTTATTAAAAAAAAAGCGTGGGGTGGTTTTTAAGATATTATCAAAATGATAATCACTCTACTCATATCTGTCAATAAAATATTTATAACTATTGACACCATGCACCCCACGCTTTTTTTTAAATAAAATAATTTATTAAAATTTATTTTCTATTTTTTAGTTTGGTTTTCTATAGAAAGCGTGTTTTTAGTTTTTTTAAACTATTATTTATTTTTTACTTTTTAGTTTGGTTATATCTATATCTATAAATACTATGTACATTTATTCTACCAGGGGCGCTTGTGCAATACCTTCCTAGTATATAATAGCTGTTTTTTCGGCAACTAATTTTGAACGACTTATGCTTTTTTTTTTGTTTTTTTTAATAATTTTATCAAATTAGTGTATTGTCATCGGTTCTCGATAAATCTGGCCGTTTAAAGTGGGTCAAAATCGCGCCCAAAGAAGTCGGTTACAAACAAACATACATACATACAGGTGAAGCTAATAAAAAGCGTATAAAAAAAGACTACCATGACCGCGATACCAACAAATATTATACCGGTGGGCTACTATTTTTTATATTTTTAAATGTTTTTATTTTTTTACTAATATTTAAGAATATATTAGAATATGTAAATAAGATGAATAAATGTGAATAATAAAAAGTTTATTTAGTAAAAAAAATACAGATTGATACAGCCATTTTCAGTTGTAGTCAAATAAATTAAGTTATAAATTAAAGGATTTACAACTTAACCTTTTACTATAGCTTACCTTTCCCCTTCCCCACTACCTATAGACCTTTTATTATAGCTTAATATTATTTTGTTCCAAACAAGAAACATGTTTTATTTGAGCGTTTTTTACTCGAACTTAGGTACGGAATCCTTCATATGCTATACGCACTTAGCAGATTTTTTTTTTTAACTTGGATCGTTTTAAAAAGGAAGCTCAGACGGAGAGCTAAAAACCTAAGATAAAAACTTACAAAGGAGTAAGGAGTTTATTTTTAGGAAGAGAAAGATAGTAAAAGAGTTGTTAACGAGTTACTAATTAAAGTAAACGTTCACAGGATACTTAAAAACTTGTCAACACTTAGACGTAGAGCTTAATTACAGAAAAACTTAACACTTCTTACTATATCTTCATGATAATCTCCAATTAAATATGAAAGTAATGAAACTATTTACATTCATATATCCTGCATATTTTACTACCTCAATTATAAAACTGTTTTGTTGTCATTAACATAAAAACAAACATGTCTGACATGGTATTGAATGTGGTAAAATCTACATTATGAATTATGCATTCATTGTCAAGTTTGACACCTTGTTCCATGCCTCGTTCTTTTTAGTCATATCTTTTTTTAATAAAGGTTGCCCCACACTAGAAGTTTCTCATATATTGTGACTGCGTTTACAAATATATAAACTCATATACATAAACAGACTTGGAACAACTATCTGTAGGCCATACTAATATTTATTCCGTGCGGAAATTGAACCCGCGACTTACAGCACGGCAGTCAATCTCTTAGCCTGTGTGCCAATCGTGTTGTTATTATAAGTAGGTATCACGGTAGGTATATAAAACATTATCGTTTCAATAATTGCAGGTGAGATGCCGATCCAGGCTGAGCTGGAACCTGAGTTTCTTCAGGCTCTGGAGAACCATACAGTCACACTAGGACGAGACGTACACTTCACTTGCGTCGTTAACCATCTTTCTAATTATAGGGTGAGTATGCATTTTTTACTTTTCCACCATTTGACAATTTATGACAAAAATATCAAAGCAGTAATTTAATAGGACCTTTGAATAAAAAACCACAAACAGTAATTTAATAGGATCAACGTTGACTAAGAATACTACATCCAGTAATTTAATAGGATCAACTTTGACTAAAAATACTACAAACAGCAATTTAAGAGGATCCATTTTGACTAAAATACTACAAACAGTAATTCAAAAGGATCACCTATGACTGAAAAACTAAAAACAGTAGTTTAATAGGATGACCTATGACTAAGGAAACTATAAACAGTAATTTAAGAGGATCACCTTTGACTAAAAATACTACAGCCAGTAATTACATAGGATCACCTTTGACTAAAAATACTACAGCCAGTAATTTTATAGGATCAATTTTGACCAAAAACAGTAATTTAATAGGATAAACTATGACAAAAAAAACTACAAACAGTAATTTGAGAGGATCACCTTTGACTGAAAAAAATACAAACAGTACTTTAATAGGATTACTTTTGACTAATAAAACTACAAACAATAATTTAGTAGGATGACCTATGAATAAAAAAACTACAAACAGTAATATAAAAGGATGACCTATGACTAAGAAACTACAAACAGTAATTTAATAGGATCACCTTTGACTAAAAAACTAAAAATAGTTATTTAATAGGATCACCTTTCATTAAAAAACTACAAACAGTAAATTAATAAGATATAAAAATTACAGATTTGTATATTGGTTCTAACGATAACATGGGGAAGAAAGGTTCTCGAGTGGCGACCACAAACCGGAAGACGCAGCGTTGGTAGACCTCCCACCAGATGGACCGACGACATTGTCAAGGTCACGGGTAACCGGTGGATGCAAGCGGCAGGTTGCCGCTCGTTGTGGCGTTCTATGGGGGAGGCCTATGTTCAACAGTGGACGTCTTTCGGCTGATGATGATGACGATGACGATGATATTGATTCTAGAATTCTGCCAAAATCATCCTGTGTAGCAACTACATTTAAAGTTTTATGTGTTAAAAACTTGGTTAATATAATTTTCGATTCCCCATTCACTCTTTCCTTTCAACCATATTATATATATTTGGGTATAGGTACAAGCTTGACGAAGAAATATTTAAATCTGAGTGCGATGAAAGTTATTCCAGTACAAAATAAATCAAAATTTGCAATATCAGCATTTACTTTGAACATTTATGTTTAACCAATCCTGGTTCTTCAGTGCCAAACACAAACATAAACGTACAATATTAACATCAAGTAGGTACTTTGTGGTGCAGGCTTGTGATGTACGGTTTACTTAACAAAGGTAAGTACTTAGGGGTCGTGCAGACAAATACATATAAGTTACGTTGAATACATTCTTGTGTCTATTTTTATGTAATATCTACAGGTACTCCATTCGGAGGAACTCGTGGCTAAGTAGGCACAGATCGACCGATCATAGTGGTTAAGTTACGCTTACCGCGGCCGGTCCGTGGGTGGGTAACCATTCACTCCATACCGAGATCCCTCAATCCCCTGAATCATGTTACCCAGCAACTGGATTGTGGAGGTCAGATAGGTAGTCGCTAAATGTAAAACACCGGTAGGTATTCAGCTGCATCCAGTAAAACTGGAAGTCAACCCCGACATAGTTGGGAAAAGGCTATACCCTGTTCACAATAAGATTAGACATTTACTCGAACCTTTTTTACAGTCCGTTCAACCGATTTTGACTCATATTGCGTTGGTAGCATGACAAATGGCAACTGCAGTAAACAGTTGTTATTGTAACCACTTTTTTGCCTCTAATGTCATCCTTAAGCCTACGGAACAGAAGTCAAATCGGTTGGAGGGACTGTAAAAAAGGTTTATGTTTATGTCTAATCTTATTGTGAACAGGGTATAGGTGATTATGATCTATACTCTATTCATTATAATACTGGAAAAATATTGTTTTAACACTCTTATTATATAAGATAAATAAAAAGCAAAGTATTTGGCATTTACATTAAGAAAATATTTTTCTGAAATGCTATTATTTCAACAATATAATCTAATAACTATCATTAATTGGCCGTTTCTTTTCTGATTCCAAATAGAAAGTAGTTGATAAAAAAATCGTCTAGCCCTACAATACAAAGTTCTACAACTTCTAGACACTTAGGGTGTTACTACACCAATCGATCGATCGTCGATCGATGCCATCAGTCAATATTGAACGACATTGATCGATTGGTGTGGTAGCTTTGGCTGATCGACGGATACCATCCCACTAACTAATCGATAGATTGCCGGTCGATGGCATCGACGTTGATCGACTAACCCCAGCTATAATCCATCAGTAATAAATCAAGTAGCTCGATCGATGTCGACTAATAATTCTACCATCGATCTATCGTCGATCGACAATCGATCGGTTGGTCTGGTAACACCCTTACATTTTCTGTAACCACAGTCTTAGTATACATATTTTTCAATACAGAAATATCGTCATGTTTGCATGTTTTGTCCCGTTTTCTTTACTATAACAGCGGATGTGTGCCTCAAATCTCCTTACATGTTGACTACAAGAGGGCGTTTCTATGAGTGCATTGTGGCATATCGTTGGTTGAAAGGATGCGACACAGATTCAGAGAAGAAAGTCGAATATCTTATAAAATCTCTGAAGGATTATGTTGAAAGGAAAACGGAGTACAAGACGACTGTTCGGTGGAATTGTTTCCAAAGTTTGTGGACCACTTCGCTGTAGAGTTTTTAAGGCAATGTTACTTTGAGAAGGTTTTATAATATTCAGGGAAAGTTAACTTGAGTGGATACAATAATAATTCATTTATTGAAAGAGCTGTACCTAAGACAATGACAAAAATCGGCTCGAATATCGAATAGCGTCCGACAGACTTTTTATATTAATGATAATTTATAATACAAAACAGTAAGAATTATACAGTATAAATAAAATCTGTAGAAGTACACCGTTCAAAAGTAATTTTAAATAGTTATTCAATTTTTCAACACGTTTCCTATCTGCAATTTCTATTAGAAATGTTGCCAATACCAAAATAAAACAACATCGATACTATTGCACTTGCAAATCAATTGCATTACTATCATTATTTAACTACTTAAGTGAATTTATTACATGTATAAGTCGTAACTCGTAATTTTTATAATAATAAATAGTGTTTAATTATATTTTTGAATATAATATATAGTAATTTAAAATAATTTAATTCGATTATCGATACTGTTTAGAATAGTAATTATTATAGTGCTAGCAACACTTGATCTTGTAGTTGTCATTGATTTATTGTCTAAAAGTTTTAATTATCCTCTTTAGAGGCAAAATTCAAAGCAGACATATTATAAGCCGAAAAATATATTATGTTTATATCATAATTAATAATAATTGAAGTGGGAGAGAGGAAATTGAGCAATATTGTTGTAATTGCATAGTTGGGCGAAGAACCGTAGGTTGCTGTGCACATACAATGACAATATTATGGTACGGTTGGGCCAGACATCAAACAATATAACCCCTCCAGCCCAGTTTACAGACAATATATTAATTAAATATGATGATGTACTGTTTGAAGAATAATAAATTGTTAAAAAGTAAACACATGTTTTTTTTCATGCACCTACATCCCAAAATAATGTAAGTAGGTAGGTATGTTATAATTATGTATATTGACTATGAAAACATATGATTATGCGCAGATAATGTGCCAAAAATCATTATGTAATTAATCATTAAATAGTTTATTTCATGTTAGTTTTTTTGTTGTTCAAAATTGGAAGTATTAAGTGGATAACTTTAAAGAACTATAACTTTTTTTGGTGTACTTCTTATAGAAAACTAATTATACTATCAAATTCTATAATTATTTTCCTTTTTAATGATATATAGTTCATCTTTGTCGGTTCTGGCCGAGTCTTGAAGGAAACCTTGTCATTCTCCTTTACTACCTTGATGTATCTATAATCATAAGAAAAATGGAGGATGAAATATTATTTTAGGCACGTATGTTAGTTGTTTTTTCTGTAAATATTTGAAGAGAATACAACAGATCATTTATCTGTCTAAAGCTGCTATATTTTATTCTTGATGTTTTTATACCAAATATTTTATCAAATTGCTGGCAGATACTTGGGTATACATTTGAAATATTATTATCTTGAAGTTGAGCAAAAATTACTGAACAACTATTTAATATCTCAAAAGTTATTTATTTACTTACGCTTAGGGATTCATATTGTTAGTATTGAACATCGCAGACTCTCAAATACAACGTCTGTCTGTTTATCCGTCACAGATGTTCTGATCCCTCTGAAAGCGTTCTGTTAAGTAGAACAAGGTTAAATCTGGCAACCTTTCGTGAATTAAAGTTTTATTTGAACAGCGACATTAAATCCAAAAAATATTGTTGTCATGCAATAAAAAAATACCAGTCTATTCTTGTCTCACTGCTAAGGAAAGGCCTCTTCTCATTTACGGAAGGTATACCTAAGGATTGATTGATTACCACTCTTGTTCAAGGCGGATTGGGGATTTCAGACTTATATTCATATTAGTGGGCACGAGACCACGTGGTCGATCGCCTACCCGATGGACAGACTCCATCAAATCTGCCACTAAGCTCCCTGTGGCAGAATGTGCTCGCCATGCAGCCAACAGAGACTAGTGGAGAAGGATTGCGAAGGTTGCGACCGCAGTTGCAATACAAAACAACAAACAACAAAGCCGCCTTCAAAAACTAAAAAGTTATAAATAACTTTAGCACAGAACACACATGACTTTAGTTTCGTAAGTCGGTGGCAATACAAAACAACAAACAGAAAAAAGCCAATGACTTCGGAAATTAAAGTCATGTGTGTTCTGTGCTAAAGTTACTTATTTATCACTTTTTAGATTTTGAAGGAGGCTCTCTTTTTTGTGAAATGTTTTTTTTGACGTGGTGATCAAAAGCTTAAAGAACCATTCATCATCATTATCATCATCATCAGCCGGAAGACGTCCACTGTTGAACAAAGGGGTCCCCTATAGAACGCCACAAGAACCGATAACCGATGGGGAAGAAAGGTTCTCGAGTGGCGACCACAACCCGGAAGACGCAGCGTTGGTAGGCCTCCCACCAGATGGACCGACGACATCGTTAAGGTCGCGGGTTACCTGTTGGATACAAGCGACAGGTTTCCGCTCGTTGTGGCGTTCTAAATAACCAATGTTTAATTAAAATCATCATCTGCCTAGCCTTTTCCCAACTATATGGGTTCGGCTTCCAGTCTAACCGGATGCAGCTGAGTACCAGTGTTTTACATGGAGCGACTGCCTATCAGACAATGTTTAATTAAAATAAAGAAATAAAAAAAATATCCTCAAATCAGCCAGACAGGCTACAACAAGCTCTTATGAGGCATATTTCTAACAAAAACTCACGAGCACCAGATGACAAGCCAAGCATAAAATAAGTGGCCCACACTTCGCTGCATCCAACTGAAATGTACGCTTCATCCATCATAAAGTTTGTAATCTATGAAGCATTTTGCTCTCTACACTCGAAGAAATCATGTTCTGCGGTAAAAGAAAAAAGCGGCCAAGTGCGAGTCGGACTCGCCCATGAAGGGTTCCGTAGCAGCAAGTAAGGTAAATTGCGGTTTACGATTTATAACGTATTAAAAAAAAACTACTTACTAGATCTCGTTCAAACCAATTTTCGGTGGAAGTTTACATGGTAATGTACTACATCATATATTTTTTTAGTTTTATCATTCTCTTATTTTAGAAGTTACATACTCATTTCACCACTTTGGAAGTGTCTCTCGCGCAAACTATTCAGTTTAGAAAATAATGATATTAGAAACCTCATTTTTGAAGACCTATCCATAGATAACCCACACGTATGGGACTGATGAAAAAAAAATTTTGAGTTTCAGTTCTACGTATGGGGAACCCCCAAAATTTATTATTTTTTTTCTATTTTTGTGTGAAAATCTTAATGCGGTTCACATAAAACACCTACTTACCAAGTTTCAACAGTGTAATTCTTATAGTTTCGGAAAAAAGTGACTGTGACATGCGGACGGACAGACAGACAGACATGACGAATCTATAAGGGTTCCGTTTTTGCCATTTAACTACGGAACCCTAAAAACGACAGAATCATTATTATTTTCTAACAAGTAAATAAAAAGTTATGATGTTATAAACAATCTGTGCCTTATCTAGGTACTAAA
Source organism: Charanyca ferruginea (assembly GCA_947361185.1). NCBI lineage: Eukaryota > Metazoa > Arthropoda > Insecta > Lepidoptera > Noctuidae > Charanyca > Charanyca ferruginea. The sequence goes on from OX376073.1 coordinate 11,920,955, forward strand.
CCTCGACATTTAATTCTATTCAGTAACTTGACAGTTCAAATAATAGAAATAATACCATACTAAAACTATTCGTGTTGACGTAGTGAACGATTTTGCGTAAACTAAAGAACGAATGATAAAAATGGTTCAATTTAAATAAAACTTTAAATATTCGTATGTAAGATGTGGAATATTAGAACAATTAATAATTGTTAATTAAAATAATTTCCTTTCTTTTTCTTCTAATAGAAACAAAATAAAAATCATATTTTACTTTTATCATTTGAGTTAAGACATAGATGGGTGTGATGTGCCTGTATTGATTTTTAATAGTGTAAATTGTGTTTTTAAGAAAAGTTATTAAATTTCAAATAAATTGTTGGCATAAAGGTACATTATTTAAGTTCATTCAATTTCGTTCATTCTTACACCTGACTATCTTTTTTTGACAATTTCTGTTATGTAAAAATAGGTAAACTACACACACATAATTATACAAATAAGTATAATTATGTGTGTGTAGTTTACCTATTTTTTTTAGTTTATATCTTTTTAATTTTTAACTTTGCTCATGCCATATTGTTAACTCTTCACCACCCTTGGTTGGTTGGTAGAGAATGCCTAAGGTGTCCGCCTTTGTACCTTTTGTGCATCAAATAAAAATATATAAATTTCTTGGCCATAATATCTGACTGTAACCATTTGACGGTCTCGTCAAAAATGCAAAAAGTGCTAAAAACTCAAACTCAATCTCAAAATCATTTATTTCAAATAAACCATTTACAGTCAGAGTCAGTCAGTCAGAAAGTTGAAGCTAGTTGCTCGTTTTAAACAGTAGGTTTCTATGGAGAAGCTACTCCTTTCTTTTTACTCGCTCGTTGCGTGTAAAAAGAAAGTAGTTCAACTAATATAGACTAGGATGAATCAATGAACATAATTAACAAAGGAAATAAAAAAACAATGTTGTTTTATTTACGTATAAAAGTCTGTCATGTAGTCGTGACCGTGTTGTGCTGGTCACATTTTGGTCTGTCATTTATACATGACAGTGGTGGTCAATAGGTACAGTCACGAACATAAATTTGTATACAGATTGCAAAATTCAAAGGCAATTTTCTCGTGAAATAACTATTTTAAGTTATAGCTAAAACATAATTTATAGTAGTTTGGGATCAAAGATACTCTATTCGTAACCTCATAACATGTCAGTCAATCAACATCATCATCATCATCATGTCAACCTTTAGATGCCCACTGCTGAGCATAGGTCTCCCCTAAGGGAGTCAGTCAATAGTTTAGGAGAAAATAATAATAATAATAATTTATTCAAAAATTCAGATATCATGATCCATAATGGTTAGTAACAATATAGGAGCTTATAAACTATGTTAGTAGGTACAGAATTAAAATTATAACAGAATTAGAATTTGAACAGAATTAAAATTATAAATAACAATTAATACATTAATTTATTTCACCGTCCCAACCACAATACTAACCCAGAGCGAGTGCATCGGACACTGATATTTACTAGCAACTATCTTCAGAATGTCGCTGCTGCTGCTGCGTACTCTGCGCAACAGCGACGACACACGCTTGCGTCTTATTGCGTAAAAGTCATCAGTATGCGCTTCGGCAAACATCGCGGACGCACTGCAGAACTTCGGCAACCGCAAATCAGTTTAGAATGAGACCAACTGTTTACATGTTTTTGCTCGTGACTGTACTACCTACAATTATTATACAGTGTCATGTAACGTTATCTGTCACACAGTATAAACTGTAGGCACAAGTCGAACAATGAATGCCAACATTCATCTTAATAGACGAATGATTAAGTGTTCTGGTTCATTACTCCAGGCGTTTAGTTAGGTACCTGTAAAATTTGTTACATAAATATTATAAATGGTTTTTCTTCAGTTGTCTTACGGATTTTGATTATTTTCTTTTAATTTTGGGTGCTTTAGTAGGTAGATATAGTCAAAGTAATAATAAAAAAATAGCTTACAATAATTACATTGACTAAAAACCCAGTATTTGATAAAAGTAGGTAGGTACTGAGAATTTGAAACCAACACCTCTAGTTCTTATCTATGTTTAAATCCAAAAAAAATCTGTTGTACATCAAAGGTTTTAATTGTAGATGTGTTTACTTGTGTCACACGAAACTAACAAAATAATTTGAGCACACACATCTAGTTTGACGTTTTCATGACAAAACAAAAGAAACGGAACATGCCCAACATTTGAAGCGATCATCGATATAATTTTTATGGAAGCTATAGGATAAAAATTTAAATCATCAAATAGAATTTAACAATTTAAATCTTCAGTTGTGCAAAACCAAAACTCAAAGCGCAAACCAGCGTAGCGTGGCGTGGTCATTTCAACCTTTTCTATTAAAGCACCTACAGCATTAAAAGGTGCATAATTTCATTTAATTACAATGAAAATCAGAGCATGTGATTTGCATAGAGGGGGTTTAAGGGGCTCGTGGCTAAGTAAAAGCCATACAGAGACCATGGATGAGTGACCATTCATTTCACACCGAGAATACTCCAAAGTCAAAGTCAACGCTTTTATTTCAATTAGACCGTTAAAAGGCACTTTCGAACGTCATATTATGAAATTTGAATCTAGTTGCCCATTCCAAATGGTAGTTTCGTATGGAGAAGAATGGCCAAAAAACTCCATACATACTCTTTAAAAAAAAATTGCATTTACAAAAGTTAAGAAATGACAGCTAAGCTATGTACCTACATAGACACATAGTGTTCACATATTTACAATTAATAATACAGTAGAAGACTACTTCTACTATTCCAACAACTCCGTCACGGAAAGCACGTAAAGCCGTTGGGCCCGGCTGTCATTCGTAGATCTTTGACTGTCGCTATAGGTAGTCAGAACCACCCCGAAAGTGCCTGACGCCTGACAACCAGTCTTACAAAGGGGTATCTGGTTACCCAGTAACTGGGTTGTTGAGGTCAGACGCCTGTCTGGCACATACTGGTACACTGGTATTCAGCTGCATCCAGTTGACTGGAAGCCAAATCCAACATAGTTGGTAAAGGCTAGGCAGATGGATGGCAAAAAGGCATGTAAAGACATAGAAGACAAATATGAGATTATTGTAATGTTGTGAATGTATTTGGAAGCACAGTGTTTTGTTAACTATTGTTTTTGAAACTTTTGCACATTTGACAATTTTTTTTAAGCAATTTTTACGACACTAGAAACGTGAGAAATGAAATATCAAATTATTTGGTTAGTATTTAACTGCAGGAACGTATTTGTTTACTTATGTAATGTCTACCTACCAAATGTAACAAATACCTAATTATTTGGTTGTACTTTTCTGAAGCAAATAAAGTTATTATTATTATTTTATGTATCTCGGGACCCAGAGGTCCCGGGCCTTTGTAAGGCGTACGAGGAGCCGAAGCCAAAACGCAGAGGCCCCTTAGGTAGCTTTATATGAAATAAGACACCCACCGACGATTATCCCTGTATGCACTATGCAAGTGCACCCAAGGACAACCCCCGGTTGGTGCAGGACTATTACAGGACATGGAAACTAACAGTACTGGACTTTGGGTATAGGTTGCTAAAGTGACTTGGTTACCTGAAACTATGAAGTGACTATGGCCCCTGCCGAATCAATATTTGTATACATGGATAAAATAGCAGGGGGTGACTTGCACACTCACTAAATGAGCCCCCTGAAACAGTCGCTAGCACGAAGTGACGTAGCGACAAGGGGGCAACATATCTTGAGGTGCTAGAGGAGTGGAGAGGTATTCCACGGCTATCAGGACAATCCCGGTAGTACGGTCTAGATCCCTACCAGCGTCTTACTGGAATACTTCCTTACCCCGAGCACGAATGCTCTCGCCAGTTTCCACTCTAACCGGCCAATTAAGGCAAGATACAGGTGGGAGCTCCGTTCCTCATCCCTGGCTTGCCCTTATTGAAAGGCAAGCCAGAGATGAGGAACAAGACTTCTTCCGGGAGATCAGGACCGTGGGGTCGCTACTGCCCAACAGCTCGCCACAAGCTGCCCTGCGGGTTTATTATTATTATTATTAATTGTTTATGATTGTTTTTATTTTTTGGTTAATTAAATATTAATATAGAGATGTTACTTAATTCTAAATTCGCCAAACCTTTACGTTTGATAGCGAGAAAAATTTACTAAATATACTCCTGCTATGTTATTCTGTAAGAACTCACTCCAGTTCTCACGTCTGATTCTGCGGTGAACACTGTTTTAGGTATACTGTAATTCGATAACTACCACGCTAGTGCCACTGAGTACCAACTTGGGTGAAGCGAACTATTATTACGTTACTATTTTAGCCACGGAACAGATAAATAGAGTTAAATAAATAAAGAGATAAATAGAGTACTCCATTTATCTGTTCCGTGATTTTAGCGAATACCAAATACTTTTCACTTAAGGTAAGTGAAATCGGAAATGAGATAGGATTCGAATTCGTGGGTGAATTCTTACAGAATCGCACTGCTGTTTAAAGATAAAATAAGACTTCTTCGTACTCTGTATCTTACCTCAATAGCTTTTCTCTGGGTAGCACATAAATTTCCTAAAATGAAGTCCTACAAAGTCCTAATTAAAATCACAAAGACATTCTTTATCTTCCCACCCATGACTTTTCCTTACCGCTATACAAAAACATCTTTTGTTTACAATAACTTAGATTCAAAAGAAAGATATTTCCGTTCCAATAAAACGAAATAAAATCTTCGGTAAAGCACTTTTGAAATGATGTTATGTTCAATTTATTTGAGACAAATTACATAATAGTTACAATTAACAAATCAAAATTACGAAAAAAGAGAGCGGATTTTCCAGTCAATAGCTCTTTAATTGTCAACTAGACCTTATAACTACATGAAAAATTTAGGCTTGATGATAAATATATTTTCCAGCTCAGAACCGTTTAAAAGAATAAAAACTAACACGTAATTTGGTACGAAGTTACACGACACCCTTGAGAATCTTAAACTCTATACGTACCTACCTATTATTTTGTGTAATTCTGTTCAATTACGTAACAACAAACGTATTCATTTTGATCAATTTAAACCTACGTTAAAGTTTAAACATAATTAATAGATAGTAGTTTTTGTTATTCCTATTCTATTTTCTGGATCAACCTTATTATATTTCACGGATTGTTAATTTATCTTTACTATTAAAAACAATATATAAAAAAAACCATAACTATTATACTTAAGTCCTAATTGTAATTAGGCTCATTAATTTACGCGAAAGAATAAATTAACCTAAGCTAATTAATTAACTAACTTAAACACAAGCATTGCAAAACATAAATCGCGTCACTAACTCAAATGAAACAGTATGTAAACACGTAAGTAACTATGAAAGCTTGTAATGGTAACAAAAAGTGGTAGTTGCGACAAGTGCTCGCATTCAGCCGGCAGCACTAGCCGCGCTTACGCTGAAACTCCACGGAAATAATTCTCACAAACAATGAAATTGTTACTAATTTATTTTCCAACCACAACAAAGCGAGATGTCACATGAAAAATGCTCGGCAGCGGCGGGGATGAGACACCGTGCATTCCTCCCGCGAAACTCTCCACAATTTCACGTGTCGCACCCTCAGTTTTACATTTGCTACAGCGTTTAAGTCACATTAAGTTTCGTCTTCACTGTGAACAATACAAACGATTTAAAACTGGCAAGAGCTCCGGGGAAATGCGAGCGATTTATGACATTAATCCTAGATATAAAATGAAATTTCACGCTCGTATGCAACAGTACAGAACCGTTTTGTTTCGTAGACACCCGCACTAATTGCATTGTTAAATTCAGCTTCCGGGTGTTTCTAATATTCTTGACTTTGATTAAACTTCATATGGCGTCTGTTTTATAAATGTGTACTGTGTTTGTGTCAATATGAAACCAATTCTGTCTGTATTGTCTCGTAGTCAATATTTATATTGTCGCTACAGATTATAAGGAATCCAATAAGGCTTTGATCGAACTGTGAGATAATAGCAATATTGTTTTAGGTGGCGTGGATTAAGTCGGACTCGAAGGCGATTCTGGCGATACACACCAACATGGTGGCGTTGAACCCTCGGCTGAGCGTGACATACAATAACCACAACACGTGGAAGTTGCACGTCAGCAATGTGCAGGCGAACGACTCTGGCACCTACATGTGCCAAGTCAACACAGATCCTATGAAAAGTCAGGTAAGCTAGCTACACTTTGTCACCTACTTCGCAAAGGTCTGAAGTTTCAAGTTTACAAAGTATCAAGTCATTTCGCAGAGAGCGCTCTTGAAGTTAAATGTAACATTTGTCAACAAGATAGTATTATTTTGTTTCCTTTTTAACCGACTTCAAAAAGGAGGAGGTTCTCAATTTACGTGATTCTTCTTTTTATTCTTTAATTTGATGCTGAATAGTTGCCATTTGGTCCCATAAAAAATTAACATAGTTTGGCCCAGTAGTTTTCATTTCATGAACTTTTTTTTTGTTTGACCACGCATAACTTTTTTCAGTGTAGTCCGATTTCGATGATTACTTTTTTAATTGATAGTGTATATCTCAAATTTGGTATATAATTTGGCCCATATAAATTGGCCCATATAAATTTCAAGAAAATATTCCACCCCTAAGGGTAGAAAATTTTTGGTGTCACCGTTTCGTAATTAATTTGTAGGATAAAAAGTAGGCACTGAAAAGCGAAAAAAAAACTTTTTAACAAAAAAGACAACGGCCATCAATAAGTAAAAAATAAGTCGGTTACAATACAAAACAACAAACAAAACCAAAGCCGCCCACTTGCGAATTGAAAGTTATTTTTTACTTTTTGAAGGCGGTTGTCTTTTTTGTTATTAAAGAGAACATTGTGAGCATAGATATCCGAGTTGTGAGCATTGCAATACTCGTGAAGTTGTGAAACAACAAGAAGTGTTCAATCAAGCAACGAGCGCTACAAGCACTTATTTCATTTTCCAATAAATTATAATGGAACTCTCTGCAAGGGCGAGTGAACGTATGATTAAGCGCAGTACAAAAATCAATAACAGTAGAGTTACAATATAACTTTGTAATATATAAAGCTTGGTATTATATAAGACTTCAGCTCTTTAAGAGGAATGTATGTAATGGCACTGCATTTATTGATAAATGTTATTTATAGACTGAATAGAAAATATTACCAACGTTATGATAGCCAGCACTATTTTCATTTTTATTATAAGTTGAAATATTTGTATCACTACATGATACGTGGCGAATAATATTATTTGAGTATATTATCCTAAAAAAATAAAAACCTAGTAGGCAGTGGGTAAGTATCACCTAACTTTAACCTAAGTACTTAGTTACAGTTACGGCGTCAAGGATTATACAGCGCTTTATTTTACTTTTCCAACTCGCGCACGAGCTCATAATATTCTACATTAAATCCACGATGTAATCCTATCCAAATATTTAAGTAGGTAATTATTTCAAAATGTAGGTGATGAATTTGGTATTTATCAAATTAGGGTAAATTAAATTTTCACCGCAAACTCAATACCAATCGGATTTATGAGATTAGTCGTCGTTTAGATACGAATTAACTGTTTCGGGATTAATTAAAACTAGCAACATTACGTTAAAGTGGCGTACCAACGCGACATAATCTACAACCCTCATTGCCAACTCTTAGGGTAGGTACACACATGTCATAAGCGGCGGTTTGGCATTCTCAGTTCAACCTTTTTTACCGTATTGAAAATACCGACCCACTTACGTATATACACCGTGGAATTTTAATCGCCCTAAAACGGCAGCCCACTTCATGTATCCAATGACTACTGTCATTAAAAAAAAACATTCATGAACACTATTTTGAATAATATGAAAATTTTATTCAGTAAGAATGGCGTGATTATTTTGAAATATCCTGCTACCTCTATATCTTTATAAGAGTTCATTGACTCTAGAGCAAAAATATGTTTCTTGCTATTGCAAGTAGTATGTTTCATATTTCTTAGTCATTGATTATTTATTATTCATTGGGCCTATTTTTTTAATTAACGTAAACATTTTTTTAATTACGTCTAGAGGTATTTTATGTTGGATACATTGAGTTAGCCACAGACGACATAAATGCCACGACCTAGCTACCCACTTAAAAACGAAACTTTTTTTAAAGTAGGTATTGGTGCAAATTCTGTTGTGCACGTTCTAAATTTATTTTTAAGCTATTTATGTCTCTTTCTCTCCAATAAACACACGGTAAAGTTCAAGAAAAAACTAATTTGTCATCTCTAACTTAGTTCTTATCTATCGCTGTCCTTTTCTTCAGCTGCCTGGTAGTAAGAGATGCTAATTGTCTAATTTGAGTTTAGTTTGTGAACAAGGGAATCGGCGTCATTGTTGTAAGCAGACCCTAATAAAATCTATCGCCAACAAGTATCAAGATGATTCTCACTCCACTGCCCACCAAACAAAAGACGCAACTAATAAAGCCTAACAAGCACGATTATTTTTGTCAGATGGGTCATTTATCCGTGGTGATCCCGCCGGACATAGTGGACAGCGTGACAGAGGGTAGCTCGGCACAAGAGGGCGGCAGCATAAGATTGACGTGTACCGCAACCGGGGTGCCACCACCGACCGTGTTGTGGCGACGTGAACACAACCGACCCATAGTGTTTAGACATGACGGCGGCAGGGAGAGAAAAGGTGAGTTTACCTTTCCTTTTTAGTTTTGTTGTAGTATTCGAATAATTTCTTATAGCAATTTTTTTCGGACTTCTTTTGATACGAGAAATAACATAATACGTTTTCGATAACTTATTAGTTATACAAAAAAAAATGTTTATTGTGTCCCAAACGTATGGTATCTTACAAAAATTGAGACAGCCCCAGTAAATTAAAGAATACTTGTGTTGGGGTTGCCTCGCTACTTCCCTTAGTAACTAGTTACATAGTGTCGAGACAAACAATAAGTTATATAACTATTAGTTATATAACTATTCTTGTTTTGCCTAGAGAGATGTCGACATTTTTCCAACAGATAATATTAATGAGTATAAGGTTCGAAACAGACTTTAAACTACGGTCATCAGCAATTTGATAAAGCGTCCGAACGCAAAATAAATCGGAATGAAGTTGACCGAAGAAGAAGTTGAAGTTGAATCGTAACAACCCGTACAGGGTATCATTTCTGTTACGATTTTTTGTTTTGGTCAAAGAATCAGCATTGCCATACAACGTGGTAATACTGCCAGCCTGTTGGGCACGTGTCACACGGGACACAGCGATGTGGACGAGTTTTTTGATGCCCTTTGAAGTTCCTGCCTTTTTTTGGAATTATACATTATTTTGATTTTTAAGATTTGAATAATATATATTTTGTCAGGATTATGTGTACCTACCTCAACTCCTCCAGTTCCTTGGGCGTGAAAGTGTAACCTTATCCTTTCATACATGCATATAATTTGTATTTCTAAATACAATATCATACGTCTCGTTTAAAATACAGTCAATCAAACTGAACACAAGTTTCATGTTATTAAAAACAGCGCAACGCCATAGCGGTATGACTGTGGTCGGAAGTAATCAACAGTCTGTATTGTGGTGCATAATGAACTCTCCCGTTTCATGGTTCCACTTGCTACTCTCAATATATCTGCATAATCTTTGGGCTAATAACCGCTGGTGGAATGAAATTGCTTTGGCTAGAACGTCTTCTATCAAAACCTAGAAATTTGTATGTACTACCTCACGCTGCGGTTACTGCCGCGTGAAAGTTAAGTAAAACAATGCTATGGCACTCGGCATTATTGTATCTTTCTGTCAGTAAAATATTTTTTGTAATCGGACTAATAGTTCTGGAGATTACCTCTTCTTACAAACAAACAAACCTCACCTCATGAAGTATGAAAAGTTTCAACAGTAATCGTAAAAAAATGTCGAAACACACAGTGTCTATTTTCGCCTGAATCATTTCATCGGCTGTGTGAAAACGGAGATGTTAAATGGTAATGTAAAACATAAAGACCCTTCATATAATCAACTCGATTAAGTAAGCGAAGAAGAGAATGAAAATTATCCCAGAGTTTGTCTCCCCTTGGTCTAAAGACAAGACTTGGATTAAATTACCAGGTTGACTAAAAGTGTTAATAGCGTTGTCTGAAATTCTTGCAAAAAGCTTGGCGATAGTAGGTATCAAAATGTTCTCTAGTTCAATATTCATAATTATACGTAACAGTTTCATTGTTGTTTCAATTAGTAAATTAAATAATCATGCTGAAAACAGTTTTTCAAAATACGGCACTAAAAAGTCGCCGTCGTTCGTTTAGTCCTGTTAGTTACAATTTCAAAGCATTGAAATTTCTAGCTGCTTTTTTATCCATTTATCACGGATAAGTTGTGTTTGAATGTACACCAGCTCACAGTTTTTTACGTAACTCCTACTTTGAGCGCCGACAACTTTTTGTTACTTGAGTATCAAATCCAGAACATCGCATAGTAATACAGTTTTAATATTGGCTTTATAAGTGAAACAACTAGATCTCGGAAGTATTCAATAAAATTGAAGGAAAATATTGAGAATTATTAACTATTAGCTCCATTGTGCAGAGTGCTGGTGAGACAAACACAGACGAGCGCATCCAGTGCTTCTAATAGCTCGGAAAATATCCTGATTTATGAACTTCCTATTGTTTTTATATTATATTGACAATTTCAAATCTACTTTGAGTACGTAGCAACAGACATTGAAATTGATATCACTGAATTTGCCTTCAGGTAAAAAGGTTTGGACATTTTTGTACCTTTAACACCTGATAGGGATTGAATAAGGGCGTAGCATTTTTGACCACCTGGAACATAGGTACCTAATTATCATAACGTCACAATACGACTTAGATTCGTTTGTTTTTGACTTTTTCTAAAAAATATTTTTGATTCTAAAAAATAATTCGCAGTATTTAGATAGTCGAACTAATGAGATTTTTTTTTTCTTATTTGTTCGACTGTCAAACTTATTTAAATCGAGAAACATCCTTTGATCAATACCTACATTGACACCTCAAATATCAAAGTTGTTTTATTTCGTTAATACGTTATTGTCACTTCATAAGGAACTAAAGATGCACAAATAAGTAATCATTTCCCTTCTGGCATAAACAATAGCCATGTCTATGATTTAGCTGTTTGTGTACTCAATTTAGACACACCCATTCTGCCGTTGTGGCACAAAAGTTTTTTGTTTGTTTGCGTATACTTCGTAAATGTTCTTTGTGCACTCGAGGCAGACTGCCTTCCCCTTCTTAAGCTTATATAAAATTAATGAATTACTTTATATAATATGAATAGGCTTTCAATTTAGACTTATTGTCAATTTTTTATGTAATGTAACTTTAATGATAGATGACGATAACGAATAGGTAACACTTTTGAATGAAATTATTCAGTTCTCTATGAGTTAGCTAGCTGTTAGCTTATTTAAATTAAGGATATCAATCAATGGATTGAAGAAAAAAAAACACCCTTAAAAGGTAAATTAAGTTTATATTAATAAAAGTCTTTAATTGGAACTTATAAATATATGTAACAATTTTTACAAATATCGATAGCTGCAGTAGTCAGAAACTGTAGCACAAACTATCAACGCCCACCTTCAGACACAAAGTCAAAATAGTTTCAGGTAAAACCTAATTATTATCTAAACTAAGAACACTTTAATATAAAGAAAACTTAAATTATGAACTGAGATAAATAAATAATAATCTATACATATAATAAAACAGTAAAAAAACTGTGTCTGTGCATTGAATATATTAAAAAATAATAATTGAGTGGGGTTTAGAAACAGTAATAGAGCACGAATCCAAAAAAAAAAGTCTGTCTGTTTGTCTGTTTGTTTGTACACGCTAATCTTCGGAACTGCTGGACGGATTTGAATGATTTTTTTGTTGTTGTATAGGTATTAAGTCTGGGCAACATATAGGCTATAATTTATCTTGGAAACTTGAACACCTGATGCAGAACCGCAACAGACCAGCTAAACTATAAGAGATACAAAAATGGTACCATAGCAAAAATTGTTCCACGTGATGAGTATTTTCTGCTGAGAGAATAAATTTGAAGATCTGAAACACCTGATGTGGAACTCCAAGAGCCCAGCTACACCATAACACATACATTAATGACGTCTTAGCAAAAGTGGTTCGGTCTGATGGGCATTTCCTGTTGACTTATAAAAATCGAAGATCAGAAACATCTGACGTGGAAATCAAAGCTGTAATTTTTAAAATTGAACTGTAAAGCTATCACTAATTTCGCTGTATATTATAATAAGGTGGGAGTACCTCCACGCGGTGAAGGCGGTAACAGTTTAGGACTGATTTTTGATGACGATGGTATATCATTGAAAATTTGACTCTACTGGCCAAAACTCCCATTTATTTTTTATTTTATCGAATAAATATGCCTTTGGGCTTATGTTATTTGAGTGTTTAATTTCCTTTTCCATTTATCTTCATGACACGGTAGCCTACCCGGTAACGCAGGGGAGCAGTCACTTAGATTTTAATTGATCAGGTATCTTAATAAAACTATAACCATGCCTAGAAAGAGGTCAAATCTTTCCCAATGTTCCAAAGGAGCTAAAAGATTGAGGATCATAAGTTCCCAAGAATCTACCGAAGAGCGTCAGGAGAGACTTGATGTTGTTCGAGAACATCAGACTGCAACTCGCTCCGTGGAAACCTCTTCAAATCGCGAAGAACGCCTGCGTTCTCAGCGTATTTAGGCATCTACATCCAGGTCTCTAGAGACCAGTGAAGAATATGATGCACGACTACACGGATAAAGAATTGCGCTTGAGTTCTCAGCGTATCTACGCATCTGCTTCTAGGTCTCTAGAGACAAGTGCGGAACGAGAGGCGCGACTGTCCGTTGATCGTGAGCGACATGCATTTACCGATACAGAATCACGCTTGAGTTCTCAGCGTATTCGCACATCTACTAACAGGTCTTTTGAAACGAGTGATGAACGTGATGCGCGACTAACTGCTGATCGAGATTATCATACATTGTCCCGAACACGCACACAACAAAATATTCATAATCAGTTAGAAAGTGAAAGAGAAAGAATTGCTGGAGTACGGCATGAAGAGACAGAAGAAGAGCGCAACGAACGTTTGAATTCTGATCGACTTCGACATTCTCTGAACAGAATGTCGATGTCATTTGAAGAATCGGATGTGTCTCAAGATATAGCCGTAGCTATATCTTGAGACACATCCGATTCTTCAGATGGCAATGCGACCTTTCTTGGGTTGATAAGGAACAGAGTGCATTTACGTATACTTTTATGATTGACTACGCCACATATTCCGCCATCGGAGGTATGATTCAAAATTGTACTACATATTTGAACGTCTCGAATCGTCTTGCGCATCCCGTTGTTTTCCCGTCCCCGGGCTCTTAGAATTCGACATCAGACGTTCCAGATCTTCGATTTTGCCGACCCCGTTGTCGCTGGCATAAGCAACAGGATCCGCGTACGAAGTCGCGGGCAGAAGCTAGTATAATATAAATTATGTATTCGTAGTTAAGTGTTTGTTGTTAAGTGTTTGTGGTTATTGTGTTTGTTCAACAAATTGCTGTGTCAAAGTGTGACACAATCCTACTCTAACTGGTACACATTTGTATTTAGTCTTCGACTCTGTGTGCAACATTATAGTGTTCAGGGTCAGCAGTAGATTATAAAGAATTTCGTCGAGCACTACTGACGTAAGATATTAAGAAGCTTACTTATAAGACTTGTGTTAAGTTAATTTTAGAAAGTTGTGAGAAAATTTTAATACACTACAGGGACATTTTTATAATCTGCTTTCTCGGAATAATAGTTAGGAAAAATAGGAAAAATGTTGATGAACACAAGCGTGGCTTGTATTCATCAACATTTTTCTGAAAACTTTTTTGAAAATGCAGAGATAGTATAAAACATAGAAACAAACAAACGAAAAGGCCAAAAACAGGTACGAATAATTTGCTATTCATTAAAGAGAGATGCATTCAGAAAAAAGTTAATTGCGAAACATTTGGCATTCGTCGAGTGTATTCTAACTAAATAAAACTCGGTAAAGCCAAACCAACTAGTAAATACCTACTTGAAGCACCACTCATGGGTCTACTTATATTGCTTGTAGTTATTTTAACGAAAGAATTTCTCATTTCATTCCATTTCGATATTATTTTTATTAGTTAAAGTGTAAGTGAGCCACTTTCATAACGAGAATGGAATGAGACCAAAGGAAAGATTTAGGTACCTAATAGAAAATGTCTATAGTATTTAATTGGTATGTTCAGTTTTATTATTCCGTTTCATACAACTTTATAGATTTAAGTAACGGCTGGAAAAATGTGTGTGTACTATTATAATACACCTTACCTTTTAGGGAACACAAACGAAATGTAATGTTGTATTGTATATCAAGCTGGTGTCTGTAACTCCACGTGTTAGTGCGTATTTGGCATAAGAATGGGAAACAGATCATTGGATTCACCCTAACTCTTCAAGAAAGGCGACATCGCTTTGACTTTATTAACGATCTCTCAGTACCTGGGTGTAAATTAATGAGTACCATTTATTTGTAAGTAAAATTTCTTCTCACTTATCGTCATGAACTACATAAGAATAATTTATGCCGACGTATAATAATGGTCAACCAGCCAAGTTGGAGCGCTTATGAAGAAGTAAATGGTTTAAATTTAAAAAAATAGTCTTTTCTATTCTCTTATTGAATATCCTGAATGGGTCACGAACTTAAAACATAAATGGTAATAATATTAATCCAGTATTGCGTTAGCGGTTTAAATTGAATTATGTTTAAATAAAAATCCAATGCAAAATAGCTGTTATCGATTAACGGATGGATGCTTAGGTAAGTCTATAAAAAATGAAAACCATGTTCAGGAAAATAATTCGTATATCTATATCGTATACTACGTATATCTGTGTACTTCTATATTACATTTTGTTTTAGAAATAAAAGTTTGAGTATTGTGAGATGCCTACTTTAGAAACTTTTATTTTAGACAACATTTTTAAGCAAATTTTTCCTCAATACTTTTTCGTAATAGGAAAGTGAATTTGAAAGCCGTACTTCACTACATTGCAAAGCGGCAACATCTATGAACACCGCTCTCATTGTTAACCCTTCAGAGCGAGTTTTCCTTTCCCCCGAGTGCCGAAAGCCGCCATTCGGTTCAAGTCTTTTTTCCAATTCAATCTACTTTGCATTGTCCCCGACACTCGCATGAGGCATTACACCTAGACGCCCCCTACCCTTGCACTTGCTCCCAAGCACTTCTCTTTCCAATGGATTTTATTTACGCAAGAGAAAGCAAGCTTTAATACATATACCGCTGAAGACAATAAGGCGCTTCCAAACGAGATATAAAAGCTTTGAGTTAGTCTCGCGTTCCTTTTAGTAGGATTCCTTTGAAATGAATCGAATAATTCGCGGAGTTTATGCTTATGGACGCTTTTTTATGTGAGGAGTACTTTGTTAAGTGTGAAAATAATGATTGTCGCTTGCGGACTGGGATCGTTGTTATGACAATAATAGGGTCTCAAATTTCAATGGGATGGATATAATTTGATATCCATTCCGGCCTACGCATATATCCAGCTTCTCTTATTTACTAATCACTGGAGCGAAAGTTGATAAGGCGTCTGAAGTTTTGTTTGTCTTCGGTCGGAACCCGACTACCCAAGCCTGAACTTTGGAAGTTATTTTGTAGTTCCTTACCTGACCAAATACGTGACTTTACTTTACCTTTCAATAGCTAGCTGCATTATTGATTATTTCGTTCATTTATTTATTGTGGGAGTTAGGCCTTGTTAGTTGACCAAGCTGTTCCAATATGTAAATAATTTAACGTACCATATTCTTATGGTTTTTTAAGATAATTTCTGATAAAAATGTAAAATATTTAGGTCCCTTCTTTCGTAACTTAAATCGACTTCTTCAAACAAGTTTCTGTCGGACTCTTTTACATCGTCCCGTTGGCGGAGCGGCGACCAAAAAAGGACAACCGCCGCTCTCGACTGAATTTTTATGAACTTTTTTGTTTGCCTTTTTAAGACGAAATGTAAAGTAACATCACCGCGGGCCGGTTTTTGAAAGGGCACTGCATCTTAAAGGAAACTGTAAATTAAGTTTCTTTTTGAATCTTCGCCTTTCTGTTTCGTTTGCGTTACGACTCATATTGTGAAGTTGTTTATTAAAGTTATACTGTGTACAAAAAGGTCTAGTTAAATGATGGTCATATAGACAAATAACAGCTCTTTTTATAAGGGCAGGTTTCATCTAAAAATAAGCTGTTTTAAGTTTTATTAATTATTGATTTATGAAATCGTATATTGCCCCGAGTTTCGCTTATCTTGTATTTTAGGGCAATTAAACACTTAACAGACTTAAACTTCAGATCGTAAGTACCTCAACCCTAAACGTAGGACATACAAAAGTCGTTTACAGACAATGAACACAAACGTTACGTTTATGCCGTTTATGCTGTAACAATAGCGTGGTATCCAAACAATTGACTAATAATTCCGCTCGGCAAACTGTTACATACCAAATGGAAATTTCGCGTAACGTTCACTGCAGCTATTGGCTCTCTTAATGTAAATGTGTTGTTCCACCGATCGACACCACTGCGCGAATCGTATCCATTATTTATGTTATTATGATCAACAATAACCTACATTAAAGGTACTTACGGAAAACTATTCTGCGAATCAGAAATATTTCAGAGAACAACATTATTGAAAGCCAGACGTTATTTTGTGAGTTATTGTTCAGAAATCATTCGTAAATCATATAACATTATTGTTTTACTTAATGATATCGCAGTTTGGGCCCATCTCTTCCCAACTCCATTTCCCTACAATTGGTACTTAGGAGCGCAATATCAATATCTCTTCGAAGTACTTACGCATTGTACTTCACGAGATAACGAGAAAAGTTTATTATCAAGTTTTTTACTTTGGCGAAATAGGTGCTATACGTTGGCGTATTACATCAGCCTCGGTCAATTCCCACTGATACTAGACAACGATAAAAGTCCACGTACAAATACCAGAACAGGGAGAAATAAAAAGAATACAAAGCAAAAAACGAGTCAGAATAACGTTAAACAATATCGGCGTAGGACCGAAATAATCCTTAATACATCGTAGGTAATACTTTATCGGCTACCCAAGAAGGGTGGCTATTGCGTAGGGGATTACCAATTTTATAAGTTAGGTATTCGTGCGAATGTCACCGCAGTAACCATAACGTTTTAGTGGCAGTTTGCCCCTCGTTGGAACACTTCGTATTTTTAATAAAAAAAGCAATATAGTTTTTCACAGCCAAGAGCTTGGAAAACGGGAAGGCTTGGAATTTTCAATTTTAAAAATTAAATTGCTTTAAAACAATTGTTGTGTTGATTGTTTCCTCTCTTATCTCGTAACCGGTACTTACGGCATAACGTGCACTAATCATTGTGAACAACGTATTACCTACATCTGAACGGTACATTTTCCTCAAACCAGTTCATAATAATATACGAGGCGTATTGGTGTGGAACATAGAGATATCGGAAATGATTGTATGAACTTGAACGCGTTCAAGTATAAATTGTACTGGATTAATAAAACATAGTATTGGAAGTCTGAAAAATGCGACAATAGTGTCGGATCACTACTGAGAGCATCGTTAATTTTTCAATTCCCTCGACACAGTAACGCAATTCCAATGTGACGGAATCACAATGAAATAAAATATTTTACCCTTTGTCTTTTTCCATGAAAAAAATGGAAGGAAATTGCGTGTAACCATTTACTGTAGTGCATATTTCTGTGATTTTAAACCTGAAATTAAGCGTTGTTTATTTGCAAGATTTATCACAATGATGCCTCTATGATTGTTGTTCAATGCATTGTAGCAGCTGCAAGTTATAATTTTTTTTTGTATCTATTGATAGGCATACGTTTGACCACTATCTCACCTGATGGGAAGCGATAATGAGGTCTAAGATGGAGCACGCTTACCTAGAAGTAACCTATTCACTCTTGACTTAAAGACTCCCAGGTTGTAGCTATCAGGAAACACAGATTCAACACCACACAAAGCCACCGCCACCGAAATGTGTGTTCTGTGCTAAAGTTATTTATCACTTTTTAGTTTTTGAAGGCGGTTTTCTATTTTTTTTTTGTATCTATGGTCGGTGTATTATTACCGGTTATAAGGAACGATTTTGATTAATTATCATACTGTATACTGCCCACCAAACTAAATGACACTGAGAAAACACCATTGCTGGGAAATGACTTTTATTTTCGGTGTGAAAAATTACTGTACCTAATGGTAGCGTACAATGTACGTTAAACATTGTACGGGTGCATACAACAATACAGGGGGCCTGTTATTAAATGTTTACTTATAACATTTCATATCACTTTTTAAAAGAAGTTGAAATTTTGATGTATGATCCAAAACAGACGACACGGTTGGCGTAGTGCTTGAGCAATTGGGTGCTGCGCTGCGTGTCGCGGGTTCGATTCCCAAACGGAACAATTATTTGTATGGTCTACAGGTAATTGTTCGGGGTCTGGCTATTTGTGTATGTTTGTAAACGCACCCACGGTACGCGAGAAATTCCGAGGGTGGGGCACGGTACTTATTTAAAAAAAAAACTCAATCATGGGATCAGCTTCGTTAAATATTTTCTACACCCGTTACATCATAATCCCCCCCCAATACCCCCCAATATCCCCTTATACTCAACAAAACCGGCGGCAAAAGCCAGTATAAATCTATACGTGTCACATATATTATTGAACGCAGTTATACATTCAGTACATTAGTTATTTTCTGACGTGGCTCCGGTACAGTCGCCGATAAAATTCAATAACATCAAACGTATCTAAATCCTACCGCCTTGTTTTATTGTCACTTGCAATTCAGTTGCTCGAGATTCACTTTAGTTTTATTCACCTTCCTTCAGACGCCTACCTAGAGATAGATGTAGGTACTAAAACTTCGGTATAAACATGTATAGTTCGTAAATCAATAGCTATGTGTTGTTGGAATAGTGCCGCTTTTGGAGCCGTCCCTAATTTTATGGAATCTCTATCGGTTCACATAAAGGAGTCTATTGTTCATCCATTGAATTAAGGGAAAGGTATCTATCTAAAACTTTAAAAGCAAACAATTTTTCTATATAAATCTCAGGCTTCTTTTTGTATTTGAGTGGTTAATTAACATTAGGAGTCCTTTATAATTACTTTTAAATCTCAGAGCAATGTAAAAACTAAATTAAAAAAAAAAAAACACTAACTGCTGCTTACAACTGCATAGAAGCCAAGAAAGTAGGTGGGTACGTTATAACCATTATAGAAATCGCATTAGTGCTTCCAGAGATAAACACATAGATAAACAAACAAACAAGTTTAGAAGACATACAGACAGATACACAGTAGCGTGACGTATTAACAAAACATATCACGCTCAGTACTCTTGATTGTAACTACTGCAAGGGATATAAAATGGGGCATAAACTGGCTCATATAACAATAAAAATAAATTAGATAAAAGCTCGCAATGAAACTTTACCCATTACCCGGCTCGCGTAAAACACAGTTTCATGGGTTTGTAAGATTTAATTATTACAAAATACTTCTCTGAAAACGTGTAATGTAAAACCTTTCGGTACACAAATTAAGAGAGAAAGTTAACATGTAATTTTCTTGGCTTAGAAATTTTGTGACGCTGTCTATAGATGTTATGTTAGTTGAAGCGTCAAATTGGAATTATTAATTTTCATGTACGAGTAATTACGCGCAATTATTAATGTACAGACACTCTAATAGGTCGGCCCATTAAAATTTGAAATTAACGGCGCGTCTAGCAATCGTAGTAAATGTGATTTATTGGTTCAAATGTATCAGAATGAATAAAAAAATAACTACCTACTAAGCAACACAGGGTGATTGAAGGGTAGCTTAAAGACTTGAATTTAGAATGGTGTATTTTGTAAGATTTACATTACAATGTGCTTCTTCCTAAATTTTTCATCAGGCGTCTAGGCACAAGCGATTGTCCCGGCGCGGCGCCCACGTTCCTCTTCCGTCATTGGTTCGCAGCGGTCGACCAGTGTTGTTCATCGTTAAATAGTAATGTGAGAGTGTAACCGAATTAGTAAGTCTTGATACGCGGCACAACACTAACAATCAATAACATCGGAATAACTATTTCGATGGTAATGATAGTAGTGTTCCTAATAATTTGCGCTTTGTGCAGGAAGATGATGATGATTTCAGTGTGCTCCCGATGTAAACTCGTGACATGAGCCTCTTAAATTTGAAGGGGGAGTCCGAGTGCTCGTGTCAAAATTTTGACCAAATATAAACTGTACTTGCCTCTGTAATCATGGAATTACTTATATGAAAATTTACTGTCTTACAGAGACAGTGTACAAATCATGGATCCTTCGAAACTCAATGTAGAACCTCCAGTTTTATATATCATTAGGGCAATCGCTCTACTATGTAGGTACTGAGAGAGATTCCAAAAACTGATAAAATCAACTAAGAATTTTGGTATTGCCTTGAGCCCCATAAATTTTGTGAAATTCTGATAATTCACTGATTAAGGTCAAAATGGAAGCCGCCTCAAACATATCTATTTACGAAAGCCTTGGCGGCTGACTGTTTCTAGTTCGTAAACCTAGATAAATGGAAATTCAACTTAATATTTGAAATCATAAGATTGAAATCGAATACCTACAAATCTCAATATTTACACTGCAACATGAAAAAAAAATATTAACATAGGTGTTGTGTTGCACCAAAGTAAACAGCGACGTTCTACTATAAATTGTAAGCGGTAACCGTTCCAAGATGTTATAGTAGATGGTAGTTTTGCTCCGCGCCGGCCCGGTCTCGGGGCCTCCAAATTACCGCAATAACGGTAATTGCAATTTGCTGCTGAAACTACCCACTGTCTTCATTTTCTTCCGGTCTAATGTTGATATAATAGCATTGCTTTGTACACATATTTTAGGTGTGAGGTAAAGTGTGTTATTTTAGTATCTGGAATGCTTGACTTTGGAGGTGATGACATTGTTTTCTTTCAACTTTTGATGAAACTTCCATTTTTTTTAATGTCTTTGTATGACAAAAATCTGACGGCCTTCCATATTTTAACCTCTCGAATGTCTTATGTTACACAGTCCGACATAAGCAGCGGAGGTTTGACCTTCAACACTTTCGCCCGACAGTCGTTGAATTAAGTGGTCACTGCTGCCTAAATCTGCAATACCAAAGGCCTTGCAGATACGTTGCCATCTACAATGTACTGGGTTATAATCTACTGTCAGGTGTTCCCAGTCCCAGAATTGATAAGGTCTATTGAAGTAGAACACTTGATTAAAAAAAGCACATTGTAATTCTGGTTTTACGACCTCATTTTTACGATATAAAACGAAGATCCATTGTAGATAAAAGTATCGAGATTATTAATTTTCAAAAAATGAGCGTGTTTATGGAATCCATAAAATAATTCTTTGCCTTCTTTAAGGCTAGCCGCCTCACAGCCTGCCATCTCTTTGAAAAGTTATGTGCTTAAAACTCCTTCATGAATGTTAGTCAAACTAATGTTCCCTTAAATACAGTAGCTAATAAATTTCCTAACACGCTTATGAGGGAAAAGCACTTTAGAAAATCATCACTACATTTATTCTTGAGTGGTTCCTTGCCGAGAAACTGAACTCAAAGAGTGCCTTGTTTACGTCTGTTCACCAATCATTCGAAATAAAATTACCGGTAAATGTTAACTACGTAAATCGATTGAGTGCATACAAGAACGAGGGTTCTTGACTAAAATTGATACCTACGGAACAGGAAACAGAAGTTGATTTTTATATTAAATTCAAATCGGAGATAATAAGTTTCTGAAGTAAAATGTCTCAGTTGCAGAGATAACAAGTTCCAAGTCTTTCTTGGACATTATTCGTATATTTTCGATGTTAAAGCATAATGGAGGTACTGTCATCAGCAATAAGAGCTTACGATTATTCTGAAGTATTGACAGAAAGTACGTTTAGCAGAAACGTTTTGATAACTAAGTATTTGTAGGTGTTTGATATTAGACATATACAAACACATTTATAGATATAAATGATTTTTAAAGGCAAAGCAACTGTCACCTAACGAACAAAGGCAAGGACTTGACTACTCAGCGCACTTACAAAATATTTAAAAGACAGAATATGTTGGAAGCTTTTTGCATATTCATATATCTGAACTGTACCGACACAACAAAAAACTATTGCCAACAATATTTGGTTTTCTACATCATCTATTACGTACAAAGTACATAAATGAAAGATGGCATCGTTACAAACGCCTATGTAGTAAATGATACCTTTGTTTTCTCGCTGATTGGCCATAAAAATATTTTGTAGATATCTATTGTCTGTTTATTATTCCGAACAAGTTTCAGTAGGTAATAACTGGTGTTTTTGTTATAGGTACCGAATTAAGCTTGGTCCACACATATCAGGGCCGTGCCCGGGACGGAGACGGTCCGTGGCCGTACTAAGACCGTGCATCCGAGTTAGGGCTGCGTCAGAGTCTTTTTGTTCACACACGTCAGGGACGTGACCGCACCGTGGACAGGCTGCGACCTTCCATCTGTACCCCTCAGCCACCGCTTCTATTGTAAACTCGTCAATCATTTTTTTTTAATATGCGCAACTTGCTTGGAAAATGTCGTCAGGGCCCGGACCGACGTCTGCCCGGGCACTGAAACTCCGTCTCCGGCCCGGACACGGACGTGTGTGAACGAGTTCATATAAAATGTTCACAACTATATTTTTTCACGGACACTTACCGTCCCCGTCCCGGGTACGGCCCTGATATGTGTGGATAGAGCTTTAGGCTTTCAGGTACTCGGTGTTGGAAACAAGTACTACAATCCCCAAGATGTTTTGTAAAGATAGTTGTAGCTGGGCTGCTGCTTTTGCCTTTAATCGATTTATACTTTGTTAAATACTTATAATGTCTAATTATAACCTCAAAACTGAACTAAAACTGAAGACTTGGTCACACCGAGGCGGAAAAGTTGCAGGTGCAGTCAGATACTGCTGTAGTTGGTGTAGACCGTGCATAGAAATACTACTGCAGTATTTGGCTGGGCTATAATTTAGGGCAAAAGTCCTTGGCTATAATTTAGTTTTAACCGAATACTGCTAGGATGCCTGGCCGTCGAATAATGTCCTTCGAAAAACGCATCTGAAAGTACGTTGGTGTACATAAACATTTTTATTTCTAAAATTATTTATATTGGCTCTTCCGAAAGACACGTCTTCTTGCTAACTAGTGCTGACTCAACTCAATCAATAGTAATTATTTGAATATTCAGACTAATCATCCACAGTAGCGATGCCGTCCAAACGTGGCGTTACGTGTAGCAGCCGTAAGACTTAATGGTAGCGAATACGAGCCATTTACAGTGGCCGAAGGCGACGTTTAGTCAGCTATTATTACTAAAGCACTGCCACATTTGTCAGTGCCACCACTTTGTTCCTGTAAGAGCCAGGAACAGCACAATATTTTATGTTGTTCCTTTACTTCCTACGAATAAAGGCTCATTTACAAGAGAAAAGATTCTTGCTCAGAATTAGTGCTTATCGAAAGTCGTGTAAACAATACATACGACACTCATAGGTAATGCCCAATGGCGCCAATCGAAATTTGAAAATTTGGAAACGTTCGTTTGAACGAATTTTTTAAACCACAGTTATATAAATTTGCATGTCACGAACAAGTTTTTGATTCTAAAGGATGATAGGAAAAGGAAGTAACGGATGCGGCGACACCCGAACGCGTCCGGTAGGATGTCGACGCATACGAACGGCTCCGTACGTCGCTTGCGAACGTATCCGTTTTTGCACCTAGTCAAATAGTTTCATTCGACGGGACCCGATCGCATGCGACGACAGGCGAACGGAGCCGTACGCGCATCACAGTATGTTTTCGGCTACGATGGCGTGTCGCGGAACACGCTCGCTGTCAAGTTGCTGTGTGCGACTTGGTACTTTAAATACTGTGTACACGATTTAATATCGTTTAAAGATTGTTATATTCGTCCCAATCCGATGCGATACGAACCGATCCGTTTGGTGGAAATCATTCTTAAGTCGAGAAACTGCTCTGTGTAATTAAGCTTTACACGGAAATATCCATGGCACTTTGATGTTGTTATGACTATATATTGTTACACTATATAGAATTCATTGTTTCATGTTCATAATTTCGTACGATAATGTGAAATTTTGTAATGAAGAGTGTTTCCTAAAATAAAGCCGTAAGACACGGTTAAATTAATTTGAGTGCTGGAAGTATCACATTTGAAGTTTCTTAAAGTACTTACCTACCTAATTTTCGGTAGGAGCAATATTGAGATTGAAACTTAGGAATAGCGTGGTTTACACAGATTAAGAAGTGAAGAGATATTTTGCAAACCTATGAAGGTCCTTAGCAAGTATGACATTTAATTAGACGTATACATTCAGTTCACGATTGCACAAAACCCATTCTTCATAATAGACAGACCTATCTGAAAAAAACAGTTTTTAGGAAGTCACAAAAACAGGTTTACTATAACGTATATAATGTTATAACTCTATCTAACAACTATAGATATCGAAAAAAAAACAGGAAAGAAAGAGGTATGACGTTAAAACGTATCTCTTTGTTTGTATCGTGTTGTTATCGATCGGTCTACTACTGGGTGTCCAAAAAAAAATGTACAGACACACAGCCAGCACATCAAGCCGTACCAAACTGTCAAAATTTTCCAATTGAATATGAACCTTATTTTTTTATCATAAACTTGAAAACCTATCAAAGAAATTTGACAGATTGTTGTAGCTTGATGTACCTCTGTACCTAAATATTAACAGTAAATATAATAATACTAGCTGACCCGACAGACGTTGTCCTGTCCCGATCGACCTAATGGGGGATGAAAAAGGGGTGAAAAAAGGGGATGAAAAATAGATGTTGGCCTATTCTCAGACCTACACAATATGCACAAAAAATTTCATCAGAATCGGTCAAGCCGTTTCGGAGCAGTTCGGGAACGAAAACTGTGACACGAGAATTTTATATATTAGAGATGGACAGCAATCAATAGGGTCTAGAATCATGTTTATTTTTTTACTCACGCACGCTATTTTATGACACTATTTTATTTGGTTACAGTTCAAGTCTTGACTGGCTTAATTATAGATTTGACCGATGATTTCTTGTTTAAATTCAATTTTCTTTTTGAAAACCACTTTATACCATTCTATAATGTGTCATTGAAGAGTGCGGCCTCCTAGAAATAGGTCCCTAGTAAGATTCACAAGTTTCTGTAAAATAAAAAGGTATTTTTTTAGTTTTATTTATTTACTAGCTTTTGCCCGCGACTTCGTCCGCGTAAATGTCGGTTATCGTGGATGTAGACTAAATCGCATATTAAAAAAAGTAACCTGTGTTTGCCGAAGCGAGGGTTCCGGATTTTTAAGTAATCATCAGTTCTGAGACCTTCCAGTAACGGAATTTAAAGGGCTGCTGCGTGCAATCTATTTGCGCCTTTATTTACATACTTATTGCATTTCTGTGCACCAGAATGAGAACAAAAAAGAATGAAATTAGGCTATTTAAGGCTTTTTGATTTTAATTGTAAGACTGTGGGTATTTTTAATGTAGATAAGAGTGAGTATTTTGCCTGCCAAAACGATTATTTCAATTATTATTGTGTAATGCACCTGCCTTGTTATCTCTTCACCACCCTTGGTTGACTGGTAGAGAATGCCTAAGGCATTAAGTCCGCCTTTGTACGTTTGTGCATGAAGTATAAATAAATAAATATGGTACTTAAACTTGCCCCAGGGTTCAAACTATCTTCATATCAAATTTCATCAAATCGGTTCAACCGCTTCATCGTGAAAGCGTAATGGACAGAGTTACTTTCGCATTTATAATATTAAGTACTTATGGATTATTTTTATTCTAGGTGTAATAACCATTTTGCATGGAGGCGCGACGAAAAACATTACCATAAGAGACTTAGTAATTATTGTTTAGTGTTAAAACGTTTACTCCTTCCAATGCTCAGTAAGATTATTACGATCCGTCTGTTAAGTGAATGTAGCGTCTTCAAATGCCAGAATGTTTATTACTTTCGTGCATAATCTCGTCTGGCATAGTTATTTACTCTCTCTAAATGCTGAATACAAGTTAAGGTTTATTGTATCCCATAGAGTACTAGTAGGTTAACAAAGATAGGTAATAAAAGGTAATACAATTTTTTTTTATGCAATTAATTTTTACTGTTTTTACGCTTTGAAAAAGATGCAGTTATTTGAATATTCTTTTTAAGCTGCGTATAAACTAAATCATAATATTACCAGCTTAAAATATTGACCTACTGCAGGGCAAGGAGCTTATGCGAAACCCGCAGCCCGGCCATAAGCAGAGGTGGAACACCGCGGTGGTTTTAGCCGGTAAGAGTCCATACCAGCTCCCACCCCACGATGGAGAAAGTCCATGAGGATTTCCACCGCACAAAAAAAAAAGGGTCAAAGATCTTTTCTCGCACATAGAAGGCACGAACATTGATCACCACGTTTGCTCCAGGCGAATTGGAGATTTCGAACTTATATTAATTATAAGTCTAGGTTTTCTCACAATGTTTTCCATTACCTATATCAGTGATGTCCATTAGGAATATACTTAGGAACTAAACGTACCGAGTAAACTAAATAAAACTATTTACTTTTGTGCACTTTATTTGTATTTATTTTGCTTATAAAAAGATGCAATTACATAGTTGAATAATGTTGCTTAAAACACCACTAACCATCATCATTGTTGAGCAAAATCAGATAGAGTTAATAAGTTCAAACATTTATCCAATGACCGCCCCTTTAATGAAGGAACAGTCTTCCGCTACTTACCCCTCAAGACAATAACCGTGACGATTAGCTTTATGACGTCATCTTCATGCTTCAACAAATACCTACTATTCTACAGCTCACTGAGACGTATATAAAAATACCAACTCCCCTTGTAACAATATTGATACGAAATAATACAAAGAAACTAATAATGCCAACCTTTCATAATACTTGTAAACGTTAGAAGAGCCACTTGTTTGGCTTCAAAGCAAATAATAAAAAGGGTAGACAAAGTCATAGCAATAATTGCGAGAATAATGTGGAAGTTAGCAGACACAGCCTTCTATTACTACGTACAGACAGAAGAATAAAGTTATTTATTAAAGACAGCTGAACCGTTGAGATGCGGTTGGACAATTAGATATCGATGTTTTACTTTTATTTTATCGATAAGTGGAGCTGTTGAAGTGAAGAGTTGAGTTGAATTATAAATCTATCGATTGATGGTTAACACTTCTACGTCAAATTCAAACAATTTATTACTAGCACTTTGCCCGGGTATTCGTCGCCATGTGAATTTTGTTACAGAGCTCCATTTTTTTTATGATTTAAGTATAGCCTTTATCACTTAGGTATAACGTAGAATCCAACTGGCGAAAGAATATTCAGAAAACAAACTCTTCAGCTTTATTATATTAGTTTTGACAAATGAGCATTTAAAAGTCAACGTCAAAGTCAAATCATTTATTTCCATTAGACCATTTAAAGGCACTTTAGAACTTGATATACACAAAAAATTTATTGAATCTAGTTGCTTCTTCCAAAAGGTAGTTTCGTATGAAGAATAACGCTAAACTATTTCAAAAATCTGCATTAGATAAATAATTGTTATTGTTCGGTGTAGTACCTTCGAAATAATTTCACGTAGACCAGCAACTAACTGAGACATTAACTTGCATAGTGTTTGAGACGTAAAGAATATTTGTTCATCTAAAAAACAACATTATATAAACTATTTATGCCTTCTCTTAAAACTACGAGTGATCACTGCTTACACATAGCCTATTTCAAATAACAAATCGAAAACGCAACCTCTTTCTATCCGACCTCTATCTAATTTGCTGCTTCATTTAAAAACCGATGATTGGGTCATTCGAGACCAAAGGCAGCGGATTAGTCCCACTTAGGGCACTTACGGATTAAACCTTTGTAAGCACTAAGTAATTCTACATGCTTCACAGAAATGATATAGAATTCTAGACCTTTTGACCGCAAGTCACCTGGACCTTAACGTTTTCTTGTTGAAATTTGAGACACGCATCTACATAGTTGAAAATTAGTCACCAAAGTAGGTACCTACTTAGACCATAGATATAATTTATATTTCTATAACATAGACCCTTGTGAAATCTTTCGATAATCATCATGTTTTAGGGTTCCTTACCCAAAGGGTAAAAACGGGACCATAATATAAAGACTTCGCTTTCTGTCCGCCCGTCTGTCTGTCACCAGGCTGTATCTCCAGAACCGCGATAGCTAGACAGTTGACATTTTCACAAATTATGTATTTCTGTTGCCGCTATAACAACAAATAACAAAAACAAAATAAAATAAACATTTAAGGGGGGCTCCCATACAACAAACGCGATTTTTTGCCCGTGGGTCTCGTCTCCACACACGAAGTTCGCAACAGGGCACGATCAAGTGTACCAATGTGAGCTTTTTAATTTAAAATGGACTTTTTCAGTTGGTCTTGTACATCACAGACATCGGTGAAGGAAAACATGGTAAGAAAACCTGGAGTTATAATTAACTAGCTGACCCGACAGACGTTGTCCTGTCCCGATCTACGGGGGATGAAAAGGGGGTGAAAAATGGGGATGAAAAATAGATGTTGGCCGATTCTCAGACCTACCCAATATGCACAAAAAATTTCATCAGAATCGGTCAAGCCGTTTCGGAGCAGTACGGGAACGAAAACTGTGACACGAGAATTTTATATATTAGATATAAGTCTGAAATCCCCAATCCGCCTTGAGAGTGGTGATCAATGCTCTTGCCTTCTCTGTATAAGAAGAGGCCTTTACCCTGCAGTGGGACAAATATGCGCTGGTATTATTATTACTTAGTACATTACATAATTTTAGTAAGTAAACAAGGATGGCTAAATGTAAGTCAAAGATTGCTTGTTTCAAATGGACTTTCTCAGTTTGTCTTGTACATCACAGACATCGGTGAAGGAAAACATCGTAAGAAAACCTGGACTTATCTATACTTCTATACTAATAAAGAGGAAAGATTTGTATTTTTGTATGAAACGAATAAACTCAAAAACTACCGGTACGATTTCAAAAATTCTTTCATCAATCGAAAGCTACATTATCGCTGAGTAACATAGGCTATATTGCGAATTAACGCGGACAAAGTCGCGGGGAAAATGCTAGTAATTAATATAAGTCTTAAATCGCCAATCCGCCTTGAGAGTGGTGATCAATGCTCTTGCCCTTTGCCCTGCAGTAGGGCCTTAATAGGCTGGTATTATTTATTTCTTTAGGGACACGTACCTTTTAAGGTAATATTATATTAAAATTAGCCACAAAAGTACTAAAATCATCGAAAAATCATGCAATAATCATCAAGTTTATTTTTGCAAATGTTAAGAAAACTTACACAAGCGCTCCTCATACAAAAGTATAGTTATATTTAATGAAATAGTAATTGAACTCGGTGAATTTTTGCAAATGGGATTAGAATAGTAAGTAAGTAAGTCTAGGCTTATGGTTAGTAATTTTTCCGTCAAATAGGTAACTTAATTCAATTATTCAAGATCGTTTGTGATTTAAAAAACATTTAATAATGTAAATAAGTTATTTGAAGAAAAACTAACTAAACACAAGCCTAGATATAAGTGTACTTATCCTACCTACGTAGTTAATCGAGTTCAATTACTTTCAACCAAGATATTACAAGGCTACTTTTCTTCTACTAAGCCTTCTTTAAGTTTACTGTTTGAGTAACTTATCATTCTACTTAGATCTTGGTTTGATAACAAACCTATTACGTCACTAAATAATAGAAGTCTACATTTTTAGGGGAGGTTAGGCCTGTTTCTCATGCTTCTACCTTTTGTTCTAAAGCCTGTCAAGTAGGTCTTACGGCAACTTTGTCAAAAATCTAAACATTTAATAAGAATGAGATTCTTCTCAATATGAGAAGAAGCCTTTGGCTGCAAAGGCACGATGGTCCGTAAGGCGAGTAATATGATTATGATTACATTACATTCGTCCATTTGTGTACTGATTGATTACGACCATTGATTTTCTACACAATGTGACTATAATTAAGTCCACTATCATAGCTTAAGCCTCTATAAGCTATAGACACAGTTTTTCCAGACAGATGACCTTTCCAGTTAATTAGGTTTTAGAAGATTCATCGTAATACTTGGTTCCATTAATTAATTAATTTTGCTAAATGAAGCGTTATTGTGAGCTGACTTCGTTTACGTTGTACTGATAGTATTTATAAATCTTAAATAAGGTATCTAATTATTTGTTTCTTGTGATTCCTTTGTAATCAAAAGTTTTTAGTATCTTAAAGTTTTTCTTCATAATTTAAAACGAATATACAGAATGAATTGTCCGTGTGGTGTCGGACGTAAAGAATAGCACCATCCCATATTTTCCTGTGGGTGTTGTAAGACGCGACTGAGGGACTTACCAAAGAATGGGCAGCAGCGTTCTCTGTGCCTTTGTAACAACCACACTGCGATCGCCAACCCGCCTGCCAAGCGTGGCGATTATGGCAAAACCCCCCCTTGGGGAGGCCCATGTCCAGCTGTGGACGTCTTTAGGCTGAAATGATGATACAGAATGAATCATTTCAATCCCAGTTTAGTAGTTAAGTCCCAAAGGGCGTACAGAAACGTACATACGGCGTTTGCCAATACAGTATTAGGTCAGTCCCAATCTGATATTGGGTGCGCTTATCGCCTTTTACCGGGCACGGTTCCAATCCCGAGCCATAATGGAGAAATTTCCAACAGAAAACCGCAACGGTTAATTTTAATTTCAATTTTAAATATCGATACAACGTCAAGATGTCACATCACTCGGTTTGACCAGCGCTGTAAGCTTCACCAAGTACAAATAGAGAATGGTGGTTGCAGTAATAATAGGTTGGCGTACTAGGGTTGGCAGAGCGTTAAATTTTTATTAAAAACGTCCTGACGCAGTGTTACACAACACGTGCGCTTTGTTGTCAAAGCTATATCATTTACTCACACACAAATGTGTTTTATGTGTGTGCGACAAATTGATTACAAGGGGTGCAAACTAATAGTTTCCAGTTTCGTTCTAGCTGCTAGAGTAAAATAATAGGTGTTAGGTCTGCGATTTTTTGTCTCGGTCGAGCAAATAATTGTTGCTGGCAGGCCGTGAAATTTGAAATTCGAGGCAAGGTCGATTACAGGCTTATTTTATTCAAACAAAAATGCCTGCCACAAAAAAAGCCTTTGTTGAAATGTTTCAATGTTGAAATATTTTACCTATCAACATCTTTTTCATCAATTTGTATAGAAACGACGTAATCTTTGTACAAGCCTAAAAGATACAAGCCAATGCAGAAGAAAAACAAGATTAATCGTATTAATTAGGCGCTACTGTTTCACCCTGTAGGTATTCGTAGCCATAACTCGAGCCGGAGCAAAATTCTAGTAAATTGTTCGTGCCTCCAAATCAAGTGCCATTGACCGAAAAGGAATATCTTTTATTCTATGAACAAATAAATATACAAGGATAAGTAAATAAATTAGGTAGCGTATTTTATAAAACCTCTTCTTAGTTGCTAAGAAAGATCGAAAGTAATGCTCATTAAGGAAGCGAATCGGATGAATGCTATTGTTGACCTTCTGTCTGACATAATCCCTGTTGCTTTATCCGTGAAAGGAAGGAATACATAAGCTGTAATAATTTATTTAATTAGTCATTTTTACTTTATAGAACTTTTATATCCATTTGTATGAAAGTATACCTATGTATACCTAGATGTATAAGACGTCAATTAAAATATTACGAAGATATAAAAAAAACCATTTGTATCACAATCTATTAAATTATATCTACGACTAGATACATAGAAACAATAGCTCCGTGATTGGGACAATTCAATATTGTACGAATAGTGTGTATAAAACAAATTGTGACACACACTGGTTGCTACGAGACAGGCTCGGGCAAAATATTAAGTCAAAATGACAATGCAAGATCCTGCCCCACCCATGACAGAAAATGTAAATTAATAAAATAATTGTAATGATCAAAGAACTTTATTATAATAAATTGTTTTTCTTTAGAACTTGCGAATTTACGAACTTGCGTTCTTGGCTTGTTTCCACGAGACAGGCTCGAGTGTGGAGTTGTGTGGAGTTTATTAGCAAAATGCTTCCTTTGTGTGATTGTGTCGTAGATTTGTGTTTTTTTTGTGATAATGTAGACTACTAGATAATATAAGGAAATGTAAAGAACTTTTTTTGTTGGCAAATAAACAACATTATTATTATTATTACTTGCGGATTACAAATCAATGCTAAAAGGAATTCAAATACAGTTTTTTTTTTTATTTAAACAGAAACGCCAAGTTCTGTAGTCATTAGGATTAATGTTTGGTTATCAGCAATTAATAAGCAGTAAGATGTTATATATTGCAAGCTTGTACATGACTTTTATTGAGTGGGGCAAAGTTCTACAGAGTTTCTGGCATTGTCCTTTACATTTTGGCTTAGTATTTGTTGTCCCATTTGACAAGTACGTCGGCGGTATTGAGTCGTAGCGCGCGGAGACCTATCAATAATCTAAGTCTATTATGTAATATGATTATGTGCCCATGACTACATCCACGTAAAAATCAAATCACTACATATTACAAAACAAAGTCCCCCGGGTCTGTCTGTCTCTTTGTTCGCGATAAACTCAAAAACTCCTTAACGGCTTTTCATACGATTTCATTAATGGACAGAGTGATTTATGAAGATTTAGTGTTTAATTTGTTAAGATTTTGCGTAAATTGGTTGAAATATGACGATAATACCCGTGCGAAGCCGGGGCTGTTTGCTAGTACTCGTATACCATAAAACTCTATGACACTGCAATAGCGTAGCTTTCCATTAGTGAAAGCATTTTTAAATTGGTTTAGTAGTTACGGAGATTACCTCCTACATCCAAACTAACAAACTACGTCTTCATAATATTACTGTAAATGTGTCGTATCTTAAACTCTAATCAAAGTTAATAAAATAGTTCTCGAAGATACAATTTTAATCAACTAAACAAAAACATTTAAAACAATATCAAAGCAATCCACAACATCTGGCTTCAACAAATGGCCGAAATTATATATTTATTGTGATAGGGTTGTTTTGATCTTTGATTGAACCATTAACTTGATTGCTGTACTTTAGAAATTCAGTACTAAAAGTTGGGTAAAGTGTTTTAATTATCGTCTTAACTCGGTGCCAGCGAGCGAAGTACTATGAAGTTTGCGAATTAACTGAAATATCCGCTTCAGACCCTACACAGTTGACTTTTAAAATATTATACACGTTTTTTAATTTTGCATACTAATTAGCTGTTGGAGTTTGTAACTATTAATTAAATGACCTCTTGTCCGACTAGAAGACTGTTTTGTATAACTGTTTGTATTTCTAGTTTTTCTGAGTTGGTAGGTATTACTTTTTAATTGGTTATAGGTAAATTGTGTCTGGTTTTGATTAGATATTTTTTTTGTAGAATGTGGTATACATACTTACATTATTGGATTAGAAGTACACAGTAGAAACGGTTTTCTTTTTTAAAAGGCATTTTAGCTCTCATAGGGCTCTTAAGTTAGACCTAAGTTCTATCTACTTATGCACAGACAAAAAGGTGAAGAGGTACCCTTTGTGTCTGTAGTAGTTGAATAATTTAATATATAATAATTTAATTAAAAAAATTTGAGTAATAAGTTTTATTTGTTGCGTATTTTCTATTTTCTCGCCACAATATTTAAAAAGGTATCAATATATATAATAAAGATAGTTACACGGTGTGAGACATGCCTAAACTAGATGTGAGGGCCATATTTCAGGACACTAAGTTTCCACCCTTTGGGTATTTTACATTTCATTAAAATTATAATAATAATAATTATTATTTATTTATTTAAATTGACGACAAAGGTCCACTGGTTAGTAAAAAACTTATGAACTAAGGGTTAGTATTTAATTAATAATAATTAGTTATCAATATTTTATTTTGTACTCGTACAAAAACAAATGCCGTGAGTTATTTGAAATTACTAAAATTCTATTTGATTGATTGTAGAAGTGTTAGTAGGTATTTGTTTGAATATCTGTCTGTGAATAGGTAGGAGTGTGTTTTTATTTTGTGTGGGTGTTGTGTGTGTGTATGCGTGTGTATAGTACACACAATGAGTTAGAGAGGTAACCAGTCGGAGAGGTTAGTAGCGAATCTGACCACCCAGGGTACACCGTACTCACACAAGTATCTCATCACATTTGGAGGGGGTGGACGCACATCTGAGGGAAGATGCTTCGAACGTAGGTATCGTTGTTAGGTGTAGGGTCGACGCACTAACGCATCATCGATTATGTGTACCAGGTTGGATGTTATAATAATATTTGACTGTTTTAGCATTACCCAACCGACGACGCAGCGCATCTTCTATCAAATATGCGTCCACCCCAAGTTCGAAATTTGTCCACTGGCGGACCATGCACTATTTGCACCGGCAATATGATATTAATTTTTATTTAGTTTTATTTACTAATAAGCTTGTGTTTGCCGCTACTAACCCGATCTTAAGTGATGATGTAGCCTAAAGCCCAAATTACACTTGGCTAAATTAAGGGACTAAATTCAGTTACTACTTACCACTACTACTTACTTACTGAATGCGATTACACTTTACTGAATTTAGTAGCGACTGAATTTAGTCGACTTAATTTAGCCAAGGGTAATAAGGGCACGCTTGCCTAGGATGAACCGATTCACTCGTGCCTTGAAGATATCTAGTTTGTATTAGCTTATCGGCTTACTATAATTACGTGTGCAATTGTGCATTACCTAGTTACACATCGAATCTAATACCACTTAACCAAATAACGCACTACACAATTAAATAGAACAGCCACATACGGCTGCGTTTGCCAAAGTGACCGCAGCCAGCCTGTTATTAGTTAATCCGACAAGCGTACAGCACT
Source organism: Charanyca ferruginea (assembly GCA_947361185.1). NCBI lineage: Eukaryota > Metazoa > Arthropoda > Insecta > Lepidoptera > Noctuidae > Charanyca > Charanyca ferruginea. The sequence goes on from OX376073.1 coordinate 11,956,203, forward strand.
TAAATGTGCTTAGGATTAGCTTTAATCGACCTTGTAACTGTAATATTACGTTATCTTTTAATATTTAATCAGCCAATATGTGATTAAGAGGATAAATAATAGTAGTGAACCTCGTAAAGGCCGAAAAAGATAAGCTGATCCCGGCCCGCGAGGTAGACGACATGTGGGTTGTGGACTCAGCGATCATTGTGCTGATAGTTGTTACAGCCAATGGCTTAATTGCCAAGAGCCTCAATCAACAACTAAGGAGGCTCTCGTTAGGCGGCTGCATCAGGGACTTGATTTAGAAGGCAGTAGCTATTTCTGGGCACGGCCCGCATTGTCAAGTGGTTTCTCTCTCTGAAGCCCTGACCGCCGGTAGCTTGGACCCTGTTCCCGATATTGGTGGGCTACTATTTTTTTTATATTTTGAATTGTTTTAATTTTCATAATAATATTTAAAAATCTAATATATATGTAAATGGAAGTACGAAATTGTAATAATAGGATAATAATAGATATTAATATATGTCATTAATGTCATGTAACAAAGACCCATAACAATAATATTATGTATAAATTGACATACAGTATGTGTTAGTATAGTGACTTATGCCTATGTTAGTAACTTTTTCTTTGTGTCAATATGCGATCGTGTGGCACTTGTCTACAAAAGCGACGGAATACCACACCCTACGGCCAAAAGTCCATGAAGAACTGCAGATAACACGTGGGCTCCCGCACCACGAACACCCTGAAGTTTTTGCAATCTGGGCGTGTAGCCGTGTAGTTGGTCCTTCGGCGCACGTACCTATCTCACGATATCGTCCGCCGCTACAAACTCAAACCATGTATTTCAAATAAACCATTTACAGGAAAATTTTTGAATTGTCGGTTAGAAATGGAGAACGAGCAAGAAACTTCACGAACACTCGTTTAAAATCAATAATATATTACAAATGTAGGTTACATCATTCATGTTTAAAGAACGGGTACAATGTGATCACAATGTAATAAGTTGTGCACGTTTAAAGAGGTCTAGACACACACAAACATGGTCTTTTTGCCAAATTATCAACGAAACTCTAGAAAACTAGTAGGTAGGATAATGGCACAGATATCTAAGCTTGTGGTTAGTTAATCCACTTATTGAGTAATTTTGAGATTTAGTTCTTTGACGTAAAACTAACTAACCACAATCCTAGGTATCAGCGCCCTTAGCCTATCTACAAAATTTCATCAAATTTAATTACATATCGATCAAAATAATGATTTGACTTTGTTTTCTATGAAGCAGCGTGCTCCTCATCTCCATCGGTACAGATCTTAATGTAACATTAGACTTTTTTTTTGTTTTCTACAACATATGTATGTGTACAAAATGATTTGTAATGTGCGTCACTTTCTCGTGAATAAATGATTTTTTTCTTCCTTCCTTTTTGATGAATAACGTTTGATGATTGACGCGTATCTGTATAATATGAATTCAAATCGGAAATCTATATTAATATTATAAAGCTGTAGAGTTTGTTTGTTTGTTTGGTTGAACGCGCTAATCTCAGGATCTACTGGTTCGAATTGAAAAAAACTTTTTGTGTTGGATAGTCCATTTATGGAGGAAGACTATAGGCCCTTGCGAAGCCGGGTAGGGTTGCTAGTATTGTATAAATTACATGTATCTATTGGTGAAATGTTTAATGTCGTGATGTGGGGTCGTGGGTTCGCAACTGGGCACTACCAAGTACCAATGTGAACGTAAAGTTTACGTTAGACATCACAGACATTGGTGAAGAAAAACATCGTGAGGAAATCTGGACTTATAATTATTGCAAGTCTGAAATCAACAATCTGCCATGGGCAAGCGTGGTGATCAATGCTCGTGCCTTCTCTGTATGAGAAGAGGCCTTTGCCCTGCAGTGGGACAATAATAAGCCACCCTATTATTATTAATAATAATAATATTATGTTGGGACATTTCACACATGGCCATCTGACCCCAATCTAGGGAAACCCTGTACTATGCAGTAGCGTGCCTAGGGGTCCAATTTAGGACAAGCCCGACAGATTTAAAAATAAAAAATCGAGAAATTTTCAAATCCTATATTACTTATTTTATTTTTGTATTTTTTTTTTTCGTTTTGTTTTAATCGTTTTCCGTTATTGATGGCAAGCCGGGCTTTTCGGCTTTAATGGAAGGCACGCCACTGGTACTATGGGTGTCAGATAGCTGATATATATATACAAATACATTTTAAATACATACATATATAGATAAATAACACTCAGACTCCCAGAGACAAAGCAAACACAAGTGCTCATCACACAAATATTTACCGTGGGCGGGAATTGAACCCGCAACACGCTGCGCAGCAGTCGATCGCTCAACCGTGTCGTCATTATTGACCCACATATTTCTATTTTATTTATACCGTCGAAATGAGAGTGTAAGGAGGTAAAATTTAAACCTCTACCTAACCCTTTGGTAACAAAGGCGTGTTGTCATGTAGTATATAGGTATGTATGTAAATAGCATACCACGAATTTCCTGTGGTATCGTTTCTTCTTCTCAAATAAGTTTATCTAAAGGGTGTGGCTTATGTAGAGAGATAGCTATAGGCGATAAGATCGCGCATTGAGCCACTCTATGCAACTTGTATATGTCCAAAATGTAATCGATATTATGTATTATTGTAATATGGACTAGACTACAATAAAGATTAGGTACCTACCTATATTTTCTATCTATATGTATCCTAGCTTTTTATCAATGTAGTTTGGTGATGATATTACATAAGACATATCGATTCGAAAGAAAAAACGGAGGTCTGTGCAATGTGACAATACAGGCTGAAAATAAAATAAAAAATAATATGTTGATGCTAATTGAAGAGACTATTACTATACTATTATATAGTATACCTGTACAAGTAACGATCTAGAAGTGGAAGGCAGGACACAGCTAACGTAGAACAAATACTGAAGGATATTTTCAAAAGTAGAACGCCAATTAGAACTAAGATATTACGTATCCTTGCCAAACGTGGAAGTTCAACAATAAAACAAAGGATATAATAATTTCATGCCAACAAGGGCACACAACAATAACACGCATCACCAAGGCAAAGGAAGGATTGGTACAAGCTCACTTTATAAAATGGAAGTGGGCCGACATGTTGCACGCCTACGAGACCAGTGGTGGACCAAAAGGGTGACCTCATGGACAGGTTCACAATACAAAAGAAGGAAAGGTAGACCTGTAGCTAGTTGGAAAGATGAGCTCAAAAAACACCGGCCTCAACTGGATTCAAGTTGCCCAATCTAGAGAGGATAATAACATAGGATTTATTTATATTTTCTCCTTTTTGTAATCTGCAATGAAATATAAGACATTTTTATTACATTTCATTTTATTTATTATTATAGGAACACATAAAATGCCTTTTTGGCAACAAAGAAAAACCACGCGACACCCCTGTCAAACCACCACCACCAAAACCCACCAATCAGCCTAAACAATACAAACAGTAACATTATCATTCTGTTACAACTTATATCAAAACATATTTCCACAAATCCCATCGAATACCTTCCTACATAAAGGTCGGGAAGGGTTGAAAGATTCACGCTGAATTTGCGACTAAAATAGCTGAGTCAAACCAAAGCCCTGTCAAGCCCAAATTGGATGAATCACGTGACATTACGAATGTATCGTGTACATTTATTTGATAAAAGCGTACGCGAAACGTGTCAGGAATGTAATAATGTGGGTATAATAGCTCCGCCAATCACGGACATACATTTAATATGTGCTTCTACTAGGCGGCTGTCAGCGTATTAACATGATGTTCCAACATTTAATCAGCCGTGGCTTAGGACTGCCTAAATTAGTTCCTTATTCTACGTACAACAGATTTGGAACGAGATTCACTGAATGTAATCACAGAACTTTGGTGTTCACGTTTGTGAATTGTTAAATTGAGCGAATTCCTACGGGCAAATGTATCTTATCTATATTGTTGTTGTTGTGTATGGATTTGCGTTCATCTTGCCATAGTTAGATAATGAGAAGTTACTCATTTGATACTTAACGTGGTGCTGGGTTCTCGAGCTCATAAAGCTTAAAGGTTATCCTATAATCTACAAATATTTACTAAAATCAATAATTAAACAATCGTGTCAAAGATGAAACTCCCTTTTATTATAAATGTGCAATATAAATAACTATTATGTAAGCATAATTATCTGAAGTTTATTACTTAACTTTACATTTTCAAACATTTTAAACTTTATAGTCCCGGCAAGGGTAAGGTAAAGTTAGTTTTATCTCTACTAAACTATCATTTAGATTGACCGCAAATCTGTTAATGAAAGCAAAACACACCAGCTACATCTTCCCATCGTTATAACCTGTCTATTATGGTGTTCATGGTAAAAGCTTAGTAAGATTAACCGTGGCATTAATTGTTGATTACCTAAATGTTCATGGCCTAGAGTATATTTGTGTAACGAAAGACTAATTTACAAGATGACTTAATCATTCCCTAAATCTAGTGCGCATGTGGCGAAAAAAAAAAATCTATCACAATTTTTTTCTACATGTAAGTAGGTAAATAGTATTGCTTATGAAGAAGAAAGCATGCATATACCTTAAAAATGTAATAAGGATAGCTATTAAACAAACAACACGTAAAAAATAATCTTGAACTTACAAAATAAGCTGTACCTATTCCGAAAAACAAAATCACAGTAACGTGTTTATGCTAAAAAGTTTTCTAGACACAATAATTAAGTCTGAGCATATCGGAACATGCGCTAAAACTTCAGAGAGACGTTAAGTGGAAAGTATTCACTGTATTTAACAGAGAAATGAGCTCATAGCTGTACTTCAATTAATAAGGAACGTATAACGTAATAGGATGCGTTGCGCGCGTTATGGAAACGCTTATAAATCGGTTATGGGGTTCCGTATACAGTTTAATTTCCTAGAAAGCGTTAGCTCAGTAAATAAACTGTTATTTTTACCCAGCTACACGCGCCGAGTACAATGCGAACGTAAGCCTAATGGATTTAGCGTGTAAGTTGCATTTAGGGGACTTAGCTCATGCAAAATAATCGCGGTAGTTCGCCGCAAACACGTTATCATGAAACTAACACGGAATAAACACCTTTTTTCTTCATTTTTATTACTTTTATGAAAGCAAATGAACCGTTGGATGTCTTAATTAACTCGGTAGTATACACGAAACTTGCCTTAACTTGATTCAACAAGTAGCAGTGGGTAGAACTAACTAAATTAATTTGATTACGCGGTGCTGGATCAACGTCCCCATACAGTTAATGATTCTATTCATGATGATCATGAGTAAAAGTTTTAATGTTCACGTTCCGCAACGAAGTTGTGTAAATACAGACGTTTCATTTCTGTTTTGTATGAAAACAGACATTAACCCCGTTACAAGACAGTTTTTAGTTTTAGTTTCCCGCAAGTTGCTGACTATTGCAAGTAACTATCGGTTACGGCGCATGCAACCGCAGCGCCATCGCCCGGTTATTATGTAAATTAAAGAAAAAGCCCCTGCCCAATCGGCCGAATCAACGAATGCGCTTCCAAAGTGTTCATTAACATAATTTATTCGCGCCTGTCAGTGCCGGTCTTAAATTTGTGGAAGGTTATTTTTCAACGTGGAAAAATTGTGTAAAGCGGTCACGTATTTTTTAGCGTCAGAGGATCCGTACGGTGTAGTTTAATAATGTCATAACCAGGGCCGAGTGAGAGCCGCGCGATAACATCGAAGATACATCGCAGCGCTCGGATTTCCAACAATAATTTATTTTATGCGTAAGGTCTCGGTTACGGGGATGGATGTTTTATGCACAAACATCGAATGAATACTAAAACGCCATTACCATATTTATTACAAAATTAAATATTTATGTTACTAACTTAACTATCAGAATCTTAAAGGTTAAGGTGTTTCAGTCAACATAAAACATGGTTTCAGTATAAAGTTGTCAGTCGAGAATAATATAATAATTCACGGGATTACAAGATTCTTAAGTATTAATAGCCTGTCCCTAGTTCAGCCGAATGGTTATTCGGGAACCGCTTCAAGTTGTCACTTTAATCTCTTTTGGCTTCGATTACTACTATTGCATTTGGCGGGATATCGTTTAGATTTCTGTTCAATTTGCTATATAGATGTGATAAAAATAAAGTGGTTTCTGTGATTTCATGCTTACTTAGCTAACTATTGAATTACTAAGGCTGAAACTAGACTGAGGCTGAGTGTAGCGACGCGGCTAGAAATTAACCAATAGGATCCACATAATATGACTGTAGAGTGCAGCAGAGTTGTTTTGATATTAGTTAATTATCCTCCGCTTCGCTAAGTGTCGCTCCGCTCTATTTCTGCGAAGTTACACCCTTATTCGTTTAAGATGTAGCTGGTATAACTTATATTCAATATAATGCTTCAATACAGGTCTAGTTACGCAAACACTAAGTTAAATGAAAAGAAAAAATAAGCGATTTTACCTTTCACGTAAAAATCACGCTGATTATCCGAAAATTCCCATTTTCCGGAAATATTTTAATTAATTGATCTTGTAAGCGCCAAAACAAACAATCTTAGAAGTGGGAAAAGGCGTATTGCCACTTGAATTAAACGATGTAATAAATTTTGCTGGTCTAATCCTTCCTCGTGAAAAGTTATTAATATAACAGGCAAACCGAACAGATGGAATAGGTACCTAAATATGTCAAGAGCATTCAAAGAAACTAATAATAAAATATATAAAAAATTCAGTGTGTACTTATGTACGCGCGTGAGAAGTTATACTTCTTCGAGTCACAAAATAGCAACGAAGGCAGTAAGTAGTTCAGCATGTACGTCAGAGATGGCGTTGTTTACAATTACTCCCGTGAGAATTTTGTGTGACGCTGTGCGCGCGCATCGTAAAATTTCACTCTCATCATTTTTTCATAACGCGCCTAAAGAAGTATAACTTCAAAAAAATTCAAAATTAATATAAATATTTTCGAGTCAAATTACACTTCATTTGGTAAAAAGGTTTTTTTTAAAGATTATATATTGCCTAATAGAGTCTCCTTTGTAGAGAATTGTACTCTAATTTTAAGCTTTTATTAATATATTTTATACACATTATTATCCAGAGGTTTATCTATTTGTAATGTGAACAACAATAATTACAAACTCAACATCACATTCTTTATAACGTGTCTCGTAAAATGAACAAAAAGTTAATTAATCTGACATTTCGGAAAACTCGGTATCGTGAGTTATGATACCTTATTACCTCAAATATTTCACGACAAACTACGTTGTTTACCGTAATGAGTCGAACAATGTGACAAGAATTATCTACCTTTGTGTCAAAGCGCTTCTTGGTCCCTTATTCCACGAACCAGTCCAGATTATCGCGCGTGCGACCTGCCGTTTACTTGTTACTTATTAGTGAAATGACGCCATATTTCAGACAAAAAACCTCCATTAACCTCACGTCAAAAGATTAAAAATAATAATGAGGATCTTATTTTACAAAGCCATGTTTATTTTCGTATTGAATTTAGGTATTTTATGTGTCAGATATTGCTACATGCTCTTTGAACTAATTAGGTTATGTACTGAAGTTTCATATTAGGAATGCCTACGCATAAAGTTTGTTAGGTAGGTATTATCTAATCACTTTACATATATTTTGAATTCTAATTAAGAATTCCATTAGTGTGCTTGTGAAGAAGTTCAATTATCACTTATATTTTTAATCCACGACAAACGATAACAAACATTCACGCGTAGGAAGTCGCGGGCAAAAGCTAGTATCTACTTATAGATACCTAATTATAAATCTCGTATTAAATGCACATGATTGTCATTTACCATTCGTGTCTGTGCTCGATGGCGAATTCGGTATCATGTCAGCCGTGAGATCGACGTCGAGCTCTGCAACTGTTTTTGCTTAGCAAATATCGTTTTTCATATATGAACTGTCAAAAGCGTCACAATAATTCAACCTTGAGTAGTAAGCAAAGGTAAATGACTACGAAAATGTAACTCACCGTTGCCGCAGCTCTAGGTTGTGTTACTTGGAGAATAGCACTACAGATTGCTTACCACTGAACACTCCTCAGATATAATCCACGTCTTTAAAATATCTACAGATGGCTTAAAAGAACCAAATTAATATACAAAGACGTGCACCTGATTTTATTAAAACCACACGGAACAAGATACAACGTAATCAAATTAAAGAATTATGAATCCTAAATCTACATACATACGATCTCATACAATATAAGTACGCACCATTCAATTTTCATTTCTGGTCAAGGGTAAATGTTCATAGACATTTCATGCTAATATCATACGAGGGTAGAAGTGATCGGATATCTTCGGCCATAATACTTAAGTGCTTTTATGAAACCTGACGATATTTGATACGGGGGGATGAAAAATAAAAATTAGCAATAAAACGGGACACGAATATAGATCACCTTTTATTTCTTGTGCTTTGTTTTTATGGGGTGAAGATTGAAAATTAAAAAAACATAGAATAAATTCTTTTCTTTTGATGAAATCGGATTTTAACATCATAAGGGGCATCTTTTGAAAAATTTTGAGGAACTGCTTAAAGATGGACGGATGGAAGGCTGTTTGTGGTCTGTTTGGCAAAATAATTGTAATCTAACATTTTCAGAGTTCAAACTCAAAACTCAAACTGAAAATCATTTATTTTAATTAAACCATTTACAGGTACTTTTGAATTGTCAGGGTCAGTCAGTCAGAAAGTTGAAGCTAGTTGCTCGTTCCAAACAGTAGGTTTCTATGGAGAAGAACGAGCTAGAAACTCCATGAACTGCACTCTTTTAAAATCAATAGTATTTTACAAATTTAGGTTACATCATTCATATTGAATCTACAATGGGTACAATGTGAAAACAATGTAACAAGTCTTGCATGTTAAAAGATGTCTAGAGAAAAATATAGTTATATTAACAATTCAAACCAAAATTTAAAATAACCGAGGCATCTAAGAGATGACCAGTCCCAACTGACGGCGTCCGTTCACGAACATGACGCATGGATCGGCACCATTTAGCTCAACCATTTTGAAGGGAACAGAATGATCTAACACATGCGCCACCGTCAGCGAGACATTCAAGTGAGCATGACTCTCCCAACCGTCCGTTGATTTTCAAGTCTGCTTTACCTAGTTCAGAAGGCCAATTCTACTAATTAATAACATTCAAAATCTGATCGCAACGTCATTTCAGTGACAATAAATGTCAAAACTTTTTTTTTGGCAAGATCGCCACACTATTCCCAAACCACTGCACCTCCAGAATCCACAATAACAACAACAACGACCACCAGAAAAGCGCCAAAGCAATGAAGTTCGACGAGTCCCAGAGAAACGATTCAACTGTCTTGGATCCCGCAACGAAATTAATCAGAAAAGAAAAGCGGATGAGTAAGAAAAACATATTTTCCACTTCCCTCCAAATCAAGCAGGAGGCAGAACAGAACTAGGCCAATAGGCACAAAGGGACGTTTACAACTGGGAGAAGCCCAGTTGCCAAACACCATGGATTATAATTGACATAATTAATGGGTCCTAACACGTGACATTAAATTTGATTCCAATAATCATTATCATCAACAGCAGCATAGGCAGTCGCTTCATGTAAAACGCTGGTATTCATCCGGTTAGACTGGAAGCCGACCCCAATATTGTTGGGAAAATGCTAGGCATATGATGAATCATCATCATCATCATCATCATGTCAACCTTTAGACGCCCACAGCTGGGCATAAGGTCTACCCCAAGCCGGTTTTGCTGTAATCGCCATGCTTGGCCGATGCATGTTGGCGATCGCTGTAGTTGTTATGGTACTCATAAGGACGCTGCTGTCCATCCTCTGGGCAGTATCCCTCTGTCACCTTCTACGACACCCATGGAAAAAATAGGTATGGCAAAATCGCTTGAACGTGTTAGATGGTGTGAATAACAAACGCATGGAAAAAGTGGTAAAAAATGTAGGTTTATAAATAATCTTTAAACGGCACCTAGAGACAAGACGCAAGTAAAACTTTATTTTAAAAAAGAGGTGTTGCTTGCCCGTTCTTCTCTCACTTTTTTCTTTAAAATGGCGTTCAAAGGTGCCTTTTCAATATCTAATTGAAACCAATAATTTCGACTTTGCAAATGCAAATTAAAAACCATGCGACAAACAAAATTTCCAAATACTTGAGTTTCTCTAAAACCAAATTAAAATAACAAGTACCTAACGCTACGTAACCCGATATCTCAACATGAATAATAAAAATATAAAGGATACACGTCCACCTAAAACGCTATATCTTTATTGACATTTGATTATCGCATCAGACTGCTTTATAACCACGCTCCAATTATTATGGGGATACTAAAAGCATCCGTGAACAACATGAGTTATGTCCAGATACGCCCATAACTCACCCACTTACTTTTACGGTGTTATAACCCATTACGTATTACCTATTGCTATGAAGTTTATACCTATTGTATCGCATCTTTGAGGTACAACCGGCATAATTTGAACTATCTATAGGTACTTATAATATTATAAAGCTGAAGAGTTTGTTTGTTTGTTGGGTTGAACACGCTAATCTCAGGATCTACTGGTTCGAATTGAATAAATCTTTTTGTGTTGGATAGTCCATTTACCTAGGAAGGGTATAGGCTCATGCAAAGCCGGGTCGGGTCGCTAGTATGGTGATAAAACTGGTCATCAAGTCTCTCCGATAGTATTGCATTTTTTTTTTTTATTTATTAATAGGCTTGCGTTTGGCCGCGCGTTTGATACAATATATAGCAAACGTGCGTATTTTGCATACAAACAAATGTTTCGATCCACCCCAACTCCGTAAGAACGGCCAGCAACACCATGCCGTTACTGGTGATCTCTCTGGGGTTACCTGGATTACCGAAGTACTTTGTCCTTTAAAGAAGCATATGGGCTGATATCCCATCTTCTTGCACGCAGGTTTCATAGGTCTCACCGGCTAACAACGGTATAGACTTTAAAATCTCATACTGTTTTGCGTCCTTATCTTCATGAGTAATAGTCAAATCTACAAATAATTTCTTAATATGCTTACCGAAATCTTCTACGCTTTCCTTATCCTGCCTAGCTCTGTGAGGCTGCTGCTGCAATGCTGTATCCGCGTGAACCAATGGACCACCCATCCTGGCTGGATCGCCATGTGAGGTGGCCGGTAGGGAGCGAACATAAACACATGTTACTAAGATGAATTCTCGTATATTACTGTTCAATTTAATTCAATTCATTCATTTATTGCATCAAACATGGTAGGTACATGGAGTTCTTATATAAAATATTCAGTAACACACATTTGGCCAATATATAGCATGCAATAATACAGGTTATTACAAGTTAAGATATTAATTACTAGGTAACTACATTTTTCAATTTATGTCTACTTAACCGTTAAATATGTCTGTGCTTTATAGTATAAAATTTACAGGGACACTTTTGAAAGAACTCATCTATCGAATAAAAACACTCTTCTAACAACCACTTCCGCAACGCAACACAAAACTTATTGAAGGGTAGTTGAGTAATTGACCTAGGTAATGCATTATAAATTAGGGGAGCCATATAAACGCAGCTCCGCCGAAAAAGTTCTAGCTTTGGAACAGGCATTTCAAAATGTAAATGTGTAGGTTTCCTTTTGTTTGTGTTATCTTTCCGTTCAAATAGTTCAAGATTGGACCTCACAAACCTGGCCACTTCGTAAATATAAATGCATGGGACCGTCAGTAGATTGTGCGACTTGAATATAGGCTTGCATGAGTCAGACCACTGCATTTTGAATATTGCACGAATACACTTCTTTTGGGCGATGAAGCTCTTCGCTATTTCGGAAGAGTTTCCCCACACAACTATACCGTATCGTATTACTGAGCAGACGTATGCGTGATACACCATTATGGCGGTACGCAAAGATGTAATAACTTTAATTCTTTTCAAAGCAAATACGAATTGATTGATATTTTTTGAAATTATTTCGATGTGATTCTTCCAAGTAAAATGCTCATCAAGTGTTACACCAAGAAACTTTGCATGACGTACCTGTTTTATATTATTATTGTTAAGTGCAACATTTAGGCGTACAGGTTTACTTTTAAATGTTTTGCAGTGAAGCAGAATAGTTTTGGAAATATTTATTTTTAATTTATTAACATCTAACCATTGAATAATGTCATTTAATGTTTGCTTAATTTCAATGTCAAAATTTTGTGAATTTTTACATTTAATAATAATTGTGGTGTCATCGGCGAACAATACACATTGATGTTTTATTGACTGAGGCAAATCGTTTGTGTAAAGAAGGAACAATAATGGCCCCAAGATACTAACTTGTGGGACCCCACAGAAATTAATCCGTGCTTCAGAATCAAAGTCTTCTAAAGTGTTAGTTATTTTGTTTAATTTTGTTAACCTGTTTTCTGTCAGTTAGATAATATTGAAACCACTTTTTTGCTGGACCTCTGATACCGTATCTTTCAAGTTTTTCTAGAAGCCGCGCATGATCAACACGATCGAACGCCTTACTCAAGTCCGAATATTAAGACTTGAGTAAGGCGTTCGATCGTGTCGCGTCGTTTATCATTAATATTCGTCATCATTGCTTTCACTAGTGTAAATATTGCCAAAGTAGTCGATTTATTTTGTCTAAACCCGTATTTCTGGTCAACAAGAATGTTGTGTTTAATAAGAAATTTCATAACTCGCCTGTACATAACTTTTTCAAAAAAAATTGATATTGTGGGAGTGAGAGCGATAGGTCGGTAACTGTCGACGTCTGATTTTGATCCTTTTTTTGTATAGCGGCTTTATCAGAGACAGTTTTAGCCTATTAGGAAAGCGGCCCTGTTCCAAGGATAAATTGACGATGTGAGCCAATGGTGGTGCTATATGTTGAGCTATTTTTTTAGCGAGCTCGGTTGTGATGTTATCATAGCCAGCCGATTTAGTGTTTTTTAAAGACATTATGATACGAAATATTTCAGAGGCATTAGTGGGTTCTATAAATATACTAATCGTTTGATTCTATTTTATGTATGTCAGTTTTGTTATTGTTATGTGTAGGAGCAATTATCATTAGTACGAGAAATGTCAACAAAGTGGTCAGTTTTATTTTTTTTATGTGTAAAGTAATTATCATTATTATTAGAAATGTCAACAAAGTGATTATTAAATTTATTTGCAATGTCAGATCCAGATGTCAACGTAATATTACCATCAATAATTTTACTGATATATTCCCTAAACGGTTCGTTACCCATGTTGCGCTTCACAACATCCCACGTGGCCTTAATTTTATTACGAGAAAAACTAATGTGTCTTTCATTACACAAGGACTGTAGATTGTTCATGCATTTCCCTAATAATTTAGAATACGCTTTGTACTTACTCTTATTTTCATTATTTTTATTTAAGTAATACTTGTACCTTAATGAACGCTTAGTGTTACAACATTTTTTTATGCCTTTTGTTATCCATTTACCACTTACCACTAATGTGTTTCCTTTTAATTTTAATACAAGGGAAACACAGTTTATAAAATAATGTCAACAAATCATGAAATTTGTCAAAGGCTTCATTAGTATTTGTTATACCATAGATTTCACTAAAGCTTATGCAGCTGATGTAATTCACGAATTTTGTGATGTTTTCTTTATTTAAATCATTTATAGTCATGAAACAGTAATCCACTTCCACTCTGTTTGAAGTTTCCTGTTCAATTTTGACTATTTGAGCTGTGTTATGATCAGACAGGTACAAATTATATGTCTTACCAGTGACATTGTGAATATTGCTATTAATGTTGTCTATGCATTTATTAAGCCTAGTTGGTTCATGTATGTGATATTTCAGTCCATAATTAAGTATCAATTCTTTGAATGTAGTTCTAGCTTTATCAGATAATAGTAAATCTATATTAAAGTCGCCACAAACAATTATATTACATTTTTTGTGTTGAAGTTTTGTTATAACTTACGTAAAATGATCAAAGAAAATATTAATGTCAGAGTTTGGTATCCTATAAATACAAATTATAATTAGTTTTAGCTGTTTTATTTCCACACCACATATTAAAGGAACACACAGTAAAGGAATTTGCCATTGATAAACATTTCGAAAATGTTTATCAGTGGCAAATTCCTTTACTGCATCCAGCTCAACACATTCGAAACCTTTTTTACACAGAATACACGTGCCTCCACGTCGTTCTAGTCTGGAATAGATTACCCCGAGATAAAAATGTGTTATGTTCAAATATTTTTCTTCCCTTTTTTTATGAAATGTTCACTTAGACATACCACTACCACATTTTCATTTAGATCATGAAGCTCACTTAGTGCTACCTCTAAATCTTGAATTTTATTTAATGCACCAGCAATGTTTTGGTGAAACATAGAAAAATCGTTTTTAGTTACGAAAAAGATGATTTCTTGACCTTGCAGAATCATTTGAGTCTATCTGTGAGGTTATTTTAACGGATTTAAAATAATAGGGTATCGTGCCTTTCCTTGGTTTTACATTAATATTGTTAGCTATTGTTCGATCATTGAGGTTTACATGCGAGGTTTTATTACTTAATGGAAAATAATAAGGTATTGTTCCTTTCTTTGGTTTTACGTTATCATGGTTTTCCCGGAAATAATGAGGCGATGTTTTCTGAGTGTCAATACCCTTTTTGAATTTGTGGTTGTTATAAGAGAGGAATTTATTGCTGTACTGGAGAACATTTATCTCAATCATCATTTTGGCCAGATGATACAATAGTTCATAGAATATAAAGAGTATAAAGACATACAGAGATACATATTACATATAGTTACAATTAAAAGTACCATTACACTATACCGGAGAACGAGAAAGAATTTCGTACTTCCAAGCTTACTTCCTACTATACTATCCTATTAATATAAACGCGACACTTTGTGAGGACGGAGGGACAGGTGGATGGATGGATGTCTGTTCACCCTTAAACACCTGAATGGAGTTAGCTGAAATTTAGTATACATATATTTATCCAGCTTAACACAACGGATAAGTTGTATCCCGTTTTTGTGTACCTGTGGATTAAGGTCTTTGGCTGGATTATAAAGTCTAGTCAAATGAAGTATTTGAAATATCGGACACCAGTTTTTGACAATAATAGACAGTGGACTAAAATCAAGTCGCTGAAAGACTTTTATAAAGCACTCTTCTGCGTTCGCCCTAACGTTAGGTATTAATTGTTATGCCATTTGTGGACATTGTGTATGTTATCCAAACAATGAATTCGTAATAAGTGACGTTTGTAAACAGACACCAGTGTTAATGAATATTAGATAACAAACCATTTTCACTGTGTCATCATTGTGATTTATTTGATGTCCAACAAAACGGTTTTAATTACTTTTTTGTTGGATCTACAGACTGATGTAATGAGATCTGTTTAAAAACTTTGAAACGTTAATTTCACAAATATATTGAACTTATGTTTGTTACACAATGATATATGTTTATGGTTAAATGAAAACTAATTACAATTATTTAGTTGGAAGAATGACTAATAATCTAAAACAGTTCGTCAAACTAAAATTTCCTTTTAGAAAATATATTGTACTATCAAAATCGACTGTTCCACTTCAAAATGTTAATTTTAAAATCAAAGCTAATCGTAATGAAACGAGTAGACTGCATAAAATATGCAAAACATCAGAAAGGATTTTTAACTAAACCCAGAATAGAAACTTCCTTTAAAAAAAATGACATTTTGCATTATCTCGCTGTCTGATTTTTTATGAAAATTACAGGATTGAGTTAATATAGCATTTTTATTTCGGTCACGTTTGGAATTTTATAGTCGACCGAGGCGGCCTCCTTTTTCAGATTAAAATGTCACTTGCAGATGAATTTCAACGAGATACACAAAATAATTCAAAGTTAAAAATATCTAGATTTGTACCTATGTGACTAACACAGGTCCGGTTTGGGGATTTGACATAATTCGCCGATTAAAAGAAATGTAGGACCATGACGCCAGAAAATCTAACACAGTATCAGTTTAGACTAAAAAAATCGGCAAAGTGCGAGTCGGACTCGCCCATGAAGGGTTCCGTCGCAGCAAATAATATAATATAAAAGTTTATTTTTATTTTTATATTTGAGTTGATTGAATGAAAGGTAAATTGCGGTTTACGATTTATGACGTATTAAAAAAAAGTTATTTAAAAAAAAAAGAAATCGCCTTCAAAAACTAAAAAGTGATAAATAACTTTAGCACAGAACACACATTACTTTACTTTCGGAAGTCGGTGGCAATACAAAACAACAAACACGAAGCCACCGCCACCGACTTCCGAAAGTAAAGTAATGTGTGTTCTGTGCTAAAGTTATTTATCACTTTTTAGTTTTTGAAGGCGGTTTTCTTTTTTTTGAAAAAACTTTTTATTTTTCGCTTTTTAGTGTTGCCTTAACATCCAAATCCATTAAGAAACGGTAACACACTTAAAAGAGATTGTAAGTCCTCCAGTGATTGAAGAAACTAAAACGTCGTCTAAGTAAGATTTTTTGGGAATTTGTTGATTTTCTCAAAAAGGGGCTGTACCAATTTTGATAAAATTTATATGGGACCTTTTCGGGATAAACTCCTTTCGAACAAAAAATTTTGCAAATCCGTCTGTATATGACAGAGTTATGCCCAAACATACATAAAAAAAAATATATATAAACATTCGAATTGATAACCTCCTCCTTTTTGAAGTCGGTTAAAAAAAACTACGTACAAGATCTCGTTGAATTCAATTTTTGGTGGAAGTTTACATGGTAATGTACATCATATATTTTTTTTCTGTTTTATCATTCTCTTATTTTAGAAGTTACAGGGGGGGGGAGCACATTTTACCACTTTGGAAGTGTCTCTCGCGCAAACTATTCTGTTTAGAAAAAAATGATATTAGAAACCTCAATGTCATTTTTGAAAACCTATCTATAAATACCACACACGTATGAGTTTGATGAAAAAAAATTGAGTTTCAGTTCTAAGTATGGGGAACCCCCAAAAAGTTTTGTTTTTTTTTCTATTCTTGTGTGAAAATCTTAATGCTGTTCACAGAATACATCTACTTACCAAGTTTCAACAGTATAGGTTTCGTTTCGGAAAAAGTGGCTGTGACATACGGACGGACGGACAGACAGACAGGCAGACATGACGAATCCATAAGGGTTCCGTTTTTTGCCATTTGGCTACGGAACCATTAAAAACAAGCTTAAAATAAAATTAAGAAATACTTAGTATCAAGTTCAACAATTGGAATTATCACGTGTCTATTATTAGCTGCTACGGCAGCGTAGCTTGCGTAGCCGTGACGTCATCGCGTCGCCTACGCAGCTACGCTGTTACATTATAACAAGAACAAGGCATAGATACATTTTGAGATGAGCAATTTTTTTATACGTTGTGTCTCTAGTCATCCTTTTTTTTCATGTAAGTAAATCATTTAGCTTTGCTAACCTAACCTAACTTATGTAGGTATATCATATCAACCTAATTATGACTCTAAATTCAATTTAACTATACCAAAATAAGTCAAACTATATAGTTAATTAAATAAAGCTTTTTGGGATATTGTACAAAAACTTTCATATTATTTATTCGAAGCAGTTACACAAAATCAAATGATTCTACATTTTCTTAAGGGCAATTAAAATTATTTATAGAATATAGAGAATAATTTCTTGCTATTAATTTACTCGTAGTTTGCAGTATCAGAATAAATTGCAATTTTATTAGAGTAGCGATTGGATCAGTATCTGAATAAGTAAATAATGGTGATTGCTGATAAACTAATAGTTTTAACAGTGAATTTATTTTATAAATGACTTTTCTGTAAAAGGTATGTTTATCAAAAGTTAAACGTATCTTCGTAAAGGTACCATTTATAAAAAAGTTTGAGTGAAACATGTTTATAAATTATCTTATCTTACGCTTTTTTTGTTGCTGTTAACAACCCTTTATTATCATAAAATAGATTGATACGTCCGTGACACGTCTCCAGAAATTGTCTCGTTTGATGTTTCTCGTCAAATATCAAAGAATGACAGTAGGGACCACCGTACTGTCATTCTTAGATATTTGACAGTCGTTACGGGTAGTAAGAAGCCCGAAACCCTGGTATCCAGTCTTATGAAAACCCCACCCCAACATAGTTGAGAAAGGGAGCTCTAGATGATGAGTTTGATTTGTATAAAAACAATCATCAAAAAACGTGCCTCTTTTCCGCGAGAAGTCTACGCCGAACATGTACTTTTGGTAGGCTAATCTATACTTAATATTATTAAGCTGAAGAGTTTGTTTGTTTGGTTGAACGCGCTAATCTCAGGATCTACTGGTTCGAATTGAAAAATTATTTTTGTGTTGGATAGTCCATTTACTGAGCCTATAGCCTTAGGCCCATGCGAAGCTGGGTCGGGTCGCTAGTAATAGATACTAATATTAGTGCCAAATTCTACACAGCAAAATTGTGTGATTTTGTAAGGCCTCATTCTAAACTTTGAATCTGAATCCGCTGTGAGTTTCTTGATTGACATTCTAAAAACTCGGTTGATAATTCGAATTTACACGCTCGCAAGGGTGGCGCCTTGCGAGCGTGTAAGCGAGTTGAACTAAATTGACAGGGAGATTTTGACAGATAAAGTATGAGATGGCGTAAGAAGTGGCATTCTGTAAGGTAATTTTCCCGTCACATCGACGCTCACTTCGCATTCGAACCCGATTCAAAGTGTCAAATATATCAAGGTAATTTTGAACCTTATGCGAAGTGAGAGTGAATAGCGATGTGACATGCGAGTTGTTGTTTGAATTTTACAGAATCGACCTACAGTACAGGCAGTATCAGAGCAGAAATATCGTTAGGAATTTCATGATCAAATTACCAAATATTATTGTAAACATTGTATAAACACTGGTAGATTCTGGGGGAGTTTAGAACTCGCCGGGATGCTTTTAGATAAAGTGAGTGGAAAATGGATACGATCCGTTACCAGTTGTTTTGTTATTAGAAGATTTATACTATATGTGACGCCCTCCAGTAGCGTGAAAATATAGACACCTACTACTTTAGTTAAATTCTTCATCATCTTCGGACGAGACAACAACAGGTATAAGTAATTTGTAATTATTCGATCAAACCACGGTATACATGATATGATATCGTCAGAAAGGGCATTGTGACACCAACTATTACCATAGATTTAGAGTTAAATTACATATCTTCTAATACATATATAAAAAATATCGTGTCATAGTGTTTGTTACCGACCTACTCAAAAACGGCTTGCCCGATTTTTATGTTTTTTTTTTGTGTCATTTTGGTAGGTCTGAGAATTGGTCGTAGGCTGTTTTGTTGTTTTGCCATATACATTTAAATCACAGCGTTACACACATTTTGACCCTATAAGTGTTTCACTGTAAGTGTAAAAGTTACTACACCAATCGATTGAAATCGATCGACGTTGATTGATTGGTGTGGTAGCTTTAAATTGGTTGATCAACGGATACCGTTCCACTAACCAATCGATCGATTGCCGGTCTATGGCATCGGTCGACGTTGATCGATAACCCTGGCTATAATCCATCAGTTTCTTTCAAATATATTTAAAAGAGAACGCGCAGGCCAGGTAGATAGCGCAGGGACCAGGCGGGCATCAGGTGATAATGGGGAGCGTACGGCGGGCGGTGCGGCTGTTCAAGCAGCTCGATCGACATCGACTAATCCATTCTACCATCGATCGGTTCGACGAGCGATCGATTGGTCTGGTAGAAACTATCGATCGACGTTGACTCATCCATTCTACCGTCGTCGATCGATTGGTCTGGTAACACCCTAACGGGCTCGAAGCTAAGTAAAAGACATACAAATCGATTGGTCAAGGTTTAGCTACGCTTTCTGATGTCGGTCCGTGGATGGGTGACCATCCACTTCATACCGAGACCCCTCCGCATCTCAGAAAGTACGTGAAGCCGTTGGTCCCAGCTGTCATTGGTAAATTTTTGATCGTCGTTATGGGTAGTCAGATGTCAGGAAGCCTAACCAGTTTTACCAAAGGGTATAGTGTTACCCAGTAACTGGGTTGTGGAGATCAGATAGGTAGTCGCTCCATGTAAAACTCTGGTATTTTGTAACCCGACCTGTATCTGACCTGTACCTGTATCTGCCTGGCCTTTTTCCCCAACTATAATAATAATAACAACCTGGCAACCCTAAGTGTCATCATACGTCGTCTCCTTACTTACTTAATTTATTTTTACAATTTCAATAGTTGTTTGATATTTCCTATTAATTTCGCTACACAATTTAATATTACATCCACATAATCAACCTTTTTTAAAAATAATTTATGATATATATTGTTTTAAACAGATTTAGCCAAAAGTGACATAAGTCATTGAAAAACCTCAAGAACTGAAAATAATTTCGATAAATAATATAATCAGTGAACGGAAATATTATAATAATGTACTACTTACACACCTTACGCACCAAGAAAATAATTTAAAATGAAGAAGAATACCTACCTAACGTAATAATGGATCAGAATTAGAAAACGACGATGACAACATGCTTTTAAGATCAGCAGCACGCCGAGCACGCCCACCATCTCCGGACCCGTCGCTCAGCTCCGCCTCGCCGCCGCCGGAACCCAGCCCCATCGTGAGTGCTGTGACGCCGGCCTCGGCAGTTGCGTCGAGCTCGAGCGACGAGTATTTCTCTCCGCCGACGACGCCACCACCTGTGCGTCGGCGGGGACCACGCCGGCCGCCGGACAGCTTGGGACTTCGAGACCCACCGGTCTCTGATAGGGTCCCCGCTCCCGGTGGAAGTGTGCAGCGCATGAGATGGACGCAGTCTATTAATGAAAGTGTCATGCGCTCATACTATGGGGCTACAGAGGGGGGAAGTAACTTGACTGCGTACCGTGGTCGGATGCTCTCTCTGTTTCAGGTGCTTGAGCCAGCTGTCAATGTGTCGGCACAGCGACTGTCGGATCAGGTGCGGGTCATCCAGCGTAACCATATGCTGGATGACGTTGTACTTGATCGACTACGCTTAGAATCACGGAGTAGCCATGACACGTCTGCTTTGCCACTGGTTGCGGTCACGGTACAATCGCAAGATTTACCCAGTGCTTCACCGCGACCTGACGACGGTGGTGAAGAGGATGATGCGAGGCTATATCCGTGAGTACCCAGTGCAATATTCAATTGAGGAGTGCTTTGGAGGATGCGTTCCGGGAGTATCGCTCCACACCGCCTGAATTAAAACCGCGACTACCTCGTTTGCCCATGCACAAGAAAAATAGGGCGCTGGTGTGTGCTTTAGATTCGCAGCTGTCAAATTATTTTGACAGCAGCAAAGACCTCGCTGATACCCACTCGATCTTGTACTGCGCGGCTGTAGCAGCATGTCGTGTAGCTCATGTCAAATTTCCCAACAGTGACGGAGCTGCACGACCAAAACCAGCTGTACCAGCATGGCAGTACAGGATTGAGCGTCGTATTGGTGAGGCTAGAGCACTCATCGGCAAGCTTATCTGCTTCAGGGAGGGCAACACGCGCCCTAGAGTGATGCGCTTTGTGAGGCGGGCATTCTCGGGGACTGATATCAATCCTCGAGATTATTTGTCCTGCATCACAGAGCGTATCGACTTCCTGAAGCAGAAGATCTGTGCATGGGCAAACCGTATTCGACGGTACAAGCGACGAGTGGAGCGGTACACTCAGAATCGCATATTCCAGAGTGATGAGAGGTGGGTGTATAGGACTTGGGAGCGACCGGACCAAGGCGTGGCTGATGCGCACCAGCCGGATGATGCTGCCATGTGTTCGTTTTGGCGCAGCATCTGGTCGGTGCCTGTCAGCCACTCTGAGGGCGATTGGACTCGGGAGGTTGAGCGAGCGTGTGATCCAATACTAGAAATGGGGGCAATTATCATAAGCCCCCAAGATGTAGCTCGTGCAGTCCGTCCGTTGCCTAACTGGAAATCTCCAGGGCCGGACGGGCTGCAAAATTTCTGGATAAAATGGTTTCAAAGATCGCACGTTCGCTTAGCGTCTCAGTTCCAGTCAGCCTTAGAGTCAGGATCATTGCCCCAATTTCTAACTACTGGAATAACCCACCTGCTCCATAAATCTGGTAGTACTACGGAACCCAAGAATTATAGGCCGATTACTTGCCTGCCAACGGTCTATAAAGTTCTTACATCCATTTTGAGAGTGAAAATTAACGAACACATTGACAAAAATTCAATCATGTCTGCCTCTCAAAATGGATGTAGAAATGGGTCTCGTGGTACTAAGGAGCTACTCCTCATTGATATGGCCATTAACCAGCAGGTTCGTCGTTCCCGAAGGGATCTGTCGACATGTTGGATAGACTATAAGAAGGCCTATGATTCTGTGCCACATACGTGGCTCATGAGGGTGTTGGAGTTGTATAAGGTAGATACAGCTCTACGCACCTTCCTGATGTCATGTATGGGGCAATGGAGGACGGTCCTTCGCTATCCAGGATGTCGGCAGATCCGGGAGAATAGCGAACCGATAAGGATCGAGCGAGGTATATTTCAGGGTGATAGTCTGAGTCCACTATGGTTCTGCTTAGCCTTGAACCCTCTAAGCACGTTGCTGGAGGGTTCGGGTTTAGGGTATCGGTTGAGAAGAGGAGGTCAGGTCATATCTCACCTCCTTTACATGGATGATCTGAAACTCTTTGCCCCCAACAATTTGCGACTGATGGAGCTACTGAAAGTAACAGAAGCTTTCAGTAGCGCCATTAGGATGGAATTTGGCGTGGACAAATGTGCAGTCATGCATGTGAAGCGAGGGGAGATTATGGAATCCGTGGAAACCCAACTCTCGGATTCCATACGTCTTAGATCCCTCTCCTCAACCGAAGCCTACAAGTACTTGGGTATGTCGGAAGCGTTAGGCATCAATGCTGCCGACATGAAACAATCGTTGAAGGAGCGCTTCTTTGGCCGCCTGAATAAAGTGTTAAATAGTCTTTTATCAGGCGGAAACAAGGTGCGCGCCTTCAACGGATGGGTCATGCCGGTTTTGATGTACTCTTTCGGCATACTCAAGTGGACTCAGACGGAACTTGACGCCCTGGATAGGAGGGTTCGTACATTGCTGACCGCAAATCGGATGCATCACCCACGGTCATCGGTAATGAGACTGTATATCCCACGGAAGTGCGGAGGCCGAGGCTTTCTTAATGCTAAGTCCCTGCACAACCGTGAGGTATGCAGTCTCAGGGAGTACTTCCTTAAAACTGACGTGGGTATGCATCGAGATGTGGTCTCAGTGGACAAGGGCCTCACCCCGCTCTCCTTAGCGAACGAGAACTGGCGCAAACCTGTAGTACTAGATACTAATGACCGCAAGAAGGTATGGCAGAGCAAGGAGCGGTGATCTCTTTGGGGAAACTGAAGGTTTTGTCTGTGCGATTATGGATGAAGTTATGATGACGAACAACTACCGGAGGTATATTGTGAAGGACGGCACGGTTGACATTTGTCGGGCATGCCACCGGCCGGGAGAATCAATCCGACACATTATCTCTGGGTACTCTCGTCTGGCTAACGGAGACTACTTGCATAGACACAACCTTGTAGCTAGGATTATCCACCAGCAACTTGCTCTAAAATACAGGCTTGTGGAATTGGAAGTACCGTACTACAGGTATGTGCCCGACCCAGTTCTCGAAAATGGCAACATCACATTGTATTGGGATCGATCTATCATCACTGACAGGACTATTGTTGCCAATAAGCCTGACATAGTGGTGATAGATCGATTAGAGCGTCGCACAATGATTGTTGATATAGCGGTTCCGCACGACGAGAACCTCGTGAAAACCGAGAAAGATAAACAAATCAAGTATCTTGACTTGGCTCGCGAGGTTGTCGACATGTGGGATATGAATACAGCAGTCATTGTGCCGATAGTCGTTACGGCCAATGGACTCATTTCCAAGAGCTTCGACCAACACCTAAGGAGGCTCTCGTTGGGCAGCTGGATCAGGGGCTTGATACAGAAAGCGGTACTCCTGGACACGGCGCGTATAGTCAGGAGATTCCTCTCTCAGGAGCCCTGACCACCGGTAGCTTGGACCCTGTTACCGGTGGGCTACTATTTTTTATATTTTTAAATGTTTTTATTTTTTTTACTAATATTTAAAAATATATTATAATATGTAAACAAGTGAATAAATGTGAATAATAATAATATTTATTTATTTATTTATTAAAACTATGCACAAAATGTAAAAAAATACTGTACAAAGGCGGACTTAATGCCTTAGGCATTTTCTACCATAGGGTGATGCTGCAGAGACAAAACATGGTAGGGGCAAAGGCGCAGAAATTAAAAAAAAATATATATAATAGCTGCATATATACATACATACAATCAATATACATTTAAAAGAATAGAGGGAGCTGAAAATACACTGATGGGGAAACAACAAATCAATTGTGGGATAAGTCTGC
This sequence comes from Charanyca ferruginea, assembly GCA_947361185.1. Classification (NCBI taxonomy): domain Eukaryota; kingdom Metazoa; phylum Arthropoda; class Insecta; order Lepidoptera; family Noctuidae; genus Charanyca; species Charanyca ferruginea. Next base: position 11,980,819 of record OX376073.1, read on the forward strand.
CAACTTCTTATGCAAGTGTTCGCGAGCCTTTACCTTGAATGTAAACCGACTGGTGGCCGTCCTGATATTTTGAGGAAGGCATTCCAAAAAAGAAGATTTGAGAAAACCAGAGCGGTGAGAAGGACATCGTAGGAGACGATTATTGGAGTAACGAAGATTCTTGCTGTGCGCAGAGCATAAATATTGAAAGTGAGAAGTCAGATAATATGTGGGCCCCAAACTAGGGAGACCCTGTACTATGGGTGTCAGATAGCTGATATACATACACAAATACATTTTAAATACATACATATATAGATAAACAACACCCAGACACAAGGCAAAGACATGTGCTCATCACACAAATATTTACCCTGGACGGGAATCGAACCCGCAACATGCTGCGCAGCAGTCGATCGCTCAACCACTGTGCCAACCGTTTCGTCAACAAAAAAAAGAAAACCGTCTTCAAAAACTAAAAAGTGATAAATAACTTTAGCACAGAACACACATTACTTTACATTCGGAAGTCGGTGGCGGTGGCTTTGTGTTTGTTGTTTTGTATTGCCACCGACTTCCGAAAGTAAAGTAATGTGTGTTCTGTGCTAAAGTTACTTACCACTTTTTAGTTTTTGAAGGCGGTTTACTTTTTTTTAAAAAAGCTTTTTATTTTTCGCTTTTTAGTGTTGCCTTAACATCCAAATCCATTAAAAAACGGCAACACACTTAAAAGAGATTGTAAGTCCTCCAGTGATTGAAGAAACTAAAACGTCTTCTAAGTATTTTTTTGGGAATTTGTTGATTTTCTCGAAAAGGGCTGTACCAATTTTGATAAAATTTAAATGGGACCTTTTCGAAACAAACCCCTTTCGAACAAAAAAAGAATTTTGCAAATCCATCTATATATGACAGAGTTATGCCCGAACATACATAAAAAAAAATATATAAACATTCGAATTGATAACCTCCTCCTTTTTGAAGTCGGTTAAAAACCGCTGCTCTACTGTGCTGTTGGTACATATTTTTCAAGCCCGTAATGATGATGTGTGCCTAATAAATGGTCGGTCGTCATTAATACCGTGGTGCGCCCTAATGTCCGGTTTCACGCATCGACTGCGACTAATTCACCCCTCCCCTCCGCACCCCCTATACATGTCACGTCCAACATAACGCACAGTTCGTTACTGTCCGCTTTTGCTGTACAATCTCTTAATTACACTGACTTGTCGGTTAACCGCGAATTAGAGAAATAGTTTTTGAACCCGTAGCAAGCTAAACAAAATGTTGTGCAGTTAAATATTAACTTGTGCTCGTGTGTAACAGCCATTATATTAAGCTAGTTCAACTTAATCGGTCTGTTGATTAAAACTGCACTGTTTGTATTTATTATTCATTTTTATGGGATTAGATTCATTTCCCTGAAATACTCTTCGCTGAGCAAACATTAATCAATATTTATTTTTTTTGTTTTATTGAAGGTATTGAAACGAGTTTCCATTGGAAAAATATTGATAAATACGTTAAAATTGTAATTGTACTTTCGATGTATTGCCTATATATGCATGCGAATTGTGTACTCATGCCAAGAAAATGTAGCCTCGATGTAAATATTTAGTTCTCTATTCCTGTCGACTGTTAGGTACTGGTAGGCCTGCACATTGTAGTTCCCGCAATAAACGGAGGCTTAATAAATCATCGGTAAACTGCGCTAAAAGGAACTTAAGCACAATACCTCGGCACGGACTCGTAATTTCCCCCTCCCCTCTACGTCCATATTTTACAGCTCTTTTACCCGTTCATTTTTAAAATACGATGTTCGACAAATTCACTTAATGCCGCGTTAAATGAACCGTGTTCGCATAATAAAAGATTTTATACTCAAAAGCGATTTCAGAATGGACGATATTTCCGTGAAACGAGAAAATGCCGCACTCCACGTCGACGCTTCATCTCGTCTCTAGTAGCGTCGGAATATTTTTTTCGCGCTCGAACGACTCCGAATTCCGAGGAAATAAAGTTAAGAAAACACCACATACAAATAACGCTCAGATTACTTTAAATACTCTGGTAAAGTGAGCTCCGGGTTTTTTTCCGGATAATTTATTCGTTTATTAAAAAGTCCAGTGAAAAATTATTTTTGCTGTCACAATATTAAGTTGACCTAAGTCTGTGCGGAAAATTTCATAATCCGTGATGTTCGTCGAAAGTTAATAAAGAAAACACGAAATAAACAATCCCTTTCTAGGGCACGCCAGGCTACCTAAAAGTGCCTAATTACTGCCTAAACGCGATGTGAAAAAGTCTCCTTCATTTTTTTATGGGCATGTCATACTAAGCTCTTCATCAAAGGTTCGCATAGTTCAGCTTTCATCACACATTTCTTTCACATTTCGTTGGTGAAAGGGAATTCTATTTTTATTCAAAAAATTGTTTTACCTTTTACTGGCTTTGAATCATCGTGTATAACTCTCGTATTTACACAAATAGTATTCCTGTCCAAAATTTTAATTAGTCTTTGAATAACATAGCGTAATATTTTTCAGTACTATTTAGTGTGAGCTGAGGTAAATAGTAGTTTCCTGGATAAAATGTATTCCTTTTTACAAATACATGTATTGGCGCTTTCCTATTTCTTAAAATAAATCCGTGTAAGTGAATTCCTCTGTAGATCCCTATCACAATCCTAAAAGCCTTTTAGCGCATCAAATATTCCCATGTGTGGTTTATTTTTGTTGGTGTTTTAACCTTTTGCATTGATTACGTATTTTATAATTCAGTGTATGAATGTGAATTTGTTTGTTGGAGCTGAAATAAAAAGGATTTTAAAGCGACCTACTTAGCAACTACGTTGTTCTCGTATTTACGTAAAAATGAGATAAATGTAAAAAATGCATTAGTTGGTTATTTTTCTGGCTCGGCTTGGCGCGAGAACATTTTAAGCGATGAGCTGACCCATAACATTATAACCCCTTAACACATAAATGTACTAAAGGAGATAATTTAACTAAAAGGTTCCATGACTATAATGCTGTCTCGTTTTATCTGAATAAAACTTAAGGAAACTTTTTCCTGTTGTTAGGCACTTGTTCAGTAGAGAAAAACTAAGAAAACCTTCTGTTTCAGTGGTGGACATTCACAAAGGCGAGACCCTGGAACTGGCTCACGTGCAGCGAACTGACATGGGGGCTTACTACTGCATCGCCAGCAACGGCATTCCCCCTACCATCAGCCGACGATACCACGTCGAAGTACACTGTAAGTGACAAAAATAACTGCGTCGAAAGAAAGAAGGGTTGTCCGTGTGGTGTCGGACGTAAAGAATAGCACCATCCCATATCTTTCCGTGGGTGTCGTAAGAGGCGACTAAGGGACTTACCAGAGAATGGGCAGCAGCGTTCTCTGTGCCTTTGTAACAGCCATACTGCGATCGCCAATCCGCCTGCCAAGCGTGGCGATTATGGCAACCCCCCCCCCCCCCTTGGGGAGGCCTATGTCCAGCAGTGAACGACGTCTTTGGGCTGAAGTGATATGTGGTGATGTGAGAGAAAATAATGGTATCGTTTTCGTCGCGCTGTGCCAACCGTGTCGCAACGGCTAATCGTCTCGTCGACGAGACGATTAGCTGCGTTTCGTGTTGCTTCGAGTTCGATTCCCGCACGGAACAAATATTTGTATGGTCTACAGGTAGTTGATCCCGTTCTGGCTATTTGTGCATGTGAGTTTATATGCTTGGAAACGCACCCACGTTACAGGAGAAATTCCTAGGGTGGGGTAACGTTTTTTATAAAAAACCGGCCAAGTGCGAGCTGAACTCGCGTGGAGAAGGTTCCGTACAATGCCAAAGTTTCAATTGATAGAATTCTTATAGGATTTCCTGTAATCTATAAACAATAAACTATATTTTGTATTTTTTTCAAAATTTTAGACTTAGTTGTTTCGGAGATCAGGGGCGTCAATTTTCGTCTTCTTTTATGAATTAAATCAAAACTATTTATTTTACAATAATAACATAAATATATTTGAGATCCTCATAACCAGCCTTTTCACTTGATATATGACACAGTAAGGTTTGCAAAACTGTTTTTTTTTTAAATTTCCTAATTTGTCTCCCGAAAATGACCCTTATTTAATAAAAAAATATTTATTTACTTATATGATATTTTGCACATCTGTGTTTGGGTCATACGATAAACGATTACACCGTCCTATCAAATTTTACCTGATTTAGTCTAGTAAATTCGGAGCAAATTGGCTGTGACAGCCGGACGGACAGACAGACTAAAAGTCAAAGTCAAAGTCAAAGTCAAAGTCAAAGCATTTATTTCAATTAAACCATTTACAGGCACTTTTGAATTGTCAAGGAGTCGGTCAGTTAGTCAGAGAGTTGAAGCTAGTTGCTCGTTCCAAAACGTAGGTAGGTCTCTATGGAGAAGAACGAGCAAGAAACTCCACGGACACTCTTTTAAATCAAGTTTTTACAAAGTTTGGTTACATTCTTGTTGCTTCTATATGTGAAAACGATGAAGGTAATCTAACAATACAAAACACAAAAAAGAAGCAAGATAAAGTGGCATCTAATCCATGGCAGATAAGAGCTGACCAATCTCCACTGACAGCGCCCGTTCACGAACATGACGCGTGAATCAGCACCATTTAGCTCAACCATTTTGAAGGGAGCCTAATGATCCAACACACGCGCCACCATCAGCGAGACATTTGAGCGAGCATGACAATACTCCCAACCGCCATGTTAATTTTTGTCAAACATAAAGGTATTAATATACATGGCTCCATGGTATTCACATTTACAAAATTGAAATAATGCTGCTAAATTATACAAAACTAAGGTTTCCAATGTATATTATTTTATCATATGAAGTGTGATAAGTTAATAATTTAAAAATATCTATATATAATAATAACGATACTCGTTACTCATGTCAATAAAAAAAGGGGTAGGAAACATCCTTTTCTTCCAATTTGGAAATTCCCTAAACTGGCTGTGGAGCAGGACCAGCATTCAGCCAAGCATCTTTATCATTGATGTAATCTTCTAACTTATAATATGCTTGTCTACATAGTGTGCGTTTAATACATGTTTTAAATTGTTTTTCATTCAATTGTAGAATATCAAGTGGTATTTTATTATAGCATTTTACACAGTACCCCATAAAAGAAGTATGTACTTTTGACAATCTGAAGCTTGGCTGATCTAATTTGTTCCTATTTCTAGTATAAACATTATGTCTGTCACCTATTTTATTAAAAAGATGAAGATTTTTTCGAACATGCATAATGTTTTCATATATATATTGACAAGGTACCGTCATGATGTTAATCTGTTTAAACAATTCTCTTAGAGATTCGCGTTTGCGGAGATTATAGATTGCTCTGACAGCCCGCTTTTGCAGTATAAAAATAGAATCCATATCTGCAGCCCGTCCCCATAGCAAAATACCGTAAGACATGATACTATGAAAATAGCTAAAATATACTAGCCTAGCGGTATCCACGTCTGTCAAATGCCGGATCTTTCTGACAGCGTAAGCGGCTGAACTTAACCGCCCTGCAAGAGATGTTAAGTGAGGACCCCACTGTAGCTTGGAATCAAGCGTAATCCCTAGGAAAACAGTCCTTTCGACGAATTCAAGTATGTCCTTATTCAATACAACGTTACATTCATTACTCTTAACATTCGGCAAAGCGAATCTTATGCATTTAGTTTTCTTCTCATTGAATACTAAATTATTTACAGTAAACCAATTATGAATCTTAAGCATGGCGTCATTTACGTCGTCAAGGTGCTGTGCCCGTCTATTTACTCTAAAAATCAATGAAGTATCATCAGCAAATAACACCATTTGTGGTTGATTTTTCAGTAAATGAGGTAAATCGTTTATATAAACTAAAAAGAGGAACGGACCCAATATGGAGCCCTGCGGTACCCCCATTTTTACTTTTAAGCCTGATGAATTAACACCATTTATTTGAACTTGCTGCAGTCTATCACTTAAATATGATTTTACTAAGCTAAGCGCTTGTTTACCCAGTCCGTAATGCTCAAGCTTTAAGAGCAGTGTTTCGTGATTTACACAATCAAATGCTTTGGAGAGGTCGCAAAAAATGCCAATAGCATCTTGCGAATCCTCCCATGCTTTAAAGATATGCTTAATTAAGGTGACACCGGCGTCAGTAGTACAACGCCCTCTGGTGAAACCATACTGTTGGTCATGTAAGATGTTGTTACAATTAAAATGACTGAGCATTTGGTTAAGCATTACTTTTTCAAACACTTTGCTAAAAACCGGCAAAACTGAAACGGGTCTATAATTATTCGTGTCCTTGCAATCGCCGGATTTAAAAAGTGGTATAATCTTGCTGTACTTCATTAAATCCGGGAAAACCCCTTGGTCTACACACATATTAAAAATGAAAGCTAAATAGGGTGCCACTGTCTCAATAACCGATTTACAAACATTAGTAGACATCCCCCATAAATCTTCAGTAGCCTTGATCTTGAGCTGTTTAAAAGTCTTTATAACGATTGCAGGGTTTATATGTTTAAATTTAAATTCCGTGGGGCAGGCTGGAACATTCGAACTTAATAAATTAAAAGCAAGTGACGGCGAGGAATCTAAAGTTTCAGTAGTTTTAATAGGAACATTGGTAAAGAATGTTGCAAATTCCTGCGCAACTTCTATATTAGTACTTATGAGACCACAGGAAGTCACCAGAGTGTAGTCAGTATTATGTCTTTTGTTCCTATTTGTTTCATTATTAATAATTTTCCAAACTGTTTTAATTCTATCATCAGCCGATTTTACTTTGTTGCTAATGTATAACGCTTTAGCTGCCTTACAAGCTTTTTTAAAAGTTTTAGAATAAATAGTAACATACTTATTAAAAGTGTCAGTGTTAATATAAGGCTTAAGGCCATACAGCTCAAAAAGTCTTTCCCTACTTTTCCTGATGCCTTTAGTTGCCCAGTCACTGAATAAAAACTTAGGGCAAATTGTTTTAGTTTTTTTCTTAAAAATATTCTGAAACTCAGTTTGCACAACTGAGAAGAATTCTTTATATAAAATATTACCATTATTCATACTAAGGTCCTGAACGGGTAACTTACTTATTAAAGTCTTTTTAAATTTATCTAAATTACCAGATGTTATTGGTCTTGACTGAATCTGTATTTTTTGCAAGGGTGTGTTGGACTCAAAAGCAACGGTTTGACCGCTGTGATCAGAAGGAAGATAATTTACAATAGCTTTATCTAAATAGTCGCAGCTACAAAAAACATTATCGATACAAGTAGCAGTGGTCGTAGTTATTCGTGTTGGTTCTAAAAACACATTTGACAAATTGAAGGATTTAAAGAGACTTATAAATCTACTGCTACTTGAATTATTTTCTAAAATATTAATATTAAAGTCTCCGCAAATTATTATTGATTTATTACCCGTTACAAGCTTAGTCAAAACATCCTCCATTATAGACTCAAATAAAGAGTAGTTATGATGATTCGGGGGTCTGTAAACGCACACTATGACATGCTCATCTAGCTCAACACAGGACAGTTCAATAATATGTTCAACTGATAGTGCAACAATGTCTCTGCGAGACTTAAATTTAATATTATTTTTTATTATAATTAGTGAACCACCACGCAGCATAGATTTCCGATTAAAACAACTGCCCACAGTATAATTTTCATAATTAATTAACATTTCATAAGGTTTCAACCAATGTTCAGTAAAACAAATAATGTCAAACATTGTCTTTTCTAAAAACAATTCAATTTCTAATTGCTTGGAAGAAAAACCTTGAACATTTTGATGAAATAATTTCAAGGAATGTTGCTTAGCCCTTTTTTTTAAATTCTCTGCATGATTGCTAGAAGATACCTTGTTATTACTAAGTTGAACTATATTGATACTGGTACCTTCTGTTGTCTTACTTACTAGTTTAAACTACTTGAGCTTACCACCTTAACATTAGTATTATTACTAACCATGGTGCTAGTTATAGAACACTTCGACATACTAATTATGTCTGAGTTAATATTAAAAGCTAATAGCCATGCTATCTGACGTCTAAACCTAATGGGCAGATACGCTGTATCTCTAGTCGATTTCAATTTTTCAACGAAACTGTTGGTGTCAAAGAACATAAGCTTGTCACTATAGTGACTAGTTAATAAATGCATATGATTATTAAGCTTATGTATGTTATTATTTGTCCTATTTGATAGGTGCTCAAAGTACGGAAAAGCGCATAATATTATTTTTTGACAATTAATGTTCAATAGTTCAGTGACACTGTCAGTTATATCATCAATTTTAACCTTTGAGCTATTACCTACACATATAGTAATAATTGTATTAGGATCATATTCCTGTCTAGTAACTGAAGATATTATTTCTTTATATGAATGCCCAGGCGTGCAATAATTCAATACAGAATGACTCAGGTTGTTATTTAATAATCTACCTAACCCTCTCCCTAAACTATCTGAAAACAAAATAGGACAATAACAATCTTTATTAGAAACATTATTGCAACTGAGAAAACTGTTGTCTGACTGTGACTGTACAACAGAAGGTGAACCCTGTACAATATCTGTTGTTACATTTTTTTTTAGCATAGCAAAAAAAGAGAGAGTACAATAGAGAGTGAAAAAGGTTTTATGAAGGTTTTAAAAGATTACAGCCACGAGAAATTTCAATTTTGTCTCTAGAATGACAACGCATCAAGGCTTTTGGTATTGCCACCCAATGAAATAAAAAATGCTCCTGTCCATCAATATACCTATGATGCCTTTTTTTAATAATATACCTAATTATGGTCTTAATAAATTGAAATAACTTGCTTTAAATTAATGCAAATTTATAAATTAGTCTTTTTCTTCTGTTTTTATATTTTATGTCACAACAAGTGATTGTTACACTTTATTCTGATTTGCCTTATGTTTCATTTGCTTGTTTAAGTGTATATAATCGTTGGTGAACCAAATAAATAAATGTAGTGTTCACTGGAACAATACAATCTTTTGACAGTCTTGTTTGTAAAGGTCAAAATAGCCTTAAGAAATTAGAGCACTGTTAAAGTTAAAAGGGCTAGCAATAATAAATTTTACTCAAAACAGCAACTGAGTACGTGGTGCTCAAATACGCGACTTTTTGGGCGTCTATAGCACGGAAGAGTTTATAAAATAATAACAACCTTTGTCAGTTGTAATTAGTCTTAATTTTGATTGACGAATAAATTCAAATTTGACTAAAAGCTGATTAAAATTTCTTGTTCAAAAAAATTAAGGCTTATACTTATACAAACTCAACTGACGAGGTTGTTATTATTTTACGTATTGCTTGTTTCTTCTATTCCGTGGTCTATACATTAAACCCAATTTACTCTTGTAAACCGACTTCAAGAAAAGAAAGAGGTTCTCAATTCGACTCGTATATTTTTATTTATGTTTGACCACGCTTAACTTTTTTCAGTGTAATCTGATTTCGATTCTTTTTCTAATTGATAGTGTATACCTCAAATCTGATCTATGACATATAAATTTACATGAAAATATTCCACCCATATTGGAAAATTAAAGGATGACTATTTTTTTTTTGGTGTCACTGTTTCTTAATTAATTTGCATAATATAAATTAGGCACTAAAAAGAGTAAAAAAACTTATTATTTCTAATAGTTACTATTTTTTAGTTTGTAAAAGCGGTTGTCTATTCTGTAAAACAAAAAAAAAAAAAAAACACCCCCAATTCCTATACAGTCAAGAATTTAAAGAAGGTATTGTATGTTAAGAAAAGCTTATCTATTTCTTTTCTCCAACATGGGTATGTACTTGAAGTACACTTTATGAATGTCAAAAGATCCGCCCGTTCGATTACTTCGCGTTGAGAAAAAGGGCAAGAAACTCACCCGCTCAAGTTTTACTAAAGTTATTATTCCGTTTAAATGTTTTACTTTGGACTTAAGGTTCTTTATTTACCGCAATTTCAATTCACAAAAGAAAGATGAAAAACACTCCCTTGTCCCTCAGATACTGATTGAAAGGATTAAATGTTTCCTCCAAAATAAACTTTAATTAAAGTTAATGACCGTCTAGGAAAGAAGAAACACCATTAAGACATTAACGGGAGTGAATGAAAGATGGCAAATGCTAAGGAGTTGCAGTTTTGTTCGTCTTGTCTGTCTAGCTTCATTTGCTTTTAAATAAGCAGTACTTTATGGAAATTTCAGAGGCTACTGAACTATAGGTAGCTGATAGTAAAGTTTTTTTGTATTTGTATCAATATATTTAAAGCATTCAAAGGTCTGTGTGTTTTTCTCATCATAAATGTCAAACATGTCTTAAGATATAAATTAAGTGACTTCAAATGTCTCATTTACGTTACAAAAAATACAAGTGAAAGATAAATTCCTTTTTATTTCGCATTTCGTTAAAAGAATACATTTCGATAAACATTTCTAATGGAATTGACTGTTCACCCTTTTCAACGTTTCTTTAAGTCTATATTCACGAGTCTGTTAAATTGAACTAAAAGCTTGTTTATCTGGCACACACGTTGAACGAATGAAATTTTCTTTTTTTCAATTGGCGGCTAAAGTATGTGAGTTTAAAACAAAAGTATTTGAAAACCCAATTTTCGTTGGAAACGTACCTAATAAAAACTTAATCGCTTTTAGTAAACTTAATTCTATAGCCGTTTTGTACTTCGTAAATTGTATTGAGTAAGAACAAAAACTGGGTACATTTAGCTCTTTGGAATTTGGATAGGTTTCATTATTCAAAGATACAAATTAGGTAGTAAGGTACATAGTCAGAGAGATATATTTAAAACGGAACATTCAGAAGGATTGCCATTATATTAAAGGTACTAGAGATGCGTTAATTAAAAATTAAAATAATATAAATGTTACTTACTTAAACAAATATGTATTTTTATTACTCCAACAGTTATACCACAAGTCAAGGTGACCAATCAACTAGTAGGAGCTCCTCTCGGCAGTGACGTGGAACTGCAGTGTTTCATCGAAGCCTCTCCTAAAGCTATGAACTCCTGGTACCGGGAAGATGGTAACTGTAATTATCACAATTTTTATCTTATTTATAGAATGTAAGTAAATACATACAATAGTTTTAGTGCATTAAGCCGTGGACTGACAAAGATAATTTATTATAATTAGCATGTTTCGCCATTGACTGGCATGCATCAATATTAAACACATTATAATTAGTCACGTAAAATCTAGTTTAATAGAATATTACGTTAATTAATAGACGTCGTACCGTTAAACTCTTGAATCTACATCATTAAGTAAAAGATTAAAAAATACATATTTCATAAATAAAAATAAGTTTAAAAAAATCCAAATATAGCCAACAATCAAATATACACAGAACATAGAATATATTTGATATTATACATTGATACTATAACCAACCCAAGTTAAGAGCAAGTCTTAGTCAGAGAGAGAGGCATTCACCTCACCTAAATGTTAATTTATTCACTATAAGTTATTAAAGTTTTTGAAAGAATAAATTATTACTATTATTAAAATTAATAATTTTTGTTATTCACCTGGGTCATCTGGACATTTTAAAACGGTTTCTATTATTTTAAAACCATAGTTTGATTTGAATAGATATAACAGTAAAAGAGTCCTCCGTTATAACAATAATTGGCAAAAACTAAAAAAGAACTGTTTTATCTATTCTATTTCACTAACATTTTTAGAATTTAATCCCTTAACCTTTGAATTTATTTAGGTGTTGCTTTTACAAAAAATATCGCTAAGTAAATAATAATCCGATGAAAGTGCCGCCTTAAAACCGTGTTTACAGCGAACAAGGTATTATCCCTTCTTTTTCTTAAAAGTCAAAATGTTTTCCGCTTTAGTAAACAAAATACTTTAGAAAGATCAAGGTAACTTTATACACACACCTAAAGAATTAGAAGATCACTAACAAAAATATTTTCCTTTGTCAAGTTTTTGAAGATCTTGTAACTATTTTCTTTTGTTAGGTAATATCCACATAATATCCCACACAAATCCGAAAGGTTGCCGCTCGTTGTGGCGATCTATGCGGGAGGCCTATGTTTAACAGTGGACATCTTTCAGCTGATGATCATGATGATCCCATATAAATACACAACTTTACAAGCAAATGAAAATTAAAATTGCTAAGATAGTTTCATAACTTTTAAATTTTCATATCTTTAGGTGTTCGCTCCTTAACAGGTCATGCTTTGACTATATGTGACTGCAACATTTTTAACATTTTAGAACACTGCTGGCAATGTATTACAGGCACACATTCGCTAAGAAATATAGCCCGTTTGAGAGTGCTATTAGCCCACAATAGCTTGACTATAAAAGTAAAACTTGAAAAGCTAAAAATAGAAATTCTACCTTTGAAACCGCATCAGCTCAATTTCTGATGTACTATTCTATAAGCGCGTATTCTGTAACTGAACTCGCTAACAGATCTTTCGTTCCACAGCGCTATTAAGCGACAAATTGACCGAGAACCCGAAGCTTCGTGTATCAGAAACTATACTGAACGAGTACTCGCTGTGGATAAACTTGACGATAAAGTCTCTAGCGCCGGCAGACTATGGAACTTACGTGTGTGCCTCTGTCAATGCGCTCGGAAAGATGGAGAGCCAAGTCAGTTTGCATAGTAAGTGGCCAATATCATTATACGTCTTAGTTCGTGAAGCTCCTTCAGCTTAGAACATACACGTAGCGTTAGTTAGTCCGGTAATGTAGCCAAGGAACATACAATAGACTGAACTAGATGCTCGTATGTTTCGAAATGAAACTCACATTCGAGATTTGATGAAGACAGCTACCAAACAGATAACAATTTCCAAGAGCTTACTGACGATTCCGAATCGAAATGAAGAAGTCCGAATTGATTTTTTTTCACTGATGATTCGGACACCAATGACCAATAAAAAAACTGTTTTGAACAGTCATATTAAACAGTTCCAACGATAAAATCTGGTTAGAAACTGTTTTTTTACAACTATACGCACAGAAGACGGATTTCGTCCGTTGGAAGTTTTATATCTGACTGTACAAAACAGATTTTTTATTGGTGTCCGAATCATTAGTAAAAAAATCAATTAGGACACCGTGTCCGAATATATTGTGTCCGAATCGTCAGTAAGTCGGTTATTAGTAACTTGGAACAATTTATAGAAGGAAAATAATTCTATTTTATGGACGAAATGGAAAATTAAGATCCGTCACAATTTGATACGCAGAAGTAGGTACATACCTAATTGATCGATGAATTGTCTAATAACTCTAATAGCTAAAACGACTTATCGGATGTTTCTGTAAATGTAAGGGTGGACGTCCTCCAAGATAGGTTAAGGTCAAGGTAGGCAAGATAGGTAGAGTTAGAGATGTGCCGATTATGACTTTGGTTGACTAGCCGATTAGTCGGTTGTAAAGAGGCCGACTAGTCGGCTAAGCCGATCACGGTTTCGAGGATTTCCGTGACGCTTCGTTTACAGCTGATTCGCGCGCAAGTCGCAACCGCCGCCTGCAAGCGAGTCGGATTTTTATTAGAGAGATACAGACAAGTAGTTTTTATAGAGGAGATTACAAGCAAAAAATTTTTGAAACTGATTAGCAAAGGAAAGGTTGCTTACAGATTTTAAAATAAAAATATTAAATTCTTGATTAAACAATCAAGGTTTATATTTAGTGTAATTCCTACATCAATTTTATTGAGAAATACATACAAAGTAAGAAGCCGGATAGTCGGTGCTCTTTGCCGAATAGTCGCCGACTAGACGGCGACTAGTCGGTGACTACTATAGTATCCGTATAGTCGGCTTTACTGACTACTCGGCGACTAGTCGGCACATCTCTAGTGAGAATAGTTGAGGATCGAGTGCATGCTGTGGTAGAGGTCTAAAACTATGTCCTTACTTAGGTAGACCTATGGAGAGTAGAGGTAATGAGAACCGTCTCTGTGATATGAGAAAGTGTCCGTTAAAATGTGTTAAATAAGGATGGCGCTACAATAGCGACCGGGTAACTCGGCATACTTCAATCCGTCAACAACTGCTACATTCATACCATACCCTTTGCTTACGCTAGCGCCAGTTTGCGGGTTTTCGAAATGTTATTTACTGCTTAAATAATAGCTAATAATATTTAATAAAGCTGAACACTTTTTCAACTTTCCCGCCATATGAGATAGTTCCTTACAAAAAAGACCCTTCTATACAAAAGAGACATTATTATACTCATCTTAAGTCATCTAAACTTATTTCATGTTCACAGGACTAGAACTAAGCATGAACGGCTTCGGTGCCGAGGAGCCAATGGTCTCGGGCGCCGCCTGGCAGCGTGCGCGCAACTCTCCGTCCCACCGAGCGCGCCCGGCCGCGTCGCATGCGCACCAGTACTTCCTGGCACAGCATCTACCACCACAGCTGTACGCTTTACTACTAACCGTGCTGCGATATATACATACGTTTTGAATGCTTGTAACATAAAATGGAAGCAGAATTTGTATAGAATCGACGTAAAATTACGACGAAACGAGAACGCATGTCTCAAACCTTTAAGCGACTAAAGAAAGGGCCAAATTCGTCGTCTGTTCTATATTAATTTTGTTAAAGAGCAGTATGTGCCATATTATTGTACAGATATCTACTCGAAAACATGTAAATGAAATGTTAAGATTAAACTAACACTTTTCAAGGAAACAATTTAACATAGAAAACCTCTTTTGATGCAAGACCATAATGTAATAAAAAAACCACTACCATCATAAGCTCTCAATAGACAAGGTATTCGCAAGATACTACAAAAATAGAACAGTTTGTATGAATTGATCTAAGTATTAAGCCACAGTTATAAAGATTAATGTGACTAATTATTACCTGCATGAAATGTACTGGTAGAGGTGGTTTTCAGAATAAATGATGCATTTCCCATAAAGTGTTTCACAACAGGAAACGATAACAATATTTATCGACGAACAGTTACGTAATTCAAACCATTTCCATGTAATTTTTTATTTACTGGTCCTTGTTAATAGAACATTGTCTTCTACGATAAATTGTCACTATAGACTTACAAATTATATTAAATTAAGAACGTATTATAAATTCAATAGGAACGAAATATTAAAAGTATCAACTGTAATAGCCGGATTTCATGTAAAATCTAATGTAATATTATGTAATAATCGATTAAAATATTTAACTGACTAGCATAAGTTACAATGTAAGCATCTAGTTATATCGTTAGGAACATTTCAAATTATCGATCGATATTCATATTGTTTTTAAACCTATCTCGAAATCTTGTGCTAACGTTACGTTGACTTTGACAATAAATGTGTAATTTATGAAATATTATATTGAAATAAATGTCCCTATGAAACCCTACATGAATGTGTTGATTTTAAACTGGTACTTTTTTGTATGCAAGTAACGACTTTAGAATAAATGAGGTTCGTAAAATATAGATATGATAAAAACATTTATGAGTCTCTGCAAATATGCTAACGACAAAATTATCGTACATTTACAAATTGGTGCATATCTCTTATTTTATTACTCCTCATGCATAAACCAAACTTTAAACTCAGTCCACTCCATTACATTCATACTGAAAGCACGTGAATAAAAAAATCTATGCAGACTGCTCTAAAAGAATCAATCCACATTCAGAAAGCGCTAGACTTTATTTTTAAAGCTAATTCAATATCCAGAAATTCCATTGACCTATCACAAACGAGATAGGTATTGCAGGACAATGACGAATGGGCGATCCGACCCGCTAATGCATTTTTCGTGTTGCACTTGAATTAATGTGTCTCCAGTTTCATTTCATGGGGAGCGCCGGCAATGGGAGGGTTTAATAACCGTGAAAAGGTCGTATAAAGTTAATCATTTTATTCGACGTGGAGTTTACTGGCCGTTCAGTTATCTCGTCCCGATACGTTGATTCAACCTGCTACTGGAATACCCAACTTTACGATAACGTCACAGTATATGTGAGTTTTAAGATGCAATACAGTGGTCTGTCTTTAAAATATCTTGGTTTAGTATTACATAAACAAGTATAGTGGTTTTCGTAAACGTTTGAAGTCGATAATATTATATTTGATGTGCTGTAAATAGTATTCTTTCTTTTCTTTTATTCATAAAACATGTATTCGTCTAATGATTATTTCAAATAAATCACCCACAAAGTAAAATTACTTCAAATCTACTTAATAATTTGTAGACCGCACAATCATAAATGACAAGCTCTGACCCGAAAATTCATTTGAAATGGCCTTCAAATTACGTGAAAATATTGTTCCTTTTAAATGTCTAATAGACCCTAAATCCCAGTTCCCGGTTGTACAAGTTGGAAACTTATTAAAATTCTTTCAGTATCCTTCGACTCCTGTTTTCGAAGAAAACCTTTTAGTCTAGTTTAATAATTCTGAGGTAGATATGATGTGTCTGTCGTGAGAAACAAAGAACTAGAATGTCATACTTATTTACTTGGATAATAGGTACACCTTTGACAGTAGACACTAACACAAAATATGTATTTAACTTTAACAAACAAGCAAGGAAGCAACAACTTATGAGCACTAGTTAATTTGTCAAATAGCCACGAAAGCCCTGGATTCATATCTAATGATTATTAAAACGAATGGCGGGGCTTGGTATAACACTCAAACTAAAAGTTTCATCAACATAATTTATTCGGGACACTCGGCCGAGTGGCCCACGCGGCCGCAGCTATTTTTTTCTTTATTCGTTCAGAATACGCTCTGAATTTTGGGCAGACGATTTTTCAGAGGGAACTTCAATTGTGCAACGCGGTCACGTAGTTTTTTAGCGTCACTCGAGCAGACATGCGCCTGAGTTTAATAATGTCATAGGCAACCCCCGGCACGCTTATGTGCGCCACGGGCAGGATGCTGATAGCCACAACAACGTGACCTTATACACACCGTGTTTAGCATTAGTGTCGATTCGAATGGTAATTGTTGATGTCGATTATGGAGCTTTAAACAGTTTTAACATATTGAATAGAATACATTGGATGTTTTTTTTTATTATCAAATAGGTTTTCGTTTGACCGCAATTCACCTGATCTTAAGTGATAATGCGGCCTAAGTTGGAACACGCTTGCCTAGGATGAACCGGTTCACTCGTGCCTTGAAGATGCCCAGATTATACTTATCAGGGAACAGAGAGGCGGGCAGGGAATTCCACAGTCTGGCAGTTCGCACAATAAATGTGGAGTCAAAGCGCTTGGTTCGAGACCGTGGAACTTCAACCATATAGCGGTGACGCTTCGCCGTTACGTAAATCTGCTTGTCCGATGATGGAATGGGGATGGGGGAATTAAATTGTGCAATTCCAAAGCACACTCTAAGTTCACACTAGATGTTCTAAGTTCACACTATCAATAGAAATGGTGTAGTTATTCTGATCAATTCCTAAACACATTGCCTTTGCTTGCCTCCTGCATTCCTCATAACACTTTAGCAAAGAATGGATAAATATTCGCAAAATTGCACACAGTCACGATCGTTTACACTGTTACCAATAAATCGCATACAGCGCTGATAAACAAACGCGGCCATTGTGATTTGCGGCATTTTGTAACATTCGTCCGCACGGCAATGCTGTCATGCGACAATAATTCTTTGAAAACGCTCCTGACAGTTTTGCCGCAAGCGACGCCTCTGCACTAGAATGGGATTTACTATGTCATACGAAACGTTAGCGGTCGACGAGAATTTTTCACAAAAGCCATTCAAACAAAACCGATGTTAGCTAGCTAAACGGACATTTATAGCTCAATGTTGTATACCATCTTGTCTCCGTTGTTTGTAGGCAAAACGAGATCGAGGCTTTTTGCCACTCGCAATTTACAAACCAAACAATAAACATCAGAAATAATCTTAAAATCCAGATGAATAGCGAAGGCGGGCGTCACAACGGAATAAAAACAAAAGCAAACTGAAGGTAAGTCGTCGCGTTATCTTGATCTTAAATAAAACCGATTTCTTTAGCCAAAAAGTCTGTTTGGAAAAACCTTATCCGGCATCGGATTCATTAGGATAATTGTACAAGTCAGACAACAGAAAGTTAAACCTGATAAGTAACGAATACGTAGCAAGTCCAGTCAATAAATTAATTATTAGATATTGCTTTGCAACTATCACGGAGAAAATAGAGCAAGTTGGTAATTGCAAGGTTATTAGATTAAAAAGCTCTTCAAGGAAGCAGGAAGTAAATAAGTTACTATGCTACTACTTCCACATTTAAGTTTCAAGGGAGAAAAACTGTTCTGTATTCATGCGGCACAAAGAAAGCTAATTCACTAAAGCGACAGAAATCGTTCGAAAACCCTTTTATTGGAATACGTAGTGCCAACTTAGCGTTATATCAAAATAGTGTTTTCAATCTCACAAACGTTCTTTATTTGTGAAAATATCTAATTCGATCAATATAAGTAGGTAGTACCTACACAACTTTTATTAAGTTCAAGTATGAATTTATAATAAACGATGATTCACCACAAAGGGCTTAAAATATTCACATTTGTATAAAATATATTGTATATAAAATAGAGGCCGGACCCTGGGCACATTGGGCCGGAATGAGGACGTCATTCAGTGCGGTGATCAATCTATCGGTCTCGCCGAAGTGACGCATCGATGGACAGCGAAATATATCGATACCGAGACCCGCGCGACCCTACGCAAAAACACGTAAGTATAGACGCGTACATATTTTAGTATCGCTCAATTACTTAGATTGGTACAGTCGAGTAGAGATCCTTTTTACATACTCCCAGCTAGTACATATTGTACGAATTTTCGATTCGCTCGGAGTGTCTATCAGCGATATTGAGAGTTTCTTCGGAGAGTAGTTTAAGGTTTAAGGCTTTGAGATTGGGATGGTTAACACATAGTGGGAACTGGTCTTTTACAATCTGATTCAAAAAAGTATAGTGATGGAAGGTTGACTTTGTAAAGAAAATACTACGGTCTGGGTTCTGTGACGATAATGTTTTAGGTAATGTTCTTAAAAGTGGCGCTGGTAGAGATCGGTTGGATGCTGAATTGCGTATCACGGGTTCGATTCCCGCATGGAACAAATATTTGAATGGTCTAGAGGTAGTTGTTCCGGGTCTAATTGTTTGAGTATGTATGTGAATTTATTATATTTGTAAATGCACCCACGAAATGGGAGAAATTCCGAGTGTAGGACGATTTAAAAACATAAACAAATACAATACAGATTGTCAGAGTTCGCTAGCCGTAGTTAGCTTTTGTACAGTATTTGTGGGTTTAATCTCATATAGCAAAAGGAAACCTAGGAAGAATTGGCATAACAAGAAAGACACATAGAACTGAAGAGGACCTACTAGATTAAGTCATCACCATCAGCTGGAAGACGTTCACCATTGGACCAAGGCCTCCCCAATCCATCAGGTTTGGAAGGTTGCCATAATCCCCACGCTTGGCGTCTTCGGGATAGCATCAAGTACACAGAAGCCGCTGCTGCCCAACTTCTGGATTTTCTGTAAGTCGCCTTCGACACCCTTGGAATGAAATGGGTGGGTGCTATTCTTCCCCGGGTACTACACGCGTCAGACTAGGTTAAGTAAAATAAAAAAAACACCAGATATTTTTAATTGAAACACGAAAATCTGCAACAAAAAATCAATAAACCTCCACCAGCATCAGAAACAAACGAAACATTTTCCAAAGTCGAAACTTTAAAAAGTATAAAACCAGTCACCAATAATTGTTCGAGGGCTAAACGCAAACGGCTCAATAAAAGCCAGCGTGTCCCGTTGGTAAACAAAACTGCCAGTCATTAGACTGAGCGAACGAAAACATTCGGTCCAATTATCCGGGCCGAGCGGTCCGCACGAAAAACGCCGGGTCAGACCGAGACCTAATGACGACGTCAAACGGACTCATCAATCTATTTCGGAGACCTGAAAACCTAATGGGAACTTTTAGTGTTTACGTGTTAGGTTGTCTTAGTAGTTTGAAAAACTTACTTAATGAAGAACGAAGGTAAGAAACAAAGATAAGAATTAGGGAGCAAATAAATAATGCACTTAAGAGGACATTAAAAAAGAGGGGCTCGTGGCAAAGTAAAAGCCGTACGGGTTGACTGGTAGCTGTGCTTGCCGCGGTCGGTACGTGGATGGGTATCTAATCATCTGTTTCATACCGAGACCCCCCTCCTTGCCCTTGCTCGTAGATCTTTGAAGGTCGTTACAGGTAGTCAGAAGCTACAAAAAGGCTAGACAGATAGAGAGACTATAGGTACTCCATTTATAATAGCATTAGAAAAAAAAGTTTCTTAAAAGCAGGAATTCAAAACATTTTATTTCAAAGATAACTTAAACAACTTTAATTAAACTTATCTATACTAATATTATAAAGCTGAAGAGTTTGTTTGTTTGTTTGGTTGAACGCGCTAATCTCAGGATCTACTGGTTCGAATTGAAAAATTATTTTTGTGTTGGATAGTCCATTTATCGAGAAAGAAACAGAATAAAAGTTTTTAAATTTGGTAGAATTACAGTGAAACGAAATACGTTCCGGGTATTGGTCATCCCTGCTTCTGTTAGGTTTTTAGCATTGACACTGTCTGTAATTTTAAATTGGAATTAAATGTACAACTAAATGAAAGCCACAAAATTTTTGAAAATTAATTTGAAAATGGTTACAAATACGCGCGACAGCTACTCTAAAAATAGTTTATTAAATTCGTTGTCTATCGTAACTTTAACATGTTTATCGTAAGTACTTTTGTTACAAAGTGTGCCTTAAAAATAACTTTTTTAACTT